>JAWHQI010000124.1:3904628-4564257 GCA_033032865.1 Dactylorhiza incarnata | reverse complement strand
TTAAGAAGATTGTTTGCAATCTATTCTTTGTTGTAAGAACCCTTTTACATTTTGTAAGAAGTATCTACTTTCGAGTTTTGTAGATCCTTGTTGGAAGGATCAAGTGTAGGAGACGTTATGCTCCGAGTTTGTAGGAGTGAGAGACTCTGAGTTGTAAGATTAGAGATAATATGAGTTTGGTGAAATAGCCGAGTCTAGCCGGAAGTGCTAGATAGGCGAGGCGGGAAAGTGGACGTACCCATTTTGGGATAAATCCTTTTGTCTTTGCTTTGTTTGTTCTTGTTCTGTGCGCTCTATTTTATTAGATAATTTTTATTCTGCTAAAAAGCACAATACTCACCTATTCACCCCCTCTAGGTGATTTAGGTAAACAACTAGTCTCTTTCAGACCCAGGAAAGTTTGGGTTCCTAAGGTTAACTAATTTTTTTTTGCAGGATAGTCCAAAGGCAACCAAAAATTCTATCTCGCACTTGGACAGTGAATGTTCCAGGCATATGACTGAAACAAGAAGCCAACTTAATGATATTACTAAAGGCTATGGAAGTACTTTAGAAAAATGCAGGAGAAATCTCTAAGTAATGACTATGTTGGCGTTATATCAAGATGACCTAAATGTTGGGTTTTCTATACAATAAGTGGATAGCATATCACATATGCGCAGCGGAATAAAATAAACTAAAACAACCCAAAAGAATTAAGGATCTTGCGATTTCATGATTCAAGAAATAAATAAAGCAACACATTGCATTATACCTGAAGGGTATTTAGTCGATACTCAACCAAGATGCTCCAATGGCAGATTTGAAATCGTGCGGCTGAGTTCCTATCATAGAAAATGTATCTGTGCCTCTATAGCAGTCCACACGAGCGAAGGAGAACCCCAAACTTCTTGTCCAACAAGGTTTGGGTCGGAGAAGGAGAAAGCACTCAGCGACTTCCACGGATTGCTAGATCCGACTACAAGAAGAGGCGACAACGGCGGTCTGACGGAACTCTTCCGTCAAAAACCTTTTGGCAGAACTCTTTCGCCGCTCTCAGTCTCTCGCAAAAATAGATCGTATCACTAGGTCAAAAAGAATCACATTCGTTTATACCCAGGCGAGAAAGAGAGGCTATCTGCACAACCAGGATTTTAATTGAAGTCGAATACTGCGTTCGACGAACTGGCTAGCGTTCGTCAAATGCGCTAGCCGTTCATCGAACGCGCTACAATAGCCGTTCAACGAATGCGCTATAATAGTCGTTCGACGAACGCGCTATAGTAGTCGTTCGATGAACGCGCTATAGTAGCCATTCGATGAACGCGCTATACTAGTTCACCGAACGTGCTACAATAGCCGTTCGTCGAACGCATTACAATAACCGTTCGGCGAACGTGCTACAATAGCCGTTCGTCGAACGCATTTTGAATTCGTCGAACGAACTTTGATCCAAACACTTTTCAACTCGATTCTTCCTCCAATTTCTCCAAACACTCTTGTGTGTGACCCCATATGCTCATATCGTTTTGGAAGTGAGACTAGATATTTGACCACTTCCAGATCACCATGGAAACACCAACAGTCTCCCACTTGATCTTGAACGTATCAAATAAAAGTCTCACAAACAATGAGCGGCATCTAGCAATGCATCATTGCTACCCAAGCAATAAGAGTTCATAACTCAACAAGCCTGTCTTGACCAATGTATCTGTGTTTTAATGTCCCTTTGTCCCTTACATCCGGATAGAATTAGAGGCATGGACCGTGTCACCCTCATAAATGTTCAATCCTAATTTTTTGATCTAGAATAGACTGTCAGAAATTGGTGAGCTTAATATCATATATTGATTCAACCAAGCATGGTCATGCATTTCTCATTATCATTCCATCAAGGGGCCCATGGATGTAACTCATGTCATATAGGAGGACAAATTCCATTTTTGATCACACACAAACATCCAAATGATTCGTAACATACCCAACAACCACCCTTATCGTCAACCTTTCTCAAGAGAAGACTTTAGATGGCATCAAAGTACGCTCTTCCTCACCTGATGAATGTTGTGACTTCAGGTCAAAGGACCACAAACACCATTGCCAGTTGAGATCTACTTATGACACGTTCATATAACAATCCACAAAGTAATTTCAAGGTGGGTCTGTCCAGTACAACTTGTTCCTAAAAAGTACCCATGTGATGACTTGATATCACAATATTATGACCTGTGAGAACCGGTCATCAGTCAACGCACATGCTAGTCTTATGGTCTCATCCTCTCCCTAATTTCTAGGATGATACCTCGACCAGGGACCATTTAAGAATGAAGCTTCATTTAAACATAGGCCCTCACATTTAAGTCACGTACTTGAATTCCTATGGAAGCAAACATTCCAAGGGCATTTATTATGCTAATTAATCTATCAGTAGAAACATTTGACATAATAAAAGAATTTGCCATAAATGTAAAATAAAATATAAAGTACTCTATTCATCACATGAATAATCAACAACCGACAAATACAATCCACAAGACTCCCACTAGAGACGGTCATTCAGGTATCTAATACCCATTGATCTAGTATGACAATCATGCTTTCTCTGTGCAAGAGGCTTCGTCAGTGGATCCGCAATATTTTCTTCAGTCGGTACTTTGCATATGCTCACATCTCCTCGATCGACAATCTCTCGAATAAGATGGAACCGCCGAAGTATGTACTTGGAGCGCTGATGAGATCTAGGTTCCTTAGCTTTGGCAATTGCACCGTTGTTTTCACAGTAGAGAACTACGGGAACAACAATGCTAGGAACTACATCTAGCTCGCCGATGAATTTCCTAATCCACACAGCCTCCTTCGCCGCATTTACGGCAGCAATATACTCAGCTTCTATCGTAGAATCAGCAACTGTCTCTTGCTTGGAACTCTTCCAACTTACAACTCCTCCATTAACGCAAAATACAAAACCTGATTGGGATTTTGAATCATCCCTATCAGTTTGGAAGCCAGCATCCGTGTAACCAGTTACACTGAGCTCTTCCTCTCCACCATACACCAAATATAAATCCTTAGTCCTTCTCAAGTACTTCAGGATATTCTTAACGACTATCCAGTGACCATCACCAGGATCAGACTGATACCTGCTCGTCATGCTCAAAGCATAAGAGACATCGGGTCGAGTACATAACATTGCGTACATGATTGATCCAATTGCCGAAGCATATGGAATCAACTTCATGCGGTCCTTATCTTCCAAATATTTTGGACACTGGTCCTTAGAGAGACTCACACCATGGGACATGGGTAAGAATCCCTTCTTGGATTCAAGCATGTTGAACTGTTTCAACACCTTATCAATGTATGTACTCTGGGTCAAACCCAGCAACTTCTTCGATCTATCTCTATAGATCTTAATACTAAGTATATAAGTCGCTTCACCCAAGTCCTTCATAGAAAAGCAGTTCCCTAGGTTGTTTTTAACAACTTGCAGGGTCAGAATGTCATTCCCGGTCAACTGTATGTCATCTACATACAATATCAGGAAGACAACAATGCTCCCACTAATCTTCTTGTAAACACAGGGCTCATCTTCATTCTTGATGAAACCAAACTCTTTGATTTTCTCATCAAAATGAAGATTCCAACTTCGAGAAGCTTGTTTCAATCCATAAATTGATCGATTCAACTTGCATATTTTAGTGGCTTCACTTGGAGATTCAAAACACTCGGGTTGTGTCATATACACTTCCTCAAGGAGGTTTCCATTAAGGATAGCCGTTTTGACATCCATTTGCCAGATCTCGTAGTCATAATACGCAGCAATAGCAAGTAGAATTTTGATGGACTTGACCATGGCTACAGGGGAAAAGGTTTCATCATAATCAACACCATGAATTTGCCTGAAACCTTTAGCCACCAGCCGGCCTTTGAATGTCTGTACATTCCCATCCATGTCGGTCTTCTTCTTGAAGACCCACTTGCACCCTATGGGTCGTACCCCTTCAGGTGGTTCCACCAAGGTCCAAACTTGGTTTGCATACATGGAGTCCATTTCAGATTTCATGGCCTCAAGCCACTTCTCGGAGTCAGGTCCACACATAGCCTCTTGATAGGTTGCAGTCTCATAATCATGATCCATAAGCAACACATTACCTATTTGAGACACGAGAAATCCATATCTCTCAGGCTCAAATCTTGGTCTATCAGATCTACACAGGACTTGTGTTTCTTGAGCAGGTTCTCCAGCTACAACAACTTGTAGTCCTTGCTCAGGTTCTAAAATCGGTTCAACTATTGTTTGTGGTTCTTGAACTTCCTCAAGTTCCACCTTTGCAGTCTTTCTGGATAAGAACTCTTTCTCCAAGAAGACGCCAGTCCTTGCGACAAATACTTTGCCCTCGGACCGTAGGTAGAAGTAATTCCCTTTGGTTTTCCTTGGATATCCCACATGATAACACTTATCCGACTTGGGTTCCATCTTGTCAGGCATTTGACGTCGCACGTATGCCTCACAACCCCAAATCTTAATAAAAGGCATACTAGGACGCTTCCCAGTCCATATCTCATATGGTGTCTTTAGAACCATTTTAGTTGGAGCACGATTTAATGTGAAAGCAGCAGTCTCAAAAGCAAATCCCCAAAAGGAAACGGGCAAATCTGCATGACTCATCATTGACCGTACTATGTCTAACAAAGTACGATTCCTCCTCTCAGATACACAATTATGTTGTGGTGTTCCGGGCGGAGTGAGCTGTGATACAACACCACACTCTCTCAGATGATCACGAAACTCATGACTCAGATATTCGCCACCTCGATCAGATCGGAGTGCTTTTATCCTCTTTCCCAATTGGTTCTCTACTTCATTTTTAAACTCTTTGAACTTTTCAAAGGTTTCGGATTTACACTTCATAACATATATATATCTGTATCTACTGAAATCATAAGTAAATGTAACGAAGTAGTAGTACCCACCTCTAGCCATGGAACTCATGGGTCCGCACACATCACTATGTATAATACCTAAAAGATCATTAGCCCTCTCATTACAACTAGTGAAAGGGGCTTTTGTCATCTTGCCTAATAAACATTACTCGCATCTCTCAAATGATTCATAATCAAATGAGTCCAATAATCCATCTTTATGGAGCTTGGATATGCGTTTCTCATTTATATGGCATAGACGACAGTGTCAGAGATATGAAGGATTAGAGTCATTAGTTTTTAGTCGTTTGGTATTTTCTATGGTATATATTGGATGATTTATGTTCAAAACATACAAACCATTAAACATTTGAGCAACACCATAACAAACATCATTCTTATAGATAGAACAACAATTGTTCTTAATAATAAAAGAAAACCCATTCATGTCCAAAAATGAAATAGAAATGATGGTTCTAGTTATAGCAGGAACAAAATAACAATTATCAAGTTCAATAATAAGCCCAGTGAGCAAGGAAAGACGGTACAATCCTACGACAACGACATCAACTCTTGCTCCATTTCCAACGCGCAGGTCCACCTCTCCTTTACCCAGCAGTCTTCTCCTTGTCAATTCCTGCACATTCGTACAAATGTGAGAACCACATCCGGTATCCAATACCCAAGATGAAGGAGCAGACATGTTAATTTCTATAACAAAAATGCCTGAAGTGGAAGTCACACTTCCCTTCTTCTTTAGATCCTCGATGTAGAGGGGACAGCTCATCCTCCAATGCCCTGCCTTACCGTAGTGGTGTCAATTTCCTTCTTTAGCCAATCCCTTCTTTTTCAGTGTAGAAGACTTGGGATCAAGGCAAGACATAGGTCCCACCTTAGACTTCCTGAATCCCTTGGCCTTGCCCTTGCTTTTATGCACCATCAATATGGGGCTAGCAGGCTTGGTCTTCTTCATGTTATTCTCGGTAGTTCTTAACATGCTTAGGAGCTCGGGCAGTGTCTTATCTATCTCATTCATGTTATAGTTCAAGACAAACTGCTCGTAACTGTCCGGCAATGATTGCAGGATCAGATCAGTAGCCAACTCTTGGCTTAAAGGAAACCCCAGTCTCTGAAGGTTCTCAATGTACCCAATCATTTTGAGAACATGAGTTCCCACTGGGTCCCTTGCTCCCATTTTACACTGAAATAAATCCTTAGTGATGTCGAACCTCTCTTGTCGAGCCTGTCCTTGGAACATTTTCTTCAGGTGCTCGATAATCTCAAATCCACACATGGTCTCATATTGCTTCTGAAGCTTAGAGGTCATGGTAGCGAGCATGAGGCATTCGACATCTAGGGATTCATCTTGATACTTCTTATAAGCAACTTTGTCGGCACGGGACGGGTTCCCGGTCGGCACTACTGGGGGATCCTCTTCCAAGATATAGAGCTTACGCTCTTGCCTGAGAACATTTCTCAGGTTTCTATACCAGTCAAGGAAGTTAGTCCCATTGAGCTTGTCCTTCTCAAGGATAGCTCTCAGGGACAAGGTGGAGTGAGATCCACTTGCCATGGAAGTTCTACAAAATAATGCAAAATATATATTTTAGTACTATATTTCAAAATACAATTTTATTTAATAAGGTCTTTTATTAAATACTCCCACTATTTTATTCAAATTGATAACCCTTAATATCAATTCGGAGAGTTTATGCGAGCTACTCTCTTAGTGGACAAGATCCGTATTTCACCAACACAACGAGTCCGTTTTGGCGTTCCTCTCATAATGTGGTTATTTAGGTAGACAACACTTGCCAATTGCATCACTATGCAACTCTTGTATGGTTGGTGAATAACTCTTTATTCGCATCCATCATATGGTGCATGCCAACCCTATGCCTCTAGGCACTCAACCTTTGAGGTCACCTAGTTAAGATAGACCTGATGTCGACAGTGGGATATCACAATTATCCGCTCGCACCCTTACCAAGATAGATTAATGCACCATGCTTTGGCAAGCCCACACTTCATCGATCGAGGCAGGAAGAGTGTCATCCATCGGAAGGCATCCGTATACTTAATATTGGATAAGGTATTTTTATAAATATGATTAACAATTAATCAATGTGAACATTTACAAAGTTACAACATTCACAAACCAAATACATCCAGATGTGCACAAAATAAATTATCAACGCTTTGATAGAAAAGGCTAAATCTGAGCATTGAGAACACTTCCAAATCTCCAGATTTACATGCATTTGACACAGGCAAAAACAACTCCACTTATGCAGTAGACAAGCTCGTCTCTCAATGTCAGATTCAAAATCTAAGACATTTGGTTTCACAAAACAATTAGAGCGACGGTTACTGCAAAGGAGAAACAATTTCTGAAATAATGAAATCGCAACGCAATCACATGCGTTCTTGGCGGGGTTCCAAGAAGAAATCAGGGCACTTAGAATGCTTCTAAAATCCCGATTTACACGCACTTGATTGCAAACCTACCTCTGATACCACTGTTGGGTTTTCTATACAATAAGTGGATAGCATATCACATATGCGCTGCGGAATAAAATAAACTAGAACAACCCAAAAGAATTAAGGATCTTGCGATTTCATGATTCAAGAAATAAATAAAGCAACACATTGCATTATACCTGAAAGGGATTGAGTCGATACTCAACCAAGATGCTCCAATGGCAGATCTAAAATCGTGTGGCTGAGTTCCTAGCACAGAAAATGTATTTGTGCCTCTATAGCAGTCCACACGAGCGAAGGATAACCCCAAACTTCTTGTCCAACAAGGTTTGGGTCGGAGAAGGAGAAAGCACTCAGCGTCTTCTACGGATTGCTAGATCCGACTACAGGAAGAGGCGGCGGCGGCGATCAGACGGAACTCTTCCGTCAAAAACCTTTTGGCAGAACTCTTCCGCCGCTCTCAATATCTCGCAAAAATAGATCGTATCACTAGGTCAAAAAGAATCACATTCTTTTATACCCAGGCGAGAAAGAGAGCTTATCTGCACAGCCACAATTTTAATTGAAGTCGAATACTGCGTTCGACGAACTGGCTAGCGTTCGTCGAACGTGCTAGCCGTTCGTCGAACGGGCTACAATAGACGTTCGACGAACGCGCTATAATAGCCGTTCGACGAACGCGCTATAGTAGCCGTTCGACGAACGCGCTATAGTAGCTGTTTGACGAACGCGCTATAGTAGCCGTTCGACGAACGCGCTATAGTAGACGTTCGACGAATGCGCTATAATAGCTGTTCGACGAATGCGCTACAATAGCCGTTCGTCGAACGCATTACAATAGTCGTTTGACGAATGCGCTACAATAGCCGTTCGTCGAACGCATTTTGAATTCGTCGAACGAACTTTGATCCGAACACTTGTCAACTCGATTCTTCCTCCAATTTCTCCAAACACTCTTGTGTGTGACCTCATAGGCTCATATCGCGTTGGCAGTGAGACTAGATATTTGACCACTTCCAGATCACCATGGAAATACCAACAATAAAGTCTATATCAACTAGATGTCAAGATGACATGGAGACTTTATCATCTAGATAGACTTCCGACACACAGATAATCTCAACCATTGGATCTTTGATTACAGTATTCAACTAACGCATCGAGCCATCTACATGATTGATCACTGATCAAACCCCCGCACAAATTGAGGGGGTGGGAGCTCCAAATATTATTCCTGACCGAATGACAGAACCATTGGGAAAATCCATGGTTGCTGAAAATCCTAGTGTTGATGTTCCTCCGGAAGAATAGTCTGCTGATGTGGATGAGATTGTACTATCAAAAATCACAGTTAGATAGAATTTATGTTGTAGGAAATGCTCCAGTAGAGGGGGAGACTCGGGATGAGCTCTCATCCCAAGACATAGTGAAGAGTCTGGAAGGATTAGCTGATGCTGAAAGGGTGTAACGCCCCTGAATTTTCGGCTATTAATTTAATTATATTAATGACGTCATAATGACGAAAGGGCGTTACGTTAGTGCGGAGTTAGCGGTGCGCCATCATTGCACGTTTTAGCGCCCGTTCGATCAAGTCGACCAAATTTTGGAACGACCTGGAATTGGAAAATTTTACGTTAGAAAAATTAGATTATTTAATTTTGGAAGTAAATTGTTAAAGTTTCGTGGCGTTCCGAGCAAATTTGAAGCCTCGGTGAATTTTTAAAGATTTGTATATTTATCCATCGCCGTTAAACTTCGAAAATTAATATCTCGAGAACGGTACGTCGGATTTTGATTCCGACTTCGTCGTTGGATTCGTAGCGCCGCCGTTCACCTATAGTGCGAATTTCGTCGATATCGGCATTCGTTTATTTTTGATAATAATGATATATTATTATTATTAACCTATATATATATATACATATTCGTTTATATCATATATATTTTGTGATATATATATGCCTATTCGTTTATCATATATATTCGGTTATATATACATGCTTATTCCTTTATATCATATATATTCGGTTATATATACGTTTATATGAATTCGTGGATATGAGTTCGGGAGCTTTAGACGAACCAGCCATCTTCGGCTATATGTATTAGTGGAAAGCCAATTTCAATTCTACGAAGGGTCCATTCGTTTGGCAGGAATTGGATTCCCGCAGGAATTGGAATTGTTGATTCCGATTCCCGCAGGAATTAGAATTGAAGTCAATTCCAATTCTGCTGTTCGGCTGAATGCAGGAATTCTATCATCAGAATTGGAATTGCTGATTCCGCTATTCGGCTGTACGCCAGAATTCAGGGGGCATAATTCATTTTTTTTTCAACATTGTTAAAATTTCATCAGAATAAAAAATAACTCCAAATTTTAATTTAAAATCTTATTTTTAACCAACAAACAAATAAACACAACACCAACACTTAAAAGTACTCACATTCACACATACAACAAAGATTTTAAGCTAGAACAAGAACACAACAATACAAACACACATAAGCCGAACAGTAAACTTGTACCAGACAAACACACACACACAACTAAATCACACGCACAACATGTTTTCTAAGTACTACTCAGAAAAGTGCGAAGTAATATATCACAAGAACAGGTTAAAACATAATCCTAACAAGCTCGAGATAATGTCCAACAGATTTAAGCTTAAAAGGTTCACCCTCATAGAAATAATAAAAACTTTTCCTTCAGAAAAATATTTGTTCTCGGCCAAGAAGACAGTTCTCCTACAGCTTGAAATAATAAGAACTTTTCCTACAGAGCTGCATCGGGGAGGAGCAGGTCAAGAAGACAGTTCTCGGCCTTCTCCCTCGCATCGCCTATCTCAACAGGCAGCAGATCAAGCAGCAGCATCGCGTCAGGGAGGCCGTAACGAACAACGTAGCCAAGGCCGCCGTCAGGGATGTCGGGTGGAGCTCACAGCGGAGGCCAGGTCTCAAGCTCGTCATCCATGACCAAGATCGGAGAGAACGTCCTGGGAGGGGTCGCAAAGAAGGGCTGGGAGGGTGGGCTCGCAAAGAAGGGCTCGCAAAGAAGACCGGCTGGGAGGGTTCGCCGGGAGAGATCGCCAGAGATGGCGTCGGGAGAGATGGCGTCGTCTGGAGAGATGGCGTCGTCTGGCTCGCTTCCGCCTTTTCCAGGAATCGGGAAGTCAGAGGTCTTTAGGTCGGAATCGGCGTGGGGAAAAACAGAAGAAATGAATTCTTATTAGAATTCATTTGAATGCCGATTCCGACCCTTATTTGGTGAAGCCGAACAGCCAGCAATGGAATTCAGAAATGAATTCCAATTCCAACGAACCAATTCCGACATAACGAACGGACCCGAAGTGTTTTCCGTTTTCTCCCAGTTATTATTATTATTATTATTATTATTTTTATCTTTATTATAATTATAACTTCTATATAAATAACCTCTTCTTTCCCGTGAAACCTAGAACTTTATTTTCTATTCTCCGGCCATTTGCGAACCAGTGAGAGATGCGTCCGTCCGTGAGACTTCCGATCGCTGCCACCGGAGCTCCGGAGCACGGAATCTTCGTCGGAGAATAGATCTGGAAAGCTCTCGCCGAGCTCTTCGCGTGTGCTGTAAGTATTTTAAGTTTCGTAGATTTTTGAGGTTGGAGCCGGTAGCCCTAATCCTCTTTTTCGCTCCAAAAGTTTCAGAGATCGTTCCTCGAGGTATTCTAGCGGTCGATCTGCGACGTGGAGCGCGTTGGAGGCTGTCTTCTTCGAAAAGTTTGAGGCAAGTGGTGGATTCTTGCCCCTTGCCATATTGTGGTTCATCCTTTACCGTTTTTACTTCTATTTAATTTAGACAAAATATATTATACATTATTTTCTACTAAGAATCGTGTACCCGACCGAGTAGTCTCGTATATTATCAAATTTGTCAAAATACCCGTAAGTATATTCGTCGTTTTCCCTCTAAGTCTTAGTTCGTCGATTGCGTTCCACCGAATTCGTCGAAATACCCTTAAGCGGATTCACCGTTTTCGTTATAGTCAAATTCGTCGATATCATTTCGCCGAATTGGCCGATAGGTTTAGGCTTTCGCCGACTTTGTCTTATATCTTAGATAGTGATTTTCGTCGCTAGTCTTGTTAAATTGTCGATAGTATTTCGACGAATTTGTCGATACTTCTTGGATTCGTCGAAGGTATTTCGACGAATTCGCCGTAAGGTCGGGTTTCACTTGGAATTGTTTCCGGGTTTCTCTGTGGTGTTGTTTTGGTCAGGATTTCGTGAACCTCTATTCCCGATTTGATGTTATGGTCTGATGGTTGGTTGGAAGGAATACCTCCGCCTCAGTACCTGTAGATTGCTGGTTGGTGGGCTGCAGCCCCCGCCATAGTGTTTTTATGCCTTGGATGCTTTGATCTGATAGTTGGTTGGAACGAATGCCTCCGCCTCAGTACTGTTTTGTTTTTTGCTGGGATAGTGATTCATGTTTTGGGCAACTCGATACACTTTCCCTTTGGAAGTTGAATTGCAACGTTGACCACACTTTGTGCCAGTCATTCTTTACTTGTTGGTTGTTATACTTCTTTATTTGGCTTGCTGGTGTTTTATAGCCATCCTTGATGGGTTGGTAACCCTCTTTATCTTGATAAGACTTCTCTTACTCTTTGATTATGTTGTCTTTCATGCTTTTGTGCTGAGGCATTCTTTTCTTTTGAATGCCTCAGGTTCGGATCAGTAGCAGGTGGAGCTGACCGAGATCTGTTTTCTTCAAATTTGTCGTAGTTGCTTTTCTTACTCTCATTTTTGAGAGGTAGATTGTTGTTTTCTTTCAGAACTTATTAAGGTTATGGGTTCGTGTCAGTATGTTGATGCCCATAACCTGAGTTTCCTTTTTGATTAGACTTGTTCTTGTTATTTAATATGCTACTACCATTGTTTGCTTTTTATGCAATTGCTATCTGGGAAGGTTTTATGTTAGGATGCATGGTAGATACTTTATATACAAAACTGCATAATTCTTCATACATGACATCTCTTTTAAAACCGTCATCCTTCTATTTTGAAACTCGTAAAAGAACTCTTTTTACTTATACTAAATATAGAAATTGCATATCAGTAGAATGTTGGTTAGTTCATCATGCTCATATAAGGTGAATTGAAGTAAATTATGAATTTTCTACTGCGTAAACCTATACTTTCTTATTTATGGACTAGTTGATCTATTAAACCGAGGGACACAGTAATTGAAAACCTTAAACTTAAATTATGTTATAAAACATAAAGTTCATGACTTTCTAAAGAAAAGTGTGAAGTTAGTGCTGCCTGAGCGTCTACAGTTGTCCCCTGCACGACGTGGCATCATGACGCGTATTTTCTCTTACTCTGACGTATTATTTAATACGGAGAAAATGCGGGTTGTGACAGTTGGTATCAGAGAGAGTTTTGTTTGACAAATTAGTCGAACGACTTTTTTTGATCTGGTGTTAATCATCTTGTCTCATTGCATACATACACCGAAGTGTCATCTGTAACTGTATGTCTTGGATGAAGCATGAACACTACACTCATAGCATGATAAGAAGTATACGGAGCATATTATATAGTATGGGATGCATAATATGTGTTTGTATATGGATCCACCATCGGTGGCAACATGTGACGGTTATGTAGTATGGGATGCATAACCATCATCACATGGATGCCCATTAGCACGTTTTTCTTTTTCGTTGCATGCGATATTATGTATTATGGGGTGCATAATATTTCATGCATGCGCCACTCATAACATGCATTAAGGCTTTTCTTAGAATGTATAGTACAACATACATATCATAACATCGCATAAAGCACCCGTGTCAAACTAAGGATTTACATGATGACACACGTACACACATGATTTGAAAAGAAGGTTTAAACATTCATACATCCAGGTGACATGCACAAGAGTCAAGGGATGGTAATATATCATCCTAAGTTAAAGCATAACATCATTTGTATAAAATCCCAGAGCAAGGTAGTAGCTAGAGCAAGTGTCCTTTCCTGTTTGGTTCGAGCTAAGTTGAGTAGTTCTAGTTCTAAGCTAGGGTTTTGATGAGTCTTTTGTTTGTATTTATAGTTATGCCGACGAGACGTGTTGCGACGAGGTCGACTCCCCAATCGGAGGGTGAGTCTTCGGGTGCGCAGAGTGAAGCTATAATCAAGAGTCTGCGATAGAGTAATGGGGCTCTGTCCAAGCAGTTGGTTGCGATGCAATCGCAGATTCAGACGTTGATGACTGCAACCGATGTGCAGCAGCCTGTGGTGCAGGACCCTGATGTGGGTCAGACTGTGCCTGTTCCTCCCGCTCCTCTGGTGCCTCTAGTTCTGCTGCCACCAGAGATGAAATTTATATCGCATTTCCAGCGACTAGGACCTCCTACGTTTGATGGAAGAGCCGACTTCATGGCATTGGATGACTGGTTCGTCGCCATTGAGGAGATGTTTTCATACTCGGGAATCTCTGTAGACCAAATCGTGATGGTCGCCGCTTACCAGCTGAAGGGACTTGCTAAGAGCTGGTGGATCAGGGAGAGAGAAAGTCTTGTAGATGGATGTTCGTGGGAGTCGTTTAAGGCAATGGTCTTGAAGAAGTTCCTGCCATCGGTCGAGCAAGACCGTCTGATGAATAATTTTCTGCACCTAAAGCAAAGGCAACACACAGTTATTGAGTACGAGGTTGAATTCAGTAAGCTGAGCAAATTTGCTCCAGATTTAGTAGCATTAGATGCAGGAAGAGTGAAGCATTTTCTTAGAGGACTCCATAGTGACGTCCAGCAGTTGGCCAGCGCATATAGGTCGGAAAGTTATGACGAAGTGGTAGAAGCTGCACTGAAAGTCGAGGCCATCGATAACGCCAAGAATAGAGGTGCATTGCTGAGAAAGGTCAAGAGAAAAGTCGAAGAGGGGGAAAGCCCCAAGGTATCTAGCCCTGCTCCAAAGAAGAGGAGTGGCGAAGTTTGCGGTTTCTGTGGTCGCCCTAGCCATCCGTTCGAGAAATGTTTCAAAAGGTTGGGAGCCAAGAAGCAGCAACAAGTGTCGACAATTCAGAGCGCTCCCAGAGGAGATTTGACCTGTACCTTCTGTAAGCGAAAGGGGCACGGTATTGCCCATTGTTGGTCGAAAGATAAATTGTGTTTTCAGTGCGGACAGAAGGGGCATACAAAGTCTAAATGCTCGCGTTTCCAGCCTACTCTACAGTCAGTGCCACTTCAGGCTTTGTCGCCGCAACATCAGGATAGAGGAAACGACAAGTTGAATATGATGACTAGGGAAGAAGCGCAGGCTTCCACCCAGGTCATTTCAGGTTAGACCTTAATTTAACCCTTAGCTTTTATCGCTAGTTTCGATTTCTGTTCGGCTAATTATGTATTCAATTTTATAGGAGAATTTAAGGTAAAGAACCATTGCGCGCGCGTTCTCTTCGATTCTGGCGCTACCCACTTGTTCGTGGCTAGGACTTTTGTAGAGCGTCATCGTTTGATCCTCGATCAGATTGACGATGCGTTTCGTGTTAAGTTTCCTTCTGGCGATTCTGTGGTGTCAAACCAGGGTATCCAGAATTGTCCTATCCTCTTAGGCGACTTCTTAGGTTTTGCTGATTTATAGGTGTTAGACCTGGAAGACTTCGATGTGATTTTGGGCATGGATTGGTTGTCCAGATATGATGCGGTTATCCAATGCAAGGTTAAGCGTTTGGACTTCAAGATGGACAACGGTCAACCCATGAGTGTGTATGGCTTCCCGCGCCAGGAGTCCTCGATTATTTCTGCTATATGTGCTCGGAAACTTTTAGATTCTGGTTTTTTGGCTTACTTTGTTTCTGTGTTAGAAACTATTAGCGGTTTGCCGTGTATCGAGGATCTCCCTGTGGTGCGAGAGTTTCCTGATGTTTTCCCTGTTAGTCTTCCTAGTCTTCTGTCTGAGAGAGACGTGGAGTTCGTTATTGATCTTGAGCCCGATACTCGTCCTATTGCTAAGGCACCGTACCGTATGGCCCCGTGCGAGCTGGAAGAATTGCGTACCCAGTTAGATGAATTGTTGCAGTGTGGATTTATTAGGCCAAGTTCTTCGCCCTGGGGTGCTCCAGTGTTGTTTGTGAAAAAGAAAGATGGTTCTATGAGGTTGTGTATAGACTATAGAGAATTGAATAAGGTAACCATTAAGAACAGATATCCGCTGCCGCGAATCGATGATTTATTTGATCATTTGCGTGGTAGTTCGGTGTTTTCAAAGATTGATCTTCGTTCAGGTTTCCATCAGTTGAGGATCTGTGAGTCGGACGTCCCTCGAACATTTTTTCGTTCTCGATATGGTCATTTTGAATTTCTGGTGATGTCATTTGGTTTGACTAATGCACCCTCTGCGTTTATGGATATGATGAACCGAGTGTTCAAAGACTTTTTAGACCATTTCATAGTGGTTTTCATCGACGATGTATTGGTGTATTCTAGAAGTGCTGAGGATCATGCTACACATTTACGCTTAGTATTGTCTACTCTAAGAGAGCACAAGCTGTATGCGAAGTTGAGTAAGTGCGAATTCTGGCTTTCACAAGTGTCTTTCCTGGGTCATGTGGTAAACAAGGATGGAATTTTTGTAGACCCAGCAAAGATTTCTGATGTTTTGGATTGGAAGAGACCTACAACGCCTAAGGAGATAAAGAGTTTCTTAGGGTGGTAGGTTATTATAGAAGGTTTGTGCAAGGATTTTCGGTGCTGTCAGCACCTCTGACTAAGCTTACCCAAAAGAATGCAGCTTTCGTTTGGAGCGATAAGTGTGAGGAAGCCTTTCAGGAATTGAAAAGGAGGTTGTGCACCGCTCCTGTTTTGGCTTTACCAACCGAAGGAGTAGAGTATGCCGTCTATGTGGACCTATCTCATGTTGGTCTGGGTTGTGTTTTGATGCAAGAAGGATAGGTGATCTCATATGGATCAAGGCAACTGAAAGTTCATGAAAAGAATTACCCTACGCATGACTTAGAGTTTGCGGCAGTGATTTATGCCTTGAAGCTTTGGAGACATCTTCTTTATGGAGTGTCATGCAAGATCTTTACGGATCATAAGAGTCTGAAGTATGTCTTTACCCAGAAGGAATTGAATTTACGTCAGCGCAGATGGTTGGAGTATGTTGCAGATTATGAAGTCGATATCCTTTATCATCTGGGTAAGGCTAATGTGGTGGCTGATGCCCTGAGTAGAAAGACCGCGCATGTATTCAACCTCTCTATGCATTCCTTAGTGGAGGAGTTTATGTTGATGGATTTCTCAGTCTGTAGTTGTACCGCGCCTTCGAGTTTAGAAGCTGGAGAGCCTTCTTGGATTACCCTTACAAGACTGCATCAGAAGGATGATCCTGATTTACAGCATCTCCGGAATAGAGCTGAGAAAGGGGAATTACCAGATTTTCAATTGATGATAAAAATACCTTGAAGTTTCGGGGTAGGTATTGTATTACCGCGATTGAGGATATTAGAAAAAAGATCTGTAATGAAGCGCATGATTCTAGTGTTTCCTATCATCCTGGTTCCACAAAAATGTATAAGGATCTGAAGCAGATCGTTTGGTGGTCAGGTATGAAGAGCGATATTGCTAAGTATGTTTCTGAATGCTTTACTTGCCAGCGTGTTAAGGCAGATCATAAGAGGCCTGAAGGTAAATTGAACCCTTTGGATATTCCAAGATGGAAGTGGGAGAGTATTTCGATGGACTTCATTACCGGTTTGCCGAGATCTCCTGGAGGACATGATTCTGTGTGGGTTATAGTTGACAGATTGACAAAGTGTGCTCACTTTGTGCCTTTCAAGATTGGCTATTCCATGGAAAAAATAGTAGAACTTTATTTGAATGAGCTCATCAGATTGCATGGTGTGCCCGTAAGTATTGTGTCGGATCGGGATTCCAGGTATATGTCTCGTTTCTGGCAGAGTTTGCAGGGAGCCTTGGGCACTGACCTTAGATACTCTACCGCTTATGACCCTCAGACAAATGGTCAGACAGAAAGAGTGAATCAGATTTTGGAAGATATGATCAGATGTTATATTTTGGATCATGGTGGAGCTTGGGATAAGCGTCTTAGACTAATGGAGTTTGCCTATAATAATAGTTATCAGGAGAGCTTGCAGATGGCTCCCTTTGAGGCTTTGTATGGGAGGCGCTGTAGGACTCCCCTGTTTTGGGCCGAAGTTTGTGAGAAACCGTTGTTAGGTCCAGAAGCTTTGGAAGAAATGAATGTTGATGTGACGCATATCTGCGAGAAGCTCCGCATTGCTCAGGAGCGTTATGAGAAGTATGCTAATCGGAGAAGGGTTGATCTGGAGTTCGCAGTTGGGGCATGGTTTTTTTGAAAGTTTCTCCGTTGCCATGTGTTAAGAGATTTGGAAGGAACCACAAGTTGGATCCCCGGTATGTGGGACCTTTCCAGGTTGTTGAGCGCATCAGAGTGTCAGCCTATAGGCTGGAGTTGCCCGCTTCTTTCCCAGGTGTTCATGATGTGTTTCATGTGAGCCAGTTGAGAAAGTGTGTGCGTAGTGATCGTCATGTCCTTGACTCAGTGCTCCAGTTGCAACCTAATCTGTCTTATGTTGAAGAGCCTGTCCGTATTTTAGAGACTCAGGACCGAGTGTTGCGGAAGAAGACGATTCCTATGGTCAAGGTCCTTTGGCGAAACCAAGACGTCGAGAGCGCGACTTGGGAATTGGAATCTGTTATGAGGACATCTCATCCTCATCATTTCTCCTAGATCCCTCTGGTGAGTGTTTTCATCCGTAGTTTTAGTTCTCGCTTCTACCTGTTGTATTCGATTTATTAGTTAAAGTTTCGGGACGAAATTTCTTTTTAGGGGGAGTGGCTGTAATGCCCCTGAATTTTTGGCTAATAATTTAATTATATTAATGACGTCATAATGACGAAAGGGCGTTACGTTAGTGCGGAGTTAGCGGTGCGCCGTCATTGCACGTTTTAGCGTCCGTTCGGTCAAGTCGACCAAATTTTGGAACGACCCGGAATTGGAAAAATTTTACGTTAGGAAATTAGATTATTTAATTTTGGAAGTAAATTGTTAAAGTTTCGTGGCGTTACGAGCAAATTTGAAGCCTCAGTGAATTTTTAAAGATTTGTATATTTATCCATCGCCGTAAAAGTTCGGAAATTTATATCTCGAGAACGGTACATCGGATTTTGATTTCGACTTCGCCGTTGGATTCGTAGAGCCGTCGTTCACCTACGGTGCGAATTTCGTCGATATCGGCATTCGTTTATTTTTTATAATAATGTTATATTATTATTATTAACGTGTATATATATATATATATATATATATATATATATATATATATATATATATATATATATATATATATATTAGACGACCCAGCCATCTTCAGCTATATGTATTAGTCGAATGCCAATTTCAATTCTACGAAGTGTTTTTCGTTTTCTCCCAGTTATTATTATTATTATTATCTTTATTATCTTTATTATAATTATAACTTCTATATAAATAACCTCTTCTTTCCCGTGAAATCTAGAACCTTATTTTCTATTCTCCGGCCATTTGCGAACCAGTGAGAGACGCGTCCGTCCGTGAGACTTCCGATCTCCGCCACCGGAGCTCCGGAGCACGGAATATTCGTCGGAGCATAGATCTGGAAAGCTCTTGCCGAGCTCTTCGCGTATGCCGTAAGTATTTCGAGTTTCGTAGATTTTTGAGGTTGGAACCGGTAGCCCTAATCCTCCGTTTCGCTCCAAAAGTTTCAGAGATCGTTCCTCGAGGTATTCTAGCGGTCGATCTGCGACGTGGAGCGCGTTGGAGGTCGTCTTCTTCGAAAAGTTTGAGGCAAGTGGTGGATTCTTTCACCTTGCCATATTGTGGTTCATCCTTTACCGTTTTTACTTCTATTTAATTTTGATAAAATATATTATACATTATTTTTTGCTAAGAATCGTGTACCCGACCGAGTAGTCTCGTATATTATCAAATTTGTCAAAATACCCGTAAGTATATTCGATGTTTTTCCTCTAAGTCTTAGTTGGTCGATTGCGTTCCGCCGAATTCGCCGAAATACCCTTAAGCGGATTCGCCGTTTTCGTTAGAGTCAAATTCGTCGATATCATTTCGCCGAATTCACCGATATGTTTAGGCTTTCGCCGACTTCGTCTTATGCCTTAGATAGTGATTTTCGTCGCTAGTCTTGTTAATTCGTCGATAGTATTTCAACGAATTCGTCGATACTTCTTGGATTCGTCGAAGGTATTTCGACGAATTCGTCATAAGGTCAGGTTTCACTTGGAATTGTTTCCGGATTTCTCTGTGGTGTTGTTTTGATCAGGATTTCGAGAACCTCTATTCCCGGTTTGATGTTATGGTCTGATGGTTGTTTGGAAGGAATGCCTCTGCCTCAGTACCTAAAGATTGTTGGTTGGTGGGTTGCAGCCCCCGCCATAGTGTTTTTATGCCTTGGATGCTTTGGTTTGATGGTTGGTTTGAACGAATGCCTCCGCCTCAGTACTGTTTTGTTTTTGGCTGGGATAGTGATTCATGTCTTAGGCAACTCGATACCCTTTCCCTTTGGAAGTTGAATTGCAACGTTGACCACACTTTGTGCCAGTCATTCTTTACTTGTTGGTTGCTATACTTCTTTATTTGGCTTGCTGGTGTTTTATAGCCATCCTTGATGGGTTGGTAACCCTCTTTATCTTGATAAGACTTCTCTTACTCTTTGATTATGTTGTCTTTCATGCTTTTGTGCTGAGGCATTCTTTTCTTTTGAATGCCTCAGGTTTGGATCAGTGGCAGGTGGAGCTGACCGAGATCTGTTTTCTTCAGATTTGCCGTAGTTACTTTTCTTACTCTCATTTTTGAGAGGTAGATTGTTGTTTCCTTTCAGAACTTATTAAGGTTATGGGTTCGTGTCAGTATGTTGACGCCCATAACCTGAGTTTCCTTTTTGATTAGACTTGTTCTTGTTATTTATATACTACTACCGTTGTTTGCTTTTTATGCAATTGCTCTCTGGGAAGGTTTTATGTTAGGATGCATGAAAGATACTTTATATACAAAACTGCATAATTCTTCATACATGACATCTCTTTTAAAATCGTCATCCTTCTATTTTGAAACTCGTAAAAGAACTCTTTTTACTTATACTAAATATAGAAATTTCATATCAGTAGAATGTTGGTTAGTTCATCATGCTCATATAAGGTGAATTGAAGTAAATTATGTATTTTCTACTGCGTAAACCTATACTTTATTAATTATGGACTAGTTGATCCGTTAAACCGAGGGACACGGTAATTGAAAACCTTAAACTTAAATTATGTTTTAAAACATAAAGTTCATGACTTTCTAAAGAAAAGTGTGAAGTTAGTGCTGCATGAGCGTCTACAGTTGTCCCCTGCACGACGTGGCATCATGACGCATATTTTCTCTTACTCTGACGCATTATTTAATACGGAGAAAATGTGGGTTGTGACAAAGGGAGACTCATCTAGAGTCATCTGCCCTAGATGATCAAGTGCAAGGATATATTCTCCAATCAACTTATTAAGAAGTCAGAAAGGGGGAGAATATTACAAGAGACTTTTATCCTCCAGAACAGCATAAATTGAAAATGCAGAAAGGGGGAGAAGGTAACAATGTGAGGTATTCTGATCCACATTAGATATTGCACATGATTATTATTTTTGATATTTTTGTTGTGTGTAGTTTATCATTGTTTGAGGTTCTGACTTCTTCAAATATGAGGAGATTGTTAGGAACTTTTCCCACAATATTCTTGATTTGAAGAAGTCTTCAAGTCAAGGATAAACACACTTTTTATTTGATGTATGTGTATTAGTTTTGTTGATTTTAGGTATTAGATAGTGCAAGCCTAGCATAGGGCTAGACTTAGTGTCATCAGACATAGTTTTGTCATGTAATCCCTCATTGTGTAAAACATTATGTCGACCTAAGATCTAGACTATGTTAGACTTGTCACTCACTCATAAATATCAGGAAGAAAGATCTTGAAAGTTGGATAGAGCAAATGATCAAAATTCAAGAAAATCATAATTTGTCCAAGTCAAACATCGTATTGATGAGTTAGCCATATAGTCTTGATAACATAATGCTTCAAGCAAAATCATCTTGAAGATACACAACTAAATCCACAAATTGCCTTGATAAGAAGGACCAGTTCATCCATCAGAATATCGTCTTGATGAAGCTCAGACAGACAAATATCCTCTTGAAGAGGTTCAACTAATTCAACAATTCAAGTAGAAGCTCTCAAGTGCCAAGTATAAATCATGTTGAAGATGTGGTATCATCTTGAAGGCTTGGATGAAGGTTAATCTGCTTGAGTCAATTATCGTCGAGACCAGTTAAATTATCGTCGAGAAGTCTATACGATAATTCAAGAAGCATGTTGAATTGATGAATGCTTGAGTTCATATCATTTAGATATGACCTCCTCATGATAGTCCATAAGCCAAGATCTAAGGCATAAGTCTTATCATCTTGATAAGCTGAAGTGTCGAATTGATAAACTTAACAATCGTCTTGAGGACAGTGGTCATGTTGGATTCAGGTATCGTCTTGAAGACCACAAGTATCATCGAGTTGAGGTTTTATCAGCTTGATGGCTTTACATTTTATTAGAAGTTAACTCAAAGTCTGAATGGGTTAGTATCGTCTTGAAGACTCAAATGTCGTCGAGAAGAGATGAAATAGCGCCGAGACAATGCAAGTGTCACCGAGACAGTTCAAGTCACGGAAACTCAAATATCTGTTACTACCATTTGCGCCAATCAGATCAGTCATTTAAGGACAAAGATTCCTGACATAAAGACTAATGGATTCGACCGTTAGTGATCTCAGTCATATAAATACATATGAAATGTGAAGGGAAAATCCTAATCCTAGAATTCTGAATCAATCAAATAGTATTCTGAAGAATAGCCGCAAACTCTAAGTTTAGAGAAAATGTTCAGAAGAGGACATTCATAAGATCAACTCATGTGCTCCTAAGATTTCTCCAGGTTATTCATTCTCAAATCTTTCAAGAGCAAGACATTTTCTCTGATTCCCAAGTTCAGACAGATCAATCTTTCAAAGAAGATTCTATCAAGATCTGTTGCTGATCCAGGAAGGTTGTTTTCATCCAGCTTAAGAAATATCGATTAGATCTTGAAGATACATATTGACTTGTGAAGGCTTGGGTGATGGTAAATCTACTTAAATCAATTATCGTCGAGACCAACTAAAATATCGTCGAGAAGTCTAGACGATAATTCAAGAAGCATGTTGAATTGATGAATGCTTGAATTCATATCGTTTAGATATGACCTCCTCATAATATCCATAAGCCAAGATCTAAAGTATAAGTCTTATCGTCTTGACAAGCTGAAGTGTCGTCATTATAAGCTTAACAATCGGCTTGAGGACAGTGGTCGTGTTGAATTCAAATACCGTCTTGAAAACCACAAGTATCATCGAGATAAGGTTTTATCGGCTTGATGGCTTTACATTTTATTAGAAGTTAACACAAAGTCTGAAAGGGTTAGTATCGGCTTGACGAATCAAATGTCATCGAGAAGAGATGAAATATCGTCGAGACAATGCAAATGTCGTCGAGATAGTTCAAGTCACAGAAACTCAAATCTCTGTTGCTACCGTTTGCACCAATCAGATCAGTCCTTTAAGGAAAAAGATTTCTGACATAAAGACTGATGGATTCGACCGTTAGTGATCTCAGTCATATAAATACATATGAAATGTGAAGGGAAAATCCTAATCCTAGAACTCTGAATCAATCAAATAGTATTCTGAAGAACAGCCGCAAACTCTAAGTTCAGAGAAAATATTTAGAAGAAGACATTCATAAGATCAACTCATGTGCTCCTAAGATTGCTCCAGGTTATTCATTCTCAAATCTTTCAAGAGCAAGACATTTTCTCTGATTCCCAAGTTCAGACAGATCATTCTTTCAAAGAAGATTCTATTAAGATTTGTTGTTGATCCAGGAAGGTTGTTTTCATCCAGCCCAAAAAGAATCTACTTTACAAGATCTATTCTATTGAGTCTAAGTAAAGTTGTAATAAAACTCTTCTATCATCTTCTATAGGATCTCTCTGAGATCTGAGTGTAGAGTCCCTTGTGACCTGAGGTAGGGTCCAGTGTGACCTGAGGTTGGGTTATGGATTGAACTCGAGGTAGGATTCTAATTGTGAATATGAGTGTATGATCCTGAGCTAGGGGATCAACTAGTATCCCTGAGGTAGGAGTCTTGGAGTCTGAGTTGTAAGATCGGAAAAATCTGAGTATTTGGTGTAGTTTGCCGAGGCTAGCACACTACTAGATAAGCGAAGGGGGGAAAGTGGACGTACCCATCTTGGAGAACCACTATAGTTTTCTATGTTTTTGGTGCTTGTTGTGATTATCTTTTTAGTTATTTTATTATTCCGCAAATAGTTTTAAAAAGCAGACATCGCATATTCCCCCCTCCCCCTCTAGGTGAAGCTAGACATCCCATAACTTACAGCCTCCGCATTCGCGATGCGCTAAGAGCACCTCCGCATTCGCGACATGCTCACAGGGCCTCCGCGTTCACGCCGCGCTCAGAGCACCTTCGCGTTCGTGCCGCGCTCAGAGCGCCTCCGCATTCGCGCCGCGCTTAGAGAGCCTCCGCGTTCGCGCATCGCTCAGAGCGCCTCCGCGTTCGCGCTGCGCTCAGAGCACCTCCGCATTTGCGCCGCGCTCAGAGCGCCTCCGTTTTTGCAATGCGCGTGTTAGTTAACCTTTTTTGCTTCTCATGTCCACAAAGATTCCAGGACCCGTTCGTTGCCATCATCGCCACCAACAAACCTGCCCAAACTGCCCAAGCTGCCAGAGGGGTAAAAACGTCATATCGGCAAAAATGGCGTTCAATATGCTCCAGATAGTGTAATATGAATCACCAATCCAATAGTTATGGTGGTTACAACGACGCAATTACCATGACGCCCCTGACAAAAACTATAAAAGGAGTCTGAAGCCCTCATTTGAAAGGACCTTACCTTCAGCGCCCAAGAAAGCTCTTTCGAAGATCCTTCAGAGTTCTCCTTCGACATTCGAAGAATCTTTCAAAGATCTCCTTTAGTCTTTGAAGATCTCCTTCAGCCTTCGAAGATCTCCTTCAGCCTTCGAAGATCTTCTTCCCCTTAGAACATCTTTTTCGAAGGCGACTTGAATATCTCTCTTGGTCTTGAAAGATCTCCTTCCTCTTTGAAGACTCCTTCATCAGGACTTGTAGATTTCTCTTTCTCATTCTTGTCTGTTCCCCCTACGACGAGCGGTGACCTGTCACTCTCGCGCATTCTACAACTTGTAACACTCAGTGAAATAATACAATTTGGTCGGCACCAATCCAACCCCGTGGTTTTTCACCATTTCTTGTTTTTTCACGTTAAAAGCCTTCATCTCAGTTGTTAGTCTTCTCTATGACTGTTTGCGCGCTCGATTTACTCTTGGGCTGAAACTGTTCAATTCGACCGGTCCATAAGAGCGTCGAGCGGCCCGCAACAAATATACAATATTTAGTATCCAAACTTTGTATTATATAATCATTTTAATTCTAAATAAAAAAAAGATTAAATATAAAAAACATTATATTATATAATTATTTTCATTAATATTGAAAAATGTATAATATGGAGAATAAAAATATACAATTCTTTTGAAACAATACAAACATTATTTTGAAAAACAATTAATCTAGGACATTTTTAAAGGCAAACCAAAAACGGCTATCCGCTCACCAAGATAACTCAAAATCCCCATTAAAAATTAGGAAAAATTTAATGGCAGACCACAAATGGCTATTGGCAGCCCACGCTATTAGAAAAATGGCTATCAGCAGACCACCTTTATAAGTTCACAGTCCTCTTTGATTTTTATTTTGGCCTGCCATTAACAATGGTCTGCCCATAACAGAAGTTGGTCTGCCAATAACAGTCGCCTAAAATTAGTTCTGATTTTTTACAGGCAAACCAAAAATGGTTCCGCACACCAACATAAGTTAAAATTCTCATCTAAAGTTAGTTCAGAAATTTTCTACGGGAAAACCATAAGCCGCACGCCAATGCTGAAAACCAACTTTGATTCCCTCTCGCGCTCAGTCGAAACCTTCTTGCATTCTATAATGATTTCTTTATTCCAATGTGCATGCATAATAAATGTTAATCAACAAAGAAATGCAATAAGATGTATATAATCATCTTCTTATCTTTCAGAATTTTTCAAAGGGTAATATAACATAATAAAAGACTCTTGAGACTACAGTGCCAGAAAATAAAAATAATAATTGTGCTGAAAATTTAGTGATCATGTTTTACTCATGCATAATTGAGATTGTCAGCTAACTTCTGTGGTTAAAGCATAAATGCTGAAATCAGAATTTTCATTCCTTCATGGATCAGACCTTGGTTATTAAAAAAGCTAAACTAGGTGAACAACCTTCTATGTCTTTATAGAAGCAAAAACTCACTATTTACTTTCTTTTTTTCTTTGGGTCACTTTGATTAGCAACTACCCTCAAAACCCTCTCAATGGTTAAAACAAAATGACAATTTTTCTAATTTTAGATTTGATTTGTTGTTAACAATATCGGTTTGTCGTTAACATATTTGTTTGCACCGATTAATTTCCAAAAAGAATCTTTTGATGCTATTAATGGTGTGCGGATATCCAATTTTAGTTTGCCTTTAACAATGCCCTTAATCTAATTGATTCCCTTAATTTATTATAAATTTGACTACCTTTAATCTTCGTTTTATCAATGATGTCAACATTAAATAATTATATTTTCTTATTTATACTATTATTAAGGAAAACATCATTTAGTAAAATATTCATCTTTTTAATTTTACCTTTTGATTTCAAATTGTACACCTTTTTAAATTTTTTTTTGTACAACCCGTATTAGGCGAGAAGGCCTAAGACCGGCCTAACTCGCCCTAGGGTAAGGAGGGGCGAATCGATACGCCTCAGGCTAAATCGCCCAGGGTAAGGCGGGGCGAGTCAGTACGCCTTAGGCAAACTCGCCCCTGGTTAAGGCGGGGCGAGTCGGTACGCCTTAAGCGAACTCGCCCCAGGGTAAAGCGAGGCAAGCTCGGATCGATCCGACTCGCGAGCCCTCCCTCTCTATCCACAGACCAACAGAGCTGCGATTAGTACTTTCGAGAAAGCGTGAGGGGTTGTTCGCATACCATTTGGATAGTAATTTGGTTAAGGCGGAGGTAGCTACCCGCAGACCAATGAGTCTATTTTGTCTTTAGAAGGATTTGCCTATAAATAGGACCCGTTATTCCTGAGATCAACACAGATGCACCCCCCATAGAAAGCCAGAGCTTTCTTTCGTTCCTTTCCGTGCTATCCAAGGTGCGGGCTCAGCTCCTGGTTTTTGGAAGGGAAGTGATACAAAGCTTCCGTGTTAGTGGCAAGACCTTCTCGTTGCAGCATGTGAGTCTGTTCATAGACATTCATCTACCAAATAGTGAGGGCTAGTTCGTCGAAATACATTGCTCCTGGGATCTAACGAAGGGAGAAGTAACTCAAGCTACTCCCTAAATTTCGAATTCAGTTGAACCGATATCCGAGTTTCAACATATTTATTATTTTACATTTGGCAAGATGCAAAAAATTATGGAATAACGAATGATTATGATTGCTTGCACATTGTTATAGATAGAATATAAATAGATTCTTGAATTAACTGTATTAAGATTTAGAAATCTAAATGAACAAAAGGTGAAGTACCTTTAAAGTCGTTATGTCTCTTTCTTTATATATATTTTGCTGTATATAAATTATAATAAGAAAACGAGGCCAAAAAATGATATTCCCATTTAATACTTAATAGTATACAACATTAAAGTTATATAGAATATTAATATTTGCGCTCCAATACAATGTATGGAAATTATGTCTTAAAAGTAAATCCAAAAGTTTAAACGTCGTAGTTCGGTGCATCGGACGAATCTGCATTTCTGCCACCTTTTAAGGAACGGGGCGCCGAAGCCGAAGCTCAAGCTCGTGGCGAATTTGTAGTGAAATATTTCTCAGTGACGAATTTCAAATAGTTCAGAAATTCGAACAGCATTGTCTCTCGGCGGAGCTAGGGTGGTGGCATGGTCTGCCTTTTTACAGCTCATCGGAATCCTACCGGACGTTTCAACTTGATTTCTCTAAATTCCACTGAGGTTTCTGCCTTCTCTCGACTCCCTTTCTATCACCAATCTGACCGATCTAGGGTTCTTCACAGTTTCATCCTCGACCGATCATTATGCTGATCGCGATCCCCTTGAATACTTTAATCTTCTGGAATTATTGTTCCACTAGCGAATCAGTGATAGCATTTTTTCCCTTCAATTAATTTTCAGTGACTTCGGTTCTAATAGTTCATGCCCGTGCATTTATTTTTGTGATTCGGATTATGAAAATTTTCCCGGTTTTTGTTTCTTTCAGGTTTTTAGAAGCCGAGGATGGCATTAAAGCGAATTACGATGGAACTAAAGGATCTGCAGAAGGATCCTCCAACCTCCTGCAGGGCAGGTATTATTTGAATCTTTTCTTAATTTCCAATTGTTACAAAATATATTTTATTTAACTAATGTTGCGGGTCGCTCGACACTCTGGTAGGCAGGTCGAATTGAACCACCTTACCTCGAGAGTGAGCCGAGCACGCAAACAGTCAATGAGAGAACTAGTGAAAGACACAAGAATGTTTTTAACGTGGAAAACCCGGAAAACCCGAAAAGGGTAAAAAATCACGTGACCGCGAGCTGTGTCAGCCAAATTCCACTATATGTCAGTTTCTTATAAGTAAAACTGAGAACTCGAGGGCGACAGACCACCTCTCAGGAAATTAAGTACTTTTCCGTGGGAATGAAAGTGAGATGCTCTGGTCGCCTTTCGGAGCCCGGAGGATCTCCGAGTCACTTAGGAAGAATGCCTTCGAAAGCGAAAGAGATCTTCAAAGGCTCGAAGGAGATCTTCGAAGACTTGAAGGAGATCTTCAAAGACTTGGAGGAAATCTTCAAGCGCCGAAGGAGAACTTTGATGAATCTTCAACGGAGCTCTCTCGGGTGTAGAAGACAAGGTCCTTTGAAATGAAGGCCCTCAGCTCCTTTTATTGCCTTGAGCAGGGGTAGCCCAATAATTTTGCCGTTGTAACCACCGTAACTACCTGAGGGGCGAATCACGTTTGCCGATTTGGAGCACACGGATCATCATTTTTTGGATATTCCCGTCTTGCCCCTGGGCAGTTTGATCAATTCGGGTAGCTTCGTTGATGGTGTTGAGCGCAGTGAACAAGACCTGCAATATAAGAAATTAATAAAGGTTAACTACCGTGCGCGTCGGGAAAGTGAAAGCGTTCTGAGCGTGCGGTGAATGCAGAAACGCTTGGCTCGCTTTGCGGGCGGACAATCGGGAATGTGGTCGGGTGCTGACGGAGGAGCGTGCTCGTAAGAGCGAGGGCATGCCTCTTGTTGGGAAAAACCCTTGATTTTACTTAACAAATAAATTAAAAGGTGATTTTATCCTCTAGGATTTAAGTTACCCATTGTATAGTGATGGTAAACTGGTCATTAGATGTCTTAGGATGTCACACTCAACCTAGAATGTCAAGACCAGTTTAAGGGGTGCAAATTTAGGCAAAGTTAACATTTGCGTCGAATGGAATTCGACGCAACATCGAGTTGATATCGACGCTACTCTGACTAGAAGTCCAAGTGGTTCAACCCCTCTGTCGAAGTAACCCAAGTCGACGTTATGTCGAATAGATATCGACGTAGAGGTCAGAGACTTATCAAAGTAACTTCAGAAGTCAACGCTGCTTCTACTTCAACTCGACGCATAAGGGGATATCTGTCGAAGCCATCTAAAGTTGACGCAACGTCGACTTCATCTCGACGCAGATGTTGAAAGTCAGAGCCATGCTGTTTTAACTCGACAGATGCGTCGACAAGATATCGACGCAACATCGACTAGCTGAGTTCAATTAGAGCAGAGATGAAATCAAAGCTACTCTTACAAGAACTCGAAGCTGCGTCGATAAGAGAGGAAGTTAATTCGACGGTACATCGAATACAGTCTATAAAAGTTCAACCTTTTTCAGCTGTCATTCAAATGCTTCTCTCATGCCCCACATCTTTCAAGACCGTTCTCGGCCTAATAATTGCCTGAAGTAGAAGGAAGCATTAAAAAAGGAGATAAAGAATTTCTTGGAAGTATATCCTTCTTGGGTAGACGGACCGAGAAGTAATAAAGGAAATGAAAGAGAATGTCTATGAAAAATACCTTTTCAGGTCTTACCTAAAAGGGAAACAAATTCAAATAAGACTCAGGCTATAAAAGGATAGAGAAGAAAGAGAAGGACAAGGTATTGATCACCATCAGTCGTCTTCCTTCAGATTAGGGTTTCTCTTCTTCTTCCTCCTCTCTCAGAAACCCTAACCCAGAATAGAAGAGAAAAGAGATTACAACTATTCTTCATCTGATAGAACAGTAGATCTGATAGCTGCTCCTCATCACCATCATATGGCAGCCAGATCTGAATCAGCAGAAGTTCTAAGGATCTGACAAACAAAGCCACTGCAGTTCATCACCATCTAAAGCAGGGGCTAATCGAGAGCAGATTCTGTGGGACTTCACATTGGATGTTCTTCAAACATCCATCTCAAGAATTCTGAGAACAGAATTCATTCAATATTCTTTCTTCTCCTTCTCTTTCTAATTTCTGTAAAAGAGTTTTATTAATCCCTCTTCAAAGGATTCAGTGGTTCAAGATCTCCTTATCAAAAGATCTTGTGGTTCATGATCTCCTTATCAAAAGATTAGTGGTTCTAAGAGTCTCCTGATCAAAAGACTCAGGCACAGGTGGTGCATTCTTACCAGGTGGTAGAAGAGAGGAGTACCCACAGTTTGGGGAACCTCTGTTAAATTCTTTGTGTCTTTGCTGTGATTTTCTGTGTTGTCCCAATCTTTTATTCTGCACCTTATTTCCTGCTTTCTCTTATTCTGCCTGTGTTGTTAAGCATAATTCCTTAGAGTAATTTATTGTACACAGTTAGAATAGAAATATTTTTAAATCTCTATTCACCCCCCCTCCCCCCTCTAGAGGATTCTCAGAGGCACAATGTGCACTTTCAATTGGTATCAGAGGGAGGTTGATCAATAAAAGGCTAACACCTTGATCAAAAAGACCTCCTACTCTTAGTACCTTAATTAAAACTATTTTCTAAGAACATGAGTACTAAGGATTATGCTTCAACAAGATCTCCAGTGTGCAACTTAAATAATTTCACACTCTGGAAGGCAAGAATAAAACTCTACATGAATTTCATTGATGAAGATATCTATAATGTTCTTCTTACAGGTCCCCCAGCTCCAGTCAGACAAAGGGCAGGAGAATTCTCAATAACAGAGGTTGTCCCAAGAAAGGAATGGACAGAGGCTGAAAAGAAGGTCAAGGCATGTGATGCCAAGACCATGAACATTCTGGTGTCAACAATGTCAGATGACATTTTCTAGAAGGTTGCTGAATACCAATCTAGAAAAGAAATCTGGGATACCCTCACCAGGATGGTGGAAGGAAGTTCTGATGAAAGAAAAGACAGAATGTCCCTTCTCATATCCCACTATGAGAACTTTCAAAAGAAAGCTGATGAATCTGTTGCTGATATATATGACAGATTCAGCACTATCATTAATGAGCTCAGAGGCTTAGATAAGGAAATATCCTTGACTGAAATTAATGATAAGATTCTCATGTGCTTCCCCAGCTCATGGGACTCCAGAATATGGGCAATCAGGGAATCCAGATGTCATAGGGAGATCTTTACTGAAGCTTTGCTAGGAAAGCTCAAGTCATATGAGATGCTCCTAAAGAACAGGGCTGAATCAGAACAAGAGGAGAAGACCCCAGCTCCCATCCAAAGGAGCCTTGCTCTGAAAGTCTCAGCAGGGGAGCTTTCCACTCCAGAAGATGAGATGTTCAATCTCCTAGCAAGGAGATTCAAGAAATGGGTCAAGACAGAAGATTCCAGGAGAAAAAGGGATTTGAGCTCAAAGCCCAAGTGTGACAAGACTCCAAAGAAGGAGGTTATCTGCTTCTCTTGTAGCAAACCATGTCACTTTGCTTCTGAGTGCTCAGAAGAGAAAAGGGACAGGATAAGAAGCAATAGAGAGGAAAAGAAGAAAAAGAAGTCCTTCAGAGGAAAGGACAAGAAGAAAGGCAAGGGTTTCATTGCTGAAACCTGGAGTGACTCTGAAGCAGAGTTAAGCTCATCCTCATCTGAAAGTGAAGATGAAGCAGAAGCAGAAGCAGCCTGCATGATTGCACTTGAGATATCATCAGATGATGAAGAGGAGCAGGTATCCCTATTTGATAATTTTGATTTCAAATCAGAAGATTTCAAAATCTGCTTTAAGAATTTTTGTAATGATCATCTTAGGGTAGAAAAGGAACTAGACACTGTTAGGTTAGAACTAGAAAACCTAAAGAGAGATGGTGTATATGTAAGAAATCAAAGCCTAATAGAAGAAATCAACAATAAAGAAATAGAACTAATAGAAATTAGAAAAGAAATTTTAAGACAAAAAGAAGAGCTAATAGAGGCAAAGGCCTTTGAGGACTTACTCAATGGGAGGAGTCAAAAGCTCAAAGACATCACTGAAATTCACTTCATGAGGTTTAATCATCTAGGATTAGGGGCAGAACCCTCCACCAGCACAGAACTATCTAGGAAGCCTGCCTGGAAAAATCTAGTGTCTTTTGTTAGACCTAGTGATCATCAGCCCAGTGAGGAGAGTGCTCCAATTAAGGGTAAGGATCACAATCATTCAGATATGGTAGGTAAAACCAATAGAGTAGAACCCTTAGGGAAAAACAACATAGGGAAATTAAACAACAACACCCAAAAGGGTAAAGTAAAACCTAAGATAATAAGACACTCTGCTGACTTATTATATTTTGATACATTCTATAGTCACTACAATCATCAAAACAATAGGATTGGGAGACTCATTCCTTATTATCCCAAATAGTATCATGAAAGACCCTTCTACTCTTTCATTGAACCCTATAATGGTAAAAGCAAAGGACCCAAGGTAACCTGGGTTCCTTCTAATGTTTAAATTTCATGTGCAGGTTTAGGTAGGATTGCACTCAGGAGAAAATAGAGTGGGAAGGAAGATGTAGAACAAGGATAAGACACAAACTTCACCCAAGGGAGCGAACTCTACCTTGATTAGCCCCTATAGCTTATTAAATTAATAATATAATCAATTTTCAACAAATATGATTGCTGGGAAAAACAACAATGATTTTCTAAGAAAATAGCTCTGTTCATTCAGAGGTGCGTCGAATAGAAGTCGACGTACCATCGATTTCTACTCGACGCCTGCGTCGAGAAACACTCAAAGAGAATAATTTGAATAGATCTCGACGTAACGTCGATTTCGTATCGATGCATGCGTCGTAATGATTGGACGCTCATTAAAGTCGAAGCTGCGTCGATAGCAAATTGATGTAACGTCGACTAGATTACGTCGAATTAAAAATTGCTGAGCAATCTTCAACAAGTGATTGTGTCGACTGGATTATGTACGCAATGTCGAATTGTCTGAGCGCTAAGAATGTCTTCTAGAAGCATTCTCTATTTACTTTTGCGCGCCAAACATTGATACACATGGACGGTGCGTCGAATTAAACCCTAAGCAGCGACAAATCGTCTTCTTTTAAGCAACATCAGTGTCGAAATCATTGCGCTTTCGAACTTTCCTGCTCTCTTAGTCTCTTGTTTTCCAGCTCTCGTGCTTCTCTCACTTGTTCTCTCTTTGTTTTTGTAGGTAAGAACAAACAAATGGCTCCTCCCAAGGTGAAATCAGGATTCGATGTCGACATTGAGTCGTTCAGTGCAGCGGCCGAAAGTTTCAAGGCCATCCTTGGTCTATTTCAAGAGGCTGGCCTCTCCAAACTTGTCTCCACAAGATGCAAAATCCTGGATATCGAATTGATTGAATTTAAAGACAGTGTTCAGATAGGAGAAGATGGTTCCCTTAAGGGAAGAGTTTGTGACACAAACATACTGATAACAGAGGAAACATTGAACCAAACATGTGATCTTGTTCCTAGAAATGAGACAGATGAACTAACAGGGGATGAGGTTAAGAGGGCCCTGGAACTGATGCAGTTCAAGAAGGACAAGCCTATCAATCTGAAGAAAATGGATCTTGGAGAAGAATACAGATTCCTGGCAGATATAGTAGGAAAGGTATTGTTGTGTAAGATTTCTGCACATGATGTTGTTCCAAAGCAACAGTTGCAGATTATGGGGGCTCTTGTTCTGAAGAAGAAGATCAATTGGGGAAGATGCCTTCTAAATATGATTGGGCATAAGTACTCCCACAAGGAGAATGCCTATATGAGAATAATGAGTCAAGTGCTCTTCAAACATTATCCAAATATCTGCAAGTCAAAAAGAGTGCCCATTCCTCCTGGGAAAAGGATTACAATTGGAATCTTTTCCAAATGGACCAGGAAAATCTCAAAGCTTAGCCAGGCTCAAATTTCTCCTCCTCCACTAGACTCAGAAAGGGAAGTTACAGTTCACCCTCAGGAAGACATACCACCTCAGCAACAACAACTGCAGCAACAACAACTGCAGCAACAACAACAGCAGCAGTTCCCATCCACCTTATCACCTGAGCCATCTTCTCTGCAGATCCCTCTACTGCCATCCATCCAAATTCTAGACCATCCATCTGCTCCACCTCCACCACCATCAATTCACATCTCACCTGATGTCTACCACTCTCTCTCCCCCATCCCTGAAGATTTTCCTTCATCACCTCCACCTCCTCCAGCTCAAATTACTCCCATTAACCTAGAGCAGGTCATTTCTAAGGCTGTGGCCCTTGCCTCTTCAACCTTTGCTGATCTGGTGGCCACCCAGGCAAGGAAGTTTGATAGGAAATATTCTCAGATGGAGGCTGAGTTGCTTGACTCCAAGAGATCCCTACAGGGATTAAAGAAATTTGTCTCTTCCTCTATGGTGACAAAGGAATTCTTAACCTCACTGGCCAACAAGGTCAAGAAGGGGGAGAATATCTTAGAGGAAGAGGATCCTGTCCTTGATTTGGGAGGATAGGATCTGGTTGAAGTGAACAAAGTGCCTGCCCCTGATAAGGTGACTACCTTTCAGGGATCTCAAATCTAGTGGGAGCCAGCAGATCAAGAGGAACTTCCAGCTATTCTGAGTCAGCCTCAGGTTGATCAAATGATTGATGAAGTGGCAAAGACAGCTCAGGAGGCTGTAAAGGAAGCTGAGCAAACTGCACAGATCCAGGGGGAGCTAGCTCCAGATATTCAGAGGAATCTGAATGTGGATCTAGAAGCTGTAAGCACAGCAGGGATCCAGAATGAGCCTCAAGCTGAAGATTTGCTAGATCAAGTAGCTCAGATAACTCAGGAAGCTGCCCCGGAAGTTGAAAAGAATGCAGAAACTCAGGGGGAGCTTCCAAAAGAGAAAAAGGATGCTGGAGTAGCAGATGATGATGAGCCTCTTAAAGTGGCTCAAAGAAGAATTACAAAGGTGTTCTGAAGAAAAAGAAAGACTCTTGAGAAGGATTCTTAATTAAAAGGTATTCTGGGATTATTTCTTCTGGAGACAAACATATATACTGGGAAGAACAGTGTGATACATTCTTACTGCCTGACAACTGAATGAAAGTGTTTATAATTTTCAGTCTGCATTATCATTGTGTCTATACTATATTGTATGTATTGCTGGTTATGAAACAAATTGTATAAAATCACTCTGAGCAAACTATAAAATTTGTTAAGATAAATATGGGGAGATTGTTGGGAAAACCCTTGATTTAACTTAACAAATTAATTAAAAGGTGATTTTATCCTCTAGGATTTAAGTTACTCATTGTATAGTGAGGGTAAACTGGTCATTAGAGGTCTTAGGATGTCACACTCAACCTATAGTGCCAAGACCAGTTCAAGGGGTGCAAATTTGGGCAAAGTTAACATTTGCGTCGAATGAAATTCGACGCAACAACGAGTTGATATCGACGCTACTCTGACCAGAAGTCCAAGTGGTTCAACCCCTCTGTCAAAGTAACCCAAGTCGACGTTACGTCGAATGGATATCGACGTAGAGGTCAGAGACTTATCAAAGTAACTTCAGAAGTCGACGTTGCTTCTACTTCAACTCGACGCAAAAGGGGATATCTGTCGAAGCCATCTAAAGTTGACGCAACGTTGACTTCATCTCGACACAGATGTTGAAAGTCAGAGCCATGTTGTTTTAACTCGACGGATGCGTCGACAAGATATCGATGCAATATCGACTAGCAGAGTTCAATCAGAGCAGAGATGAAATCGAAGCTACTCCTACAAGAACTCGAAGCTGCGTCGATAAGAGAGGAAGTTAATTTGACGCTACGTCGAATACAGTCTGTAAAAGTTCAACCTTTTTCAGCTGTCATTCTGATGTTTCTCTCATGACCCACATCTTTTAATACCGTTCTCCAACGGCCTAATAATTTCCTGAAGTAGAAGGAAGCATTAAAGAAGGAGATAAAGAATTTCTTGGAAGTATATCCTTCTTGGGTAGACGGGTCGAGAAGTAATAAAGGAAATGAAAGAGAATGTCTATGAAAAATACCTTTTCAGGTCTTACCTAAAAGGGAAACAAATTCAAATAAGTCTCAGGCTATAAAAGGATAGAGAAGAAAGAGAAGGACGGGGTATTGATCACTATCAGTCGTCTTCCTTCAGATTAGGGTTTCTCTTCTTCTTCTTCCTCCTCTCTCAGAAACCCTAACCAAGAATAGAAGAGAAAAGAGATTACAACTGTTCTTCATCTGATAGAACAGTAGATCTGATAGCTGCTCCTCATCACCATCATATAACAACCAGATCTGAATCAGCAGAAGTTCTAAGGATCTAACAAACAAAGCCACTACAGTTCATCACCATCTAAAGCAGTGGATAATCGAGAGCAGATTCTGTGGGACTTCACATTGGATGTTCTTCAAACAGCCATCTCAAGAATTCTGAGAACATAATTCATTCAACATTCTTTCTTCTCCTTCTCTTTCTAATTTCTGTAAAAGAGTTTTATTAATCCCTCTTCAAAGGATTCAGTGGTTCAAGATCTTCTTATCAAAAGATCTGGTGGTTCATGATCTTCTTATCAAAAGATCAGTGGTTCTAAGAGTCTCCTGATCAAAAGACTCAGGCACAGGTGGTGCATTCCTACCAGGTGGTAGAAGAGAGGAGTACCCACAGTTTGGGGAACCTATTTAAAATTCTTTGTGTCTTTGCTGTGATTTTCTGTGCTGTCCCAATCTTTTATTCTGCATCTTATTTCCTGCTTTCTCTTATTCTGCCTGTGTTGTTAAGCATAATTCTTTAGAGTAATTTATTGAACACAGTTAGGATAGAAATATTTTTAAATCTCTATTCACCCCCTCTAGAGGATTCTCAGAGGCACACTGTGCACTTTCACCTCTCGAAGACCGCCCCCCCCCCAAATGGGAAGCCCCCCCCCTCGAGAAAGGGAGGGTGTCGGAGTTCGGTTTTGGCCGCATCCCCTTAGTGTCCGCGCCCCCACTATGCGGGGTGCGACTTCGGCCGCGTTCCCTAAGCGGGTTGCGACCAGCACCACCTTAGTGGGGTGCGCGCCTAACTGCACCCTCTTAGTGGGGTGTGACTATGTGGCTTCGGCGGCACCTGGTGATGGCGGGGTGCGGCCTTGCTGCTGCTTACGCTGGTGACGTCGCACGATAGCTGTGGCGGTTTTTTTCCCACTCCCTTATTCATGGGGTTTAGCATGACTCCACTATATCCAACCCCTCATGGTGGAGCTATGACTAAACGCACCACGGGAACTTTAATAAATTTATGGGTGCATATCAATTGCCACCCAAACCTTCAAAGTCCACATTGTTTCTTGAAGGAGTTTGGAGGTTTCATCATCTTCTTCGTGGCGACTTGAAGATTTTTTGCCCGTGAGGCGAGCTATATCATGTCGGAGGTAAGCACTTCTCCAATCCATGTGAGAAAAAGAGGATAGAGGGAGAGAAGTCGGGACGAGGTGCTCGACCGGGGTGCGGGCGGCATGCGCGTGGCCGACGATCGGCCGTGGTGCAGACGGTATGCGCGCGGCCGGTCGTGGTGCAAGTGGCACGCGCGCGGCCGGCCAACGCTTGGCCAGCCCGCGGGCTGCGTGCATGGCCGGTTCCCGGCTGATGCGCGGGCCGCGTGCGCACGGTCGATGCTCGGCAGGAGTGCGACCGTCGCTTGGCCCGCGCGCGGGCTGCGCGAGTGCGGCCGGCGTTTGACCATAGTATGGGCGGCACGCGTGCGGCCGGCCGTTGCTTGACCGATGCGTGGGCTGTGCACGCGCGGCCGTTGCTCGACCGGTGTGCGGACGATGCTTGGCCAGAGCGCGGGCTGCGCGCGCACGACCGGCATTCGGCAATGGTGCGTGTGGCACGCGCGCGAGCTGCACGGGTGGCCGGTTGTTAGCCGACGCACCCGACCGGTTGCGCGCAGTCGGGTGCCGGTTGACGGAGTTCGTCTGAAGTGTGCGCGCTTAGGCTCTTTGTTCTCTGGGGTGCACGTGTTTGCTATTAAATTCCGGTAATATGTCGAGCAACTTTTGCTAGGTGCGCTTATTAAATTTTTTTTTTTCAGGCTTCAAAACGGAGATGCCAATCGAGGCCGATGTGACTGCGCTCCACCCTTTATAGTGCGCGGATTGATATGTGGTAGAAGCACATTGGGTTGCCTTCTAGCGTTGAGGTGCAGATTCCTCGGGAGGAGGAGCATGCTCAGAACCCTCCGACCGTCTTCATAACTCTTTCGGAGAGTTGTTTGAAGTCTGGTTACGCTTTCCTCCTTCGGTGGAGGCTATCGAGGTGTTGCGATTTTGCGGAGTGCCGATTTCCCAGTTTACTCCGGCTGGAATGACGAGGATTATGAGGATGATAGTGCTCTTCCGGGAGCACGGCGCGCGATTTACCTAAGAGATTTTCAAGGACTGGTATGAGGTCTTTACTGATCCAGGTGGTCGCATTGAGGTTTGCAGCAACAAGTGATGGTTCCGCTTCGGAGAGAAAAATGATTACCGCTACGGGAATACCCTTTACGGGTACTTTCAGAACTGTTGGGAGTTTCCCGAGCGTTGGAGGGATCTTCCTGGCCGCTGCCGTCAGTAGACGGGTCCGGAGAATGACTTCTTGCCCATTTAAAGCTTTCCGGATCGAGAAGGGTTGGCGAAAGCCCTTTATTGTGTTGCAAGCTGTGTGGAGGAAAGTAGGTACTCTCGGTAGGGCTCTCCTGGTATGCCGAGCGTGCAACTGCTGTTCCTTTAGTCCGTGGAAAGAAGATGAAGATTGTTTTTAAGAACGTGAGTGCTGATTTGGGGCCCACTTCTCTTGCACAGAGGATCCATGATCACGAGGCCGGTCCTAGCAACCACGGGGTGGAAGTGATTCCGGCTGATCCTGAGGTTGAGAACCTAGTATATCCTATTGTCAGTCAGGTCCCGCAAGAGGATATGCCGCCGCCTCCCCACTTGACGATGGCGAGGCGAGTCTCTTCTTCTATTCAGGTGATGACTTCCGCGGTAAGTGCGACTGCCTTTATTCTTGTTTTTGCTTTCCCATTCTCATTGACATTTATATTTTCTAATTGATCATTTTTTTTGTAGACCTGTGTTTTGAACAGCGCTGCCCATACATGGAACGATTGTTACGTGGGCCTTAAGGAAGACTACTTCGTCCTTCAGGAGGAGCTGAGCACAGCGAAGAGCGCTTTATATGATTCCAAGAAGAAGAGGGACCGTGACTCCACCCGCATCCGACAGCTGGAGTCAGACATTTCTTCAACTCGAGCGGAGGTTGAGAAGCTGCGAGAGGAATATGGTGGCGACAAGGCGCTTGATCAGGATGTCCTTCGCTAGTTATCGGAGGCGCAAGGTGAGATATTCCGCCTGGAGGGAGAGCTGGGCTTCTTGAGGAGCGAAGTGGACAGGTTGTCATCCGCAGAGCAGAGTGTTTAGGAGATCAAGACTATGCGGGTTGCTGAGTATAAGGAATCCCTGGCTTTCGTGGAGGAGCGGTTCCAGATCTCGGAGGAGCTTCGCGCTGAGATCATGACAAAGGAGGTGGAGCCTTTGCTAGAGGATGAGTGTGAGGTCTCCTTTCAGAGGGGCGTCCAGAAGACTCTTCGTATGATGGAGAGGAAGTCCGGTATTGCTGGACTTGGAGCTGTGGACCTCTCGGAGGAGGATCGTCCTAATGCAAACGAGGATTGATCTTTGCATTTGTTGTACTTACTCTTTATGTCTTGTTGTTTTCTTTTCCCGTTTTGTAGTCTCGTTCCGTTATGTACAACGTTGTAGTGATGTTATTGTACCTTATGACTCCATTATTTTATGTAGCATTTGTTCTTGCGTGTACTTGATAACTCATTGTTGTAGGCATTTTCTATGTGGTGGTCAGGGGGGCTGTGTTGGGGAAATGATTTATCTTAACCCCTAGAATTGAGTAGAATATGATTTCTAAGAATGAAAAATTAGTCTAAGTAAATATGCGTCGAATAGTAATCGACGCAATGTCGAAATGCAGTCGATGTTTCTCTCAGAATGAGTCGAAGTAACTCTAAGAAGAATTCGACGTAATCTATGTCGACGTTACTCTGACTTCTAGTCGACGCACCTTCCATATTCTCCTCTCGACGTCCAACCAGTCTGAAATCGACGCTTCCGTCGAATAGTAATCGACGCACGTCGATTTCCATAAGAAATTCAAAATCACGCCAGATCTCTTTCCTTCTTTCTGTAGATCTGAATTTTATGAAATGATTTTATTCTTTTATAGCCGTTCTGAATCTGTCTTTCCTCCTAATTGATTCTTGGCTAATTTGATTAAGTTTATTTGGACATTATTTGAAAACAGAATAAATCTCTTTCCTTCTACAGAGATATTTATTATGGAAACTCTTCTCTCTTACTAATTCTTTGGATGCTAATTGATTATTCTCCTATAGCATTACTTGAATAAACAGGAGCTATAAATAAGAAGGAAATCGACAGAGAATGACATCTATTGATCCACCACAACCATTTGTAAAAGAGGAAAAGCTCCCAAGTGAAAAGTGAGAATATTGAGAAAAGAGAAATAGTGCTGCAGCGAAGAACAATCATTCAATCTTCTTCTCCTTCTGAAGCCATACTGCTGCATTTTCTGAAAGCTCTCACTGAAAGAGAGAAAAGCTTACAATCTTCTTCTCACTATAGAAGAGAGATTTTCTTCACTATTCTTGTGCTTCTAATCTTCTTGCTAGGAAGAAGATTCTTTCTTGTTTTAATTACTTCTTCTATTTCTTCTTCTCATTCTTATTTCAACTTCAATTGTGTAAAAGAGTTTTTAGAATCTCTCTTCAAAAAATTCAGTTGTACTGGTTCTAAGAGTCTCCTTATCAAAAGACTCAGGCTGGTTCTAAGAGTCTCCTTATCAAAAGACTCGGTGTTGGATAGTGAATTCCTACTAAGGGGGTAGAAGAGTGGAGTACCCATAGTTTGGGGAACCACTATATTTCTTTGTGTTGTGCTGTGATTTTTTTCTTGCTATTTCATTCTTTATTTACTTAATTCTTGTTGGTGTGTGGGAAGTTTAATTCTGTGATTATTACATATATATATATATATTTGTTAACTTTGCACAAAATTATTTTAAATCTCTATTCACCCCCCCCCCCCCCCCCCCCTCTAGAGAATTCCAGTGAGGTTAACTGTGCACTTTCAATTGGTATCAGAGGGAGGTTGATCTAAAAAGGTTAACTCCTTGATCAAAAAAGTCCTACCTCTTATATATATATATATATATATATATTTCTAAAAACTATTTTTCACATGGCACAAATCAAAGATTATGCTTCCACCAGACCACCAATGTGCAATCTTGAAAAGTTTGCAGTTTGGAAAGCAAGAATTAGGATTTATATGAATTCAATTGATGATGAATTGTTTAATGTTATTTTGACAGGTGCTCCCAAGCCTTATAGAAGGGACTCAAGTGTCAATGTGACTCAAACACCTGTCCCAAGGTCTGAGTTGACAGATGATGAGAAGAAGACAAGAGCATTTGATGCAAAGGCTGTGAACATTCTTGTCTCAACCCTCTCAGATGATATCTTTCAAAGGGTTGTTGACTGTGAATCAGCCAAAGAAATCTGGGATGCTCTTACAAAGATGGTAGAAGGAAGTGCTGATGAAAAGAAAGATAAGAAGGCTCTATTGATCTCCCAATATGAGAACTTCCAAAAGAAGAGTGAAGAAAGCATCTCTAAGATGTATGACAGATTCAGTCTGATCATCAATCAATTAAAAAACTTGGATAGAGAGATCTCTCTCACTGAGATTAATGACAAATTGCTAATGAGTCTCCCAAGTTCATGGGACTCAAGAATATGGGCAATAAGAGATACGAGAGGACAAAAGGAAATCTCAACAGATGCCCTCTTAGGAAAACTTAAATCCTATGAGCAACTGCTGAAAACCAGAGAAGAAAAGGAAAGAAGAGGAAGCACTCCAACCTCCTCAAAAGATAGAAACATTGCTTTGAAAGCAATAGAAGAAGAGACCCCTGTCACTGAAGAAGAATTATTCAGCCTCCTGGCCAGAAGATTCAAGAAATGGGTCAGGACAGATGGGTCCAGAAGGAGAGAATCAAAACCAAGGTATGATAAAACTCCTACTAAAGAAATTGTTTGTTATTCCTACAGGAAAACTGGACACATTGCACCAGAATGTCTAGAAAATGCTGAGAAAAAGAAAGATCTGAAAAAGAAAGATCTCAAGAAAAAGGGAAAGAAGAAAGAAAGAGGCTTCATTGCTGAATTTTGGAGTGAAACAGATTTTGAGGATAGCACCTCATCCAAAAGTGACAATGAAGAGTCTAAGCAAGAAGATTTATGCTTAATGGCTCTTGAAAGCTCAAAGGAAGAACATGGTGCTAAATCATGGAGTGAGATAGAATCAGAAGGAAGCATCTCTTCTGAAGATGAAAAATAAAATAGCCCTATTCTCATAGAGGAATCTGAGGATAAGGATGAGGTAAGCATTTTTGATGACTTAGATTTTCTGTGTGATGATTTCAAAAATGATTTTAAAGGATTATGTTTAGATCAACTAAAAGCTAAACAAGAAATTAAGAATCTAAAAGAACAAATTAATGTCATTAAAAACCAGAGAAATATAGAGGATACTTGTTCTAAAAATTATGAGTTAAGGGCTAACATCAGAGAAAAAGAAATAGAAAGAGCTAAAATAGAAAACCAGCTCCTTAAGGATAAGGTATCCCAGGCAAAAGCTTTTGAAGAATCAATAAAAAAGAGAAGCCAAACACTTAAAGAAATCACAGAAAAACAAACAAGAAGACATAAAAATCTTGGGCTAGGGGCTGATCCCTCAGCTAGTCTAATTCCATCCAACAAACCTGCTTGGATGAGCCCTGTTAAATTCACTAAACCCATTAAATCAATAAACCAAGAAGAAGACTCACAAAATAAGGAAGAAGACTCCTTCAATGAGATAAACAATTTTGATGAAACATCATAATATACAGATGAAGACTCTCAAACTACTTCTGAGAAGGCAACTAAGCCAAAAGAAACAATTCATAAAGAAATAAAGTCAGAAAAAGGGAAAAATAAAATTTGTGAAAACACAATTGCGTCGACTTCATATCGACGCATGAATGATAGTGCGTCAAAATCTACTCAACGCAATCTCTCAGATGCTTTGACCTCAACTCGACGCATGAATAAAATTACGTCGACTTCCAATCGACGCAACTTTCAACATACGTCGAATAGATATCGACGCATAAAATCTCAGAGCAACTTAAATAAAAGTCATATCTATCCTCCAGACAATATCTATCTCAACCCTCATCCTAATCAAAATTTCTATCCTAATCAAAATTTCTATCCTAATCAAAATTACTATCCTAATCAAAACTCTTATCCTAATCATCAATTCTATCCTAATCAACACTTCCATCCCTCTCTAAACTCAAGTTCCCATAATCTAAAGATAATCAGGTGTTACATTTGTAACAAAATTGGCCACATTGCTAAACAATGTTGGCACAATCAATCCAATTATCTTTAAAATTAGTCCAAGGGTAACTTAGAAAATCTTAGGAATAGGAAGAAATAAGCTCTCAAGAAAAACCTGGAATTTTCAGACAAAGTAAAAATGGCGTCGATTTCTTAATCGACGCATCTTCGATAACTAAAAATGATTAATAAACTCGACGTATGTGTCGACTCATATCGACGTACACGTCGATAGGAAAACCTTGTCATCTCAGCTCAGTCTATACCGACGCATACATCGACTTCCACTCGACGCAACGTCAAATTCATGAAAAGGAGCGGCAATACTAAAATATTTGCAGTCATATCTACTGTGGTACCGAATAAGCCTCGAATTGAGTCCCGTTTTGACGTTTCACCTAACTTAAATAAACTCTTCAGTTAAGAAATCTGCACACTCACTGCATCTCTCATCCTTCTTCCTACTCAGTCCAGCCGTCTCTTCCTCTCTCTCACTGACCTAAATCGGCTCCCAAGATCAACTCCGGCTTCGACATTGATCTTGAATCCTTTCAAGGCACCGCCAAAAACTATAAGAGCATCATATCTCTCTTCACTGAAGCTGGTCTGGATAAACTCATCTCCACAAGATGCAAGCTCCTGGAGATAGAACTCACAGAGCTAATGAATCATGTTCAGATGTCTGAACAAGGAGAAATCACAGGAACAATCTATGAGACACCTGTCTCAATCTCTGCAGAACACATTAGGAACACTTTTGATCTTCCATCAGGTATATTCCAATATTATCCTTGTTCAAATGAAATAGGGAAAGCAAATTATTTTCTAAAAGAGTAACTAAATAAATCTCCTTTACCATTCCCTTATCAGGTGATGAACCTGTGGAACTCACCCCTGATGAAATCAAAAATCTACTACTCACCATGAAGTTCTCCAGAGATAAACCAATCCACCTCAAGAAAATAGATTTCTCTGATGAATATAGACTATTGGCATATATAGTAGGAAAAGTTCTACTATGCAAGATCTCTGCTCATGATGCAGTGCCCAGGCAGCACCTGAACCTCATGGGGGCCCTTGTGCTAAAGAAGAAAGTAGACTGGGGCAGCTGCTTCCTCAAAATGATAGGCTACAAATATTCTCACAAAGAGAATGCCTACATGAGGATTATGAGTCAAGTACTCTTCCACTCCTTTCCTGACCAATGCAGGTCAAAAGGAATTCCCATCCCTCCTGGAAAAAGAATGTCCTTTGTTCTTTTCTCCAAATGGACCAGGCAAATCCCTAAGCCTGGCTCCATTCCTGACAGGACTCCCTCTCCTCCTAACTCTCCTAGTCATCCATCTTCACCTCCTCCTCCTCATACAGACACCTCTTCTCTACCAACATCATCTACACATATAGCTTCTACTACCCTCACACATCCTCTACCTTCACAACTACCAATTCATTCACCTGCTCAACCCTCCTCTATTCCTCCACCTCCTCCATCAAATACAACTCATCACAATGATACAGTCCTCTCTCCACCTTCATCACCTCCACCTCCACCAACACACCTTGAACCATCTCCATCCACTGCACTTCTCATCACTCAGTGCATCCAATCAGCAGCCCAAAAATTCCAAGCAATGTTGGATGAGCACTGCTCCCAGCTTCACTCCTCCATCATGCACATGCACACCCAAATAGAAGGGGTCAATGCCTCTGTGCAAAGCCTGAAATCCTCTGTCTCTTCATCTAGGGTCACCAAGTCTTTCTTAACCTCCTTGGCTGAGAAGGTCAAGAAGGGGGAGAAGTTAGATGAAGACCAGCTCTCAATTCACAAATCTCTTTCCCATAAGTCCCTTCCTACTTCAAAATCTGATAGTCTTGCACTGCTTAAGACAATTGGGAATGAAATAGTACCAGAGCTACATACTGAAGACCAGGAAATAGAAGTACTCTCTATAGTAAGAGAAGCTGCACAACAAGTAGTTCTCCTTCAAGGGGAGGCAAGCAGAGCAGAGAGAGAAGTTGAAAAGGAAACTGAGGCTGCAGGTGAGAAAGAAAAAGAAGCTGGAGCTGTTGCTCAGGGGGAGCCAAATGCTGAAACTGAAGCTGAAGCTGAGAAAGAAACTAAAAAGGCAGAAGAAGAAGGCTTAAAGGAATTTCCATCTCAGGGGGAGCAAACTGCTGTGACTCAGGGGGAGCTGAGTGAACCACCTATTACTGAGAAGGAGCAACCCACCTCTCCAAAAACTTTAGTATTCACTAGGAAAATAAAAACTCCTCCTAAGTGATGTGTTGAACAAATATTGATATACTGAATATTTTTCTCCACGCTTAAATACTATTTATGAAGCCTGTGTATATGATTCTATTTTCTTCTGATTACTTAGCATATTTCTTTTCAATAGAAATGCTTTGATGTGTTGGTTAAGAGCTGGTAAAATTTCTCTCTAAATAGGGTTAAGACAAATAGGGGGAGATTGTTGGGGAAATGATTTATCTTAACCCCTAGAATTGAGTAGAATATGATTTCTAAGAATGAAAAATTAGTCTAAGTAAATATGTGTCGAATAGTAATCGACGCAATGTCGAAATGCAGTCGACGTTTCTCTCAGAATTAGTCGAAGTAACTCTAAGAAGAATTCAAAGTTATCTATGTCGACGTTACTCTGACTTCTAGTCGATGCATCTAGTGAAGTCGACGCACCTCAGTCGACGCACCTTCCATATTCTCCTCTCGACCTCCAACCAGTCTGAAATCGACGCTTCCGTCGAATAGTAATCGATGCACGTCGATTTCCATTAGAAATTCAAAATCACGCCAGATCTCTTTCCTTCTTTCTGTAGATCTGAATTTTATGGAATGATTTTATTCTTTTATAGCCGTTCTGAATCTTTCTTTCCTCCTAATTGATTCTTGGATAATTTGATTAAGTTTATTTGGATATTATTTGAAAACAGAATAAATCTCTTTCCTTCTACAAAGATATTTATTATGGAAACTCTTCTCTCTTACTAATTCTTTGGCTGCTAATTGATTATTCTCCTATAGCATTACTTGAATAAACAGGAGCTATAAATAAGAAGGAAATCGACAGAGAATGACATCTATTGATCCACCACAACCATTTGTAAAAGAGGAAAAGCTCCCAAGTGAAAAGTGAGAATATTGAGAAAAGAGAAATAGTGTTGCAGCAAAGAACAAGCATTCAATCTTCTTCTCCTTCTGAAGCCATACTGCTACATTTTCTGAAAGCTCTCACTGAAAGAGAGAAAAGCTTACAATCTTCTTCTCACTATCGAAGAGAGATTTTCTTCACTATTCTTGTGCTTCTAATCTTCTTGCTAGGAAGAAGATTCTTTCTTGTTTTAATTACTTCTTCTACTTCTTCTTCTCATTCTTATTTCAATTTCAATTGTGTAAAACAGTTTTTAGAATCTCTCTTCAAAAAATTCAGTTGTACGGGTTCTAAGAGTCTCCTTATCAAGAGACTCAGGCTGGTTCTAAGAGTCTCCTTATCAAAAGACTCAGTGCTGGATAGTGAATTCCTACCAAGGGAGTAGAAGAGTGGAGTACCCATAGTTTGGGAAACCACTATATTTGTTTGTGTTGTGCTGTAATTTTCTTCTTGCTATTTCATTCGTTATTTACTTAATTCTTGTTGGTGTGTGGGAAGTTTAATTCTGTGATTATTACACACACACACACACATATATATATATATATAAATATATATATATATATATATTTTTGTTAACTTTGCACAAAATTATTTTAAATCTCTATTCACCCCCCCCCTCTAGAGAATTCTAGTGAGGTTAACTGTGCACTTTCAGACTGGCTCCGAAGTTGACCGTGAAGAGCGTAGGTCTTCACCGTTGGTGACTGCGAGAGGGACAGACTGTAACGCCCCTGATTTTCGTTAATTATTTTATGTACCCTCTGTGACGTAATTTTGGCGTAAGGGCATTATGTCAGCTCGTCTGGTAGTGTTTCGAGCTTTAGCTTAGTTAAAGCTTGTGATTTAGGTCAAGCGTGCGAGATTTCCCGTCGTTTCGAGTTAAAGTGAAGATTTTGAGTGGATATCAAGATTTTAGCTTCGGAAGGCTTTATCCGGAGTTTGGCTCGTCGGAATTGAATTCTTACTCCGCCGTTGGATTCGTAGCGCCGTTTTTCAGTTAAGGCGCGAATTTCGTGGGAATCCGAGTTGTTCTGGTCGCCTTCGTAGTTTAAGTAATAAGGGAATTAATTAATTAATTAAATATTAAATTAGGTTTTCATATAAATACCTAAAACATCTCCTCCTATTCATCATCTTCTCCCTCGCTCAAAAGTAGCCGCCGAGCGAGAGAGGCGAGTGCGGAGTGTCGGATAGCTTTCGGCCGGCGGTTTCTAGGGCTGTGGTGGTCGGAATCGTGATTGGATTGAAGATTTGGAAAGCTCTCGGCGAGATCTTCGTTCTAGCGGTAAGATTTTCTCGTTTCGTGGAGTTTTGGGAGATTTGGCGGTGACCTAACTCTTCCTTTTGGTCCGAATCATTCCAGGATTTCGTGCTTGAGTGTTTCCTTAGCCTTCGGAGCGGAGGATCTCGAGTTTGCAAGGTTAAGGCAAGTGGTTTCTTCCTCTTTCTCTCTTGATTCTTTTGACGATTGGTTTGCTCGTTTTGAGCTCTTGTCATGCTGATTAGCAAGAGTTTTGTGTGTTTGGTGTAGTAACTTATAATCTAGAACCTCCCCTTGATTTTCTCCTCTTCAATCTTACCCTAGTATCTAGTTTTTCCTTGGAGAAAACCGTGAGCTGAATAAATTCCATTTTTCTTGCTGATTCTAGCTTACTCGAGAAATCACCTACCTTATGTCTCGAGAAACTACTTATTACTCAAGAAATTGCCTGTCTTGTCTCGAAAAATCCTTTCCATGTCTCGAGAAATCCCTTGCTTTGTCTCGAGAATTCCTTTGATGTCTCGAGAATTCCTTCTGATGTCTCGAGAAATCACCTTTCGTATCTCGAGAGACCGCCGCCAGGGGCGCTGCCCCTTGGACCCCGTTAGGGGCTCTGCCCCTAAGACCCCGCCAGGGGCGCGGCCCCTTGGAACCCCGCCAGGTGCGCATGTGATTTCGTTGCGATTTCCATGTTTTAATCTTGTGTCCTCTCTAGTGCACCAGGATGATTGCCAGTGTCCCTTCGGTGCTCCTGATCTTTGAACCCTCTTATTTGTATTATTTTACTAGTTGTGGTCTGATAACATTTGAGTTTACCCTTATAAATCGTTGTGATCGGTGTATACCTTGCATTGACCCTATCTCTTAGGGTATCCCTGTTGATTGTTTCTCGGGCTTCGTCCCGTGTCTTAATGATTTAATTAAAATGAATATATGCTTTTAGCTTTGCACGGTGGCCATTTCAAGGACGTGATCAGCAGGCGTTGCCTGTGTTCCTGTGGGCCGTGTTTGGGTGATAGGGTAATAGAAACCCCCACCAGTTAAGGCTTTGGGTGGCAGAGGATAAAGGACCGCCCCCGTTTAACTTGAGCTGATCAGTCTCTTTAATTGAAACTTTTATAAGACAAATGAACCTTACTTGTTCCTTTTATAAGGTATTTGATGCACTCGGTGCTATGCTTACTTCTCCATTTGGAGTTGTTCTTTTAGTATGTTTGGCTTGGGTTGGTACCCCTTATGCCTTATTTTACTTTGTTTTTTTCCTTGCTTTCTGCCACTTGTAATTCCTTGCTGAGGCGTTCTTTGTTTTATTGAATGCCTCAGGTCCTGAGCCGTAGTGGCTAGTGGTGTAGCCCAAAGTCTTCGGGAGTTTAGCTGCTGTTTACCCCGCTGCTGCGAGGTAGTGGTATAGTTGTTGTAGTCGGCTTTCTTCTTGTTTCAGACATACTAGTTTAGGCCAATGGGTTAGTGTCAATTTGTTGGCGCCCATTGTGCCTCTTTTGGTACTTTATAGCTTATTTGCCAGTTTTATGCCACTACTTTATGATCTGATACATCTTAATCTCTGGGGATGATTTATGTCTAGGTGCATTATAGTTATAAAATGACTTTCTTCATCTCCATATCACATCATTTCAACTGCAAAACCCTTATATTTAAAGTGACCTAAAGGTATTTTCTACACTTATACTACGCCTAGACATGAGCATATCATTTACCTTATGTCCTGTCATCACGTGCATATAGGACCTTAAAATGAATCAAATCAAGTATTTTCCGCTGCAAATATAATATATTTTTCTTGGTGGACTAGTTGATCCACGAATTGAGAGACACAGTTCTTCCCCTAAAACTCTTATAAATGGTTCCCAAATGATAAATTTCCATGTGATCATGTTTTGAATTAATAAGTAAGAGGTTTCCGCCTGAGCGTCTGCAGTTGTCTCCTGCATGACGTGGCATCATGACGCGTATTTTCTCTTACTCTTATATTCTTAAATTCAGAGAAAATGCGGGTTGTGACACAGACCCTTACGATTAAAGGGGGAACTGGCCCCAGAGTTGACGGTGAAGAGCGTTAGTATTCAAACCGATGGTGACCGCGAGAGGGACATACCCTACGGTTAGAGGGGGAAACTGGCCCCAGAGTTTACGGTGAAGAGCGTTAGTCTTCAAACCGTTGGTGACCGCGAGAGGGATAGGCCCTTACAGTTTGAGGGGGGAACTGCCCCAGAGTTGACGGTGAAGAGTGTTAGTCTTCAAACTGTTGGTGACCGTGAGAGGGGCAAGCCCTTACGGTTAGAGGGGGGAACTGGCCCCAGAGTTGACGGTGCAGAGCGTAGGTCTTCAAACCGTTGGTGACTGATGAGTTCGATATTTACACTATTTTATGGACTCATCCGGGCTAGTTTTCACTTGAGTGCACTGCATTTTCAAGCTATAATCGCTTGTATTTCACTTGTATTCGCTCTCACGCTTTGTGCACTATTTAAGCCCGTTTTGGTGTGCATTTGTGCTCCATGTCGTTGGGGGTAAGCAAATGGTGCTCCCCAACCCTTTTCTGTATTTGGATTGAGCTGTAGGGGTGTTCCCAGCTGTGTGAGTTCTGTGTGAATTGTTGTATAGGTGGATGGTGTTGAATCCAAAATTGTCCCCACATCCTCGGCGCTCAATTCAAGAGGAGTGAGAGGGAGTAATGGTCGAGCAGCTGGTTACTTGAGTCGCAAATGAAGAGCTGAGTGAGAACGAAGAAGAGAGGGCCGCTAGCTTGCGGCGAGGCTAGAGTTCGCCCGCCGCGGCAAATGCCACTCCTGCGGCGGACTTTCCCTTTATTTAATAATCTGTATTACAGCTTGTTGTTTTTAGTACATGGAAACAGAATGAATACAAGAGAGTGGCAGGTAAGAAAAGAAAGTCGCCCGGGCTGCTTGATGAGACCGCCCGGGCTGCTTGCTGAGACCGCCCAGACTGCTTGCTGAGACCGCCCGGACTTCTTGCTGAGACCGCCCGGACAGGCCGCAGCTAGGTGCGGTCTGGCTATTTCTAGCCGCTGGTTTTGCCCCCCCCCCCCAACTTGCCTCCTTCTCATCGTGCTCGAGGGTCCTATTTATAGGCTCTGGATCGGTGTCGTCACCGCCGGTGAGCCGGTGGTTGGATGTCTACCCGCGCGGTTTGACGAAGGCCGCCCCTACGGGCGGTTTGAGAAAGACCGCCCCCAAGCCGGGCAGTTTGACGAAGGCCACCCCTACGGGCGGTTTGAGGAAGTCCGCCCCCAAGCCGGGCGGTTTGACGAAGGCCGCTCCTACGGGCGGTTTGAGAAATACCGCCCCCAAGTCGTGTGGTTTGACGAAGGCCGCCCCTACGCGCAGTTTGAGAAAGACCGCCCCCAAGCACTTTTTCAAGTTTCTGAGAAACTTCGAAAAAGTAGGTACTGACCCACAAAAATCGTGATCCACCACTGGTAAACTAGGAAAAGAGTGGGAAAGAGAGAGGGGGAAGAAGTACCTGATGCCTCTCCACAAAGGAACTAGTGAATGCTTATTCTTTCTCCTGCGAGGGAGAAGAGTCATAGCAATTAAAAAACACAATTCGCAAGTACCTGAACGGAACTTGCGAAAATCGGCTCATTTTGTCTTCTGAGGTAGACTAGTAATCATCTACTAATCTCTGAAGAGAACTTGATAAGTGAGTAAAGAAAAAATGTGGCGCGAGAACCTGAACAGAACTTGCGAACACCTGCTAATCTCTGCAAAAGAGAACTCGAAGCAGGTATTAAAGAGATTATAACGCGAGTGCCCGAAAAGAACTCGCGGACACCTGCTAATCCTGCAACAGAGAAGTCAAAGCAGGTATAAAACATAACGCGGGTACTTAAAAAGAACTCGCGCACACCTGCTAATTAATCTCTGCAAAAGAGAACTCAATGCAAGTATAAAATATAACGCGAGTACCTGAAAAGAACTCGCGGACACCTGTTAATCTCTGCAAAAGAGAACTCAAAGCAGGTATAATATATAACGCGAGTACCTAAAAAGAACTCACGGACACCTGCTCTGCAAAAGAGAACTCAAAGCAGGTATAAAATATAACGCGAGTACCTGAAGAGAACTCGCGAACACCTGTTAATCTCTGCAAAAGAGAACTGAAAGCGGGTATAAAATATAACGCGAGTACCTGAAAAGAACTCGCAATCACTTGCTAACCTCTGCAAAAGGGAACTGAAAGCAGGTAAAAGAATCTATAACGCGAGTACCTGAAGAGAACTCGCGAATACCTGCTAACCTCTACAAAAGAGAACTGAAAGCAGGCATAAAACATAACGCGAGTACCTGAAAAGAACTCGCAATCACCTGCTAACATCTGCAAAAGAGAACTGAAAGCAGGTAAAAGAATCTATAAGGCGAGTACTTGAAGAGAACTCACGAATACCTGCTAACCTCTACAAAAGAGAACTGAAAGCAGGTATAAAACATAACGCGAGTACCTGAAAAGAACTCGCAATCACCAGCTAACCTCTGCAAAAGAAAACTGAAAGCAGGTAAAAGAATATATAACGCGAGTACCTGAAGAGAACTCGCGAATACCTGCTAACTTCTACAAAAGAGAGCTGAAAGCAGGTATAAAATATAACGCGAGTACCTGAAACGAACTCGCAGACACCTACTAATCTCTGCAAAAGAGAACTCAATGCAGGTATAAATAAATCTATAATGTGAGTACCTGAAGAGAACTCGCGAATACCTGCTAACCTCTACAAAAGAGAACTGAAAGCAGTTATAAAATCTAACACGAGTACCTGAAAAGAACTCGCGGACACCTGCTAATCTCTGCAAAAGAGAACTCAAAGAAATTATAAATAAATCTATAACGCGAGTACCTGAAGAGAACTCGCGAATACCTGCTAACCGCTACAAAAGAGAACTGAAAGCGGGTATAAAATATAACGCGAGTACCTGAAAAGAACTCGCGGACACCTGCTAATCTCTACAAAAGAGAACTCAAAGCAGGTATAAAACATAATGCGAGTACCTGAAAAGAACTCGCAATCACCTGCTAACCTCTACAAAAGAGAACTGAAAGCAGGTAAAAGAATCTATAATGCAAGTACCTGAAGAGAACTCGCGAATACCTGCTAACCTCTACAAAAGAGAACTGAAAGCAGGTATAAAACATAACGCGAGTACCTGAAGAGAACTCGCGAACACCTGCTAATTTCTGCAAAAGTGAACTCAAAGCAGGTATAAAACATAACGCGAGTACCTGAAGAGAACTCGCGAACACCTGCTAATCTCTACAAAAGAGGATTCAAAGCAAGTTTAAACATAACGCGAGTACCTGAAAAAAACTCGCGAACACCTGCTAATCTCTGCAAAAGAGAACTCAAAGAAGGTATAAAACATAACGCGAGTACCTATAGAGAACTCGCGAACACCTGCTAACCTCTGTAAAAGTGAACAGAATGCAGGTAAAAGAATCAATAACGCGAGTACCTGAAAAGAACTCGCAATCACCTGCTAATCTCTGCAAAAGAGAACTCAAAGCAGGTATAAAATATAACGTGAGTACCTGAAGAGAACTTGCGAACACCTGTTAATCTCTGCAAAAGAGAACTGAAAGCAGGTATAAAATATAATGCGAGTACCTGAAAAGAACTCGCAATCACCTGCTAACCTCTGCAAAAGGGAACTGAAAGCTGGTAAAAGAATCTATAACGCGAGTACCTGAAGAGAACTCGCGAATACCTGCTAACCTCTACAAAAGAGAACTGAAAGCAGGTATAAAACATAACGCGAGTACCTGAAGAGAACTCGCAATCACCTGCTAACCTCTGCAAAAGAGAACTGAAAGCAGGTAAAAGAATCTATGACGCGAGTACTTGAAGAGAACTCGCGAATACCTGCTAACCTCTACAAAAGAGAACTGAAAGCAGGTATAAAATATAACGCGAGTACCTGAAAAGAACTCGCAGACACCTGCTAATCTCTGCAAAAGAGAACTCAAAGAAGGTATAAATAAATCTATAATGCGAGTACCTGAAGAGAACTCGCGAATACCTACTAACCTCTACAAAAGAGAACTGAAAGCAGCTATAAAATATAACGCGAGTACCTGAACAGAACTCGCGGACACCTGCTAATCTCTGCAAAAGAGAACTCAAAGCAGGAATAAATAAATCTATAACGCGAGTAACTGAAGAGAACTCGCGAATACCTGCTAACCTCTACAAAAGAGAACTGAAAGCAGGTATAAAACATAACGCGAGTACCTGAAAAGAACTCGCGGACACCTGCTAATCTCTGCAAAAGAGAACTCAAAGCAGGAATAAATAAATCTATAACGCGAGTACCTGAAGAGAACTCGCGAATACCTGCTAACCTCTACAAAAGAGAACTGAAAGCAGGTATAAAATATAACGCGGGTACCTGAAAAGAACTCGCGGACACCTGCTAATCTCTGCAAAAGAGAACTCAAAGCAGGTATAAATAAGTCTATAACGCGAGTACCTGAAGAAAACTCGCGAATACCTACTAACCTCTACAAAAGACGACTGAAAGCAGGTATAAAATATAACGCGAGTACCTAAAAAGAACTCGCGGACACATGCTAATCTCTGCAAAAGAAAACTCAAAGCAGGTATAAATAAATCTATAACGCGAGTACCTGAAGAGAACTCGCGAATACCTGCTAACCTCTACAAAATAGAACTGAAAGCAGGTATAAAATATAACGCGAGTACCTGAAAAGAACTCGCGGATACCTGCTAATCTCTGCAAAAGAGAACTCAAAGCAGGTATAAAACATAACGCGAGTACCTGAAAAGAACTCGCAATCACCTGCTAACCTCTACAAAAGAGAACTGAAAGCAGGTAAAAGAATCTATAACGCGGGTACCTGAAGAGAACTCTCGAATACCTGCTAACCTCTAGAAAAGAGAACTGAAAGCAGGTATAAAACATAACGCGAGTACCTATAGAGAACTCGCAAACACCTGCTAATTTCTACAAAAGAGAACTTAAAGCAGGTATAAAACATAACACAAGTACCTGAAGAGAACTCGCGAACACATGCTAATCTCTGCAAAAGAGGACTCAAATCAGGTTTAGACATAACGCGAGGACCTGAAAAGAACTTTCGAACACCTGCTAATCTCTGCAAAAGAGAACTCAAAGCAGGTATAAAATATAACGAGAGTACCTGAAGAGAACTCGCGAACACATGCTAATTTCTGTAAAAGAGAACTCAAAACAGGTATAAAATATAACGCGAGTACCTGAAGAAAACTCGCGAACACCTGCTAATCTCTGCTAAAGAGAACTCAAAGCAGGTTTAAACATAAAGCGTACCTAAAAAGAACTCACGAACACCTGTTAATCTCTGCAAAACAGAACTCAAAGCAGGTTTAAACATAATGCGAGTACCTGAAAAGAACTCGCGAACACTTGTTAATCTCTGCAAAAGAGAACTCAAAGCAGGTATAAAACATAACACGAGTACCTGAAAAGAACTCGCGAACACCTGCTAATCTATGCAAATGAGAACTTAAAGCAGGTTTAAGAATCTATAACGCGAGTACCTGAAGAGAACTCGTGAATACCTGCTAACCTCAACAAAAGAGAACTGAAAGCATGTATAAAACATAACGCGAGTACCGGAAGAGAACTCGCGAACACCTGCTAATTTCTGCAAAAGAGAACTCAAAGCAGGTATAAAACATAACGCGAGTACCTGAAGAGAACTCGCGAACACCTACTAATCTCTGCAAAAGAGGACTCAAAGTAAGTTTAAACATAACGCGAGTACCTGAAAAGAACTCGCGAACACCTGCTAATCTCTGCAAAAGAGAACTCAAAGCAGGTATAAAACATAACGCGAGTACCTGAAGAGAACTCGCGAATACCTGCAAACCTCTGCAAAAGAGAACTGAAAGCAGGTAAAAGAATCTATAACGCGAGTACCTGAAAAGAACTCGCAATCACCTGCTAATCTCTACAAAAGAGAACTCAAAGCAGGTATAAATTATAACGTGAGTACCTGAAGAAAACTTGCGAACACTTGCTAATCTCTGCAAAATAGAACTGAAAGCAGGTATAAAATATAACGCGAGTACCTGAAAAGAACTCGCAATCACCTGTTAACCTCTGCAAAAGGGAACTGAAAGCAGGTAAAAGGATCTCTAACACGAGTACCTGAAGAGAACTCGCGAATACCTACTAACTGTTGGAGTTTCTGAGGTGATCTCAAAGCAATCAATAGTTAGTCTTGCTGCCAACGCAATATGAGCCTATAGGGTCGCACATAAAAGCGTTTGGAGAAATTGGAGAAAGAATTGTGTCAAATTCGGCTAATGGGTGTAGACGAATTCGGCTAAAGGGTTTAGACGAGTTCGGCTAAATCAGAATTCGGTTATTATGAATAGTCGAATTCGGTTATTGTCATTAGTCGAATTCGGTTATAGTGTATAGTCGAATTCGGCTATTGAGTTTAATGGACAAATTCGGTTATTGTGATTAGCCGAATTCGGTTATAGTGTATAGCAGAATTCGGCTATTCTGTATAGTCGAATTTCAATAGCCGAATCCGTCGAAATGGTTTCGCTGGATTAGTGTCGAATTCGGTTAATTGGATTAGTCGAATTCGGCGAATATAAATCTGTACAGAAATGTTCTGTTTTTCCTCTGGTCTGCGGATAGCCTATTTTATGCCTTGCCTATAAAAGGAATGCGATTAGGTATTCGATACAGACGTTTTTGAGATCGAGCCTTTATCGCGATTTCTGTAGAGGCAGAGACGGAAGTGTTCCGATCGCTCTTGTTCCGTCCGCCGACCTAGTCGCCGCCTCCCGTTCAACGGATCTAGCAGTTCGTGGGGACGCAGAGGACGTTCTTTCTCCGACCTTGTTCTTGTACGACAAGAAGCTAGGGTTCTCCTTTGCTTGTGTGGACTTCTGTAGAGGGATCGATCCATTTTGATTCTTGAAGAACTTAAAGGCAGATTTCAGATTTCCTTTGGAGCACCTTGGTTGAGTATTGACTCAATCCCGCAAAGGTATATCGTATTTAGATTTCCTTTATCTCTTGAATCATGTAAGATCGCAAGATCCGTTAATCTCTTTTGGATTGTTCTTGTTAATTTCCGCTGCGCATATTTGATATGCAATCCCTTATGAAGGGGTATAGAAAACCCAACAGTGGTATCAGAGGTAGGTTGCGGTCAAGTGCGTGTAAATTGGGACATTTAGAGGTGTTCTAGATGCCCTAATTTCTTCTTGGAATATCACATTTGATGTGATTTTTGTGCGGTTTCTAGTGGTGGAATTTCAAAACAAAAAATTTGGTCGGGGCTCTGCCCCGCACCCTATTAGGGGCTCTGCCCCTAAGACCCCGCCAGGGGTGCGGCCCCTTGGAACCCCGCCAGGAACGCATGTGATTGCGTTGCGATTTTCATGTTTCAGAGGTTGTTTCTCCTCTGCAGTAACCGTCTCTCAAAATGGTTTGTGAAACAAAATGTTTAGATTATTGAATCTGACATGAGAGACGAGCTTGTCTACTGCACGAGTGGAGTTGTTGTTCATATGCCCAATGCATGTAAGTCTGGAGATTTAGAAGTGTTCTAAATGCTCAGATTTAGCCCTGTTTGTCAAAGTGTTGATAGACTATTTTTGTGCACATCTGGGATGCATCTGGAATATGAATGTTGTTTTTATTTTCTGAAATGTGCACTGTGATTAAATGTTAATCACGATAAAATGTTCATCAATCGAAAGATAAAATCCCTTATCCAATATTAAGTATACGGATGCCTTCCGATGGATGACACTCTTCCTGCCTCGATCGATGAAGTGTGGGCTTGCCAAAGCAAGGTGCATCAATCTATCTTGGTAAGGGTGCGAGCGGATAATTGTGATATCCCACTGTCGACATCCGGTCAAACTTAACTAGGTGACCTCAAAGGTTGAGTGCCTAGAGGCATAGGGTTGGCATGCACCATATGATGGATGCGAATAAGGAGTTATTCACCAACCATACAAGAGTTGCATGAGGATGCAATTGGCAAGCGTTGCCTACCTAAATAACTGCATAGTGAGAGAAAAGCCAAAGCTGACTCATTGTGTTGGTGAAATACGGGTCTTGCCCACTAAGAGAGAAGCTCGCTTGGACTCTCCGAATTGATAGTGAGGGCTATCAATTTAAATAAAATAGTGGGAGTATTTAATTGAAGTCCAAATTAAAATAAATTGTATTTTGAAATTTTGGTACTGATTAAATTATGCATGAATTCTTGTAGAATTCCATGGCTAGTGGTTCACACTCCACTCTGTCCCTGAGAGCTATCCTTGAGAAGGACAAGCTAAGCGGGACGAACTATATGGACTGGTATAGGAACCTGAGAATTGTTCTCAGGCAAGAGCGAAAGCTCTACGTCTTGGAAGAAGAAGCCCCCGAGCTACCAACCGGGAACACGTCCCGTGCTGATAAGGATGCTTATAAGAAGTATACCGATGACGCCTTAGACGTCGAGTGCCTTATGCTTTCCACCATGAACTCTGAGCTTTAGAAGCAACACGAGAACATGGGGTGCAAGGAGATTGACGAGCACCTAAAGAAAATGTTTCAAGGGCAAGCTCGTCAAGAGAGGTTCGATGTCACGAAGGCGTTATTTCAGTGCAAAATGGGAGCTCGAGACTCGGTTGGTACTCACGTACTCAAGATGATTGGGTATATAGAGAACCTGGAGAGACTGGGTTTTCCTCTGGGTCAAGAGTTGGCCACAGATCTTATCCTGCAATCGTTGCCGGATAGTTATGAGCAGTTTGTCTTGAACAACAACATGAATGAAATAGACAAGACACTGCCCGAGCTCCTAGGCATATTGCGAACTGCCGAGATAAACATGAAGAAGGCCAAGCCTGCTAGTCCCATATTGATGGTACATAAAGGCAAGGGTAAGGCCAAGGGCTTCAAGAAGACGAAGGTAGGACCTAAGTCACATCTTGAGCCCAAATCTTCTGCGCTGAAAAAGAAGAGCACCGTGAAGGAAGGGAAATGCCACCACTTAGGCAAGGCTGGACATTGAAGGAGGAATTGTCCTTCGTACATTGAGGGTCTGCAGAAAATGAAGGGAGGTATGACTTCCGCTTCGAATATTTACGTTATAGAGATAAACCTTTCTGCTCCTTCATCTTGGGTATTGGATACCGGATGTGGTTCTCACATTTGTACAAATGTGCAGGAACTGAGAAGGAGAAGATTGCTGAGTAAAGGAGAGGTGGACCTACGCGTCGGCAATGGAGCAAGAGTTGCTGCTGTAGCCGTAGGGGTTTACCGTCTTTCTTTGCCTAGTGGGCTTGTAATAGAACTTAATAATTGTTATTTTGTTCCGGCCATAACTAGAAACATTATATCCATTTCATGCTTAGACATGATTGGATTTTCTTTTATAATTAAGAACAACTGTTGTTCTATATTTAAGAATGATGTTTGTTATGCTGTAGCTCAATTATTTAATGGTCTTTATGTTTTGAACCTAGACCATCCGATCTATAATGTAGATAATAATAAAAGACTAAGAACAAATGACTCAAATCCTACATATCTCTGGCATTGTCGTTTGGGCCATATAAACGAGAAGCGCATATCCAAGCTCCATAAATATGGACTATTGGACTCATTTGATTATGAATCATTTGAGCGATGCGAGTCTTGTTTATTAGGCAAAATGACTAAAGCCCCTTTCACTGGTTATACTGAGAGGGCTGAGGATCTTTTGGGTATAGTACATAGTGATGTATGCGGACCCATGAGTTCTATGGCTAGAGGTGGGTATTTCTACTTCGTTACATTTACTGATGATTTCAGTAGATACGGATACGTGTACCTTATGAAGTGCAAATCCGAAACTTTTGAAAAGTTCAAAGAGTTTAAGAATGAAGTGGAGAACCAATTGGGTAAAAAGGTTAAAGCACTTCGATCTGATCGAGGTGGCGAATACCTGAGTCATGAGTTCCGTGATCATCTGAAATAGTGTGGTATTGTATCACAGCTCACTCCACCTAGGACACCGCAGCATAATGGTGTGTCTGAGAGGAGAAATCGTACTCTGTTAGACATGGTACGGTCGATGATGAGTCATGCAGACTTTCCTGTTTCCTTTTGGGGTTTTGCTTTAGAGACTGCTGCAATGACACTGAATTGCGCTCCAACGAAAACGGTTCTAAAGACACCATACGAGATATGGACTGGGAAGCGTCCTAGTATGTCATTCATTAAAATTTGGGGCTGTGAGGCATACGTAAGACGTCAAATGCCTGACAAGATGGAACCCAAATCAGATAAGTGTTATCTGGTGGGATATCCTAAGGAAACGAAAGGATATTACTTTTACCTACCGTCTGAAGGCAAAGTGTTTGTCGCAAGGATGGGTGTATTCTTGGAGAAAGAGTTCTTGTCAAGGAAGACGCAAAAGGTAGAACTTGAAGAAGTTCAAGAACCACAAGTAGTGAATGAACCAGAATTGGATTCTGAGCCAGGACTACAAGATGTTGTAGCTGGAGAACCTGCTCAAGAGACACAAGTCCTACGTAGATCTAGTAGACCAAGATTTGAGCCTGAGAGATATGGATTTCTCATGTCTCAAATAGGTAATGTGTTGCTTATGGATCATGATGATGAACCAGCGACCTACCAAGAGGCTATGAATGGACCGGACTCCGACAAATGGCTTGAGGCTATGAAATCCGAAATGGACTCCATGTATACAAACCAAGTTTGGAACTTGGTGGAACCACCTGAAGGGGTACGACCCATAGGGTGCAAGTGGGTCTTCAAGAAGAAGACCGACATGGATGGGAATGTACAGACATTCAAAGGGCGACTAGTGGCTAAGGGTTTCAAGCAAATTCATGGTCTTGACTATGATGAGACCTTTTCCCCTGTTGCCATGGTAAAGTCCATTAGGATATTGCTTGCTATTGCTGTGTATTGTGACTACGAGATCTGGCAGATGGATGTCAAAACGGCTTTCCTAAATGGAAACCTCCTTGAGGAAGTGTACATGACACAACCTGAGGGTTTTGTATCCCCAAATGAAGCCACTAAAGTATGCAAGCTGAATAGATCCATCTATGGATTGAAACAGGCCTCTAGAAGTTGGAATCTTTGTTTTGATGAGAAGATCAAAGAGTTTGGTTTTGTCAAGAATGAAGATGAACCGTGTGTTTACAAGCGAATTAGTGGGAGCATTGTTGTCTTCCTGATATTGTATGTAGATGACATACTGCTGATCGGGAATGACGTACCTACCCTGAAAGTTGTTATGAACAACCTAGGGAACTGCTTTTCTATGAAGGACTTGGGTGAAGCGACTTACATACTCGGTATTAAGATCTATAGAGATAGATCAAAAAAGTTGCTGGGTATGACCCAGAGTACGTACATTGAAAAGGTGTTAAAGCGGTTCAACATGCTTGAGTCCAAGAAAGGATTTTTTCCCATGACACATGGTGTGAATCTCTCTAAGGACCAATGTCCAAAATCTTGTGAAGATAAGGACCGCATGAAGTTGATTCCATATGCTTCGGCAATTGGGTCAATCATGTATGCAATGTTATGTTCTCGACCCGATGTCTCTTTTGCTTTAAGCATGACAAGCAGGTATCAGTCTGATCCCGGTGAATGTCACTGGATAGCCGTAAAGAATATCCTGAAGTACTTGAGAAGGACTAAGGATGTATTCTTGGTGTATGGTGGAGAGGAAGAGCTCGTTGTAAGTGGTTACACGGATGCCAAATTCCAAACTGATAGGGATGATTCGAAGTCTCAGTCAGGGTTTGTGTTTTGCCTGAATGGAGGAGCTGTGAGCTGGAAGAGTTCCAAGCAAGAGACAGTTGCTGATTCTACAACTAAGGCCGAGTATATCGCCGCGGCAAATGCAGCGAAGGAGGCTGTATGGATTAGGAAATTCATCGGCGAGCTAGATGTAGTTCCTAGCATTGTTGGTCCCGTAGTTCTCTACTGTGATAACAATGGTGCAATTGCACAATCTAAGGAACCTAGATCCCATCAGCGCTCCAAGCACATACTTCGGCGGTTCCATCTTATTCATGAGATTGTCGAACGAGGAGATGTGAACATTTGCAGAGTGCCGACTGAGGAGAATATTGCAGATCCACTGACAAAGCCTCTCGCGCAGAGAAAGCATGATGGTCATACTAGATCAATGGGTATACGATACCTGAGTGATCAACTCTAGTGGGAGTCTTGTGGGTTGCATGTAAAATATATATATTCTGTTGGCTGTTTATTATTTATTAATATGATAAATTATGTATCAATTATTTCCTTTTACAATTAATGGCAAGTTCTTTTATTATGATATACTGTTTCTATATGATAGAATAAAATTCGTGATAAATACCCTTAGAATGTTCGCTTCCATAGGACATCAAGTACGTGACTTGAATGTGAGAGCCTATGATTTCGAAGCTTCATTCTTAAAAGGTCCCTGGTCGAGGTATCAGCGTAGAAGCTAAGGGTGATGATGATACATTAAGACTAGCATGTGTGTTGACTGATGACCGATTCTCACAGGTCATGATATTGTGATATCAAGTCATCACATGGGTACTTGTTAGTGAACAAGTTATACTGGACATACCCACCTTGAGACTACTTTGTGGATTGTTGTATGAACGTGTCACAAGTAGGTCTCAACTGACAATGGTGTTTGTGGTCCTTTGACCTGAAGTCACAACATTCATCAAATGAGGAAGAGCGTACTTTGATGCCATCTAAAGTCTTCTCTTGAGAAAGGTTGATGATAAGGGTGGTAATTGGGAATGTTACGAGTCATTTGGATGTTTGCGTGTGAGCAGAAATGGAATTTGTCCTCCTTTATGACAGGAGTTACATCCATGGGCCCCTTGATGGAATAAGACTGAGAAATGCATGGCCATGCTTGGTGGAGTCAATATGTGATATTGAGCTCACCAATTTTCAGACAGTCTATTCTAGATCAGGAAACTAGGATTGAACGATTATGAGGGTGACACGGTCCATGCCTCTAGTTCTATCCGGGTGTAAGGGACAAAGGGACATGACAACACTGAAACATTGGTTAAGACAGGCTTATTGAGTTATGAACTCTTATTGCTTGGGTAGCAATGATGTATTGCTAGATGCCGCTCATTGTTTGTGAGACTTTTGTTGATACTTTGTGATCAAGTGGGAGACTGTTGGAGTTTCTGAGGTGATCTCAAAGCAATCAATAGTTAGTCTTGCTGCCAACGCAATATGAGCCTATAGGGTCGCACATAAAAGCGTTTGGAGAAATTGGAGAAAGAATTGTGTCAAATTCGGCTAATGGGTGTAGACGAATTCGGCTAAAGGGTTTAGACGAGTTCGGCTAAATCAGAATTCGGTTATTATGAATAGTCGAATTCGGTTATTGTCATTAGTCGAATTCGGTTATAGTGTATAGTCGAATTCGGCTATTGAGTTTAATGGACAAATTCGGTTATTGTGATTAGCCTAATTCGGTTATAGTGTATAGCCGAATTCGGCTATTCTGTATAGTCGAATTTCAATAGCCGAATCCATCGAAATGGTTTCGCCGGATTAGTGTCGAATTCGGTTAATTGGATTAGTCAAATTCGGCGAATATAAATCTGGACAGAAATGTTCTGTTTTTCCTCTGGTCTGCGGATAGCCTATTTTATGCCTTGCCTATAAAGGAATGCGATTAGGTCTTCGATACAGACGTTTTTGAGATCGAGCCTTTATCGCGATTTCTGTAGAGGCAGAGACGGAAGTGTTCCGATCGCTCTTGTTCCGTCCGCCGACCTAGTCGCCGCCTCCCGTTCAACGGATCTAGCAGTTCGTGGGGACGCAGAGGACGTTCTTTCTCCGACCTTGTTCTTGTACGACAAGAAGCTAGGGTTCTCCTTGGCTTGTGTGGACTTATGTAGAGGGATCGATCCATTTCGATTCTTGAAGAACTCAAAGGCAGATTTCGGATTTCCTTTGGAGCACCTTGGTTGAGTATTGACTCAATCCCACAAAGGTATATCGTATTTAGATTTCCTTTATCTCTTGAATCATGTAAGATCGCAAGATCCGTTAATCTCTTTTGGGTTGTTCTTGTTAATTTCCGCTGCGCATATTTGATATGCAATCCCTTATGAAGGGGTATATAAAACCCAACACTAACCTCTACAAAAGAGAACTGAAAGCAGGTATAAAACATAATGCGAGTACCTGAAGAGAACTCACAATCACCTGCTAACCTCTTCAAAAGAGAACTGAAAGCAGGTAAAAGAATCTATAACGCGAGTGCCTGAAGAGAACTCGTGAATACCTGCTAATCTCTACAAAAGAGAACTGAAAGCAGGTATAAAATATAACGCGAGTACCTGAAAAGAACTCGCGGACACCTGCTAATCTCTGCAAAAGAGAACTCAAAGCAGGTATAAATAAATCTATAACGCGAGTACCTGAAGAGAACTCGCGAATACCTGCTAACCTCTACAAAAGAGAACTGAAAGCAGGTATAAAATATAACGCGAGTACCTGAAAAGAACTCGCGGACACCCGCTAATCTCTGCAAAAGAGAACTCAAAGCAGGTATAAATAAATCTATAACGCGAGTACCTGAAGAGAACTCGTGAATACATGCTAACCTCTACAAAAGAGAACTGAACCAGGTATAAAATATAACGCGAGTACCTGAAGAGAACTCGCGAATACCTGCTAACCTCTACAAAAGAGAACTGAAAGCAGGTATAAAACATAACGCGAGTACCTGAAGAGAACTCGCAATCACCTGCTAACCTCTGCAAAAGAGAACTGAAAGCCGGTAAAAGAATCTATGACGCGAGTACCTAAAGAGAACTCGCGATTACCTGCTAACCTCTACAAAAGAGAACCGAAAGCAGGTATAAAATATAACGCGAGTACCTGAAAAGAACTCGCAGACACCTGCTAATCTCTGCAAAAGAGAACTCAAAGCAGGTATAAATAAATCTATAACGCGATTACCTGAAGAGAACTCGCGAATAACTGCTAACCTCTACAAAAGAGAACTGAAAGCAGCTATAAAATATAACGCGAGTACCTGAAAAGAACTCGCGGACACCTGCTAATCTCTGCAAAAGAGAACTCAAAGCAGTTATAAATAAATCTATAATGCGAGTACCTGAAGAGAACTCGCGAATACATGCTAACCGCTACAAAAGAGAACTGAAAGCAGGTATAAAATATAACGCGAGTACCTGAAAAGAACTCGCGGACACCTGCTAATCTCTGCAAAAGAGAACTCAAAGCAGGTATAAAACATAACGCGAGTACCTGAAAAGAACTCGCAATCACCTGCTAACCTCTGCAAAAGAGAACTGAAAGCAGGTAAAAGAATCTATAACGCGAGTACCTAAAAAGAACTCGCGAATACCTGTTAACCTCTACAAAAGAGAACTGAAAGCATGTATAAAACATAATGCGAGTACCTGAAGAGAACTTGGGAACACCTGCTTATTTCTGCAAAAGAGAACTCAAAGAAGGTATAAAACATAACGCGAGTACCTGAAGAGAACTTGCGAACACCTGCTAATCTCTGCAAAAGAGGATTCAAAGCAAGTTTAAACATAACGCGAGTACCTGAAAAGAACTCGCGAACACCTGCTAATCTCTGCAAAAGAGAACTCAAAGCAGGTATAAAACATAACGCGAGTACCTGAAGAGAACTCGCGAACACCTGCTAACCTCTGCAAAAGAGAACTGAAAGCAGGTAAAAGAATCTATAATGCGAGTACCTGAAAAGTGTTGGAACATGGTCTTCCTCATCTCCTAGGTTTGAGAATAACAAATCCTATGTGTGTGATCTTGTGTGTTCAAGTGTGCAGGTTCTCTAGGTCCACATGACTCAAAGAGTACACATGATGACTGCCCCCAAAATTGAGGCTGGAATTCGAAAGTGGCCACTAGCGCCGGCGGTAGCGGAGCGCACATAAGGCATAGAGCAGCGTGTTGCCGCATATGGGAGATTCTGCCGCACAATTAGTTTCTTAATCCGGGCTAGCGCCGGCGGTAGCGCTAGCGCCGGTGGTAGCATGAAGGCTATAAATTGGATGCCTTGGCTCCGAATTCTTCATCCTCTAGAGATCCAAAACGCCATAGCTTCGTGCCATATCATAGAGAGGAAGATTCAGAGAGATACTCCCACCAAAAGCTTAGAGAGAGAATTTCTGAAGGAGAAACTCCATCACGCCAGATCCAAACGAAGTCCGCTTCGACAACGCTGATTCTACAGCGGATCTTCGTCTCCGACTTCAGAAGTTCATCTATAGGGAGTTTTAATTATTGTTATTTCTTTTTCATCTTGTAAACGGTAGTGAAATTGCCTCGTGTTGGCGACTAGGTCTTGGGGTAGACTTAGGGCAGAAATTCGCCTTGCGTTGGCGACTAGATCTAGGCTAGGTCTAGGGGGTGCTCGAGGCCACATCCGAGGAAGGATTGGCTAGAGCGGCTTGAGGCCGAATCCGGGGAGGATAAGGCTAGGGCCAACCGGTTCGTGGGGATACGAGTCGGTATAGAAAACGAAAAAGGTTTTTTTATTATTCGCCTCCGATTTCTAGCGTCATAGAAATCTAGTTTTGTAATCATTTTTATTAGTAGTAAATCATGTCTCTTTTAGTGTAATAAAAATGATTTGTTCTTCATTTATCTAAATTGTTTATTATCTTCTCTTTCATCATAAATCAATTTAGATCATTATTCAAAATCACTATTTTAATCTCGCAGTATTTCAAAGTTTTCTAAATATAATCTAAAGTTTTTGTTAACCCTTATTCACCCCCCCCCCTCTAAGGGCGCCTACCGAACCAACAAGTAGTATCAGAGGGAGGTTATTCCAATCGGCTTAACAATCGGGAATAATGGCGTCTCATGATCTCGCTTCTTTTAGTGGGGGAAATTTTTGTGAAGAAGAAAAATCACCTACACCACCTTTATTTGAAGGGACAAATTATAAAGGATGGAAAATCTTAATTGAAAAATTTATTAAAACTTTAGACATCGAAGTTTGGAATTTAGCAATAGCAAGACCTGCAAATGAAACAAATAAAAAAGAACTTCAATTAAATGCAAAAGCTAAACACTATTTATTTTGCGGTCTATCAAATGAAATTTTCAAATTAATATATTGCTTTTCAAGTGCTTATAAAGTATGGCATTTTCTTGAAGAAATGTATGATTCTCCTTCTACAGGTATAGAACATTCGCAAGAACCGGAGAATATCCAAGCATGCACAAACCTTCAAGAATGCCCCTCTCATGACAAATCAATGGAACACACATCAAATGAAAGAAAAGAAGAAATCTTACTTGTGGAAGAGGAGTGCCAAGAAGAAGACAAAGGAACAATTTGTTCAAATCCTCCTTCATTCAAGAGCAATGTGAGGAAATCAAATCCTTTTTACTGCACTTCTATCTCTTCATTACAATTACTACAAAATAATAAGCACACAATTAAGAATCTAAAAAGGGCTAATAAACTTTTGCGCTTAGAAAATAAAAATTTAAAAGCAAAAGTTAAAGAAGTATCAAAATCTGATTTATCTAATGTCACTTCAATTGAAAATACAAAACCTTGTCTTGATTGTAATGATATTAAAGAAAAATTTAAGGAACTTGAAAAAGAAATTATTTTTATAAAAGAACAAAATGAAAAATTATGTTTAGAAAATTCATCTTTGATAAATGATTGTGCTAAGTGTAAAGAATATAAAATTGAAATTCAAGAGATGGATGAAACATTTGATGAATATAGAAATGAATATCAAAATCATATTGAGTCTATTGTATCCACTCTTAAAAATAGCACAATCGAATATAATAAAGCTAGACATAATTTAGAGATTAAGAATGATGAATTAAAATCAAAAATCAACTTGCTTATGAAAATTGTAAATACAAATTCACAATATCAAACTACATCTAAACACAAGTTGAATATGAATATGAACATCTTACCTAAGTTTAAAAATGGGAGTAAGAAACATAAAGGATTTGTAAATCAAAATCAAAATCACCATAATTTACAAAATCATGTTTCTCCCAACTAGAAATTAAATGCAAACAAATTTCCTTCAAATTATAAATTCAAAAACTTTTTTGATCCAAATGTTCAAGTAAATAATTATGGAAATTTGAAAACTAAAAATAATGTTAAACAAAGATTTGAATGGAGACCTAAAGTTAAAGATGAAACATCAACTCCACTTGAAAGGGTCCATTCATCCTTGTCTCCCCAAATGAAAATACGATGTATTTGGGTACCCAAAGGAACCGTCACTGCCGGTCCTCTTTGGATACCTAAATCTCTTATTCATTAGTATCCAATTATTTGCATGAAGTAGAAATCAATTAAAAATGAAAAATCATTTCTCTACTTCATGATATTCTTAAATTTCTTTTTGTTTATTTTCTTTTGTTTTCGAACTATCATGCTACGATCACTTTATATATCATGTGACATGACTCTCATATAGTGATCTACTTATCCTTTTTGTTTTTACCGTCTAAATCCATTACCTTTTAAATATCTTGAATTATAAATTGTAAATTGAAGACCAATGAAATTATTTTAAATGGATTTAAATGGTTTAATAAAGGGCTTAGGCAAAAATTAAAATGCACAATGTGTTGATTATTATCTATCGTTTGTGATGAATATGATAGCCCTTATATTAGAAAAAATTTACAATAACTCTTCAAACTAACCAAAAATAGTTTCTCACTTTTTTCATATTCACTATTCACCGCACAATCTTTCTTTAAAATATTTTTGAAAAATGATGAATATGATTTGTGCTACATGCTTCACCATCAAAATTATGTAATATCAAATGATCTTTAAATTCAAATATTACACATAACTACAAAAGATCCATTTGGTTCTAACATTTGATTGGTGATTATAATAATTACATGAATAAATTAATATGACTTGCATGCATCTCATTTGTTTAGAATCAACTTCATATTAATTAAAATAAATCAAATGAAATAATAAATTCATTCTATGTCAAAATCTTACATCACTTTCTTGAATACATGCAACATTTTCTCAAATAATCTTGTGGAATAACAATTGCAACCAAACTCAGTATTCTAGCATTATAAACTAATAGATATTATTATTCATGCTAGTTATCTCTTATTGCTATAATGAATTAATTGTGAAGTAAAATAAAATAAAAATTGAATGGTAAAATAACTATGTGACTTTAAATTGTTTTCCATAGGACTAAAATGCTTATAAATGTCCATGATACTCTTATGCATGAACATTATTCTCTAAATCACTAAAATCATGCATATTTGTCCATTCATTTCCTATCCTTTTTCAAATTACATTAGATTGATAAAAGCCTTTGAAAAAGTAAAATGGAAATATAATAAATGCAAATTTATTTGGTCTAGTCATATAAGAAAATCGCTAACGGTTTCATGCAATTTGCACTATCTAAACATCTCCGAAAAATCTGAAATTTCTGCATGAAACTACTATTGGGACACTTAATTCAAATCAAAAATTAAAAATTTCCAAAATCACAAAAAATCGTTCACTGTCTCTCGCGCTAGCGCTACCGCAGGCGCTAGCGTCCATGCTCAATTTTCTGTGATTTTAAAAATTTTGAAAAATTTCTAAAAATATATTAATCTATATGTACTATTTGGTTTTGCACTTCTGATTGTCTTTTATTTTTGAAAAATCAAATACAAAAATACAAAAGCCAAACTACAAAAAATTATGCTTTGATTTTTGTTTTTTTGCCATTTGTGTAAAGCTCATCTTATTGCAAAAATCAAATACAAAAATACAAAACAAAAACAAGTATCAAAAATTGTTATTATTGAACTTAACTTTTCTATTTACATGTATCTTGCGAAAGGGTGATTTGGGCTATCATTCCATCATATCACCTAGTACCGGGCGAACCTCCCACAGGGTAGTCCTCGGGAAGTCCAAGATCAATCTTATAAGTTCAAACTTTAAATAAAAATCTTTAAAATATCAAAAATACTGTATGGACTTTGTTATCAATATCAAGCATGATTTAATCTATTATTGAGAACATTTATAATGTTGCAATTTATCCTTTCAAAATACTTTGAACATTATCTTTATCATGCTTTGATATATCTATTAATATGTGCATCAATTATATTTTAAAAGGGTGTGTAGAATCAAGCTTAGCATGTCTCTAAGTATGAGTAAATGTTTTATGTTTGATAATGATATTTATTCACTCACCTTTTTGGCATTGTATACAAATGGTTTAATTTAAGAATGCTTGTGTATGTTATGTATTAGTACAATGAATTAAATTTGCACAAGTATCTTACCTACACTCCTTTATTTGCACGTTTAAAAATTAAGAAAAGTGGTTATGTTTTTCATAAATTCTATTGGTTTGCAAAACAAGTGTATTCGGAGAACTTTGTACAAAACAAAAATCATAAAAATAAATGACAAAGATAACTCCACCAAGCACTACTTGAACCTCCTGATAAGTCTTAATAAGCGTTGTGAGGTTGAGGACCTTGGAACAATAGTAAAGTGTCTTGTGCAAACCATATCTTTCTTTCAAAATAAAAAACCACTTACTCTTAAGTACACCAGATCACTGGTCTCAATATTAAAATAAAATCTGTGATCCCCCAAGCACTACTTTGCACCCTGATAAGTCTTAATGAGCATTGTGTGTGCAAAGCACCTTGGTAGTTATACATTTTTGTTTGTGCATTAAACTGTGTGGAAGTAAAATTAGTTGTGTTTTGTTGTGCTCTTACTTTACATATTACTTGTATTTTTGATTAAAACACTTGTATACTCTACTCAAAAATACACTTTTGCGCACATCATTATCTTCCATAACACTTCTTCTCATGAGTATTGGATCCTAATGCTAATTCTATACTACTCTTTATTTATGAAATGCACTAGATAACCTAGCATGATTTCTACAATGTTTGGTATGATTTGAAATTGTGAATTGAAATAACTTTGTAGTAATCTCTTTGTGATATTATTATTTCATGCTTGGTATTTTTTTTTGTCAACCATAAGATATTTTCATTGAAACATGATTTACATAAACATCTTTTTGAAATTAAACTCATATATCTTTTTTATGGATTATCTTTGATTACAATAAAATGTTTCTTGTATTTCTACAAGTCTTCCGCATCATCACCATATAACTTTTACGTACCTTGCGCTTTCATGCTTATATCTAGTCTTAAATCTCAATTTTTTCCAAAAAACAATTGGTAGACTTGCTTGGTAGAATTTATATTGGTTGTTCTAACACGTATATCATTTTTATTGTAACAACTCTGATTTATAAACTTGTATGTTAAACACTCCTCCAACAAGTGAAATATTGCTTATAAAACATCTGCTTATTATTGAAATTCAAATCATATTTTACTTTTGAGGATGTTGTTTCTTTATTCCAAAAATGCTTTAACTCTTATCCTTATAAAGCTTGAAACTCAAAAAACATCTAATTTTTGAACTTAAACTAGAATTATGATGTTTCTTTTTCAAAATCTTCCGCAAACTCAAATTCATTCTTGATTTTCAATATAGCTATGGGATTGTTTTCATAAAAACAAATAAAAATAAAAACCCATATGCTATTGTTTGCCCGGAAAGTCCGCGACCTCATCCTAGAAAGTGTAAATTGGCGGTCCCAGCGGTCTCATCTTTTTGTGATCGTCCAGATCGCTAGCCGTCCAGCACCAGTTTTTCTAAGTCTCAAGCAGCCGAAGCTAAGTGAGATCGCCAGAAAGTGGCGGTCTGAGTTTTTTCACTAATTTTTACTATTTTGCCCCTTGTATCTCGGGCAGCCCGTAGTTTTCAGTCCTGCCCGTTTGGGCAGTTCCCTCGTCTATAAATAGAGGGGTAGGGGTACCAGAAAGAGGACTTTTGGCTCCGAGGCTCCAGCTTACAACCTGTGTAAGCGGTCTCATTTTTCAGTGATCGTCATCCTGTGATCGTTTTCCTTCTCTTCAGCCTCTCCTGTCTTAGTAACCTGCACTTCGCAGTCTTCTCCTTTTCTCCCCCTTTAGTGTGAATTTTGGAGGTACCATTTTTGGTGCCAACAGAACGAACAAGCGACCTTCAGATCCGAAGTGTCAGGTGAAATTCATAGACTTTCGAGATGGCTGAGCGCCGCAGAGGTCGTCCTGCGCGGTCTCCCAGCGGTCACCCGTCCGATCACAATTCCTTGGAAGCACTTGAGCATCGCTTCGAGCTCCGCGTGGAGAAAGCTCTCCGCGAGGCCGCTCAAGCTCGGCAGGACACTGCCTCTATTCAGCAAGAGATCGCGCGGTCTCAGCAAGAAGCTGCCCGAGATCGCCAAGAGGCCGTCCGGACTCAGCAGGAGTCTGCAAAGCAGATTGAGGCCATGAACCAAGTTCTGGCCGCAATCTCTCAGAGAATCCTTCCTCCTCCGCCTCAGATCGCCACCCCAGATCGCGTGGCGAGCGGTCACCCATGCGGTCAACCCAGTTTCCACCCCGCAGCTCCTCAGCGATCTCAGCATGAGGAGTTCGCTGCTCGCCATCATTCTTTCTGAGCCGCAGCCCAGGAGCCTCCGGCTCAAGCCCTGAATTTCGAAGAAGAGTTTGCTTACCCGCAAGCTCCTCCTGCTCCTTTTCTTGCTCCTCCAGGTCCTTCTGAGTTCGGGGAGCCTTCGTCTTTTACCGATGAGATTCGTCGAGACCCAATCCCCCATGGGTTTAGGGAGCCTCGCCTTCCCATTTTTTCAGGAGAAAGCGATCCGATGTCTCATCTCCAGGCCTTCGAGTCTGCTGTTGCTCTTAGGACCATTTCGGACGGGGTGAGGTGCAAGTTGATGGTCACCTCCTTTGATGGGGAAGCTAGGGAATGGTTCTATAAACTTCCCAGTCAATCCATTCCGAGTTTTGCCGCTCTAAGGGAAGAGCTTCTTTTAAGATTTGCCACCGCGAAGAAGAGGAAGAGTGGTCCTGCGACCCTCTTCAAGATCAAGCAAGGGGACAACGAGACTGTTGCCCACTTTGTTGATCGCTTCCAGAAGGAGATTCTGGGGATCCGAGATATGGATCCTGAGCTTTATATGGTAGCTTTGATCAGCGGCCTGCAGGAGGGCCCCCTGAAGTTCGAAGTCACCACCAAGGAACCCAGCTCCTATCAAGAGCTGATTAGCGTGGCTAATCGCTTCATAGAGGGGGAAATCAACAACCCCACCTATGTTACCAATCTGACCAACAAGGGGGTTCAGAAAGGTTCCGCGGGATTCTATCCGGCCCCATCTTCTTCAAAGCCTCGACAAGAGCTCCCACCTCCGGCTCCGAGAGGTAAAGGTTATCGCAACCACCACTCAAACCGAGGTAATCAATCTTCTTTCCCTCTTCAAGGTTCATTTTTTCAAACCCCCGTCGCCCCTGCTCCGCAAACTACCCCAGTCCACCAGATTCAATACATCCAACCCCCTCTTCTGCCCCTCCCGTCTCCTTACAACGAATCCCAAGAGTCTTTTACAGACTTTGGGGTTCCAATAAGTGAGGTACTTCAAACTGTTCAGAAGCAGCCTTTCTTCAGAAGGCCAGCTCCGCTGAATTCAGACCCAAAAACACGAAATCCGGCTCTATACTGCGAGTATCACCGAGAAAGGGGTCACTTGACAGAGAACTGCAGAGCCCTCCGTTTGTTCTTGGAGAGGCTTCTGAAGGAGGGTAAAATCTCTGATGTCATTCAGAAGAGCGATCCTGCCAAAGCCTCAACTTCTAAAGCCAAGGAGGTAGCAGAGGTTCATTGGGAATGCGAGGAAGTAGATGATGTTGGCCATCTGGGCAACATCGGTCCCAAATGAATGCATAGATGCTAACGATGAGGGTGCCTTAGGCAACCTCTTTTGTATCCATGGGGGTGCAGGTCCGGAGTCTTCAAGAAAGGCAAGTCTGAAAAGAGTCTATCAGTCAGAGGTTGCAGCTACCTCTTCAGCTCCGGTCCGAGGGGCGGTCACCTTTGGAGATGAAGATCTACCTCAGACCGCGAATCCCTTCGACGACGCAGTCGTCATCAAGGCCGTAATAGAAAATTATACGGTAGAAAAGATTCTGATAGACACGGGGAGCTCTGTCAACGTGCTCTTCAAACCAGCTTTTGAGGCACTGAAGACAGGTAAACCCCTCCTATCAACTGAAGGACCTCTCTATGGTTTTTCAGGAGAAAAGAAGGAAGTTGAAGGGCTCGTCACTCTTTCTGTGATCTTGGGAGGGATAGCTAAATCGGTGATGTTCATAGTCGTTGATGCTCCCAGTAGCTACAACGCAATTTTTGGGAGACCCTTCTTGAATGGGTATCAAGCCATCGTATCCACTTATCATCAAGTGGTGAAGTTTGCCCTGAATGGCAAGCAACACCGAATTAGAAGTGACCCGAGGAAAGCTAGAGAATGCTATGTAAAGACGGTCAACATGATCGTATCGTCTCCTCCTCAGGAGGTTATGATAGCTGAATCGGTGGAAGTTCCCGAGAAAATCCCGGCTACAGAAGAAGCTGAAGAAGATACAAGAGATGGAGCTCACTTGGAACCTGCCCAAGTGACTCAAGCAGTCCCAATCAGCGAGGAAGATGAGAGCAAGTGTCTCTCCATCAACGCTGAATTATCTGAAGCTGACAAGAGTCAGCTCATCTCTTGCCTTCTTCAAAATGTAGATATTTTTGCTTGGTCAGCAGCTGGCATGCCAGGAGTGGATCCTAATGTCGCTTGTCACCACCTCAATATCGATCCCAGCTTTGTCCCGATTCAGCAGAGGAAGAGATCCGTTGCCACTCGTCTAGCTCAGCCTATCCGCGAGGAAGTGGAAAAACTCCTGAAGGCAAAATTCATTCAACCAATCCAATACCCTGCGTGGGTTTCTAATGTTGTAATGGTCGAAAAGTCGGGTGGAAAATGGAGGATGTGTGTTAACTTCACCAAACTTAATAAAGCTTGCCCCAAGGATTACTACCCCTTGCCTCGGATAGATTCTTTAGTTGATTCGGCGGTTGGATATTCGTTTATGAGTTTTTTAGATGCATTTTCTGGTTATCATCAAATTAAAATGCATAAGCCTGATATCCCTCATACTTCATTTATCACGAATGACGGATGCTTTTGTTATGTAGTGATGCCTTTCGGGCTTAAGAACGCCGGAGCAACTTATCAGAAAATGATGGATACGGTTTTCAAAAACCAAAAAGGAAGAAACCTTGAAGTCTACGTTGATGATCTCTTGATAAAAAGCAAATCGTTCTCTTCTCATCTCAACGATTTAATTGAAACGTTTTCAACTCTTAGAAATTTTAATATGAGGTTGAACCCTTTGAAATGTGTGTTCGGGGCTACTAAAGGTAAATTTCTCGGCCATCTTCTCACTCCGGAAGGTTTGGAGCCGAATCCTGACAAAGTAAAGGCTATCTTGGAAATGCCACCTCCCAAGTCTCCGAAAGAAATTCAGCAGCTCGGGGGAAGGATGGCAGGCTTAAGTCGTTTCATCTCTCGATCAGGAGATAAGAGTGCGCCATTTTTCAAAACCCTCCGGGGAGGGGGTAGGTTTGAGTGGACAAAGGAATGTGATGATGCTTTCGATCAACTTAAAAAGCAGTTAACATCAACCCCTTTGCTCCAAAGCCCACGAGAAGGAGAAAATCTTTTTCTTTATTTGGGAGTTGGATCCGATGCAATAAGCTCTGTCTTGGTCCGCGAGGAGAGAAAGAAACAATTCCCAGTCTATTACGTAAGTAGAATTCTGAAAAATGCGGAGACTCGCTATCCGATTCTCGAAAAGCTAGCCTTAATGCTCGTAACATCGGCAAGAAGGTTAAGACCTTATTTTCAAGCGCATTCAATCCTAGTTGTCACTGATCTTCCCCTAAAAGGTGTCTTGGAAAAGCCGGAGCATTCAGGAAGGCTAGCCAAGTGGGCAATAGAACTTAGCGAGTTTGACATTTCATACATTCCAAGGGTGGCGATCAAGGCTCAAGTTCTGGCAGATTTCATGGTAGATGCCAAGGAAGTCGAGTCAGAAAAGGGAAGCAAAGCACCCCTCGCTTGGACAATCTATGTGGATGGAGCCTCGGGAAGAGATTCTTCTGGAGCTGGAATTATATTAATCAATCTGAACGGAGTAAGACTGGATCAGGCGTTGAAATTCTTTTTCAAAGTAACAAACAATCAAGCTGAGTATGAAGCTTTGTTAGCTGGACTCAGATTTGCTAGAGAATTAGGAATCGATGACGTAAAAGTGCTCACGGATTCCTTGGTGATGGCTTCCCAAGTGAATGGAACCTTCGAAACGAGAGATAGTATTTTAAAGCGATACTTAACCCTGGTAAAAATTGAGGTGGGAAAGTTTAGGAGCTTTACTATTGAATATATTCCGAGGGAAGAGAATATGGAGGCGGATGAATTAGCAAAGTTTGGCCTTCCATCGGGAGGAACAACCTCGGAGTTGTTCCGTCCAGCAATTGAAGAGGGGGAGGTCATGGAAATTGATCAGCGTCCGTCTTGGATGGATCCGTTTGTTCTTTATCTCTCGGCTGGAAAACTCCATTCAACGGTAAAGGATAAGAAAAGATTTAAACGAAAAGCAGCTAACTATTACCTTGTTGCAGGAGTACTTTACAGAAGAACTTTCCTTTCTCCATTAGCACGATGTGTTTCGGAAGAGGAGGTTCCAATAATTCTTCAAGAGGTTCATGCAGGAGAGTGCGGCAGTCACTCAGGGGCAAGAACCTTGGAGAAAAGAATTCTAAGGCAGGGTTATTTTTGGCCTCAAATGAGGAAGGATGCAGAAAAATTTGCCCGGAAATGTGTCAAATGCCAAAAGTTTGCTCCTCTCCAAAACCAGCCAGCTCAGCAGCTCAAATCAATAGCGACCCCTTGGCCTTTTGCGGTTTGGGGAATGGATTTGGTTGGGCCTTTTCCTATGGCAAGTGGCCAGCGCCGATATATTATAGTCATGATTGACTATTTCAGCAAGTGGATAGAAGCAAAGGCATTAGCCAAAATTACTACCCAAGCTGTGAAGAATTTCATTTGGGGAGAGATAGTATGTCGGCATGGAATTCCAATGGCAATCATTACTGATAATGGCTCTCAATTTAATAATTCAACTCTCATTAGTTTTTGTGATCAAATTGGAATCGAGCTACGCTTCGCCTCTGTACATCATCCTAGAAGCAACGGGCAAGTAGAGGCTGCCAACAAGCTTATTATAAATCTTTTGAAGAAGAAAGTAGAAAATCTTAGAGGTAACTGGGCAGAACAGCTACCTTCGGTCTTATGGGCCTTGAGAACAACTCCAAGTTCTGCTACTGGAGAGACTCCTTTCAAGTTATCGCATGGTTCCGAAGCTCTTATTCCAGTAGAGTTCGAGGTAAAAAGCCCGAGGGTATTATTAGCGCAACAGAATCAAATTGATTGGATGGAAGAGAATGATGAGGAGTTAAAATGTAGCCTCGACTTAATTGAAGAATTGAGGGATACGGCAACCATCAGGCAAGAGGAGGTGAAAAGAAGAATGGCAAAATTGTTTGATAAAAACGTAAGGACCAAAGAATTCGTTGTTGGGGACTTGGTCTTGAAAAAGGTAGATGCCGCGGCAAGAGCCGGTTCGGTTGGGAAGCTTAATCCGAATTGGGCAGGGCCATTCGTGATAAAAAAGGTGCTCAAGAATGGTGCCTACCATCTCCAAAACCATGAAGGGGAGGAATTACCTCACTCTTGGAGTGGAGATGATCTCAAACTCTTCTTTTCTTAAAAAGTTCGTATTCAGTTCTCATTTTTTCACCTCTCTTCTCTTTAAAAATTATTCAGATGTGGCCAAGATATTCATGGCACGCAAGATTAATAGCAAGATAAAATATGAGTTGAATCGACGGATCCTACTTCTTTTCCCTCAGCTTGTTATCTTGACGTGTAATTCTGCCAGGACCACAGATATCGGGGAGATTTCGAATCTGTGTAGCAGTAACTCGCCAAGCTCGAGCGGTGAAAGTTTAGGATGCCGGGTCCTAGCTGACATCTGGCACACCTTTGCAAGGAGGGCTGGGTGGCTGGCCCAGCTCTGTCACGCATTTTTAAAAAAAAGGACATTGTTACGGTCTTAATGATCTTCGGGGAAAGCAATGTCGGTATAAGCCTCATCGGCATGACCACACCTGCCCTATCGATCATTTTGGTCCGTAACTCTCGAACATTCATTCAAAACATGATTGAGAAAAGTAAAACCCAATAATCCACCAGGGAAAGCAATGTCGGTATAGCCTAAACCGGCATGACCACACCTGCCCTGTGAATTTTTCTTAAGATCGGGCGGTCAGGATTTTTGAGACCGCATGTTTTCTTTTTCCTCTCACAAGGCTCCTTCTCTTAAGTGTTGAGATCGATTGATCAGAAGCTTTTTAAGATCGCATGTTCCCTCTTTCTTCAGAAGGTGTTCTATATTATTCATAATTGATGGCTTAATCTTCTTCAGGATCTGGATAAGGGTGATCGCAGATCTTGAAATTCTGAAGGAAGTCAGAATCAATTCTGGTTTGGAGAGATCGCGAATAACTTTTATCTATAGCCTGAGGAATTCGTCCAGACATCTTCCATCCAAATCAGCTTTGAGAATTGTCAAGGGGTTCATTAAGCCTGGATTATTTACAGTCCACAGCGAACTGAGTAAATTGAGATCGCAACAAAAGCATTGAGTGAATTATTTTGGCTTTTTTCTCTTGAAGATGCGATCTGTATGATTTGTGACCGAATGTGTTGATATATAAGGATCTGATTTGGTTCATTAAATAGCAGTCAATGTGATTGAAAGTTTACTCCATTAGCGGTCTGATTATGTGAAGATCGCAGCGTTATCCTATATTAAAGTTCAGATTCTTTCAAATTCTTGAAACCAAGCATTTAAATCGAGAATCCTTTTCAATCACTGAGCAGAGATCGACAAAAACTCAAACTTTGAGATCGAATATTGAGTTTATTTTCATAAGAACGTGATCGCGTGTAGTATAAATCATGATCGATTTGTCCAAATAACACAGCACAAATAATGCAGATAGAAGAGATTCCTGAACAAAGCAACATTTCTATTCATTTCAAAAGAAAAATTACAATCTTTGGTGTGGTCAATGACCGGCAAATACATCATTTTTCTAAGTACATTTTCTAAGTAAAATTTATTTCTTCTGTTTTTTCTTTTGGGGAGACCGCTCCTCTGAAGAGGAAGTTGACCGCTCTGAAGATTCGCTGCCGCTCTCAGACTCTCTTGACCCAGAATCTGAGATCGCTGCCGAGCTCATCTCTTCACCTTGAAAGATACTTCCACTAGGGGAAGCGTGATCGCGGTTATCTGGGCTCCCACCGATCTCAACAGATTCATCTTCAGAGGTCTCTACAGTATTCGATTCCTTGGCTTTTTTCTTCTCTGCTTCTTCGATCATCTTCGCGGCATCAGGAAAGAGGTCAGCAAAAGTTGTATCCTGAAATTCGGCAGTGAGACCGCCTTTTTCACGAAGAACGGCAAGGGTCTTATTTGATGCATCTCCAACATGAGTGTACAGAGATTTGAGGTAGTCGGGGCTGTGAATATCAAATGCGGTCTTCTTGTAATTTTGAGAAAGGAAAAGATGAAATCAGATCGCAAGCGATCAAGGTAAAACAAATATTTTAAAGATCGCGTTTTTTAAACTTACATCAAGACGGTCTTGCAGGCGCTCTGCATGCTTCAGAGATGCGCGAAGAGACCGCCCCATATGATGATTCAGAACTGTGCTTCGGGCGGTCACTTGAGCACATACGTCAGGAAGATCGTCGATCCCGATTCTTAGAGCCTCGTTGGCGTTTTTCTTCCCATAAAGAGCAGAGGTGACCGCAAAAGCTTGATTTGTAAACCTCCCTCCCCAGAGGGGGAGATCGGTAGTCACCTTCAGGGAATTCCCGGTCTCACTCCATTTCAGGAGCGGTCTCCCTTTATTATCTTTCAGCTTTTTCCCAAAGCCCATCAAGGCAAAGTGTCCTTCTTCCAGATCGCCCTCTTCAGCGATCTCCTTCGCTTTTCGTTGGCGATCTTGACGCAGCCTCTTCTCCCTCTGTGTTAGAACTTCTCCACTAGGACTTACAGGCTCGACATCCGGGATGGTAAACGAAGCTGTAAAGTAAACAATCGTTAGAAAAACAAAATCATTCTGAAGATACGGGAGACCGCAGGAATTACACTTACTCTCTTCAGGTAAGACCGCCGAGACATCTGGCCAGATCGCCAGGTAATGATTCAGGTCGAAGCGCTTGCCCGCAAGCCATTTCAATACCGCCAGCTCCACTTCTGAAATAACCTTCTCCTTCCTGAAAATCCGCTCTGCTCGCGGGGAAGGTCGGCTGGAGAGATCGCCGAGATCGCCCTCAAAAACAAGATACCTCTCAATCCATGAGGGAATTTTGTTAGGGAGGTTTAGAACTTTTATGCCATTACAGCTAAAATACATCAATCCTTTAAATTCTTCCTTTTCTGACCCACTTTTAGTATCTTAGCAGAAAAGGTACCTCGGAAGATCGCCATAGTGAATCTTATCCTGGCCGATCTCAAATAATTAATGAAAACGTTCATCAGACCGATCGAGTTCGGCGAAAGTTGAGCCAATACAAAACCATAATAATCCAACACTGTCAGAATCTCCCAAGGAATGGGGATTTGAAGGCCATAAGAGAAGTGATCGATCGGGATGATGTATCTATTTTCATCCCCGGAGTTCAAGTCTTCCCCTTCAAACGGGACTCTGATCGTTATCTTATCATCGATCACAAATTTCTCGATGAAGGAAGAGAATTCTTCCTCCGAGATTTGCCCATACTTGTGATCGGAATCCAGGAAGATTTCAGCAGCCTTGGAGCGCGCGGACACCATTTTATGAGATCGCTGGAGTTAACAGTTTGAAGAAAAAGCAAGAAGAATAGAACAATGATCCAGAAAGCAACTATTTATAGAAAGTAAAAGATGATTGAGTAATGATTGCATTTCTCAAGATCGCCCTGCAAATAATTCAGATCGCCAAAAGCTAACCAAATTCATTCATAGATTGCAGAACATAAATTCAAGCAAATTTAAGAGATCGCAGAGTAAGTATATATCACAGCGTCATAATACAACACCAAAAAATATATTACAAGACCAGAAGGAAATAATATTGTTTGTTGAGATCGCTAAAACAGAAATAAGAAGATGCGGTCTCATTTTCTCTGCTCCCTCTTCCTTCCAACGAACGCCGCAACATCCTGCATCTCGTTGACCGCAGTCCATGCAGATGCCAAACTGTGATTAGCCACCATGGCAGCCCTATGGATTTTAGACATCTCGCGGTCTACTTGTTCCATAGGGATCACCACGATGTCAGTCGATCTCCTGTCAGGGTGACCGCTAGTTGAACCCGCTTTCATTGACATCTGAGGACCACCCCGAAGGGCAGCGATCTCAGTTGAAAGTGCAGCGGCCTTCCCTCGATAATATTCGGCATCTTTCTCCACTTTTCGAAGCTTTTCTTCATATTCACCTCGAATTTGTTTTTCTTTAGCTTCGAAATGTGCAAGAGATTGTTTCTCCTTCGCTTCAAAATTTGCGGTCTGAATTCGAAGGCGATCTTCCAGCATGCATTCGCGATCTCGCATAGACCTCACATCCTCGAGCATTGGCCTGAGAAGATCAGCGAACTCAGGAGGAATTAGGGGTTTTCTTGATATTTCGCCTTCTTCAGAGGCCGAGTTCGCATGATCATCTGCGATCAGAAGGGAAAAGGTCAAAAGTCAGAAAACAGTTATCAGAAGGAAAAAGAGTTTTACACGGAAAATACTTGACAGAGTTGCAAGACCGCAGTCAAGTAAATTCTCCTCAACATCTTTTGAGACCGCAATATCGGCGGTCAGCAAAAGGCGATCAGAGCCCCTTAGGCGTTCTAGGTTGATTTTTTCTAATTGTTTCTTTTGTGATCGCTCTCCTTCTTTTCTTCTCCTTTTTAACTCAGCATTGCTGACAAGGATATCTTCAGTTTCAATGATAACGACCTCAGGTCGTTTCCAAGGAGATGCAGGTCGAAAAGCGAATTTGGGAAGTGAATCAATCGATCTCGCAACCATTTTCGCCTTACCAGTCTTGATCGCCTCCAGCGCAGCTGCACGATCTGCTAACCCGGGATCCGGCCCCTCGCCCATTTCAAGAAAAATATTGCCGTGATCGCTCGACATTTCGATCTCGTCTTTCTCCTTCTCTTCTCCGGTCGAGGTCCCCTTCTTAGCGATCTTCCTTTTCTTCTTCTTCTTTCCCTTCTCTTTTTTCTTCTCAGCGGCTAGAGCCCGCTCTTCTTCCCTTTCTTTCTCTTCCTTTCCAGTAGCTAAGGAGACCGCTTCCTTCTCTTTTCTCTCCTCCTCTTCCCTGGCGATCTCTTCCCGCCTTTTCCTCTCCTCTTCTGCCTTTTCTTCTTCCTTCTTCTTGTTTTCAGCGATCGCTGCGAGCCTGGCGATCTCCTCACTTTCTTCTTCCCTCTTCATCTTCTCCTCTTCTCTTCTTCTCTTCTCTTCCTCTTCCTTTTTCCTCACTTCTTCTTCCCTCTTCATCTTCTCCTCTTCTCTTCTTCTCTTCTCTTCCTCTTCCTTTTTCCTCACTTCTTCTTCCCTCATCATCTTCTCTTCTTTTTTCTTCTCTTCTTCTTTTTTCTTCTCTTCTTTTTTCTTCTTCTCTTCTTCTTTTTTCTTCTCTTCCTCAGCAGTTTTTTCCTCAGCTAGAATTCGAATTCGTTCAACTTCAAAAGGATCCATCGACTGTAATAATAAAATTTTTAACACAGTTACTTGCAATTCTCATTAAGTAAAAATAGGAGTTGATTTTTTTAAAAAAAGTAGTAATTTGATTGCTTACATCTACAGCAGGATTGTTGTCTGAAAGATAACCTTTGAGAGAAATATCTTCGGCGGTCACAGCCTGACCGCCAGTAGCCTTCGACCTCTTGGCAGTCTGATCAAGAGAGCCTGTAGTTTTCAAGTCTTCCGCAGCTCTCTCATTATCAGCGATCTGACTCCTAAGCTTTTCAGCTGAAAGCTTTTGTTGGTGCAAAGCGGCCTTGATCGATTCCGTAGAAGCGGTCTTACCGGAAGGCTTTGCAAACTGATTCGACACTGCAGGGACCATCTCAGTGGCAACCTCTGTGATCGTCAGATCAACTATATCCTTTGAAGCGAAATCTCTTTTTCTCTTCAAGTCTTTTGCCAATTTTTTTCTTACCTGAATCCGCGGTCTTCTTCGAAATAACTGTCTTTGTTTTTGACGCAGACCTCGGAGATTTCCGGGATTGTGCCGAAAGTGTTATCATATCTAAAGCATCCATCACAAGAAAACTTTTTCGGCGGTCTCAGTAAAGGGTGACCGCTCAAAGATCAGGATTTTCCAATATCTTGAAAATTGAAGATCTGAGGAGCTATTTATAGCCCAACCCGCATTAATGACAGTCGCGGTCTCGGCGGTCAAAGCGTACATTTTCGAAGTTCCAGTGCAACTTAAAAATGTGCGGGGATTATGTTTGCCCGGAAAGTCCGCGACCTCATCCTAGAAAGTGTAAATTGGCGGTCCCAGCGGTCTCATCTTTTTGTGATCGTCCAGATCGCTAGCCGTCCAGCACCAGTTTTTCTAAGTCTCAAGCAGCCGAAGCTAAGTGAGATCGCCAGAAAGTGGCGGTCTGAGTTTTTTCACTAATTTTTACTATTTTGCCCCTTGTATCTCGGGCAGCCCGTAGTTTTCAGTCCTGCCCGTTTGGGCAGTTCCCTCGTCTATAAATAGAGGGGTAGGGGTACCAGAAAGAGGACTTTTGGCTCCGAGGCTCCAGCTTACAACCTGTGTAAGCGGTCTCATTTTTCAGTGATCGTCATCCTGTGATCGTTTTCCTTCTCTTCAGCCTCTCCTGTCTTAGTAACCTGCACTTCGCAGTCTTCTCCTTTTCTCCCCCTTTAGTGTGAATTTTGGAGGTACCATTTTTGGTGCCAACAGCTATAAATTATCATTAGATTTAAATGCTAAATGTTTTCAATAATTATCCATGACTTCATATCTCACCATAGCGGGGTCGTAGGGTTGTAGGCATTAGATTACCTTATCTCTAGTCATCTCTTATCCTTAACCGGGGAGGGTTCCAGTGGGGCCTTGCGAGGCAATGGGGGGAAAGAGTGTTAGGTTAAGTGTTTGTCTAGTGTTTGCATATGGGTCTAACACCCCAACCTACGGCATGTTTGCAGCTCCTCATGCCCATCCGTCACTTAGTACGGGGCTAGGGTGTAGACATATTGTCTGGGTAGATTAGTTACTTGGAAATCATAATTTTATGCTAAAACTCTGATATTTTTACAACTCTTATATAAAGGGGAAATCATTATTTTTCTTAGGTTAAAACTCTGATCTATTTTCTCTACAAATTGTTCTAAAACTTCTTATCATTTCCTTCTCACTAAGAAGCTCGATCATGCCTTTATTATCCAACTCTTCTGTGGTGCATCCCTACCCACTTTTGCTAATAACAAAGGGGGAGAACTAACATGATAAAATGCAAAAGGGGGAGAACTAACTAATTCGCTATCAAAATAAATTCGCTATCAAAATAAAAACCCAACATGATTGATTAAGTTGATAGCATACATACTAAGGGAGCATTCACATAGGGCGAGCATATATTTAGGGGGAGCAATTCTAAATGCTAAAATCAATAATTATCCTAAGTCATCACTTTCACACACACACAAGTAGGACTTCATCATGCTTATATATTAATGCTCTATTTTATCATTAATGGATTTGTTATTATCAAAAGGGGGAGTTTGTTGGAACATGGTCTTCCGCATCTCCTAGGTTTGAGAATAACAAATCCTATGTGTGTGATCTTGTGTGTTCAAGTGTGCAGGTTCTCTAGGTCCACATGACTCAAAGAGTACACATGATGACTGCCCCCAAAATTGAGGCTGGAATTCGAAAGTGGCCACTAGCGCCGGCGGTAGTGATAGCGCCGGGCGCTAGCGTTGAATAGCGCAATTCCGGCGGCGTTTATAGAAGGTGCTAACGCCGGGCGGTAGCTGATAGCGCCGGCGGTAGCGGAGCGCACATAAGGCATAGAGCAGCGTGTTGCCGCAGATGGGAGATTCTGCCGCGCAATTAGTTTCTTAATCCGGGCTAGCGCCGGCGGTAGCGTGAATGCTATAAATTGGATTCCTTGGCTCCGAATTCTTCATCCTCTAGAGATCCAAAACTCCATAGCTTCGTGCCATATCATAGAGAGGAAGATTCAGAGAGATACTCCCACCAAAAGCTTAGAGAGAGAATTTCTGAAGGAGAAACTCCATCACGCCAGATCCAAACGAAGTCCGCTTCGACAACGCTGATTCTACAGCGGATCTTCGTCTCCGACTTCAGAAGTTCATCTATAGGGAGTTTTAATTATTGTTATTTCTTTTTCATCTTGTAAACGGTAGTGAAATCGCCTCGTGTTGGCGACTAGGTCTTGGGGTAGACTTAGGGCAGAAATTCGCCTTGCGTTGGCGACTAGATCTAGGCTAGGTCTAGGGGGTGCTCGAGGCCACATCCGGGGAAGGATTGGCTAGAGCGGCTTGAGGCCGAATCCTGGGAGGATAAGGCTAGGGCCAACCGGTTCGTGGTGATACGAGTCAGTATAGAAAACGAAAAAGGTTTTTTTATTATTCGCCTCCGATTTCTAGCGTCATAGAAATCTAGTTTTGTAATCATTTTAATTAGTAGTAAATCATGTCTCTTTTAGTGTAATAAAAATGATTTGTTCTTCATTTATCTAAATTCATTATAATCTTCTATTTCATCATAAATCAATTTAGATCATTATTCAAAATCACTATTTTAATCTCGCAGTATTTCAAAGTTTTCTAAATATAATCTAAAGTTTTTGTTAACCCTTATTCACCCCCCCCCCCTCTAAGGGCGCGTACCGATCCAACAAAAAGAACTCGCAATCACCTGCTAATCTCTACAAAAGAGAACTTAAAGCAGGTATAAAATATAACGTGAGTACCTGAAGAGAACTTGCGAACACCTGTTAATCTCTATAAAAGAGAACTGAAAGCAGGTATAAAATATAACGCGAGTACCTGAAAAGAACTCACAATCACCTGCTAACCTCTGCAAAAGGGAACTGAAAGCAGGTAAAAGAATCTATAACGCGAGTACCTAAAGAGAACTCGCGAATACCTGCTAACCTCTACAAAAGAGAACTGAAAGCAGGTATAAAACATAACGCGAGTACCTGAAGATAACTCGCAATCACCTGCTAACCTCTACAAAAGAGAACTGAAAGCAGGTAAAAGAATCTATGACGCGAGTACCTGAAGAGAACTCACGAATACCTGCTAACCTCTACAAAAGAGAACTGAAAGCAGGTATAAAATATAACGCGAGTACCTGAAAAGAACTCGCGGACACCTGCTAATCTCTGCAAAAGAGAACTCAAAGCAGGAATAAATAAATCTATAACGCGAGTACCTGAAGAGAACTCGTGAATACCTGCTAACCTCTACAAAAGAGAACTGAAAGCAGATATAAAATATAACGCGAGTACCTGTAAAGAACTCGCGGACACCTGCTAATCTCTGCAAAAGAGTACTCAAAGCAGGAATAGATAAATCTATAACGCGAGTACCTGAAGAGAACTCGCGAATACCTGCTAACCTCTACAAAAGAGAACTGAAAATAGGTATAAAATATAACGCGAGTACCTGAAAAGAACTCGCGGACACCTGCTAATCTCTGCAAAAGAGAACTCAAAGCAGGTATAAATAAATCTATAACGCGAGTACCTGAAGAGAACTCGCGAATACCTGCTAACCTCTACAAAAGACAACTGAAAGCAGGTATAAAATATAACGCGAGTACCTGAAAAGAACTCGCGGACACCTGCTAATCTCTGCAAAAGAGAACTCAAAGCAGGTATAAATAAATCTATAACGCGAGTACCTGAAGAGAACTCGCGAATACCTGCTAACCTCTACAAAATAGAACTGAAAGCAGGTATAAAATATTACGCGAGTACCTGAAAAGAACTCGCGAACACCTGCTAATCTCTACAAAAGAGAACTCAAAGCGGGTATAAATCATAACGTGAGTACCTGAAAAGAACTCGCAATCACCTGCTAACCTCTGCAAAGGAGAACTGAAAGCAGGTAAAAGAATCTATAACCCGAGTACCTGAAGAGAACTCGCGAATACTTGCTAACCTCTAGAAAAGAGAACTGAAAGCAGGTATAAAACATAACGCGAGTACCTAAAGAGAACTCGCGAACACCTGCTAATTTCTACAAAAGAGAACTCAAAGCAGGTATAAAATATAACGCGAGTACCTGAAGAGAACTCGCGAACACCTACTAATCTCTGCAAAAGAGGACTCAAAGCAGGTTTAAACATAACGCGAGTACCTGAAAAGAACTCGCGAACACCTGCTAATCTCTGCAAAAGAGAACTCAAAGCAGGTATAAAACATAACGAGAGTACCTGAAGAGAACTCGCGAACACCTGCTAATTTCTGTAAAAGAGAACTCAAAACAGGTATAAAATATAACGCGAGTACCTGAAGAGAACTCGCGAACACCTGTTAATCTCTGCTAAAGAGAACTTAAAGCAGGTTTAAACATAACGCGAGTACCTGAAAAGAACTCACGAACACCTGTTAATCTCTGCAAAATAGAACTCAAAGCAGGTTTAAACATAACGCGAGTACCTGAAAAGAACTCGCGAACACCTGTTAATCTCTGCAAAAGAGAACTCAAATCAGGTATAAAACATAACGCGAGTACCTGAAAAGAACTCGCGAACACCTGCTAATCTCTGCAAATGAGAACTTAAAGCAGGTTTAAGAATCCATAACGCGAGTACCTGAAGAGAACTCGTGAATACCTGCTAACCTCTACAAAAGAGAACTAAAAGCAGGTATAAAACATAACGCGAGTACCGGAAGAGAACTCGCGAACACCTGCTAAATTCTGCAAAAGAGAACTCAAAGCAGGTATAAAACATAACGCGAGTACCTGAAGAGAACTCGCGAACACCTACTAATCTCTGCAAAAGAGGACTCAAAGCAAGTTTAAACATAACGCGAGTACCTGAAAAGAACTCGCGAACACCGGCTAATCTCTGCAAAAGAGAACTCAATGCAGGTATAAAACATAACGCGAGTACCTGAAGAGAACTCGTGAATACCTGCAAACCTCTGCAAAAGAGAACTGAAAGCAGGTAAAAGAATCTATAACGCGAGTACCTGAAAAGAACTCGCAATCACCTGCTAATCTCTACAAAAGAGAACTCAAAGCAGGTATAAAATATAACGTGAGTACCTAAAGAAAACTTGTGAACACCTGCTAATTTCTGCAAAATAGAACTGAAAACAGGTATAAAATATAACGCGAGTACCTGAAAAGAACTCGCAATCACCTGTTAACCTCTGCAAAAGGGAACTGAAAGCAGGTAAAAGGATCTCTAACGCGCGTACCTGAAGAGAACTCGCGAATACCTGCTAACCTCTACAAAAGAGAACTGAAAGCAGGCATAAAACATAACGCGAGTACCTGAAGAGAACTCGCAATCACCTGTTAACCTCTGCAAAAGAGAACTGAAAGCAGGTAAAAGAATCTATAACGCGAGGGCCTGAAGAGAACTCGCGAATACCTGCTAATCTCTACAAAAGAGAACTGAAAGCAGGTATAAAATATAACGCGAGTACCTAAAAAGAACTCGCGGACACCTGCTAATCTCTGCAAAATAGAACTCAAAGCAGGTATAAATAAATCTAAAACGCGGGTACCTGAAGAGAACTCGCGAATACCTGCTAACCTCTACAAAAGAGAACTGAAAGCAGGTATAAAATATAACGGAGTACCATAAAAGAACTCGCGGACACCTGCTAATCTCTGCAAAAGAGAACTCAAAGCAGGTATAAATAAATCTATAACGCGAGTACCTGAAGAGAACTCGTGAATCCATGCTAACCTCTACAAAAGAGAACTGAACCAGGTATAAAATATAATGCGAGTACCTGAAAAGAACTCGCGGACACCTGCTAATCTCTGCAAAATAGAACTCAAAGCAGGTATAAAACATAACGCGAGTACCTAAAAAGAACTCGCAATCACCTGCTAACCTCTGCAAAAGAGAACTGAAAGCAGGTAAAAGAATCTATAACACGAGTACCTGAAGAGAACTCACGAATACCTGCTAACCTCTACGAAAGAGAACTGAAAGCAGGTATAAAACATAACGCGAGTACCTGAAGAGAACTCGCGAACACCTGTTAATTTCTGCAAAAGAGAACTCAAAGCAGGTATAAAACATAACGCGAGTACCTGAAGAGAACTCGCAAACACCTGCTAATCTCTACAAAAGAGGACTCAAAGCAGGTTTAAACATAACGCGAGTACCTGAAAAGAACTCGCGAACACCTGCTAATCTCTGCAAAAGAGAACTCAAAGCAGGTATAAAACATAACGCGAGTACCTGAAGAGAACTCGCGAACACCTGCTAATTTCTGCAAAAGAGAACTCAAAACAGGTATAAAACATAACGCGAGTACCTGAAGAGCAGGTATAAAACATAACGCGAGTACCTGAAGAGAACTCGCGAACACCTGCTAATTTCTGCAAAAGAGAACTCAAAGCAGGTATAAAAGAAAATGCGAGTACCTGAAGAGAACTCGCGAACACCTGCTAATCTCTGCAACAGAGGACTCAAAGCAGGTTTAAAAATAACGCGAGTACCTGAAAAGAACTCGCGAACACCTGCTAATCTCTGCAAAAGAGAACTCAAAGCAAGTATAAAACATAACGCGAGTACCTGAAGAGAACTCGCGAACACCTGCTAATTTCTGCAAAAGAGAACTCAAAACAGGTATAAAACATAACGCGAGTACCTGAAGAGAACTCGCGAACACCTGCTAATCTCTGCAAAAGAGAACTCAAAACAGGTTTACACATAACGCGAGTACCTGAAAAGAACTCGCGAACACCTGTTAATCTCCGTAAAACAGAACTCAAAGCAGGTTTAAACATAACGCGAGTACATGAAAAGAACTCACGAACACCTGTTAATCTCTGCAAAAGAGAACTCAAAGCAGGTATAAAACATAATGCGAGTAACTAAAAAGAACTCGCGAACACCTGCTAATCTCTGCAAAAGAGAACTCAAAGCAGGTTTAAACATAACGCGAGTACCTGAAAAGAACTCGCGAACACCTGCTAATCTCTGCCAAAAAGAACTCAAAGCAGGTTCAAACATAATGCGAGTACCCGAAAAGAACTCACGAACAACTGCTAATCTCTGCAAAAGATAATTCAAAGCAGGTATAAACATAACGCGAGTACCTGAAAAGAACTCGCGAACACCTGCTAATCTCTGCAAAACAGAACTAAAAGCAGGTTTAAACATAACGCGAGTACCTGAAAAGAACTCGCGAACACCTGCTAATCTCTGCAAAAGAGAACTCAAAGCAGGTTTAAACATAACGGGAGTACCTGAAAAGAACTCGTGAACACCTGCTAATCTATACAAAAGAGAACTCAAAGCAGGTATAAAACATAACGCGAGTACCTGAAAAGAACTCGTAAACACCTGCTAATCTCTGCAAAAGAGAACTCAAAGCAGGTTTAAACATAACGCGAGTACCTGAAAAGAACTCGCGAACACCTGCTAATCTCTGCAAAACAGAACTCAAAGCAGGTATAAAATATAATGCGAGTACCTGAAAAGAACTCCCGAACACCTGCTAATCTCTACAAAAGAGAACTCAAAGCAGGTGTAAAACATAACGAGAGTACCTGAAGAGAACTCGCGAACACCAGCTAATTTCTGTAAAAGAGAACTCAAAACAGGTATAAAATATAACGCGGGTACCTTTAGAGAACTCGCGAACACCTGCTAATCTTTGCAAACTAGAACTCAAAGCAGGTTTAAACATAACGCGAGTACCTGAAAAGAACTCACGAACACCTGTTAATCTCTGCAAAACAGAACTCAAAGCAGGTTTAAACATAACGCGAGTACCTGAAAAGAACTCGCGAACACCTGTTAATCTCTGCAAAAGAGAACTTAAAGCAGGTATAAAACATAACGCGAGTACCTGAAAAGAACTCGCGAACACCTGCTAATCTCTGCAAATGAGAACTTAAAGCAGGTTTAAGAATCTATAACGCGAGTACCTGAAGAGAACTCGTGAATACCTGCTAAACTCTACAAAAGAGAACTAAAAGCAGGTATAAAACATAACGCGAGTACCGGAAGAGAACTCGCGAACACCTGCTAATTTCTGCAAAAGAGAAGTCAAAGCAGGTATAAAACATAACGCGAGTACCTGAAGAGAACTCGCGAAAACCTACTAATATCTACAAAAGAGGACTCAAAGCAAGTTTAAACATAATGCGAGTACCTGAAAAGAACTCGCGAACACCTGCTAATCTCTGCAAAAGAGAACTCAAAGCAGGTATAAAACATAACGCGAGTACCTGAAGAGAACTCGCGAATACCTGCAAACCTCTGCAAAAGAGAACTGAAAGCAGGTAAAAGAATCTATAACGCGAGTACCTAAAAAGAACTCGCAATCACCTGCTAATCTCTACAAAAGAGAACTCAAAGCAGGTATAAAATATAACGTGAGCACCTGAAGAAAACTTGCGAACACCTGCTAATCTCTGCAAAATAGAACTAAAAGCAGGTATAAAATATAACGCGAGTACCTGAAAAGAACTCGCAATCACCTGTTAACCTTTGCAAAAGGGAACTGAATGCAGGTAAAAGGATCTCTAACGCGAGTACCTGAAGAGAACTCGCGAATACCTGCTAACCTCTGCAAAAGAGAACTGAAAGAAGGTAAAAGAATCTATAACGCAAGTGCCTGAAGAGAACTCACGAATACCTGCTAATCTCTACAAAAGAGAACTGAAAGCAGGTATAAAATATAACGCGAGTACCTGAAAAGAACTCGTGGACACCTACTAATCTCTGCAAAAGAGAACTCAAAGCAGGTATAAATAAATCTATAACGCGAGTACCTGAAGAGAACTCGTGAATACCTGCTAACCTCTACAAAAGAGAACTGAAAGCAGGTATAAAATATAACGCGAGTACCTGAAAAGAACTCGCGGACACTGCTAATCTCTGCAAAAGAGAACTCAAAGCAGGTATAAATAAATCTATAACGCGAGTACCTGAAGAGAACTCGTGAATACAAGCTAACCTCTACAAAAGAGAACTGAACCAGGTATAAAATATAACGCGAGTACTTGAAAAGAACTCGCGGACACCTGCTAATCTCTGCAAAAGAGAACTCAAAGCAGGTATAAAACATAACGCGAGTACCTGAAAAGAACTCGCAATCACCTGCTAACCTCTGCAAAAGAGAACTGAAAGCAGGTAAAAGAATCTATAACGTGATTACCTGAAGAGAACTCACGAATACCTGCTAACCTCTAGAAAAGAGAACTGAAAGCAGGTATAAAACATAACGCGAGTACCTGAAGAAAACTCGCGAACACCTGCTAATTTCTGCAAAAGAGAACTCAAAGCAGGTATAAAACATAACGCGAGTACCTGAAGAGAACTCGCGAACACCTGCAAATCTCTGCAAAAGAGGACTCAAAGCGGGTTTAAACATAACGCGAGTACCTGAAAAGAACTCGCGAACACCTGCTAATCTCTGCAAAAGAGAAGTCAAAGCAGGTATAAAACATAACGCGAGTACCTGAACAGAACTCGCGAACACCTGCTAATTTCTGCAAAAGAGAACTCAAAATAGGTATAAAACATAACACGAGTACCTGAAGAGCATGTATTAAACATAACGCGAGTACCTGAAGAGAACTCGCGAACACCTGCTAATTTCTGCAAAAGAGAACTCAAAGCAGGTATAAAACATAACGCGAGTACCTGAAGAGAACTCATGAACACCTGCTAATCTCTGCAAAAGAGGACTCAAAGCAGGTTTAAACATAACGCGAGTACCTGAAAAGAACTCGCGAACACCTGCTAATCTCTGCAAAAGAGAACTCAACGAAAGTATAAAACATAACGCGAGTACCTGAAGAGAACTCACGAACACCTGCTAATTTCTGCAAAAGAGAACTCAAAACAGGTATAAAACATAATGCGAGTACCTGAAGAGAACTCGCGAACACCTGCTAATCTCTGCAAAAGAGAACTCAAAGCAGGTTTACACATAATGCGCGTACTGATAACTTCTCGAAAAGAAGTTATTAACTCCCTTATTTTAGTGAATATTGAGAAAATATACGAAATATAACGATGAATTCACTAATATACTTCATATCTGTAATTGTGTACAGTTTATCGGCAAACGTGCAGCATATTTGTGCAGGAGTGCGAGAAATCCATGAAAGAACGGACAAATTTAAGCTGGAATTATATTGCTGGAAAGAATGGAGCAGTTTGGTCATAACCGGGTCGTAACATAGCGGTTTAAATTGAATATGCTGAACCAAAAGTACAACATTTCGAAATAATAAAAAGTAGGCATGCGGTTCCTTGTTGAAAGGACGCCTCTTTTCAGCTTTGGACTGTATCGTGGCAATTAAAAAGAGGACTTCGGCACTTTTAAAAGAAAGAGAGAGACACGAGAGTACTTTTAGAGAGAGAAAAAGTGAAGAAGGTTTGGAGAAGAAGAAAGAGGCGACACTTTGAGCGGATTTGGCAAGGAAAAGGACAAATTCCTGCGCTAATATTTAGACTCCAAACAATGTCTTGTAAGATCTTTCCAAATTGGTTTTTCATTTCAAGAATCATGAACTAATTCTTCGTATCTTGTATGTCGTGAGTACTAGTTTTTGTTGTGATGTTTAATTTATAATTTTTCCGTATGATTTCTTGGTTTGCTATCTTTATCAATGTTATTATTTATTGCGAAAGATTTGAATAATGTTTATCTTCAACATTTCGTGGTGAGATTCGAGAGATGAATCACGATTTACTTAAGATAAATACTTAATGTTATGCGGCGAGATTCGAGAGATGAGTCGAATAGATATCTAATTTAAATCTTTTACTTTTATACTACGCCGCGAGATTCGAGAGAGGAGTGGTGTGTTTACATTATAACTTTTATATAATAAAGGAAAAAGGAAGAGATTCCATCACCTTATTAGCAAGAGAGATTTGAGCGAATTAATTCACCTTGCATTTTTCTAAGTTAGAGATAACTAGCAAAATCTAGGTTATGGGAATTCATAGATCGAGAGATTATGATTCCTAGTTTTTAATCGAGCAAGATAGTAAAACAAATAAAATGCATCGGTATATTTAACAAATATCACAACAAATCTAGGAAAGCGATATACACGATTCCTTTCTCTAAAAGTTGATAACAAATAACTTAAGTACTTTTAGTAATTATAAATTAGTTTTAAATATTCTGCAATTAGTTTCGTCAAACCAATCGAATCATTTAGCTTGGATTTAAGGAAAAGAGTAAATTAATATTCATAAGCGTTAGAGTGTTCACTTCTCCGAGGGAATGATCTTAACTCATTATTATATTACTTGAGCCGGCACGTATACTTGCGTATATACACTAAAGGCGTATCAAGTTTTTGGCGCCGTTGCCGGGGAAGCGGCTATCTAACGATTTATTTCTTACGATATTAGTGAGCTCTTAGTAATTAGAGACCAAGTTTTTTTTTTCATTTTCCTTATTTTATTTTTAATTAGCCCTTATAATTTTATTTTTATTTATTCCTAATCTATTTAAAAATTTTGCAAAGTAGGTTGATCCATTTAAATTGTTTGTGTGTATTTGACTCGTGCAAAGATTAAGGTCCAATTGGTGAATTCTCCCCCACAACTTCATGTATTCATATTTATATTCTCGATGTCGGTGGTGCGGAAATATGACCATAGTAGTGATGATTGTTATACAGGAGACCGTGGTTATCCGTCATATGGCTCACCTAATTCTTATAATTACGCACCTCCACAACATGTATCGTTCCCTTATTTCGGCCCGACCCCTCAAAGGCCGAGAGGAGATGGGAAACAATGCTTATTTTGTCGTAGCACCGACCACGCATTGAAATATTGTGTGACATTTCAATGCCAGAGGGAGAGGGAAGCCGAATCAGGTATTCAAATCATCCCATCCTTTTCTCATTCTGGTGTTCATTCAGACTATAATATGTACCCAATACCACCTTGTCTATGGGGGTCTGTTGCGGATATTCCCATCATAATCTCTGATGATGGGTATGATGACACGGTGGACTTTCCTCTCCCTATGCATTCGTCACCTCTTTTGGATTCACCCATGGAGGAATCAGTCCACATATTCTCTGATACTGCTATCACCATGGTTCCTTCACCTTCTTTGCATGAATTTTCTACACCCATTTTTATCGATACCATCAAAGATATTGTACAAGGTGATGATCTAGAACCCGAGGTTGCGCCAAAGTGGGACGAAGATATTTTTCTCTCCGATGGGGGGAATAATTCTTTGGAGCACGATGACGCGCCAATGTGGGATGAAGAAGAAATCCTTTTTGATGAGAAGGTTTGCACTTTTTCAGTGGATGAGGAGGTCCAACTCATCATTGAGGCCCTTGAGTTCTCGGGTCCCCCTTGCTATGATTCTTACGATATCGACAACGATCAACCTTTGGAACTTGCTAGGAGTGAAACTGGGATCACTCCCATGATTACAAATTATTTATATTCTTCTTCTATTTTGTTTCCTAATCTCCTTCCATTATCTGAGCCAAAGCAAGTTGATGTGTCACAGATGCCTCAGGATGATATTGAGCATTATCCTTGAGTTGATGAGATGGGTATCCACTTAATTGAGAAGGTTGATTCCTCCTCCATAGTGGAAGCTCCATTCATTTTCTTCTCCCCATACAAACTTTATGTTGATGATGATGCATTGTTGGGCAAGGATACATATTATGGCGAGAATAGTGAGGAACACTCCTCATGTTCTTACTTTTTGTTCCCTCTACCTGTGTTGTGCACGTATTATTATTTAGGTAGATGGGTAGTTATTTTATTGCCGTATTGATACTCGTTACCACAACGGATATTAAGGCAGTTACCTGTTCACTTTCTCTTTCATAGGCCAATAATCTAGAATATTTTTAAGGCCTGAATAAGTCATGCTGGGAAGACAATAAACCCAGTAGTTATTTTATTTTTCCTGCATTTTTATTTTTCCAATGCTTGTTTAATTAGTTGAATTTCATTTTTGTTTGCCTATTTTTCCTTGTTTGTTGGAACTCACCACTACAGGTACATTTCATTTGGATTTAGCAGCAGGATTTTTGATCTCCTTTTGCCTCCTGAGTACGTAAAGAGAAGCGATGTGAAGAAACTTCGGATTTCTGGATTCAGCCTACCAACTAGTGCACCTCATGTAATTGAGCATCATTCCTGCCAAAATTTATAGGGGAGTATTTTATTTTAATTTATTTTAATTTAAGATTCTTGTTGGTTGTTTCACTACGTTTTCAATAAGGTCTCTGCTAGGGCCTAGCAGAAGATTAAGTGTGGGGTGACGTCAGTTATCCTCCGTTTTGATTCACTTATAAAATTTCTATTCAGGGCACATTTCAATAAATATTTTTTTTTGTTACCACCAGACGGCTTACTAAAGTCATTTCATGTAACACTAATTGGCAGATTAATTAATTTAGTAATTTCATGTAATGAATTTAACGTTAGTAAGATGCGGTTATAGCTCTCTTAAGTATTTCAACAATGCACTAGATTCTCTAAAATAATTTGCTCTCTACAAAATTAAGTATTAACCTATTAACATAATTGTTGAAGGATGAGCAAGAACTAAGTCAATGTTGTAAGCTAAAACATAGAGTGTGTGTAGTTAATTGATAACAATGTGTAGGGTCACCTTTGGATCAGATCACACCACAAAACCTCCAACCATTTTGATTATCCATCATTCTTTGAGCTTGAGCTTATCATTTTGATACCATTTGACCAAGCACAATTTCCCAATAATTTCACTAGTTATTTCTTAGTTAACTTTCCAACTTTGGGGGTTTAAAAAAAATGTGTGTCTGAGGCATAGTGATATGTGGCCTAAGTGTGTGTACACCTACTTAGAATGATCCCAACTATGAGCATAAGGTAAAAGAAAACTTATAAAAAAAAGTATAAAAAGAAATGAAAAAAAAATGTATAATGACGTTGTGATATGTGGCCTAAGTGTGTGTACACCTACTTGGAATGATCCCTACTATGTTCCTAAAAAATGATGATTATTAAGAAATAAACCTCAATGTATGGAGAGTCATTAAGAATTGTAACTAGGGAAATTCCACCTTCTATCAAAATGTATTCATAAAGTCTTCACCAAGCCAAAGTCATTCATTTTGTATGCCCCTATGATTTCTTATCAAATTGAACTAATAAACTTTTGTGGAGGCTAAAACAAAGACTAAGCATATTCTTATCCTTTTCAATTATGAGTATGTTTAATGAGTTAAGTTGTTTGAGAGTGAATAATTTTAGGGGAGAGCACACACAACACTAGAAGTATTGAGAGAGTGTCACTTGCTATATAACTAACGGATTTGAGAATGTGTGAAATTATTTTTTTTAAGAGATCTGTTTTTGTTTATTTGAAATGCTTAAGTAAGCCTAAGCTGGTGTACGCTAAGAAGATGATTCGTGCCTTGTTTCAATAGAAGTTTTCATATTTATTTGTTAGAATTGATTTAATTCTTGCTAGGGACTAGCAAGGACTTAAGTGTGGGGGTGTGATAACTTCTCGAAAAGAAGTTATTAACTCCCTTATTTTAGTGAATATTGAGAAAATATACGAAATATAACGATGAATTCACTAATATACTTCATATCTGTAATTGTGTACAGTTTATCGGCAAATGTGCAGCATATTTGTGCAGGAGTGCGAGAAATCCATGAAAGAACGGACAAATTTAAGCTGGAATTATATTGCTGGAAAGAATGGAGCAGTTTGGTCATAACCGGGTCGTAACATAGCGGTTTAAATTGAATATGCTGAACCAAAAGTATAACATTTCGAAATAATAAAAAGTAGGCATGCGGTTCCTTGTTGAAAGGATGCCTCTTTTCAGCTTTGGACTGTAGCGTGGCAATTAAAAAGAGGACTTCGGCACTTTTAAGAGAAAGAGAGAGACACGAGAGTACATTTAGAGAGAGAAAAAGTGAAGAAGGTTTGGAGAAGAAGAAAGAGACGACACTTTGAGAGGATTTGGCAAGGAAAAGGACAAATTCCTGCGCTAATATTTAGACTCCAAACAATGTCTTGTAAGATCTTTCCAATTTGGTTTTTCATTTCAAGAATCATGAACTAATTCTTCGTATCTTGTATGTCGTGAGTACTAGTTTTTGTTGTGATGTTTAATTTATAATTTTTCCGTATGATTTCTTGGTTTGCTATCTTTATCAATGTTATTATTTATTGCGAAAGATTTGAATAATGTTTATCTTCAACATTTCGTGGTGAGATTCGAGAGATGAATCACGATTTATTTAAGATAAATACTTAATGTTATGCGGTGAGATTCGAGAGATGAGTCGAATAGATATCTAATTTAAATCTTTTACTTTTATACTACGCCGCGAGATTCGAGAGAGGAGCGGTGTGTTTACATTATAACTTTGATATAATACAGGAGATAGGAAGAGATTCCATCACCTTATTAGCAAGAGCGATTTGAGCGAATTAATTCACCTTGCATTTTTCTAAGTTAGAGATAACTAGCAAAATCTAGGTTATGGGAATTCATAGATCGAGAGATTATGATTCCTAGTTTTTAATCGAGCAAGATAGTAAAACAAAAAAAATGCATCGGTATATTTAACAAATATCACAACAGATCTAGGAAAGCGATATACAAGATTCCTTTCTCTAAAAGTTGATAACAAATAACTTAAGTACTTTTAGTAATTAAAAATTAGTTTTAAATATTCTGCAATTAGTTTCGTCAAACCAATCGAATCATTTAGCTTGGATTTAAGGAAAAGAGTAAATTAATATTCATAAGCGTTATAGTGTTCACTTCTCCGAGGGAACGATCTTAACTCATTATTATATTACTTGAGCCGGCACGTATACTTGCGTATATACACTAAAGGCGTATCAAGTACCTGAAAAGAACTCGCGAACATCTGTTAATCTCCGCAAAAGAGAACTCAAAGCAGGTTTAAACATAACGCGAGTACATGAAAAGAACTCACGAACACCTGTTAATCTCTGCAAAAGAGAACTCAAAGCAGGTATAAAACATAACGTGAGTACCTAAAAAGAACTCGCGAACAACTGCTAATCTCTGCAAAAGAGACCTCAAAGCAGGTTTAAACATAACGCGAGTACCTGAAAAGAACTCGCGAACACCTGCTAATCTCTGCAAAATAGAACTCAAAGCAGGTTCAAACATAACGCGAGTACCCGAAAAGAACACACGAACACCAGCTAATCTCTGCAAAAGAAAACTCAAAGCAGGTATAAACATAACGCGAGTACCTGAAAAGAACTCGCGAACACCTGCTAATCTCTGCAAAAGAGAACTCAAAGCAGGTTTAAACATAACGGGAGTACCTGAAAAGAACTCGCGAACACCTACTAATCTCTGCAAAAGAGAACTCAAAGCAGGTATAAAACATAACGCGAGTACCTGAAAAGAACTCGTGAACACCTGCTAATCTCTGCAAAAGAGAACTCAAAGCAGGTTTAAACATAACGCGAGTACCTGAAAAGAACTCGCAAACACCTGCTAATCTCTACAAAACAGAACTCAAAGCAGGTTCAAACATAACGCGAGTACCCGAAAAGAACTCACGAACACCTGCTAATCTCTGCAAAAGATAACTCAAAGCAGGTATAAACATAACGCGAGTACCTGAAAAGAACTCGTGAACGCCTGCTAATCTCTACAAAACAGAACTCAAAGCAGGTTTAAACATAACGCGAGTACCTGAAAAGAACTAGCGAACACCTGCTAATCTCTGCAAAAGAGAACTCAAAGCAGGTTTAAACATAACGGGAGTACCTGAAAAGAACTCGCGAACACCTGCTAATCTCTGCAAAAGAGAACTCAAAGCAGGTATAAAACATAACGCGAGTACCTGAAAAGAATTCGTGAACACCTGCTAATCTCTGCAAAAGAGAACTCAAAGCAGGTTTAAACATAACACGAGTACCTGAAAAGAACTCGCGAACACCTGCTAATCTCTGCAAAACAGAACTCAAAGCAGGTATAAAATATAATGTGAGTACCTGAAAAGAACTCTCGAACACCTGCTAATCTCTGCAAAAGAGAACTCAAAGCAGGTATAAAACATAATGCGAGTATGTGAAAAGAACTCGCGAACACCTGCTAATCTCTGCAAAAGAGAACTCAAAGCAGGTATAAAACATAACGCGAGTACCTGAAGAGAACTCGCGGACACCTGCTAACCTCTGCAAAAGAGAACTGAAAGCAGGTAAAAGAATCTATAATGCGAGTACCTGAAAAGAACTCGCAATCACCTGCTAATCTCTACAAAAGAGAACTCAAAGCAGGTATAAAATATAACGTGAGTACCTGAAGAGAACTTGCGAACACCTGTTAATCTTTGCAAAAGAGAACTGAAAGCAGGTATAAAATATAACGCGAGTACCTGAAAAGAACTCTCAATCACCTGCTAACCTCTGCAAAAGGGAAGGGATAGCAGGTAAAAGAATCTATAACGCGAGTACCTGAAGAGAACTCGCGAATAACTGCTAACCTCTACAAAAGAGAACTGAAAGCAGGTATAAAATATAACGCGAGTACCTGAAGAGAACTCGCAATCACCTGCTAACCTATGCAAAAGAGAACTGAAAGCGGGTAAAAGAATCTATGACGCGAGTACCTGAAGAGAACTCGCGAATACCTGCTAACCTCTACAAAAGAGAACTGAAAGAAGGTATAAAATATAACGCGAGAACCTGAAAAGAACTCGCGGACACCTGCTAATCTCTGCAAAAGAGAACTCAAAGCAGGAATAAATAAATATATAACGCGAGTACCTGAAGAGAACTCGCGAATACCTACTAACATGTACAAAAGAGAACTGAAAGCAGGTATAAAATATATCGCGAGTACCTGAAAAGAACTCGCGGACACATGCTAATCTCTGCAAAAGAGAACTCAAAGTAGGTATAAATAAATCTATAACGCGAGTACGTGAAGAGAACTCGCGAATACCTGCTAACATCTGCAAAAGACAACTGAAAGCAAGTATAAAATATAACGCGAGTACCTGAAAAGAACTCGCGGACACCTGCTAATCTCTGCAAAAGAGAACTCAAAGCAGGTATAAATAAATCTATAATGCGAGTACCTGAAGAGAACTCGTGAATACCTGCTAACCTCTACAAAAGTGAACTAAAAGCAGGTATAAAATATAACGCGAGTACCTGAAAAGAACTCGCGGACACCTGCTAATCTCTGCAAAAGAGAACTCAAAGCAGGTATAAAACATAACGCGAGTACCTGAAAAGAACTCGCAATCACCTGCTAACCTCTGCAAAAGAGAACTGAAAGCAGGTAAAAGAATCTATAACGCGAGTACCTGAAGAGAACTCATGAATACCTGCTAACCTCTAGAAAAGAGAACAGAAAGCAGGTATAAAACATAACGCGAGTACCTAAAGAGAACCCGCGAACACCTGCTAATTTCTACAAAAGAGAACTCAAAGCAGGTATAAAACATAACGCGAGTACCTGAAGAGAACTCGCGAACACCTGCCAATCTCTGCAAAAGAGGAATCAAAGCAGGTTTAAACATAACGCGAGTACCTGAAAAGAACTCGTGAACACCTGCTAATCTCTGCAAAAGAGAACTCAAAGCAGGTATAAAACATAACACGAGTCCCTGAAGAAAACTCGCGGACGCCTGCTAACCTCGGCAAAAGAAAACTGAAAGCAGGTAAAAGAATCTATAATGCGAGTACCTGAAACGAACTCGCAATCACCTGCTAATCTCTACAAAAGAGAACTCAAAGCAGGTATAAAATATAACGTGAGTACCTGAAGAGAACTTGCGAACACCTGTTAATCTCTGCAAAAGAGAACTGAAAGCAGGTATAAAATATAACGCGAGTACCTGAAAATAACTCGCAATCACCTACTAACCTCTGCAAAAGGGAACTGAAAGCAGGTAAAAGAATCTATAACGGGAGTACCTGAAGAGAACTCGCGAATAACTGCTAACCTCTACAAAAGAGAACTGAAAGAAGGTATAAAACATAACGCGAGTACTTGAAGAGAACTCGCAATCACCTGCTAACCTCTGCAAAAGAGAACTGAAAGCAGGTAAAAGAATCTATGACGCGAGTACCTGAAGAGAACTCGCGAATACCTGCTAACCTCTACAAAAGAGAACTGAAAGAAGGTATAAAATATAATGCGAGAACCTGAAAAGAACTCGCGGACACCTGCTAATCTCTGCAAAAGAGAACTCAAAGCAGGAATAAATAAATCTATAACGCGAGTACCTGAAGAGAACTCGCGAATACCTACTAACCTCTACAAAAGAGAAATGAAAGCAGGTATAAAATATATCGCGAGTACCTGAAAAGAACTCGCGGACACCTGCTAATCTCTGCAAAAGAGAACTCAAAGCAGGTATAAATAAATCTATAACGTGAGTACGTGAAGAGAACTCGCGAATACCTGTTAACCTCTACAAAAGACAACTGAAAGCAGGTATAAAATATAACGCGAGTACCTGAAAAGAACTCACAGACACCTGCTAATCTCTGCAAAAGAGAACTCAAAGCAGGTATAAATAAATCTATAACGCGAGTACCTGAAGAGAACTCACGAATACCTGCTAACCTCTACAAAAGAGAACTGAAAGCATGTATAAAATATAACGCGAGTACCTGAAAAGAACTCGCGGACACCTGCTAATCTCTGCAAAAGAGAACTCAAAGCAGGTATAAAACATAACGCGAGTACCTGAAAAGAACTCGCTATCACCTGCTAACCTCTGCAAAAGAGAACTGAAAGCAGGTAAATGAATCAAGAATGTGAGTACCTGAAGAGAACTCACGAATACCTGCTAACCTCTAGAAAAGAGAACTGAAAGCAGGTATAAAACATAACGCGAGTACCTAAAGAGAACTCGCGAACACCTGCTAATTTCTACAAAAGAGAACTCAAAGCAGGTATAAAACATAACGCGAGTACTGATGGCGCAAATCTCACACACCGCTATAGGCGGTAGCTCGACTGCGACACGAAACGGCAGTGTACCGATCGTTCAAGTAATAAAAATTGGGAATAAATCCCCGAGTGTCGGTCTCTTGAGGAACACAGTAAGGTGGAGTTAAATGTCGAGGAAGGACTTGAGATTGAAGTCCTTAACGTCGGATGGAATGCGGAAACGGGGTGATTGGGCTTTTGGAAAATAAAATAAAAGCTATCAACTACTCCTATGCAATGCCGCTATGCAAAGCTTCGCTTGGCGGGATGGAGACTAGGCAGGCCTTGAGCGCGCTGCGTCGCAAGGGCGGATGGGCGAGTAGGCTAGCGAAATGAGGGTCGCAAGCACCTCTTCGACAAGCACGCCACTAGCAATTTCTAGTGCGGCACCGGACAACCAACAAACCACACCACAAGGCGCACCTCAATAATATAAACAAAAATACTCAATCACATAGACATAATCAAGTAAAAATGCTATTTAATCAAAATACACTTCATCATAATGTTAGATCTAGTTGCAAATACATCAATAAAAGGAGAACAAGGCAAGAAATCGACCGAATCCGAAGGCTCGTTGAAGATTCACGGTTGGAATCGCCGGGTTGTCAATCCGCGTCCAAGCTCGGTCCACAACTACGTCCGGGGTAGAGAGAGCTATCACGACTCTCCAATGGACCCGTCTTCTTCGTGTCACGATCCGGTGGAGGTTGCCAACTTCCTCTTGCTTGACGGTAATGGCGGCTAGGTCTTCCTTTGGAGCTCTTGGATGAAGGAGGAGGCCGAGAGGACACTCCGGCTCAAGATCGGCGTGAAGAACAAGCCCGGAGCACCTCTATATGGTGGGCGACGGTGGAGGGGCGAAATCGGGCGGAACGGAGCAAGAAACGGCGGCTGGAAATCGGGATCCTGACCTAAATCGCGAGCAGCATATTTATAGGCGCTGGAATTAAACAGTGCGCACGGTCAGTGGCGCACGACCAGTGGTCGTGCGCACTAGAATCCTGTGATCGTGCGCTCTGCCTGGACGGAACTTGCGAAGACAGAAATTATAAAATAAAATGTTCGCACGACCAGTGGCGCACGATCGGTGGTCGTGCGCGTTAGCGTTGATGGTCGTGCGCAATGCAGCAAACAGAACTCAGAATTTAAATGATAAGTGCGCACGAGCAGTGGCGCACGACCGGTGGTCGTGCGCACTGGCGTTGGTGGTCGTGCGCACTGCACCAAACAGAACTCATAAAAAAGGGTTTAAGTGCACACGATCAGTGGCGCACGACCAGTGGTCGTGCGCAATAGAACCAGTGATCGTGCGCAGTGTTCCTGTGCAGAATTGCACCGGGAACACCTGCACGACTCCTGTTCTAGCGTACAACCACGAATCCAGCTACTGAAAGTGGCACCTAACAGTGCATGAAAACTACTAATGAAGATAAACATGAAAACACACCAAAATGGGCCAAGAGGTGCACCTAGCATGGGATATCAAATATGAACTAAAACAGGGCTAAAGTGCAGTGAAATGACTAACTAAACGGCCCAGATGAGTCCATAAAAGTGTATATGATGAGGACTCATCACACCCCCAGACTTACCTGTTTGCGCGTCCCGAGCAAACAAATTCTAAGCGAACGGGGAAAGAAAAGTAGATGGCTTAAAACTACAATATAGAGTACCATGCGAAGTCGCATACTCACGTGCATAAGAAGAATAGTAGAGAAGATTTCTGATTATATAAACAGTCTATATATTTCTAAAAGAGTAAAAGCATATTACAACTACTCAAAATGGTGAAAAGCGGTGAATCGTTCGGTCATGCATAAGGAGAAAGTAAACTAAACGCTGAGATGAGCATTGCTCAAGATTGGGATGCCGAACAAACTCCACCGAAATCCATCGGTGTCGGTGACCATAGGCTTGCCCGGTCACATTCTCTCCACGGCACTGGTTTGACTCAAATGCGTGAATCAATAGGACTTTAGGTTTTAAATGAGGCTTGGGTTTAGGTGAGGAAAAAACAAAGATAAAAACGACGGCTAAAGCACTAAACCCAAATGAGCTAATGCAGGAAACTATCCTCATTCACCACACAAACATGCGGGTACACAACACCCCCAGACTTGGACTTAACAGCATGGGTGCGTGCACCGCCTACTCCCAAATATAAATCGATATAAAAAAGATTTTCAATGAAACTTTACTTCTCTTTCCTTTCTTTTTACTTCTTTTCTTTTTCTCAAATTTTTTCTTTTTCTTATTATTTTCAGCAAATAACCAATAAGACGCATCCACATCTTCACAAAATACTACCACAATCAACACCACCAACTCATGAAAATAATAAACAGCTACAGCTCATATTTGGGTGTGCGACTAGGATTGGCTTTTGGGCTTTGGCGAAATAAAAGTGGGGCTGAATCAAAGAACGGGTAGGCACAACTGGGCTAGCGAGGATATAGCGGTAGGACTAGGCACAAAAGCTCAACCGGGCCAAAATGATGGCCTATATCACGTTCACGCAATTGACTAACCGTATACCCATGCTTCAAGAATCGCTTGGGGCAAGTTCTAGCCACCGAGAAAGATTCTCCATTCTCCCGACTCGAGCAATACGAATCTAGCGATCGTTTACACACATCCCTATGCTACCGTTTGATTCCACCGAATTCACCATTTGAGTAGAGTAAACAACATTTACACTAATAGAAAAAATATAAAACCATAAGTATAAAAAGAAGTTTAATCTACACGAATTTCTATGCAACCGAGCACTCGACTAGGAGCACTACGAGAGTCAACATTTTACTCTGCTACATAATCCTAAGCCATCACCTAGACTTTCCCAAATAAGCAAAAGAATTAAATTCACAACAGAGCAAGCAAACAGATGAGTGCGCGTTCAAGTGGGTGAAGTGGTGTGTAATGATAAAAATATACTTCTGATATGCAAAAACGTGTACACGTGTAGTGAACACTCGGTACACTCCCACCCCAGACTTAAACTAAACAATATGCGCAAAATGCAGCTATAAAATTCAGAATAATGCTAGGGAAAGAGAGTACCCAGTGCTCAGAAATGAGCACACCAGAAGATTGGCGTGTAAACCTGGACTAAGCTGCAGCGTCCGTCATCCAGAAAAGATACCTGCAGGGGGTCAGCTCCGCAAAAACAGAAGAAAATAGAAAACTGAAAAGAAAATACTACTAACTAAACATGATTAGATAAAAATAAAAATTGCAGAAAAGGAAGATAACTACTGGGGTTATTGTCATCCCAGCACGACTTATTCAAAATCTTAACGATTCTAGCTAATGGGCCTATGGAAGGAGAAGTGGACAGGTAACTGGCCTAATATGCGTGTCGGTAGCGGGTACCGATACGGAGATAGAACAGTCACCCCTCTACCTAAATATAGATACCTGCTCCTCACAGGTAGAGGGTAGAGAAAGTAAGAAGAGGAGGAGGCCTGGTCCTCACTCAACTCACCAAAAATATCCTTGCCTAGCAAGGCGTCGTCAACAGGGAGGCAGCTGGAGGAAAAGGCAATGAGTGGAGCTTCCTCTACGGAGGGGGAATAAACCTCCTCACATGAGAGGATGCTCACATCATTGACTTGAGCAAAAAGCTCCAAGTCCTCCTGGGATACCTGTGAAGACTCAACCTGCACAGGCTCGAATGAAGAAGGGGGGTCGAGAAATAAAGAAGACGAATGACATAAATAAACATTAATTGGGGGAGTGGTCCCGGTCTCACTCCCATCAGGTTGGGGAAGTAAAATAATGTTAGCATTGTCATCAATGCTGCAAGAGTCGGCGGGATCAACGGTGGCCAGGCTAAGGATTTGGACTTCCTCCACCGGTGTTGAGGAAAACTCCTCTTCACCTAGAAGGTTGTCCTCCTCCATAGGAATGGGCACAACACTAAGATCAACAACCTCATGCGACACATCATCAACAATGTCGTCTGAGACGAGTGTAGTATGCACAACAGGGAGAGGAATAGTGCTCGGATAAAAGTCGAGCACCGATTCCTCACAAAGAATCGAATCCACTAGAGGTGGTGGATGCACCGGGAGAATAGGCTCAGCAATGTCGGTGCCCAGATCAGCCACACATCCAGTGACCGTATCCATGCCATACCCTTCAAGATGTGAAGGTGACAAAGACACATAACTGGATGTTGAAGGTGTGCTGCCAGAGTTAGGAGTTGGGACGATCCGGATATCCGGCTCGTCATCCTCATCCAATTGGCGACGAAAAGCAGCACAATCCTTCAGGGCGTGATCTGTGCTCCGACAAAACTGGCACTGCCTAGCAGGCTTCTTGGGCACAGCGGGTGCTGAAGCCGAAAAGAAGTATGACGGTAAAGGCTCAGCAGAGTAGCCATAAGACTTACGCGCACCATATGGAGTACCAGACGAAGTCGATGCTCCATATGCTGGGCTATAAGAATTATGCCTACTATTCTCCGTAGGGCATTCATCACTAGAGTGGGAGGTAGCTCCACACCAACGACAACGGAAATTAAGATGTGCCCACATAGTGTGAAGATAAAACGATTCAAAATAGAAATGCTATTGTGCAAAACACTACACCTAACAAAAATTACTAGAGCAACCTAATTAAAACAGGAAATAGAATAAAAAGAACAGAAATAAAATAAGCGATGCAATTTACAAATGGAAGGGCTTCTCTCTCAGATTCTCCCTCTCCAGAAAACTCACACGACTGTGTTCCCCGGCAACGGCGCCAAAAACTTGATGGCGCAAATCTCACACACCGCTATAGGCGGTAGCTCGACTGCGACACGAAACGGCAGTGTACCGATCGTTCAAGTAATAAAAATTGGGAATAAATCCCCGAGTGTCGGTCTCTTGAGGAACACAGTAAGGTGGAGTTAAATGTCGAGGAAGGACTTGAGATTGAAGTCCTTAACGTCGGATGGAATGCGGAAACGGGGTGATTGGGCTTTTGGAAAATAAAATAAAAGCTATCAACTACTCCTATGCAATGCCGCTATGCAAAGCTTCGCTTGGCGGGATGGAGACTAGGCAGGCCTTGAGCGCGCTGCGTCGCAAGGGCGGATGGGCGAGTAGGCTAGCGAAATGAGGGTCGCAAGCACCTCTTCGACAAGCACGCCACTAGCAATTGCTAGTGCGGCACCGGACAACCAACAAACCACACCACAAGGCGCACCTCAATAATATAAACAAAAATACTCAATCACATAGACATAATCAAGTAAAAATGCTATTTAATCAAAATACACTTCATCATAATGTTAGATCTAGTTGCAAATACATCAATAAAAGGAGAACAAGGCAAGAAATCGACCGAATCCGAAGGCTCGTTGAAGATTCACGGTTGGAATCGCCGGGTTGTCAATCCGCGTCCAAGCTCGGTCCACAACTACGTCCGGGGTAGAGAGAGCTGTCACGACTCTCCAATGGACCCGTCTTCTTCGTGTCACGATCCGGTGGAGGTTGCCAACTTCCTCTTGCTTGACGGTAATGGCGGCTAGGTCTTCCTTTGGAGCTCTTGGATGAAGGAGGAGGCCGAGAGGACACTCCGGCTCAAGATCGGCGTGAAGAACAAGCCCGGAGCACCTCTATATGGTGGGCGACGGTGGAGGGGCGAAATCGGGCGGAACGGAGCAAGAAACGGCGGCTGGAAATCGGGATCCTGACCTAAATCGCGAGCAGCATATTTATAGGCGCTGGAATTAAACAGTGCGCACGGTCAGTGGCGCACGACCAGTGGTCGTGCGCACTAGAATCCTGTGATCGTGCGCTCTGCCTGGACGGAACCTGCAAAGACAGAAATTATAAAATAAAATGTTCGCACGACCAGTGGCGCACGATCGGTGGTCGTGCGCGTTAGCGTTGATGGTCGTGCGCAATGCAGCAAACAGAACTCAGAATTTAAATGATAAGTGCGCACGAGCAGTGGCGCACGACCGGTGGTCGTGCGCACTGGCGTTGGTGGTCGTGCGCACTGCACCAAACAGAACTCATAAAAAAGGGTTTAAGTGCACACGATCAGTGGCGCACGACCAGTGGTCGTGCGCAATAGAACCAGTGATCGTGCGCAGTGTTCCTGTGCAGAATTGCACCGGGAACACCTGCACGACTCCTGTTCTAGCGTACAACCACGAATCCAGCTACTGAAAGTGGCACCTAACAGTGCATGAAAACTACTAATGAAGATAAACATGAAAACACACCAAAATGGGCCAAGAGGTGCACCTAGCATGGGATATCAAATATGAACTAAAACAGGGCTAAAGTGCAGTGAAATGACTAACTAAACGGCCCAGATGAGTCCATAAAAGTGTATATGATGAGGACTCATCAAGTACCTGAAGAGAACTCGCGAACACCTGCCAATCTCTGCAAAAGAGGACTCAAAGCAGGTTTAAACATAGCGCGAGTACCTGAAAAGAACTCGCGAACACCTGCTAATCTCTGCAAAAGAGAACTCAAAGCAGGTATAAAACATAACGAGAGTACCTGAAGAGAACTCGCGAACACCTGATAATTTCTGTAAAAGAGAACTCAAAACAGGTATAAAATATAACGCGAGTACCTGAAGAGAACTCGCGAACACCTGCTAATCTCTGCTGAAGAGAACTCAAAGCAGGTTTAAACATAACTCGAGTACCTGAAAAGAATTCGTGAACACCTGCTAATCTCTGCAAAACAGAACTCAACGCAGGTTTAAACATAACGCGAGTACCTGAAAAAAACTCGAGAACACCTGTTAATCTCTGAAAAGAGAACTCAAAGCAGGTATAAAACATAACGCGAGTACCTGAAGAGAACTCGTGAATACCTGCAAACTTCTACAAAAGAGAACTGAAAGCAGGTATAAAATATAATGCGAGTACCTGAAGAGAACTCGCGAACACCTGCTAATTTCTGCAAAAGAGAACTCAAAGCAGGTATAAAACATAAGGCGAGTACCTGAAGAGAACTCGCGAACACCTACTAATCTCTGCAAAAGAGGACTCAAAGCAAGTTTAAACATAACGCGAGTACCTGAAAAGAACTCGCGAACACCTGCTAATCTCTGCAAAATAGAACTCAAAGCAGGTATAAAACATAACGCGAGTACCTGAAGAGAACTCGCGAATACCTGCAAACCTCTGCAAAAGAGAACTGAAAGCAGGTAAAAGAATCTATAACGCGAGTACCTGAAAAGAACTCGCAATCACCTGTTAATCTCTACAAAAGAGAACTCAAAGCAGGTATAAAATATAACGTGAGTACCTGAAGAGAACTTGCGAACACCTGCTAATCTCTGCAAAATAGAACTGAAAGCAGGTATAAAATATAACGCGAGTACCTGAAAAGAACTCGCAATCACCTGTTTACCTCTGCAAAAGGGAACTGAAAGTAGGTAAAAGGATCTCTAACGCGAGTACCTGAAGAGAACTCGCGAATACCTGCTAACCTCTACAAAAGAGAACTGAAAGCAGGTATAAAACATAACGCGAGTACCTGAAGAGAACTCGCAATCACCTGCTAACCTCTGCAAAAGAGAACTGAAAGCAGGTAAAAGAATCTATAACGCGAGTACCTGAAGAGAACTCACGAATATCTGCTAACCTCTATAAAAGAGAACTGAAAGCAGGTATAAAACATAATGCGAGTAACTAAAAAGAACTCGCGAACACCTGCTAATCTCTGCAAAAGAGAACTCAAAGCAGGTTTAAACATAAAGCGAGTACCTGAAAAGAACTCGCGAACACCTGCTAATCTCTGCCAAACAGAACTCAAAGCAGGTTCAAACATAATGCGAGTACCCGAAAAGAACTCACGAACACCTGCTAATCTCTGCAAAAGATAATTCAAAGCAGGTATAAACATAACGCGAGTACCTGAAAAGAACTCGCGAACACCTGCTAATCTCTGCAAAACAGAACTAAAAGCAGGTTTAAACATAACGCGAGTACCTGAAAAGAACTCGCGAACACCTGCTAATCTCTGCAAAAGAGAACTCAAAGCAGGTTTAAACATAACGGGAGTACCTGAAAAGAACTCGTGAACACCTGCTAATCTATACAAAAGAGAACTCAAAGCAGGTATAAAACATAACGCGAGTACCTAAAAAGAACTCGTAAACACCTGCTAATCTCTGCAAAAGAGAACTCAAAGCAGGTTTAAACATAACGCGAGTACCTGAAAAGAACTCGCGAACACCTGCTAATCTCTGCAAAACAGAACTCAAAGCAGGTATAAAATATAATGCGAGTACCTGAAAAGAACTCCCGAACACCTGCTAATCTCTACAAAAGAGAACTCAAAGCAGGTATAAAACATAACGAGAGTACCTGAAGAGAACTCGCGAACACCTGATAATTTCTGTAAAAGAGAACTCAAAACAGGTATAAAATATAACGCGAGTACCTGAAGAGAACTCGCGAACACCTGCTAATCTCTGCTAAAGAGAACTCAAAGCAGGTTTAAACATAACTCGAGTACCTGAAAAGAATTCGTGAACACCTGCTAATCTCTGCAAAACAGAACTCAACGCAGGTTTAAACATAACGCGAGTACCTGAAAAAAACTCGAGAACACCTGTTAATCTCTGAAAAGAGAACTCAAAGCAGGTATAAAACATAACGCGAGTACCTGAAGAGAACTCGTGAATACCTGCAAACTTCTACAAAAGAGAACTGAAAGCAGGTATAAAATATAATGCGAGTACCTGAAGAGAACTCGCGAACACCTGCTAATTTCTGCAAAAGAGAACTCAAAGCAGGTATAAAACATAACGCGAGTACCTGAAGAGAACTCGCGAACACCTACTAATCTCTGCAAAAGAGGACTCAAAGCAAGTTTAAACATAACGCGAGTACCTGAAAAGAACTCGCGAACACCTGCTAATCTCTGCAAAATAGAACTCAAAGCAGGTATAAAACATAACGCGAGTACCTGAAGAGAACTCGCGAATACCTGCAAACCTCTGCAAAAGAGAACTGAAAGCAGGTAAAAGAATCTATAACGCGAGTACCTGAAAAGAACTCGCAATCACCTGTTAATCTCTACAAAAGAGAACTCAAAGCAGGTATAAAATATAACGTGAGTACCTGAAGAGAACTTGCGAACACCTGCTAATCTCTGCAAAATAGAACTGAAAGCAGGTATAAAATATAACGCGAGTACCTGAAAAGAACTCGCAATCACCTGTTTACCTCTGCAAAAGGGAACTGAAAGTAGGTAAAAGGATCTCTAACGCGAGTACCTGAAGAGAACTCGCGAATACCTGCTAACCTCTACAAAAGAGAACTGAAAGCAGGTATAAAACATAACGCGAGTACCTGAAGAGAACTCGCAATCACCTACTAACCTCTGCAAAAGAGAACTGAAAGCAGGTAAAAGAATCTATAACGCGAGTACCTGAAGAGAACTCACGAATACCTGCTAACCTCTATAAAAGAGAACTGAAAGCAGGTATAAAACATAACGCGAGTACCTGAAGAGAACTCGCGAACACCTGCTAATTTCTGCAAAAGAGAACTCAAAGCAGGTATAAAACATAACGCGAGTACCTGAAGAGAACTCGCGAACACCTGCTAATCTCTGCAAAAGAGGACTCAAAGCAGGTTTAAACATAACGCGAGTACCTGAAAAGAACTCGCGAACACCTGCTAATCTCTGCAAAAGAGAACTCAATGCAGGTATAAAACATAACGCGAGTACCTGAAGAGAACTCGCGAACACCTGCTAATTTCTGCAAAAGAGAACTCAAAACAGGTATAAAACATAACGTGAGTACCTGAAGAGCAGGTATAAAATTTAACGCGAGTACCTGAAGAGAACTCGCGAACACCTGCTAATCTCTGCAAAAGAGGACTCAAAGCAGGTTTAAACATAACGCGAGTACCTAAAAAGAACTCGCGAACACCTGCTAATCTCTGCAAAAGAGAACTCAAAGCAGGTATAAAACATAACGCGAGTACCTGAAGAGAACTCGCGAACACCTGCTAATTTCTGCAAAAGAGAACTGAAAGCAGGTATAAAACATAACGCGAGTACCTGAAGAGAACTCGCGAACACCTGCTAATCTCTGCAAAAGAGAACTCAAAGCAGGTTTACACATAACGCGAGTACCTGAAAAGAACTCGCGAACACCTGTTAATCTCTGCAAAACAGAACTCAAAGCAGGTTTAAACATAACGCGAGTACCTGAAAAGAACTCACGAACACCTGTTAATCTCTGCAAAAGAGAACTCAAAGCAGGTATAAAACATAACGCGAGTACCTAAAAAGAACTCGCGAACACCTGCTAATCTCTGCAAAAGAGAACTCAAAGCAGTTTTAAATATAACGCGAGTACCTGAAAAGAACTCGCGAACACCTGCTAATCTCTACAAAAGAGAACTCAAAGCAGGTTTAAACATAACGCGATTACCCGAAAAGAACTCACGAACACCTGCTAATCTCTGCAAAAGAGAACTCAAAGCAGGTATAAACATAACGCGAGTACCTGAAAAGAACTCGCGAACACCTGCTAATCTCTGCAAAACAGAACTCAAAGCAGGTTTAAACATAACGCGAGTTCCTGAAAAGAACTCGCGAACACCTGCTAATCTCTGCAAAAGAGAACTCAAAGCAGGTTTAAACATAATGGGAGTACCTGAAAAGAACTCGCGAACACCTGCTAATCTCTGCAAAAGAGAACTCAAAGCAGGTATAAAACATAATGCGAGTACCTGAAAAGAACTCGTGAACACCTGCTAATCTCCGCAAAAGAGAACTCAAAGAAGGTTTAAACATAACGCGAGTACCTGAAAAGAACTCGCGAACACCTGCTAATCTCTGCAAAACAGAACTCAAAGCAGGTATAAAATATAATGCGAGTACCTGAAAAGAACTCGCGAACACCTGCTAATCTCTGCAAAAGAGAACTCAAAGCAGGTATAAAACATAACGCGAGTACCTGAAAAGAACTCGCGAACACCTGCTAATCTCTGCAAAACAGAACTCAATGCAGGTATAAAACATAACACGAGTACCTGAAAAGAACTCGCGGACACCTGCTAATCTCTGCAAAAGAGAACTCAGAGAAGGTATAAAACATAACGCAAGTACCTGAAGAGAACTCGCGAACACCTGCTAATCTCTACAAAAGAGAACTCAAAGCAGGTATAAAATATAACGTGAGTACCTAAAGAGAACTTGCGAACACCTGCTAATCTCTACAATAGAGAACTGAAAGCAGGTATAAAATATAACGCGAGTACCTGAAAAGAACTCGCAATCACCTGCTAACCTCTGCAAAAGGGAACTGAAAGCAGGTAAAAGAATCTATAACGCGAGTACCTGAAGAGAACTCGTGAATACCTGCTAACCTCTACAAAAGAGAACTGAAAGCAGGTATAAAACATAACGCGAGTACCTGAAAAGAACTCGCAATCACCTGCTAACCTCTGCAAAAGAGAACTAAAAGCAGGTAAAAGAATCTATAACGCGAGTACCTGAAGAGAACTCGCGAATACCTGCTAACCTCTACAAAAGAGAACTGAAAGCAGGTATAAAACATAACACGAGTACCTGAAGAGAACTCGCGAACACCTACTAATTTCTGCAAAAGAGAACTCAAAGCAGGTATAAAACATAACACGAGTACCTGAAGAGAACTCGCGAACACCTGCTAATCTCTGCAAAAGAGAACTCAAAGCAGGTTTAAACATAACGCGAGAACCTGAAAAGAACTAGCGAACACCTGCTAATCTCTGCAAAAGAGAACTCAAAGCAGGTATAAAACATAACGCGAGTACCTGAAGAGAACTTGCGAACACCTGCTAATTTCTGCAAAAGAGAACTCAAAGCTGGTATAAACATAACATAACGCGAGTACCTGAAAAGAACTCGCGAACACCTGCTAATCTCTGCAAAAGAGAACTCAAAGCAGGTTTAAACATAACGCGAGTACCTGAAAAGAACTCACGAACATCTGCTAATCTCTGCAAAATAGAACTCAAAGCAGGTATAAAATATAACGCGAGTACCTGAAAGAACTCGCGATTGCCTGCTAAGCTCTGCATAAGAGAAGTCAAAGCAGGTATTAAAGAAATTTCACGCGAGTATCTGAAGAGAACTCGCGATCACCTGTTCATCTTTACAAGGGATATATATAAAGAACAGGCGTTCATATAAACATTTATAGAAGAGAAGTTTTTGGGTGCCTTGACACAATATTGTGATACTCACCTCATTTGTTAGCAAGAAGCTAACATAGCAGCTATATCATATGCAAAAGAAGTAATAATGCTCAATCAGAGCAACTACTATAATGTGGATATAAAAATGAAACTGCATTGGGGCGACCATCAAAAGATGGGTTCGATTGCCTTTAAAGATTTTGTCCACCATCAAGGGATGGTTTGATTGCCTTAGAAGATTTTGGCGACCATCAAGGGATGAATTTGATTGCCAAGACATTCACAAGCCATATTTAACCACGTACACATTTGAAGGAAATAGCTAATACAAACATAACTGAAAGAGCTTTAAGACGACCTTTAAGATAAACCTTTCTGCCAATGAACTTAGATCTAGCATCGAATGAAAGACCAATATTGCTAGAAATGATTTTACAATAATATTTTTAAGCAACATATTCCCGCAGTTTTTCTTCTTTTAGTAACTTCTCTACAAGCTTATGTAGAACACGACACTTTTCTGTATCATGACCCACACACATGTGGTATTGAAAAAACAAGTTTTTGTGACAACCCCTATGATCAGGTCGCAGGAGAGAAGATCTCATAAAACCAGGTTCTTGCTGGATAATCTGAAGAACTTCTTTCATTTAGATAGTTAAACTTGTATACCTTCCTCGGAACTTATCTTGCTTATATGGGCGAGGAGAATTACATGACTTATAATCACATGCCTGAGTTGAGATATCAGGATTGACAAGACATAATTTTGATTGATTTAACTGCAGGATACTTTGAGAAGCAGATAGATGCCCAAATCATAGCATATTTCATGTTGAGATGATAAGTTGGCACCTTGTTCATATTCTAACAAATAGCCACCACAATTGATAGGAAAATGATCATGAGAAGAATAATCCTTCTGTTGTTGTTGAGGCCTCTGAATTAAAGAAGCAAAATACTAAGGGTTCTGATAGTGCATTATTTATAGTTAGTTTTCTATAATATTTTAGTCGTAATTAATTAATTATTATATAGTTTTAGTTTAATATATGTCTAATTTACTTTGTTTTGTGTTTTCAGGGCTTTTGAGAGGTTCTGGATCAATTTTTGCATTTTGGTCTGCGAATAGTAAAAATTTAGAATTTTGGTCTGCGAATAGTAAAATTCAGAATTTTAAAATTACACGCCCTAGGTCACGCCCGTGACCAAGGGGCGTGTAATCAAGTCATGGGAGTGACCCAAGGTCGTGAACTCTCCAGAAACAGTGAAAAAGACTGCTGGTTGCAGAATTTCAAATGGTCATAACTTTCAATCCAGGAAGAGTTACGGGGCGTGCAACCAGTCATCGGAAAGAGGACGACGTCATCTACAATCTGTAGAAGTTTCCCAAGTACACGCCCTCATGTCACGGGCGTGACATAGGCGTGAACACGGGCGTGTACTGAGAAAATTTACAATTTTCCCCCGAATGCTTCCCAGTGTAATTTTGGAAGTTTTTCTCTGTACACGCCCTAGGTCACGGGCGTGAATAGGGGATGAAACCTCCATTTCACGGGCGTGACTCGGCCCCGGGAACATTTAATGAAGCAGTTTTCCGCCGCAGGCCATTTCAGCTTACACGCCCTAGGTCACAGGCGTGACCCGGGGGCGTGTACTCTAAATTGATGGATTTTGGCAGTTTTCCCCCTAACGTTCCCGGGCTTTCAAGATGCACGTTCCGCACCTTACACGCCCTAGGTCACGGGCGTGACCCAAGGGCAAACTCACCAATTTTCTGTCTATAAAAGCCACCTGCTGCCAAAGTGATGAGAATCCAGTCCATGCTTCGATTGGATCATTCTTAGCTTAGTTTTCCTGTATTTTATTAGTGTAATTTTATTTATGCAGTTTACTTTTTTTCTTGCACTTTTTAATTCTTAGTTTAGAATTTTATTTCTTGTAAGTGTTATTTCTTTTCTTAGAAATAAAATTGTTCTTCTTTTTAAATCATGTTTGACTAATTTTATAGCATTTGATCGGATGATTTCCTAAGCTTTTATATTTCGTAATCTTTTATCCTTAGTTTGGATTTGGAAACTAGGATTTACCGTTGATGTCCAATTATTGGTTTCATATTTCTAGGGTATGATAATCAAGTTTTGATCCATATTTTAGTGTATCGAGAGATCCGTAAATACGGGTAGATCGCTCATCAGTAGAAAGAATTTTTTGCACTCCTTGAGAGAGGGTGACACAAATCTTCCAGATTGGAGTCAAATCCAATAGTGGGGCTCACCGCATAAAGCAAGCTTAGGGGTTTCGACTGGCCGAGGGGTCTTAATCGATCTACCTAAGGTAGGTGGTAGTTCTCTCGAGAGAGGCTCTATCATATTTTGGGAACCTCCACGGTCAAGTTTGTCTAAATCGATTTCTTTTAAATTCTAGTTTTACGAAATATTTTACTTAAGAAGGATTCCCGATCAAATGTTTCTCTTCTTCTAATTATTTTCGAAACTCTATTTTACTTGCGATAAAATAATATTAATTTGCGTGAGTAGAAGTAATCAGCAGACCCGTGGAATACGACACTTGATATTTATTTGTTTTAAATATCCTATGCTATGAACGATAGGTGCTCTTGCCTATAGTTCGTAGAATTTGGAGAAATTATTTATCCTAAATTTTACCTTTTAAGTTTTTGGCGCCGTTGCCGGGGAATATTTTTGTTGATATTTTGAAAGCGTGAATGTTATTACTTTTATCAATCTCTTAATCCTCCCCCATTTCTCTTTTTGTTTTTTTATTTAAAATTCCTTTTTATTAAGTAGCGGTTGTTTAATTTTTCTTTTTCATAAAAAATGATGTTATCGCAGTTGGCCGCCAAAGTTGCCGAGCTTCAAAATAAAGTTCTCCTTTTGGAAGCCGCACGAATGCGCCAAATTTTTTGTTCTTTTTGTTGTGCAAATCATTCTAGCGAGGAATGTTATTTTTCATTTCAAAATTTTTCTAATGAAAATAAAAATAATTTTTATAATGAAAATTATAATTTTTATGATGAAAATAATTTTTCTTTAAATTATGCTTTAAGTGAATTTACTTCTTGCACTGATGCTGGTTATTCTTGGTGGCAAGGTCACCCGAATAGTTTTCCGTGTGAAGAAGGAAATTCCTTCAATCATGATTTGCATTGCTCGCCTTTTCCACAAATTTGTTCTTCTTCTGATCTTGAGAATTTTCCGAATTTTCTTCCTCCCACTTTAAATGCTTATTCCCAAGATCAAGAAGAACAATTGTACCAAGATTTTCGCAAAGTCATGGAGACACCGGGCGAATTAGAAAACGAAAATATTTCTTCTTCTCCTTCGCCCGCCCTTTCTTCTCTTTCTCATGAAATTATAATTCATGCAGAAATTATGTCTCATGAATGTTCTTCACTTGGTATTGATTTCTTAGATAATACTTTTATTTTTGAAAATAAACAACCGACGCTTAATCATGTATTTTCACAAGAAACTCCTCCTTGTGAAAATTTTCCTGACTCGCTAATTTTTAATTCTTTTGATAATCATGATTTTCATGCTCAGGATGAGTCGTTGCAACCAAACGTCTTCACCGATCCATTTGCCGCTCATCTTCAGCAATCCAAATTACCTACGGTATGTATGGGTAATTTGGATTCACAATTTCAAGCTAACGGACAACAAAAGAGTCAAGAGTATAGCGGAGGAGTCGCCGGGCAACAGATTTCGGCATGCTCACCCGAGCGTGAATTAAGGGAGTTGCATGTGTACATTTATTTTTATTTTCCCTTTTCCTAACAATAACTGTCTAGCTTAAAGATGGGAAAAAGAAAGCGCTCTTAGGAGGCACCCCTTGCTTATCTTTTTTTTGCAATTTTTCTTTTCTTTATCTGCCTTTTCTTTTTAAGTTTTTCCCTCTTCATCCTTGTTTATAAACATTGGGGACAATGTTTATTTTTAAGTATGGGGGGGGGGTGTTCTCTAATGTTTCTTTTTATTCAAAAAATTCAAAAAAATTCAAAAACACTTTTAATACAAAAAAAAATTCAATAATATTTAAAAATCATCAAAAAATCTTCTTCTGTCTTCTTTTTCAATTTTGTTTTAAAAAAATGGAAATTACAAAAAAAATAAAAACAATTAAAAATTATTTCTTGCGAAAGCGCCGTGTTGGGCTTTCATCCCACAAAACCGCCTAGTACCTTGCGAGCCCGTCATTGGGTAGCCCTTGGGAAGTCCAAGAACAAAAAAATTTAATTCTGTTTTATTTTTCTTGTTCAAGAAAATATGAAAATATAAAATAAAACAAAATTAATTTTAAAAAAATGTCTTTATAAATTTTGTATTATTAGATGCTTCCTTACTTTTTATTTGAGTCCAACCAATTTTAATTATGAGCTTTTATTTATATGACTTTTAAAAAAACAAAAGTTTTATTTTTATGCGTTTTCTATTTTATGTGTCTCTTCATAATTTGTTAGATTTAATTTTTAGATAAAGTTTATTTAAAGAATTTTTCATTATTTTGATTTGATTAGAATATTTCTTAGTTTTATTTTCTCTCCTTAAAATATCATGATTTAATTTTGTAGCAAATTGTGCTTAAGATCTTTAGATTTTTATTATATTAACTTTAACTCATATATTCTTAAAGATTTTTTAATTTATTTTCTATGCTCTCAAAGTTGTTATCTTGAAAATTTTATAGCGTTTAAACCCTAGCCCCTCCTTTTACTTTACCCTTTTGATTGGCAAATAAAAAAAGTATAAAAGTTCATATGTCATGTAATGAGAGGATAAAATTCATCATTCCTAAACATATGCACCCAAATTTGTGAAAGATTATATGCCATGGAGCTGAGATGATAAAATTCATCACTCCTAAACATATACATTTTGGGTATTAAAAAAGAAGAGTATCTAAAAAATAGAAATGAGAGGATAAAATTCATCATTTCCCAATTAAAAATCTCTTCTATGCCAATTTTACCCAAACTTAACCAATATCATTTCATATTCAAGATATTTATGAGAGAGCTTAGTTAATATTTTAGGTTTTTTATAAAGTTTCGAATGATAATAAAAGTTTCTATAACTCAAATCTTAGATTATTTTGCTTAATTCAATACAATTTTGTTTATGAAAATTTAATTAGAGAATTTTTTAAACTAATTTTTATTCTACACATGTCAACTTATGAATCAAGATTTATTTCTTATGAATCTAAATTTTATTTCAAAACTCATTTATGTATGAGTCATGTATAATTTTAAATGCATAATTAGGAGTAAATTCTTTTATTTTTGAAATGTCATATAAATTTTATTCTCATATTTATGAATTAGTTTTGCTCTGGAATAGCAAAAGATTAAGTGGGGGTATTTGATAGTGCATTATTTATAGTTAGTTTTCTATAATATTTTAGTCGTAATTAATTAATTATTATATAGTTTTAGTTTAATATATGTCTAGTTTACTTTGTTTTGTGTTTTCAGGGCTTTTGAGAGGTTTTGGATCATTTTTTGCATTTTGGTCTGCGAATAGTAAAAATTCAGAATTTTGGTCTGCGAATAGTAAAATTCAGAATTTTAAAATTACACGCCCTAGGTCACGCCCGTGACCAAGGGGCGTGTAATCAAGTCATGGGCGTGACTTAAGGTCGTGAACTCTCCAGAAACCGTGAAAAAGACTATGCTGGTTGCAGAATTTCAACTGGTCATAACTTTCAATCCATGAAGAGTTACGGGGCGTGCAACCAGTCATCGGAAAGAGGACGACGTCATCTACAATCTGGAGAAGTTTCCCAAGTACACTCCCTCATGTCACGGGCGTGACATGGGCGTGAACCCGGGCGTGTACTGAGAAAAATTACAATTTTCCCCCGAATGCTTCCCAGTGTAATTTTGGAAGTTTTCTCTGTACACGCCCTAGGTCACGGGCGTGACTAGGGGGCAAGACCTCCATGTCACGGGCGTGACTCAACCCCGGGAACATTTAATGAAGCAGTTTTCCGCCGCAGGACGTTTCAGCATACACGCCCTAGGTCACATGCGTGACACAGGGGCGTGTACTCCAAATTGATGGATTTTGGCGATTTTTCCCCCAACATTCCCGGGCTTTCAAGACGCACGTTCCGCACCTTACATGCCCTAGGTCACGGGCGTGACCCAAGGGGTGACTCACCAATTTTCTGTCTATAAAAGCCAGCTGCTGCCAAAGTGATGAGAATCCAGTCCATGCTTCGATTGGATCATTCTTAGCTTTTTTCCTACATTTTATTAGTGTAATTTTATTTATGCAGTTTACTTTTTGTCTTGCACTTTTTAATTCTTAGTTTAGAATTTTATTTCTTGTAAGTGTTATTTCTTTTCTTAAAAATAAAATTGTTCTTTTTAAATCATGTTCAACTAATTTTATAGCATTTGATCGGATGATTTCCTAAGCTTTTATATTTCGTAATCTTTTATCCTTAGTTTGGATTTGGAAACTAGGATTTACCGCTGATGTCCAATTATTGGTTTCATATTTCTAGGGTATGATAATCAAGTTTTGATCCGTATTTTAGTGTATCGAGAGATCCGTAAATACGGGTAGATCGCTCATCGGTAGAAAGAATTATTTGCACTCCTCGAGAGAGGGTGACACAAATCTTCCGGATTGGAGTCAAATCCAATAGTGGGGCTCACCGCATAAAGCAAGCTTAGGGGTTTCGACTGGCCGAGGGGTCTTAATCGATCAACCTAAGGTTAGGTGGTAGTTCTCTCGAGAGAGGCTCTATCATATTTTGGGAACCTCCACGGTCAAGTTTGTCTAAATTGATTTCTTTTAAATTCTAGTTTTACGAAATATTTTACTTAAGAAGGATTCCCGATCAAATGTTTCTCTTCTTCTAATTATTTTCGAAACTCTTTTTTACTTGCGATAAAATAATATTAATTTGCGTGAGTAGAAGTAATCAACAGACCCTTGGAATACGACACTTGATATTTATTTGTTTTAAATATCCTATGCTATGAACGACAGGTGCTCTTGCCTATAGTTCGTAGAATTTGGCGAAATTATTTATCCTAAATTTTACCTATCAAGTTTTTGGCGCCGTTGCCGGGGAATATTTTTGTTGATATTTTGAAAACATGAATTTTATTACTTTTATCAATCTCTTAATCCTCCCCCATTTCTCTTTTTGTTATTTCATTTAAAATTCCTTTTTATTAAGTAGCGGTTGTTTAATTTTTCTTTTTCATAAAAAATGATGTTATCGCAGTTGGCCGCCAAAGTTGCCGAGCTTCAAAATAAAGTTCTCCTTTTGGAAGCCGCACGAATGCGCCAAATTTTTTGTTCTTTTTGTTGTGCAAATCATTCTAGCGAGGAATGTTATTTTTCATTTCAAAATTTTTCTAATGAAAATCAAAATAATTTTTATAATGAAAATTATAATTTTTATGATGAAAATAATTTTTCTTTAAATTATGCTTTAAGTGAATTTACTTCTTGCATTGATGCTGATTATTCTTGGTGGCAAGGTCACCCGAATAGTTTTCCGTGTGAAGAAGGAAATTCCTTCAATCATGATTTGCATTCCTCGCCTTTTCCACAAATTTGTTCTTCTTCTGATCTTGAGAATTTTCCGAATTTTCTTCCTCCCACTTTAAATGCTTATTCCCAAGATCAAGAAGAACAATTGTACCAAGAATTTCGCAAAGTCTTGGAGACACCGGGCGAATTAGAAAACGAAAATATTTCTTCTTCTCCTTCGCCCGCCCTTTCTTCTCTTTCTCATGAAATTATAATTCATGCAGAAATTATGTCTCATGAATGTTCTTCACTTGGTATTGATTTCTTAGATAATACTTTTATTTTTGAAAATAAACAACCGACGCTTAATCATGTATTTTCACAAGAAACTCGTCCTTGTGAAAATTTTCCTGACTCGCTAATTTTTAATTCTTTTGATAATCATGATTTTCATGCCCAGGATAAGTCGTTGCAACCAAACGTCTTCACCGATCCATTTGCCGCTCATCTTCAGCAATGCAAATTACCTACGGTATGTATGGGTAATTTGGATTCACAATTTCAAGCTAACGGACAACAAAAGAGTCAAGAGTATAGCGGAGGAGTCGCCGGGCAACAGATTTCGGCATGCTCACCTGAGCGTGAATTAAGGGAGTTGCCTGTGTACATTTATTTTTATTTTCCTTTTTCCTAACAATAACCGTCTAGCTTAAAGACGGGAAAAAGAATGCGCTATTGGGAGGCACCCCTTGCTTATTTTTTTTTTGCAATTTTTCTTTTCTTTATCTGCCTTTTCTTTTCAAGTTCTTCCCTCTTCATCCTTGTTTATAAACATTGGGGACAATGTTTATTTTTAAGTATGGGGGGTGTTCTCTAATGTTTGTTTTTATTCAAAAAATTCAAAAAAAAAATTCAAAAACACTTTTAATACAAAAAAAATTCAAAAATATTTTAAAATCATAAAAAAAATCTTCTTTTATCTTCTTTTTCAATTTTTTTTTAAAAATATGGAAATTACAAAAAAAATAAAAAATTATTTCTTGCGAAAGGGCCGTGTTGGGCTTTCATCCCACAAAACCGCCTAGTACCTTGCGAGCCCGTCATTGGGTAGCCCTTGGGAAGTCCAAGAACAAAAAAATTTAATTCTGTTTTATTTTACTCGTTCAAGAAAATATGAAAATATAAAATAAAACAAAATTAATTTTAAAAAAATGTCTTTATAAATTTTGTATTATTAGATGCTTCCTTACTTTTTATTTGAGTCCAACCAATTTTAATTATGAGCTTTTATTTATATGACTTTTAAAAAAACAAAATCTTCTTTTTATGCATTTTCTATTTTATGTGTCTCTTCATAATTTGTTAGATTTAATTTTTAGATAAATTTGATTTAAAGAATTTTTCATTATTTTGATTTGATTTGAATATTTCTTAGTTTTGTTTTCTCTCCTTAAAATATCATGAATTAATTTTGTAGCAATTGTGCTTAAGATCTTTAGATTTTTATTATATTAACTTTAACTCATAGATTCTTAAAGATTTTTAATTTATTTTCTATGCTCTCAAAGTTGTTATCTTGAAAATTTTATAGCGTTTAAACCCTAGCCCCTCCTTTTACTTTACCCTTTTGATTGGCAAATAAAAAAAGTATAAAAGATCATATGTCATGGAATGAGAGGATAAAATTCATCATTCCTAAACATATGCACCCAAATTTGTGAAAGATTATATGTTATGGAGCTGAGAGGATAAAATTCATCACTCCTAAACATATACATTTGGGGTATTAAAAAAGAAGAGTATCTAAAAAATGGAAATGAGAGGATAAAATTCATCATTTCCCAATTAAAAATCTCTTCTATGCCAATTTTTCCCAAATTTAACCAATATCATTTCATATTCAAGATATTTATGAGAGAGCTTAGCTAATATTTTAGGTTTTCTATAAATTTCGACTGATAATAAAAGTTTCTATAATTCTAATCTTAGATTATTTTGCTTAATTCAATACAATTTTGTTTATGAAAATTTAATTAGAGAATTTTTGAAACTAATTTTTATTCTACACATGTCAACTTATGAATCAAGATTTATTTCTTATGAATCTAAATTTTATTTCAAAACTCATTTATGTATGAGTCATGTATAATTTTAAATGCATAATTAGGAGTAAATTCTTTTATTTTTGAAATGTCATATAAATTTTATTCTCATATTTATGAATTAGTTTTGCTCTAGAATATCAAAAGATTAAGTATGGGGTATTTGATAGTGCATTATTTATAGTTAGTTTTCTATAATATTTTAGTCGTAATTAATTAATTATTATATAGTTTTAGTTTAAAATATGTCTATTTTACTTTGTTTTGTGTTTTCAGGGCTTTTGAGAGGTTCTGGATCAATTTTTGCATTTTGGTCTGCGAATAGTAAAAATTCAGAATTTTGGTCTACGAATAGTAAAATTCAGAATTTTAAAATTACACGCCCTAGGTCACGCCCGTGACCAAGGGGCGTGTAATCAAGTCATGGGCGTGACCCAAGGTCGTGAACTCTCCACAAACCGTGAAAAAGACTGATGGTTGCAGAATTTCAAATGGTCATAACTTTCAATCCAGGAAGAGTTACGGGGCGTGCAACCAGTCATCAGAAAGAGGAAGACGTCATATACAATCTGGAGAAGTTTCCCATGTACACGCACTCATGTCACGGGCGTGACATGGGCGTGAACACGAGCATGTACTGAGAAAAATTACAATTTTCCCCCGAATGCTTCCCAGTGTAATTTTGGAAGTTTTTCTCTGTACACGCCCTAGGTCACGGGCGTGACTAGGGGGCGTGACCTCCATGTCACGGTCGTGACTCGACACTGGGAACATTTAATGAAGCAGTTTTCCGCCGCAGGCCGTTTCATCTTACACGCCCTAGGTCACAGGCGTGACCCGGGGGCGTGTACTCCAAATTGATGGATTTTGGCGGTTTTCCCCCCAACGTTCCCGGGCTTTCAAGACGCACGTTCCGCACCTTACACGCCCTAGGTCACGGGCGTGACCCAAGGGCGTGACTCACCAATTTTCTGTCTATAAAAGCTAGCTGCTGCCAAAGTGATGGGGATCCAATCCATGCTTCGATTGGATCATTCTTAGCTTAGTTTTCCTACATTTTATTAGTGTAATTTTATTTATGCAGTTTACTTTTTGTCTTGCACTTTTTAATTCTTAGTTTAGAATTTTATTTCTTGTAAGTGTTATTTCTTTTCTTAGAAATAAAATTGTTCTTCTTTTTAAATCATGTTTGACTAATTTTATAGCATTTGATCGGATGATTTCCTAAGCTTTTATATTTCGTAATCTTTTATCCTTAGTTTGGATTTGGAAACTAGGATTTACCGTTGATGTCCAATTATTGGTTTCATATTTCTAGGGTATGATAATCAAGTTTTGATCCGTATTTTAGTGTATCGAGAGATCCGTAAATACGGGTAGATCGCTCATCGGTAGAAAGAATTGTTTGCACTCCTTGAGAGAGGGTCACACAAATCTTCCGGATTGGAGTCAAATCCAATAGTGGGGCTCACCGCATAAAGCAAGCTTAGGGGTTTCGACTGGCCGAGGGGTCTTAATCGATCAACCTAAGGTTAGGTGGTAGTTCTCTCGAGAGAGGCTCTATCATATTTTGGGAACCTCCACGGTCAAGTTTGTCTAAATCGATTTCTTTTAAATTCTAGTTTTACGAAATATTTTACTTAAGAAGGATTCCCGATCAAATGTTTCTCTTCTTCTAATTATTTTCGAAACTCTATTTTACTTGCGATAAAATAATATTAATTTGCGTGAGTAGAAGTAATCAGCAGACCCGTGGAATACGACACTTGATATTTATTTGTTTTAAATATCCTATGCTATGAACGATAGGTGCTCTTGCCTATAGTTCATAGAATTTGGAGAAATTATTTATCCTAAATTTTACCTATCAGGTTCGCATCCTCTGAACTGATTTGCTATTTCGATAAGATGAGCATAGGATTCTGGTTCTTTCATGGTGACTTCAAACTTAAGAGGACCTTCTTGGAGACCATTGATCAATAATCTGAATTAGAGCGAATCATAATCATCAATGAATCATGCTTGTTTCTCATCTCTAAGTGAGCGAATAATGCCAGCTCGCAATATTTATCAGCTCATAGGCAACTTGATTTAAACCGAGCGAATAATATTAGCCCGTAATTATCATGATCAGATTAATCATAAGCCGATCGAATAGTATTTTCACAAGCCAATTGAATAACACTGATAACATTTTTTAATTAGAGAGAATAATTGATAGAGGAAACCCTGACTTGATCTTTTCAAGTTGGAAATATTGCCTCGCAGTTTCCTGTAATAACATATGTTCCAGCCTTTAAAACCAGATATATTTTACCCATCCCGGTAGCACAACATGATGCCCTTTTTTCACCTGTGATTCCCATTCAGACTGGTCGGTTTTAAAAGTTCAAACCACCCGGCCTTAAGGTGATATACCCCATATTTGGGTAGATGAATGCTTGCACCTGTTTCCATACTGCTTTCTCCCGAATGGTCTTAAAGGACCATCAGAGAAGGAATATTTTCCTGTAAAGAGATAAAAAGCATTGCTACAGACTCAGATGACCAAGTGGGCAGGTGTGCCTAGGCGGCAAACATTGCTTTCCTCAAGTGGTCATAAGAGATGTAGGGATAAAAAGGAAAAAAGTACAGACTCAGATGACCAAGTGGGCAGGTGTGCCTAGGCGGCAAACATTGCTTTCCTCAAGTGGTCATAAGAGCTGTAAAAGACTCAGCTGCTCTCTTGCCTAGGGTCACAAGCCGAGTTGATCAATTGGGCAGGTTTGCCTAGGCGGCGAACATTGCTTTCCTCAGAAAGATCAACTCAGTTGGGGGTCCCGCTTTGGCATCGCTTGAGAGTACCTTGGAGTATTCGATGGTCACAGACTAAGATGATCAGTTGGGCAGGTGTGCCTAGGCGGCGAACATTGCTTTCCTCAGAAAGATCATCAAAGTTGTAACTATATCCCTTTCGGGGCATGATAGAGATAACAATCACCTAGACCTCCCTTGATGCAGGGGTGTGTCAGATATCAGCCGGGATCTAAGATTCTGAAGACCACCGCACGGGAATTGGCAAGCATCCACTACACATGTGCGAAAACTCCCTGCTACACGTGGTCACCGTGGTTTTACGTTAATGACTACAATCCGAGAGGGTTCGAGTAGAACTTAGCGATGTCTCCGCGGTTCAGCGAGTTAGATAAAAAATGCGGTAAATCACCAGACAAGGAGAAGTGTCAGTATAGGGCTTCTTATTGAATATCCAAAAAATGTAAAGAATAGAAGAAACATTTAAGGATAAAAGCGTTTAAGACCGTCACCGCTCCAGGTGCGTGAGATGTCCTCTCCATCATGTTTTTGGAGGACCCCTTTGATGATGAATGGCCTTGATAGATGTCCTATCCATCGTTTATTTGGAGGACCCCTTTGATGATGAATGGCCCTGATAGATAACCTCTCCATCGTTTAACACTGATAGTTGCGTCATCTTGGAGTTCTTTGTGAAGTAGCCGCCTCAAGGGCTTGTAGATGAAAAACCAGATTACTTATCCCAGAATAGACTGGTAGACGGGGCTTTTTGAAATCACTTGGAGCTACTTCCCAATGAATTTTATATGATAATGGGGAAGACTCTTACTCTTATCCTGCATGGATTATTAGTCTATTTACTAGGTAAGGGGGATCACCCATACTAACCTTACGGGACTTGTGATAAGGATTAGAAAGTTCTTCCGAGTCAGGTTGCAGCAAATGTTCCATATTACTGCTAGAAGGCTTGTTATTGGTAGTTGCTGTAGTATTAAGTTGAGAATCCACTTGTCTTTCGAGGTGTGCGATCTCTGCTAATAGGGAGTTGATGTTGCTGCTTTGGACAGGAACTGAGAGTTGATTGGAAGGATGCTCGAGGCCTTCTGACGGATGATCCATGAAACCAGGAATTGCGGAAAGGGAAAAACGGAAATAACTTTCAAACGGAGCCGAATTTTTGAAATCTGAGGGCTAAAAATGCCTGAACGGGGAAGCCAGTTCAATTTTTGGATAGTTCGGGCCGTCCCGGTCGCGTCAGGCTTTCAATTTTTTGAATTCCGACACCTGGATCAAAAGTTATGGCCGTTTTAAAATTGAATGTATTTTAGGCCAAATCCCGCATCTTCATCGCAACTGTTGTTCATCAACCACTCGCTATCTGAAGGTCGCGTGTTTCTGTTGAATCCAAAATTGTCCCCACGTCCTCGACGCTCAATTCCAGAGGAGTGAGAGGGAGTAATGGTCGAGCAGCTGGTTACTTGAGTCGCAAATGAAGAGCTGAGTGAGAGCGAAGAAGAGAGGGCCGCTAGCTTGCGGCGAGGCCAGACTTCGCCTGCCACGGCAAATGCCACTCCTGCGGCGGACTTTCCCTTTATTTAATAATCTGTATTACAGCTTGTTGTTTTTAGTACATGGAAACAGAATGAATACAAGAGAGTGGCAGGTAAGAAAAGAAAGTCGCCCGGGCTGCTTGCTAAGACCGCCCGGGCTGCTTGCTGAGACCGCCCGGACTACTTACTGAGACCGCCCGGACTGCTTGCTGAGACCGCCCGGACTGCTTGCTGAGACTACCCGGACAGGTCGCAGCTAGGTTCGGTCTGGCTGTTTCTAGCCGCTGGTTCCCCCCCCCCCAACTTGCCTCCTTCTCATCGTGCTCGAGGGTCCTATTTATAGGCTCTGGGTCGGTGTCGTCACCGCCAGTGAGCAGGTGGTCGGATGTCTACCCGCGCAGTTTGACGAAGGCCGCCCCTACGGGCGGTTTGAGAAAGACCGCCCCCAAGCCGGGCGGTTTGACGAAGGTCGCCCCTACGAGCGGTTTAAGGAAGTCCGCCCCCAAGCCAGGCGGTTTGACGAAGACCGACCCTACGGGGGGTTTGAAAAAGACCGCCCCCAAGCCGGGCGGTTTGACGAAGGCCGCCCCTACGGGCGGTTTGAGAAAGACAGCCCCCAAGCCAGGCGGTTTGACGAAGGCCGCCCCTACGGGCAGTTTGAGGAAGTCCGCCCCCAAGCCGGACGGTTTGACGAAGGCCCCCCCTACGGGCGGTTTGAGGAAGACCGCCCCCACGCAGGGCGGTTTTGACGAAGGCCGCCCCTACGGGCGGTTTGAGGAAGACCGCCCCCAAGCCGGGCGGTTTGAATCTTCTTAACCGCCTAACCTGTAAGAGAATGGCAGGAAAAATGTCCTGGGAAAGGATCGTCGATTTCTGGGTCAACAGATGGATTGCCCATTTTGCCCAGATTCCATGTATGCATAAATCGCACGGTCGTGCGTTTCCTTGACGCACGATCGCTCCGATCGTGCACGGTCATCTGTGGTTCAGAATGGTGATCTATCCCTGATCGTGCGATTTGTTCACGCACGGGCAGTTCGCCCGTGCGTGAAGGAAATGCACGATTGATGTAGGGGCACCGTGACGACGTGTACGTTACGCTAACGGAAAGACATTCATCATAGAAATTAAAATAACATGGGAGGGCTCCGACTAAAAGCGAACGAAAAGGGGTTGGTTGGCTCTCCAAATCCGATAGATAAATATATGTGGGACTCGATACAACGTCCTTAGGACCTACCTCTCCAACAAGCACACAACTCACCGTAAGCCGGACTCGATACAACGTCCTTAAGACCTACCTCTCCAACAAGCACACAACTCACCGCACCTACACAAGCATCTATTCCATCAATCGATTCATTTGAAAACGCAGCGACAATATTTCGGAGCGGCGATGAACATTCAAGCGGCGATAAAGCTTTAGTTGAGATTAATTCCCTTGTTAACGCCAAGTGCGCCAATCTTCGAGAGCAAACCAAGGCTAGGCCGAGTTTCGCTCCCGCACCGGATCTGCCCGATCCGGACAACAAGAGGTTCAATAACAACACTTATAGTTCAGATTTTTGCAAGCGAGAAAATTAAGATCACGGATAAAACGATTCGACAAAACCTCCACAAAAATGAAACGTAGAAGAATCACTAGAAAGGGGAGGGTTTACCCAACCAAGAACATGCATGCACTCAAGATAGATGTGGGAGAATCTCTCTCTCCACGGTTCCACCGGCGTCGCACCGAATGGAGAAGCACCCTTTCTTCCTTGGAGTCGCACCGCGGAAGTCTCGCCGGAGTCGCACCGAAGAGGATGGAGGGAGGCGGCCTTGGAGTCACACCAAGATGGGGGGCGGCTAGGAGGGAGAGCTCTCCTTGTGGCCGAAATTTCCAAGGGGAAATAGGGTTTGTTTTTTTTTTCTCTTCAATAATCCATTTCTTCATAAGGACCCCCTTAAATAGGAGTTACAACCAAAATCTCATCCATCTGTATGGTTAAATACACACTAAAGTAAAATAAAGAGTTCAAAATTAAAATTACAACCATTTTAATAAATATAAAATTATCATCTAGCATGAAATAATTTTACATTTATTAATATAAAATAAAAGTGCATAAATAAAAAGTTTAATTCTTCATGGCGGTTTTGGCACGCCGCGGGCGGAGATTATAACGCGGGCTTCCTTCAGCATCATCATGGCACCTCAGATCTTTGTGTCACAGCGCCTCGCCAGCCGGGTCATCATCATCAAGGAGTGTCAGAGGGGACGCGCCATCAATCCTCCCCCACTCAAAATCAAGCACCTCCGATGCGTGGTCCGAGAGGTAGTGGCGGAGAAGATCGGCATCCAGTCGTTGAAGCTCCATCGCGAGGACCCATGAATCGTCAGAAGGAGGGCGATCACGCCAACGGATGAGGAATCGGCAAGTAGCACCCTCCGAGCTAGTAAGTGGCTCCGCAGCAAGTATCATGTCCGGAGTGAGAAAAGTCTTCAGAAACCTGGGGAACATATCAGCAGTAGGAATAAAAGTATGCGACTTACCATCCTGTGAAATACCTGTGGGGACCGACAGAGAGAGGTCATCCGTACTACCACTCCCCAACCCATTAGAAGATTTGGTGGAAGGAGAAGACGTCAAGGAATTCAACTCATGTGGAGGCGATACGAACATCGTTAAATTCGAGACGTTAAAAATAGGGGAGATTCCCCACTCGGCAGGCAAATCCAAAACAAAAGCGTTGTCACCTATTTTCTTAATGATCCGAAAGGGGCCGGCGCGCTTAGGTGCTAACTTTTTAACGGTTCCAGATGGCAAACGCTCGAGAACTAATCGAACTAAAACCAAATCGCCAATCTTGAAGTGTGACACCCTCCTATGTAAATTAGCGTGCGTTCGATAAGACTCGTATTGATCAGTCAAGGTTTGTGCGAACTGACTTTTCTTGTACGTTGGGGGCAACGGAACCAAGTCAAGAGGCACAAGGGCCTTGTACCCGTGAACAATCTCATTTGGAGACAGACCGGTGGACCGAATTTTGGAATTTAGTTCCATGCGGGACTCTCCAACGGGTGCGGTGACAACAGAGTGAATGAACCCAAGCGGGTCGGCTAACACCAAGTCATCACGTTCGGGTGAGATAAGACTACTTGGAACACCTGCTAATTCATTATATAATTTTAAATCCAAGGTCATCGTAGGATGGGTAGTCGCACGAACTATAGCAGTGGGGTCTTGGGGAGATAAGAATGTTAAAAAGTTCATAACTTCGTTCCCAAGACTAGATTCAAAAATGTCAGCACTCCCAAAGGGATCGGGGGCACGAAGCCTAGGATGATCCCAAAATTTATGGTCAACTAGCATAGGAAGGACAACCCAACGGCACCACTCATCTCGTCCCGCGGTGGTAACGGGTTCCATACCATACTTCAAGGTCGGGACTGAAGTAGGGGGACCCAAGCAATCATAAATGGGTGACGGTTCAACGGGGGAGTGAACACTAGCATGTGGTCCACTAGTGCAGATAGTGTACCCACACAACTACTACCAACAGATAACGAATTGGACCACTTGTACTCCCCACTAAAAGACACAGGAAACTCACTAGCCCTAATCCCGCTATCAAGAGTGTGAGTGGCTAGAAAGGGTCGCCCCATCTCCTCGGCTTTCTCACCAACATCATCAGAATCACCCGGCTCTATCTCAGAATTTTTAACAACCTCCGGAATGATCTTGGGATGACCAACAGGAGGCTCCCTAAAGCTAATGGGATTAAGTAAAGGTTGACTAATCAGGGCAACCTCAGTCTCAGACACTAAGCCAATCGTGGGAGTGTCAACATGGACAATATGGCCTATGGGCAGGCTAGGACTAACCGGACCAGCCTCGGGTTTAATGGCTAGGCATAACGTGTTCGTTTCTGAGTGGCAAATACAGTCTATAGGCTGATTTTGACTAGTGGTGTCAACATCCCTTTTCGTTGCTAAGCATAGGGGTGTCGACTCAGTAGGGCTACAAATGTCCCCAGATGGGACCGATGGCTTCGTAGGCGGAGTGGACCTAAGAGATATAAGCCGACCCTGATGCATAAAGTCTAAGGTGTCATCGCGATCATCGCATATAATATCATGGCTAGCAAGCCAATGGTGTCCTAATAACACATGGATGTCCTTCATAGGAAGGACATCACACCAAACACGCTCAGAATAGGCTTTAATGGTGAGGGGCACCAAACATCGTTGGGACACAAAAATAACACTCTCAACAGGACACACAAGGTGGAATGGGCAAGGATGTGGCTCGGTGGTCACCAACATCTTAGACACCGCGTTCTCCATTATAGCGTTGGTATGACGGACGCTATCAACGACCAACCTGCACCACTTCTCACCGTGCCTAATGTTTAAACGAAATTGATGTGCCGGATCACGGCTAATCCTTGTCATTGTAGGTTCATGGAATGGGTCTCTAGTCCCATGACAAAATTTATTGAACTCAATCGGGTCCAAACCCATATGGGAGTAGTGCGGGGACAGCCCCATTCCTAAAGTTGTGCTCATAGGCTAGGGGAAGGCAAATCTGACTAAAATTTTATAGAAACGTAATTTTATTCCCGCCTGATAACTAGGGAATTTCAAAAAGTTGAATTTTAAATTTAAAAAAAATTGAATTTGAAATTCAAAAATGTGAATTTTGAATATGAAAATCAAAAATTTGAATTTCAAAAAATTTGAATTTTTAATTTGAATTTTTAATTTCAGAAATTTGAATTTTGAATTTCAAAAATTTGAATTTTGAATTTTGAATTTCAGAATTTTGAATTTGAATTTCAAAATTTTGAATTTTGAATTTGAATTTTGAATTTCAAAATTTTGAATTTTGAATTTCAAAAATTTGAATTTTGAATTTTGAATTTCAAAATTTGAATATTGAATTTCAAATAATTGAGTTTTAAATTTGAATTTCAAAAATTTGAATTTGTTTTTTCAGAATTTACTTTTTTTTAATTTCGAAAAAATTGAAAATTTTGGCCCGCTATTCGCAAACCAACTAAACAGAATTACGACGTTTCCAATTTTCAGGCCGACCTAACGGAGACGAAACGAAAAATTTTCTGTTTTAATGTTGCTGGAAATACGTGCAGGAAGCTACAGAAAAATTTTCAGATTTTTTTGACAAGTTTTAAAATTCCGAGATTTTACTAAATGCAGACCAATCCGAAAATTTCAAATTTTTACCGTGCTAACGAACGCACCGACTAGAGGACGGATATCCTACAGATATGAGAGTAAGGATGGTGTCGAGATAGAACTCAACACAACCTCGCTTTGATACCAAATTGATGTAGGGTTACCGTGACGACGTGTACGTTTCACTAACGGAAAAACATTCATCACAGAAATTAAAATAACATGGGAGGGCTCCGACCAAAAGCGAACGAAAAAGGATCGGTTGGCTCTCCAAATCCGATAGATAAATATATGCGGGACTCGATACAACGTCCTTAGGACCTACCTCTCCAACAAGCACACAACTCACCATAAGCCGGACTCGATACAACGTCCTTAAGACCTACCTCTCCAACAAGCACACAACTCACCGCACCTACACAAGCATCTATTCCATCAATCGATTCATTTCAAAACGCAGCGGCAATATTACGGAGCGGCGATGAACATTCAAGCGGCGATAAAGCTTTAGTTGAGATTAACTCCCTTGTTAACGCCAAGTTCGCCAATCGTGGAGAGCAAACCAAGGCTAGGCCGAGTTTCGCTCCCGCACCGGATCTGCCCGATCCGGACAACAAGAGGTTCAATAACAACACTTATAGTTCAGATTTTTGCAAGCGAGAAAATTAAGATCACGGATAAAACGATTCGACAAAACCTCCACAAAAATGAAACGTAGAAGAATCACTAGAAAGGCGAGGGGTTACCCAACCAAGAACATGCATGCACTCAAGATAGATGTGGGAGAATCTCTCTCTCCACGGTTCCACCAGAGTCGCACCGAATGGAGAAGCACCCTTTCTTCCTTGGTGTCGCACCGCGGAAGTCTCGCCGGAGTCGCACCGAAGAGGATGGAGGGAGGCGGCCTTGGAGTCACACCAAGATTGGGGGGGGGGGGGGGGGCGGCGTCTAGGAGGGAGAGCTCTCCTTGTGGCCGAAATTTCCAAGGGGAAATAGGGTTTGGTTTTTTTTCTCTGCAATAATTCATTTCTTCATAAGGACCCCCTTAAATAGGAGTTACAACCAAAATTTTAACCATCCATGATGGAGATGAAATCTCATCCATCCGTATGGTTAAATACACACCAAAATAAAATAAAAAGTTCAAAATTAAAATTACAACCATTTTAATAAATATAAAATTATTATATAGCATGAAATAATTTTATATTTATTAATATAAAATAAAAGTGCATAAATAAACAGTTTAATTCTTCATGGCGGTTTTGGCACGCCGCGGGCGGAGATTATAACGCGGGCTTCCTTCAGCATCATCATGGCACCTCAGATCTTTGTGTCGCAGCGCCTCGGCAGCCGGGTCATCATCATCAAGGAGTGTCGGTGGGGACGCGCCATCAATCCTCCCCCACTCAAAATCAAGCACCTCCGATGCGTGGTCCGAGAGGTAGCGGCGGAGAAGATCGGCATCCAGTCGTTGAAGCTCCGTCGCGAGGACCCATGAATCGTCAGAAGGAGGACGATCACGCCAACGGATGAGGAATCGGCAAGTAGCACCCTCCGAGCTAGTAAGTGGCTCCGCAGCAAGTATCATGTCCGGAGTGAGAAAAGTCTTCGGAAACCTGGGGAACATATCAGCAGTAGGAATAAAAGTATGTGACTTACCATCCGGTGAAATACCTGTGGGGACCGACAGAGAGAGGTCATCCGTACTACCACTCCCCAACCCATTAGAAGATTTGGTGGAAGGAGAAGACGTCAAGGAATTCAACTCATGTGGAGGCGATACGAACATCGTTAAATCCGAGACGTTAAAATTAGGGGAGATTCCCCACTCGGCATGCAAATCCAAAACAAAAGCGTTGTCACCTATTTTTTTGATGATCCGAAAGGGGCCGTCGCGCTTAGGTGCTAACTTTTTAACGGTGCCAGATGGCAAACGCTCGGGAACTAATCGAACTAAAACCAAATCGCCAACCTTGAAGTGTGACACCCTCCTATGTAAATTAGCGTGCGTTCGATAAGACTCGTATTGATCAGTCAAGGTAGCTCGTATACGTGCATGTAAGTCATGAATATGTTGGGCAAAGGATTGTGCGAACTGACTTTTCTTGTACGTTGGGGGCAACAGAACCAAGTCAAGAGGCACAGGGGCCTTGTACCCGTGAACAATCTCGTTTGGAGACAGACCGGTGGACCGAATTTTGGAATTTAGTTCTATGCGAGATTCTCCAACGGGTGCGGTGACAACAAAGTGAATGGACCCAAGTGGGTCGGCTAACACCAAGTCATCACGTTCGGGTGAGATAAGACTTCTTGGAACACCTGCTAATTCATTATATAATTTTAAATCCAAGGTCATCGTAGGATGGGTAGTCGCACGAACAATTGCAATGGGGTCTTTGGGAGATAAGAATGTTAAAAAGTTCATAACTTCGTTCCCAAGACTAGATTCAAAAATGCCAGCACTCCCAAAGGGAGTGGTATCGGGGGCACGAAGCCTAGGACGATCCCAAAATTTATGGTCAACTAGCATAGGAAGGACAACCCAACGGCACCACTCATCTCGTCCCGCGGTGGTAACGGGTTCTATGCCATACTTCAAGGTCGGGACTGAAGTAGGGGGGACCCAAGCAATCATAAATGGGTGACGGTTCAACGGGGGAGCTACCATGTGGTCCACTAGTGCAGAGAGTCTACCCACACAACAACTACCAACAGTTAACGGATTGGACCACTTGTCCTCCCCACTAGAAGACACAGGAAACTCACTAGCCTTAATCCCGCTATCAAGAGTGTGAGGGGCTAAAAAGGGTCGCCCCATCTCCTCGACTTTCTCACCAACATCATCAGAATCACTCGGCTCTATCTCAGAATTTTTAACAACCTCCGGAATTATCTCGGGATGACCAACATCCGGAATGATCTCGGGATGACCAACAGGAGTCTCCCTAAAGCTAATTGGATCAAGTAAAGGTTGACTAATCAGGGCAACCTCAGTCTCAGACAGTAAGCTAATCGTGGGAGTGTAAACATGGAAAATATTGCCTATGGGCAGGCTAGGACTAACCGGGCCAGCCTCGGGTTTAACGGCTAGGCATAACGTGTTCGTTTCTGAGTGGCTAATACAGTCTATAGGCTGATTTTGACTAGTGGTGTCAACATCCCTTTTCGTTGCTAAGCATAGGGGTGTCGACTTAGTAGGGCTACAAATGTCCCCAGATGGGACCGATGGCTTCGTAGGCGGAGTGGACCTAAGAGATATAAGCCGACCCTGATGCATGAAGTCTAAGGTGTCATCGCGATCATCGTATATAATATCATGGCTAGCAAGCCAAGGGTGTCCTAATAACACATGGAAGTCCTTCATAGGAAGGACATCACACCAAACACGCTCAAAATAGGCTTTAATGGTGAGGGGCACCAAACATCGTTGGGACACAAAAATAACACTCTCATCAGGACACACAAGGTGGAATGGGCAAGGATGTGGCTCGGTGGTCACCAACATCCTAGACACCGCGTTCTCCGTTATAGCGTTGGTATGACAGACGCTATTAACGACCAACCTGCACCACTTCTCACCGTGCCTAAAGTTTAAACGAAATTGATGTGCCGGATCACGGCTAAACCTTGTCATTATAGGTTCATGGAATGGTACTCTAGTCCCATGACGGAATTTATTGAACTCAATCGGGTCCAAACCCATATGGGAGTAGTGCGGGGACAACCCCATTCCTAAAGTTGTGCTCATAGGCTAGGGGAAGGCAAATCTCACTAAAATTTTATAGAAACGTAATTTTATTCCCGCCTGATAACTAGGGAATTTCAAAAAGTTGAATTTTAAATTTAAAAAAAAAAATTGAATTTAAAATTCAAAAATGTGAATTTTGAATATGAAAATCAAAAATTTGAATTTCAAAAAATTTGAATTTTGAATTTGAATTTTTAATTTCAAAAATTTGAATTTCAAAAATTCGAATTTTGAATTTGAATTTCAGAATTTTGAATTTCAAAAATTTGAATTTTGAATTTGAATTTAGAAATTTTGAATTTCAAAAATTTGAATGTTGAATTTTGAATTTCAAAATTTAAATATTGAATTTCCAAAAATTGAGTTTTAAATTTGAATTTCAAAAATTTGAATTTGTTTTTTCAGAATTTACTTTTTTTTTTGAATTTCGACAAAATTGAAAATTTTGGCCCGATATTCGCAAACCAACTAGACAGAATTACGACGTTTTCAATTTTCAGGCCGACCTAACGGGGACGAAACGAAACATTTTCTGTTTTAATATTGCTGGAAATACGGGCAGGAAGCTACAGAAAAATTTCAGATTTTTTTGACAAGTTTTAAAATTCCGAGATTTTACTAAATGCAGACCAATTCGAAAATTTCAGATTTTTACCGTGCTGACGAACGCACCGACTAGAGGACGGATATCCTACAGATCTGAGAGTAAGGATGGTGTCGAGATAGAACTCAACACAACCTCGCTTTGATACCAAATTGATGTAGGGGTACCGTGACGACGTGTACATTTCGCTAACGGAAAGAGATTCATCACAGAAATTAAAATAACATGGGAGGGCTCCGACCAAAAGCGAACGAAAAGGGGTCGGTTGGCTCTCCAAATCCGATAGATAAATATATGCGGGACTCGATACAACGTCCTTAGGACCTACCTCTCCAACAAGCGCACACAACTCACCGTAAGCCGGACTCGATACAACGTCCTTAAGACTTACCTCTCCAACAAGCACACAACTCACCGCACCTACACAAGCATCTATTCCATCAATCGATTCATTTCAAAACACAGCGGCGATAAAGCTTTAGTTGAGATTATCTCCCTTGTTAACGCCAAGTGCGCCAATCTTGGAGAGCAAACCAAGGCTAGGCCGAGTTTTGCTCCCGCACCGGATCTGCCCGATCCGGACAACAAGAGGTTCAATAACAACACTTATAGTTCAGATTTTTGCAAGCGAGAAAATTAAGATCACGAATAAAACGATTCGACAAAACCTCCACAAAAATGAAACGTAGAAGAATCACTAGAAAGGGGAGGGGTTACCCAACCAAAACATGCATGCACTAAAGATAGATGTGGGAGAATCTCTCTCTCTCCACGGTTCCACCGGCGTCGCACCGAATGGAGAAGCACCCTTTCTTAGTTGGAGTCGCACCGCGGAAGTCTCGTCGGAGTCGCACCGAAGAGGATGGAGGGAGGCGGCCTTGGAGTCACACCAAGATGGGGGGGGGGGGGGGCGGCGGCTAGGAGGGAGAGCTCTCCTTGTGGCCGAAATTTCCAAGGGGAAATAGGGTTTGGTTTTTTTTTCTCTTCAATAATTCATTTCTTCATAAGGACCTCCTTAAATAGGAGTTACAACCAAAATCTTAACCATCCATGATGGAGATGAAATCTCATCCATCCGTATGGATAAATACACACCAAAATAAAATAAAGAGTTCAAAATTAAAATTACCACCACTTTAATAAATATAAAATTATCATCTAGCATGAAATAATTTTATATTTATTAATATAAAATAAAAGTGCATAAATAAAAAGTTTAATTCTTCATGGCGGTTTTAGCACGCCGCGGGCGGAGATTATTACGCGGGCTTCCTTCAGCATCATCATGGCACCTCAGATCTTTGTGTCGTAGCGCCTCGGCAGTCGGGTCATCATCATCAAGGAGTGTCGGAGGGGACGCGCCATCAATCCTCCCCCAATCAAAATCAAGCACCTCCGATGCGTGGTCCGAGAGGTAGCGGCGGAGAAGATTGGCATCCAGTCGTTGAAGCTCCGTCGCGAGGACCCATGAATCGTCAGAAGGAGGGCGATCACGCCAACAGATGAGGAATCGGCAAGTAACACCCTCCGAGCTAGTAAGTGGCTCCGCAGCAAGTATCATGTCCGGAGTGAGAAAAGTCTTCGGAAACCTGGGGAACATATCAGCAGTAGGAATAAAAGTATGCGACTTACCATCCGGTGAAATACCTGTGGGGACCGACAGAGAGAGGTCATCCGTACTACCACTCCCCAACCCATTAGAAGATTTGGTGGAAGGAGAAGACGTTAAGGAATTCAACTCATGTGGAGGCGATACGAACATCGTTAAATCCGAGACGTTAAAAATAGGGGAGATTCCCCACTCGGCAGGCAAATCGAAAACAAAAGCGTTGTCACCTATTTTCTTGATGATCCGAAAGGGGCCGTCGCGCTTAGGTGCTAACTTTTTATCGGTGCCAGATGGCAAACGCTCGGGAACTAATCGAACTAAAACCAAATCGCCAACCTTGAAGTGTGACACCCTCCTATATAAATTAGCGTGCGTTCGATAAGACTCGTATTGATTAGTCAAGGTAGCTCGTATACGTGCATGTAAGTCAAGAATATGTTGGGCGAAGGATTGTGCGAACTGACTTTTCTTGTACGTTGGGGGCAACGGAACCAAGTCAAGAGGCAAAGGGGCCTTGTACCCGTGAACAATCTCGTTTGGAGACAGACCGGTGGACCGAATTTTGGAATTTAGTTCTATGCCGGATTCTCCAATGGGTGCGGTGACAACAGAGTGAATGGACCCAAGTGGGTCGGATAACACCAAGTCATCACGTTCGGGTGAGATAAGACTTCTTGGAACACCTGCTAATTCATTATATAATTTTAAATCCAAGGTCATCGAAGGATGGGTAGTCGCACGAACTATAGCAGTGGGGTCTTTGGGAGATAAGAATGTGAAAAAGTTCATAACTTCGTTCCCAAGACTAGATTCAAAAATGCTAGCACTCACAAAGGGAGTGGTATCGGGGGCACGAAGCCAAGGACGATCCCAAAATTTATGGTCAACTAGCATAGGAAGGACAACCCAACGGCACCACTCATCTCGTCCCGCGGTTGTAACGGGTTCCATACAATACTTCAAGGTCGGGACTGGAGTAGGGGGGACCCAAGCAATCATAAATGGGTGACGGTTCAACGGGGGAGCTAACACTAGCATGTGGTCCACTAGTGCAGAGAGTGTACCCACACAACAACTACCAACAGATAACGGATTGGACCACTTGTCCTCCCCACTAGAAGACACAGGAAACTCACTAGCCCTAATCCCGCTATCAAGAGTGTGAGGGGCTAGAAAGGGTCTCCCCATCTCCTCGGCTTTCTCACCAACATCATCAGAATCACTCGGCTCTATCTCAAAATTTTTAACAACCTTCGGAATGATCTCGGGATGACCAACAGGAGGCTCCCTAAAGCTATTGGGATCAAGTAAAGGTTGACTAATCAGGACAACCTCAGTCTCAGACACTAAGCCAATCGTGGGAGTGTCAACATGGACAATATGGCCTATGGGCAGGCTAGGACTAACCGGACCAGCCTCGGGTTTAACGGCTAGGCATAACATGTTCGTTTCTGAGTGGCTAATACAGTCTATAGGCTGATTTTGACTAGTGGTGTCAACATCCCTTTCGTTGCTAAGCATAGGGGTGTCGACTCAGTAGGGCTACAAATGTCCCCAGATGGGACTGATGGCTTCGTAGGCGGAGTGGACCTAAGAGATATAAGCCGACCCTGATGCATGAAGTCTAAGGTGTCATCGCGATCATCGTATATAATATCATGGATAGCAAGCCAACGGTGTCCTAATAACACATGGAAGTCCTCCATAGGAAGGACATCACACCAAACACGCTCAGAATAGGCTTTAATGGTGAGGGGCACCAAACATCGTTGGGACACAAAAATAACACTCTCACCAGGACACACAAGGTGGTATGGGCAAGGATGTGGCTCGGTGGTCAGCAACATCCTAGACACCGCGTTCTCCGTTATAGCGTTGGTATGACAGACGCTATCAACGACCAACCTGCACCACTTCTCACCGTGCCTAAAGTTTAAACAAAATTGATGTGCCGGATCACGGCTAAACCTTGTCATTGTAGGTTCATGGAATAGGTCTCTAGTCCCATGATGGAATTTATTGAACTCAATCGGGTCCAAACCCAAATGGGAGTAGTGCAGGGACAGCCCCATTCCTAAAGTTGTGCTCATAGGCTAGGGGAAGGCAAATCTGACTAAAATTTTATAGAAACGTAATTTTATTCCCGCCTGATAACTAGGGAATTTCAAAAAGTTGAATTTTAAATTTAAAAAAAAATTGAATTTGGAATTCAAAAATGTGAATTTTGAATATGAAAATCAAAAATTTGCATTTCAAAAAATTTGAATTTGAATTTTTAATTTCAGAAATTTGAATTTTGAATTTCAAAAATGCGAATTTTGAATTTGAATTTCAGAATTTTGAGTTTGAATTTGAAAATTTTGAATATTAAATTTGAATTTTGAATTTCAAAATTTTGAATTTGAATTTTGAATTTTGAATTTCAAAATTTGAATACTGAATTTCAAAAATTTGAATTAGTTTTTTAAGAATTTACATTTTTTTTTTGAATTTCGACAAAATTGAAAATTTTGGCCCGCTATTCGCAAACCAACTGGACAGAATTACGACGTTTCCAATTTTCAGGCCGACCTAACGGGGACGAAACGAAAAGTTTTCTGTTTTAATGTTGCTGGAAATACGTGCAGGAAGCTACAGTCAAATTTTTTTGACAAGTTTTAAAATTGCGAGATTTTACTAAATGCAGACCAATCCGAAAATTTCAGATTTTTACCGTGCTAACGAACGCACCGACTAGAGGACGGATATCCTACAGATCTGAGAATAAGGATGGTGTCGAGATAGAACTCAACACAACCTCGCTTTGATACCAAATTGATGTAGTGGTACCGTGACGACGTGTACGTTTCGCTAACGGAAAGACATTCATCACAGAAATTAAAATAACATGGGAGGGTTCCGACCAAAAGCGAACGAAAAGGGGTCGGTTGGCTCTCCAAATCCGATAGATAAATATATGCGGGACTCGATACAACGTCCTTAGGACCTACCTCTCCAACAAGAACACAACTCACCGTAAGCCGGACTCGATACAACGTCCTTAAGACCTACCTCTCCAACAAGCACACAACTCACCGCACCTACACAAACATCGATTCCATCAATCGATTCATTTCAAAACGCAGCGGCAATATTTCGGAGCGGCTATGAACATTCAAGCGGCGATAAAGCTTTAGTTGAGATTAACTCCCTTGTTAACGCCAAGTGCGCCAATCTTGGAGAGCAAACCAAGGCTAGGCCGAGTTTCGCTCCCGCACCGGATCTGCCCGATCCGGACAACAAGAGGTTCAATAACAACACTTATAGTTCAGATTTTTGCAAGCGAGAAAATTAAGATCACGGATAAAACGATTCGACAAAACCTCCACAAAAATGAAACGTAGAAGAATCACTAGAAAGGCGAGGGGTTTCCCAACCAAGAACATGCATGCACTCAAGATAGATGTGGGAGAATCTCTCTCTCCACGGTTCCACCGGCGTCGCACCGAATGGAGAAGCACCCTTTCTTCCTTGGAGTCGCACCGCGGAAGTCTCGTCGGAGTCGCACCGAAGAGGATGGAGGGAGGCGGCCTTGGAGTCACACCAAGATGGGGGGGGGGGGCGGCTAGGAGGGAGAGCTCTCCTTGTGGCCAAAATTTCTAAGGGGAAATAGGGTTTGGTTTTTTTTTTTCTCTTCAATAATTCATTTGTTCACAAGGACCCCCTTAAATAGGAGTTACAACCAAAATCTTAACCATCCATGATGGAGATGAAATCTCATCCATCCGTATGGTTAAATACACACTAAAATAAAATAAAGAGTTCAAAATTAAAATTACAACCATTTTAATAAATATAAAATTATCATCTAGCATGAAATAATTTTATATTTATTAATATAAAATAAAAGTGCATAAATAAAAAGTTTAATTCTTCATGGCGGTTTTGGCACGCCGCGGGCGGAGATTATAACGCGGGCTTCCTTCAGCATCATCATGGCACCTCAGATCTTTGTGTCACAGCGCCTCGACAGCCGGGTCATCATCATCAAGGAGTGTCGGAGGGGATGCGCCATCAATCCTCCCCCACTCAAAATCAAGCACCTCCGATGCGTGGTCCGAGAGGTAGCGGCGGAGAAGATCGGCATCCAGTCGTTGAAGCTCCGTTGCGAGGACCCATGAATCGTCAGAAGGAGGGCGATCACGCCAACGGATGAGGAATCGGCAAGTAGCACCCTCCGAGCTAGTAAGTGGCTCCGCAGCAAGTATCATGTCTGGAGTGAGAAAAGTCTTCGGAAACCTGGGGAACATATCCGCAGTAGGAATAAAAGTATGCGACTTACCATCCGGTGAAATACCTGTGGGGACCGACAGAGAGAGGACATCCGTACTACCACTCCCCAACCCATTAGAAGATTTGGTGGAAGGAGAAGACGTCAAGGAATTCAACTCATGTGGAGGCGATACGAACATCGTTAAATCCGAGACGTTAAAAATAGGAGAGATTCCCCACTCGGCAGGCAAATCCAAAACAAAAACGTTGTCACCTATTTTCTTGATGATCCGAAAGGGGCCGACGCGCTTAGGTGCTAACTTTGTAACAGTGCCAGATGGCAAACGCTCGGGAACTAATCGAACTAAAACCAAATCGCCAACCTTGAAGTGTGACACCCTCCTATGTAAATTAGCGTGCGTTCGATAAGACTCGTATTGATCCGTCAAGGTAGCTCGTATACGTGCATGTAAGTCATGAATATGTTGGGCGAAGGATTGTGCGAACTGACTTTTCTTGTACGTTGGGGCAACGGAACCAAGTCAAGAGGCACAGGGGCCTTGTACCCGTGAACAATCTCGTTTGGAGACAGACCGGTGGACCGAATTTTGGAATTTAGTTCTATGCGGGATTCTCCAACGGGTGCGGTGACAACAGAGTGAATGGACCCAAGTGGGTCGGCTAACACCAAGTCATCACGTTCGGGTGAGATAAGACTTCTTGGAACACCTGCTAATTCATTATATAATTTTAAATCCAAGGTCATCGTAGGATGGGTAGTCGCACGAACTATAGCAGTGGGGTCTTTGGGAGATAAGAATGTTAAAAAGTTCATAACTTCGTTCCCAAGACTAGATTCAAAAATGCTAGCACTCCCAAAGGGAGTGGTATCGGGGGCACGAAGCCTGGGACGATTCCAAAATTTATGGTCAACTAGCATAGGAAGGACAACCCAACGACACCACTCATCTCGTCCCGCGGTGGTAACGGGTTCCATACCATACTTCAAGGTCGGGACTGAAGTAGGGGGACCCAAGCAATCATAAATGGGTGACGGTTCAACGGGGGAGCTAACACTAGCAAGTGGTCCACTAGTGCAGAGAGTGTACCCACACAGCTACTACCAACAGGTAACGGATTGGACCACTTGTCCTCCCCACTAGAAGACACAGGAAACTCACTAGCCCTAATCCCGCTATCAAGAGTGTGAGGGGCTAGAAAGGGTCGCCCCATCTCCTCGGCTTTCTCACCAACATCATCAGAATCACTCGGCTCTATCTCAGAATTTTTAACAACCTCCGGAATGATCTCGGGATGACCAACAGGAGGCTCCCTAAAGGTAATGGGATCAAGTAAAGGTTGACTAATCAGGGCGACCTCAGTCTCAGACACTAAGCCAATCGTGGGAGTGTCAACATGGACAATATGGCCTATGGGCAGGCTAGGACTAACCGGACCAGCCTCGGGTTTAACGGCTAGGCATAACGTGTTCGTTTCTGAGTGGCTAATACAGTCTATAGGCTGATTTTGACTAGTGGTGTCAACATCCCTTTTCGTTGCTAAGCATAGGGGTGTCGACTCAGTAGGGCTACAAATGTCCCGAGATGGGACCGATGGCTTCGTAGGCAGAGTGGACCTAAGAGATATAAGCCGACCCTGATGCATGAATTCTAAGGTGTCATCGCGATCATCGTATATAATATCATGGCTAGCAAGCCAAGGGTGTCCTAATAACACATGGAAGTCCTTCATAGGAAGGACATCACACCAAACACGCTCAGAATAGGCTTTAATGGTGAGGGGCACCAAACATCGTTGGGACACAAAAATAACACTCTCATCTGGACACACAAGGTGGTATGGGCAAGGATGTGGCTCGGTGGTCACCAACATCCTAGACACCGCGTTCTCCGTTATAGCGTTGGTATGATAGACGCTATTAACGACCAACCTGCACCACTTCTCACCGTGCCTAAAGTTTAAACGAATTGATGTGCCGGATCACGGCTAAACCTTGTCATTGTAGGTTCATGGAATGAGTCTCTAGTCCCATGACGGAATTTATTGAACTCAATCGGGTCCAAACCCATATGGGAGTAGTGCGGGGACAGCCTCATTCCTAAAGTTGTGCTCATAGGCTAGGGGAAGGCAAATCTGACTAAAATTTTATAGAAACGTAATTTTATTCCCGCCTGATAACTAGGGAATTTCAAAAAGTTGAATTTTAAATTTAAAAAAAAATTGAATTTTAAATTAAAAAAATGTGAATTTTGAATATGAAAATCAAAAATTTGAATTTAAAAAAATTTGTATTTTTAATTTCAGAAATTTGAATTTTGAATTTCAAAATTTCGAATTTTGAATTTCAGAATTTTGAATTTTGAATTTGAATTTAAAAAATTTGAATTTTGAATTTGATTTTTGAATTTCAAATTTTGAATTTTGAATTTCAAAATTTGAATTTTGAATTTTGAATTTTGAATTTCAAAATTTGAATATTGAATTTCAAAAATTTGAGTTTTATTTTTGAATTTCAAAAATTTGAATTTGTTTTTTCCGAATTTACTTTTTTTTTTAATTTCGACAAAATTGAACATTTTGGCCCGCTATTCGCAAACCAACTCGACAGAATTACGACGTTTCCAATTTTCAGGCCGACCTAACGGGACGAAACGAAAATTTTTCTGTTTTAATGTTGTTGGAAATACGTGCAGGAAGCTACAGAAAAATATTCAGATTTTTTGACAAGTTTTAAAATTACAAAATTTTACTAAATGCAGACCAATCCGAAAATTTCAGATTTTTACCGTGCTAACGAACGCACCGACTAGATGACGGATATCCTACAGATATGAGAGTAAGGATGGTGTCGAGATAGAACTCAACACAACCTCGCTTTGATACCAAATTGATGTAGGGGTACGGTGACGACGTGTACATTTCGCTAACGGAAAGACATTCATCACAGAAATTAAAATAATATGGGAGGGCTCCGACCAAAAGCGAGCGAAAAGGGGTCTGTTGGCTCTCCAAATCCGATAGATAAATATATGTGGGACTCGATACAACGTCCTTAGGACCTACCTCTCCAACAAGCACATAACTCACCGTAAGGCGGACTCGATACAACGTCCTTAAGACCTACCTCTCCAACAAGCACACAACTCACCGCACCTACACAAGCATCTATTCCATCAATCGATTCATTTCAAAACGCAGCGGCAATATTTCGGAGCGGCGATGAACATTCAAGCGGCGATAAAGCTTTAGTTGAGATTAACTCCCTTGTTAACGCCAAGTGCGCCAATCTTGGAGAGCAAACCAAGGCTAGGCCGAGTTTTGCTCCCGCACCGGATCTGCCCGATCCGGACAACAAGAGGTTCAATAACAACACTTATAGTTCAGATTTTTGCAAGCGAGAAAATTAAGATCACGGATAAAACGATTCGACAAAACCTCCACAAAAATGAAACGTAGAAGAATCACTAGAAAGGGGAGGGGTTACCCAACCAAGAACATCCATGCACTCAAGATAGATGTGGGAGAATCTCTCTCTCCACAGTTCCACCAGCGTCGCACCGAATGGAGAAGCACCCTTTCTTCATTGGAGTCGCACCGCGGAAGTCTCGTCGGAGTCGCACCGAAGAGGATGGAGGGAGGCGGCCTTGGAGTCACACCAAGATGGGGGGTGGCGGCTAGGAGGGAGAGCTCTCCTTGTGGCCGAAATTTCCAAGGGGAAATAGGGTTTGTTTTTTTTTTCTCTTCAATAATCCATTTCTTTATAAGGACCCCCTTAAATTGGAGTTACAACCAAAATCTTAACCATCCATGATGGAGATGAAATCTCATCCATCCGTATGGTTAAATACACACCAAAATAAAATAAAGAGTTCAAAATTAAAATTACAACCATTTTAATAAATATAAAATTATCATCTAGCATGAAAATAATTTTATATTTATTAATATAAAATAAAAGTGCATAAATAAAAAGTTTAATTCTTCATGGCGGTTTTGGCACGCCGCGGGCGGAGATTATAACGCGGGCTTCCTTCAACATCATCATGGCACCTCAGATCTTTGTGTCGCAGCGCCTCGGTAGCCGGGTCATCATCATCAAGGAGTGTCAGAGGGGACGCGCCATCAATCGTCCCCCACTCAAAATGAAGCACCTCCGATGCGTGGTCCGAGAAGTAGCGACGGAGAAGATCGGCATCTAGTCGTTGAAGCTCCGTCGCGAGGACCCATGAATCGTCAGAAGGAGGGCGATCACGCCAACGGATGAGGAATCGGCAAGTAGCACCCTCCGAGCTAGTAAGTGGCACCGCAGCAAGTGTCATGTCCGGAGTGAGAAAAGTCTTTGGAAACCTGGGGAACATATCAGCAGTAGGAATAAAAGTATGCGACTTACCATCCGGTGAAATACCTGTGGGCACCGACAGAGAGAGGTCATCCGTGTAACGACCCAAAATGTGAAGTAATGCAAATAGATAATAAAACGCAAATTAAATTGTTATATATCCCCTATGATGAAAAGTAAATAAGTGTCAACTCGGGTTCTTTTGAAGTGGAGTATGAGTTTATCCTATATGGGCAAACTATATGTTGGCAAATTATATAGTTGAGTAGATTTTGGCAAGCTATATATATATATATATATATATATATATAAGGTATATTGGTAAAGGTTTGGGATGGTTGTGCTGGACCGGCTTGTTTGAGTTGGAGTTCCTTATAGTAACTGCTATTAATGTTAGTAACTGCTATTAATGTTATTATTAAAGGGTGCACCTTGGTGTGCTAATAGCAGAAACTGATGAAATTGGTGTGCGAATAGGCACTTAAGAAAGGCGGTGGGCTGTCGGCTTGGATATAATTATCCGCGATCTTTCTCTCCCGATACCTATCCTCTTACCCGTCTGGAGCTCTTGACGGACTCGGAATGAGCTAGGGCTGCTGCGATTCTTCTACCATATGCTCAACGATTACTCCTTCCTGATCGGCAGTGCTAGGAGAGTGGATTTAGGGCTATGGTCTTGTTCTTCCTTGCCGCTATTGCTTGGCTGGACTGAGTTTAGAAGCTGGCCGGCAGTTGTGAGCTGTTTCTGCTCTTATAGTTCCACTGTGAGCCCTCTTTCCCCTTCTCCCTCTTAATTTCTGAGTACTAAGATGATTATGGCCTTATTAATTTCTGCTTTAAGGGGGGGGGGGGGGGGGGGGGGGGGGAGATCTAAGTTGATTGTGAGGTTCTAATTTCTTTGGGGTTCTGTTGGCTTTACTTTGGCCGACTGTTATAGCTTTCTTGTTTTAGCTTTATTCACTGTAGCTGGGAGAAGAATTTAGTTGCTGCTCTTCTTCTCCTTTTGTGGCTGTCGGTGGATTGGGTTTTCTCTTTTTATGTTATATGCTATCCATTTTGGAATTAGTGAAGGAATCAGTTAGCTGCAGTAGGTTTTGTTTATGGAAATAATTTCTTTGTCCCTGTTGGCCGGCCTATACAGAAGGAAGTTTTGGTGGTGACCTAAGTAATCTATAGCTCTCTTGCTTTAATTTTCAGGCCTTGGCCGACTGGGGTTCAAAAAGGGGGACCTTAATGCTTTTGCTTCTCTTTACAGTTAGTTTGGGTTTGCCAAAATGTCTCCAGGTGGGGATCTCTTTACAGTTGGTTGCTGTCCAATTTTTATATGGAGGGGAGTTTTGGTTTTAATAGATGCTATCATCTTACATTCTTAAGAAAATCCCTATATTACTGCTATTGATTTATAATGATTTAAAAAGGGGGTTTCCTTATGAAGTTTTACTTCTCTTTGGGATTAACAAATGAGGATAGGCTATGTTCAATAGAGAATCATAAAGTTTCTTTATGTTGGTTATTTAATTGATGGGGGAGACTATTTTAATGGGACTTCATTGTCTATTTACCACTTAAATATTTACTGTTGGTTCAAAAAGCTATGTGGGCTTGTGTCTTTTGTGGCATTATGCAATGTAGAGGGCCGGTTAAATAGCTTCCAAATGATGTAAACATAGTAGTTAAAATTGTAGCTATAGCGAGGTGCAACCCCGATATAAACGACCCTAAAGGATATGATGCTTATACAGATACCGCGAAGGATGGCACCTCAAAATTGACATGACAATACTATGAACACTGATACTGATTGTGAGAGCTACCTGTTTAATTTATGCTTTATGGCTTTATTTTCTTGTTACATGCGCACTCTTTTTATACTGAATGTTACATGCATAGTTGATATTTAATGTATGGCCCCTTAAAGGCAAACAGGCGAATAAATTCTGAGGGGATATAAAAATGAATAACTCACTTTATGTAAACGTGTCGACACGAGGTTATATTACGGGCGAAATGAAGTGCATGCACATGAATGAAAGGAATATGATGAATTGCCAAACCAGTCGAGCCGAAAGGCATAGACGCGGGTTGTCCGTACTGGTTTTGAAAAATGATGACCCTTCAGGGTAAAGGACCCTTCGGGGTAAAGGACCCTTCGGGGTAAAGGACAAAGGATTCAAATCGCCCCTAATATTTCCTAAGAAATGAAATATTCAAAGAAATACTGATAGACAGAAATACTGATATAGACATACTGATCTATGATTTATTACTACTACACTGATATGATTTACTGATATGATAAATTGATATACTGATATAGACATACTGATATATGATTTAGTATTGCTACATTGGTATGAGGTACTGATTTACTGATACATTGTTTCTTGCTTACACTGATACATGGATACACTTCTTTACTGTTTTAATGTTACATGATATGATTATGATCCTATACTGCTCATACTGTTTTATTGGTACTAACATGTTCATACAGTTACATGCTAAGTTTACTACTGAGACAGACAAACGGTTAGTATGAAAAACATGTTTTAAAATGCGTGGGTTTTACTTTACTTATATACAGCAATGAAAGAGGTTTATCCTCACTTAGTCATATTCGTATGACTAAGCCCGTCGTCAACTTTTGTAGGTAACGGACGTGACTGCGGATACGCAAAAGCAAAAGAACTGATATGGTAGAACACAAACATATTCGACAAAAACAAAAAAAACTACAAGGTACGAAAGTACTTTTTTTTTATTATGTGTTTTTATTCTGTATTTACTAGCCGCACTTCAGCTTGAGACAAAGGCTATGTTTATAGCTTAGATACAGATTTAGTGGGGTCTCAAATGGGGGCCTCACAATTTGGTATCAAAGCCAGGTTCCGAAGAAGTTCGGTTGTAGTGAGTACGGAATAAGCACACATGTTGGCCGGTGAGAAAGTCGTTCATCGAAATCGTTCATAGGAAATTATTCACAGAAATATACATATCCACGGGTTTTGAAAGATTTCCTAAAATGATAGAAAGTAAATGAAATGTACACGAACATAAAGCGACACGAGTCCAAGTCAACCTAAATGTTTTCCTGAAAAGAAATGTCTTCGTAGTGTTAGTGATAGAGAGATGAATATGATATATATAGATTAGGTGAAAGATGAAATTGCTTCAAACAAAAAGATCAATGTACATCGTTGTAGAATGCGAAGATGGAGACATGTAAAATGGTTGAATACGTAATGAAGGGTGTACAAATAGCGGGCTCGAAGTTTCTAAAAAGAGACAAATGGTTATTTATTTCCATGAAAACACTGTTAAAAGCTTTGAGATATTTGCAATAGCGAGAAGAAGTAATCGTAAATGGAAATGCATATGCATTATACGTCTACCTGTTTCATACAACTATGTAAAACAGAAAACGGAATATAGTGAGAATAAAAAGTTATAAATACACTTTGTGTGAATACAATATCATGACTTCCATGAATATGAAAATAAGTGATGTGTTATAAGCCATAAACGAAAATGAGATTGAGGTAAAGGAAATTGTAAAGGATAACAACTTAAGTATGAAAATATGTTGTTATGAAAAAGACAGTCTACCGACACTAGATGTATAGAGTCGCTTTGAAAGAATATACGAAGAACTTGTTGACTTGTCTATACGATTGAACCATGAAAAGTAAGAAACAAATTCTTAATATGTGTGTATTCAAGCAAGGATGAAAGTAATGTTACGAAGCTACGAATATCATAACGATAAAATGAAAATATATAACAATTGTACTTTCATGACTCAAAATAGTGGAATTGGACCAGGTAAAACTATCATTTCTAATTTATGGTGTTAAAGTGGGATTCAAAAAGGTTTACATTATCTTTATATGTTATACCTATGGCCTAATTTGTATATCAAGAATGATTATTTATACAAAATGGACAAGTATAAAACTTTATCGATAAGATTTACTTTGGTCAATACATTTTGACATGACCAGTTGCACCATATAGAATAGAAGCAAATACTTAAGATAATTATTTTGTTTCCAAGAAATATATTTTTATGTGGCAAAGCAAGCAGTATCTTCACAACTTAAACTTGTAAGACTGTGCATAAAATGGGTATGTGGCGACTGAACAATGAAGACGATGGCCAGTAGACGTTATATATATATTGACTAGTACTGATAAAGACGACACGAAAGTTTGAATAACATGTATTGCCTTCTACACCTACAAGATAGGCTAAAATGGTAATTTGAGATGTGAAGAGAGAAATGTGTCAATCAGTTTAGAAATATAATATGGTGAATGAAATAAGAACTTGTTGGGTTTCATGTAATATGAGATCGAATAGATGTTATGTTTAGATGAAATGACAAAGATCAACATAGAATTAAGAACTTAATGTTGTATTAATAGTTGAGGTTCATGTGATAGCATCTCAGACGTATGTATGGTAAAGATGCTATCTAATGTAAAACGTGAAACTTTAAAGGAGTATGAAATATACTTTAAAATGTTCGTAGTAAGTTTAAATAATGGCATTCGCTGTAAAAGTTATGAAGACCATAAAACTTTTAGCTAAAGATCATGAAATATTTAAAGTTATAATGGGTATAACATGGAAGAAAATGAATAAGCAAAGTAAAGATTATAATGTATTGTAATTTCACTTTCACTCTATATAATATATCTTGTATTTCGGCCGAATCTTTGATACGTTATATTTGAAAGAGGCGGTACAAAAATAATGTTAGACAGATAAAGGAAAAGAAACAAGATAAAGAATTACAACATGGTAAATATCTGACCCTTAGTTCACGACAAGTTTAAGGGGTTGAAAGTTAACTTCGAGTGACACGTCATCTTTTGTTGTCATGGGAACACTGTTAAACGTCCGTAGAAAGGTTAATAGCAAGCTTTGAGCAATTATAAGCAGTAGTTAAGAAAATGAATGTACATGGAAGTCTTTCTTCATCTTATATGACATGATTTTAACCAAAAAGTTACAAACACAAGTAAAATGAAAATGAAATAAGGATACAAGTGAAATTGTTTACCGAGTTGGTAGTTTCAATACCATGTATGTCTTCAATGAATGCGATCTTATGTAATACGTTACAAGCTATAAATGAAACCGAAATGGAGGTAAAGAACAAACGATAAAAGGAATGTGTAAACATAACAACATAAAAATAAAAATAAGAAAGTTCACTGACACTCGATCTATTGTCGGTCGTTCTGACAGAAATTATAAAGAGGGAATGATAAGGTAATCAATGATTTAGAAATTCAATGCAAGATATTGCTATGACTCATAATTGCGCTTCGATAACGAGTCGAAAAAGACATGAGAAGTAAATGACACTACTATAAACAAAGCATGTAAAGCAGGTGATAAAAAGTTCATTTATTACACGAAGATATGAGATGTCATAAGTAAGGAACGTTTAAAAAGTAAGGAACGAGAAATGATGAGTGATGCCGTGTACATTGGTAAAACTGTAACGAAATAGATTGCACTATGTATATCATGTTGAAAGTATAATATCGTAAATATCCAAACAGTGAAAGAAGAAAGAACGATAACAATGCTATGTGAAAGCGTTTTCCTGAAGAGTGTATTGAACTGTACTACACGTTTCATGGAACACTAATTTTTTTTTATATAGTTAAATGTGGCGGTTTGTCAATCGCTATCAATGTAAGAATGCGAAAAACGAGAAAGCAAACGAAAGTTTGAAGGCATGGAAAAGTAAAGAACATACTTTGAAGAATCGATATTGTATCCCATCATTGTTTTATTGCAAATGTTGTACGAAAATGTTTTACTGCAGAATGCACTGAAGTGTATCACATGATTCATAGAACACTAAGTTTCTTTTAATATTGTGTGTGGCGGTTTACCGATCGCTGTAAATTCACAAAAGTAAAACTAGGGAAAGCAAACGAATGTTTGAATGAATGGAAAAGTAAGTAATATAAATTGGGAATTATTATTGTAGTCTATTTTCGAGGACGAAAATTTCTATAAGAGGGGAAGAGTTTGTAACGACCCAAAATGTGAAGTAATGCAAATAGATAATAAAACACAAATTATATTGTTATATATCCCCTATGATGAAAAGTAAATCAGTGTCAACTCGGGTTCCTTTGAAGTGGAGTATGAGTTTATCCTATATGGGCAAACTATATGTTGGCAAATTATATAGTTGAGTAGATTTTGGCAAGCTATATATATATATAAGGTATATTGGTAAAGGTTTGGGATGGTTGTGCTGGACCGGCTTGTTTGAGTTGGAGTTCCTTATAGTAACTGCTATTAATGTTAGTAACTGCTATTAATGTTATTATAAAAGGGTGCACCTTGGTGTGCTAATAGCAGAAACTGATGAAATTGGTGTGCGAATAGGCACTTAAGAAAGGCGGTGGGCTGTCGGCTTGGATATAATTATCCGCGATCTTTCTCTCCCGATACCTATCCTCTTACCCGTTTGGAGCTCTTGACGGGCTCGGAATGCGCTAGGGCTGCTGCGATTCTTCTACCATATGCTCAACGATTACTCCTTCCTGATCGGCAGTGCTAGGAGAGTGGATTTAGGGCTGTGGTCTTGTTCTTCCTTGCCGCTATTGCTGGGCTGGACTGAGTTTAGAAGCTGGCCGGCAGTTGTGAGCTGTTTCTGCTCTTATAGTTCCACTGTGAGCCCTCTTTCCCCTTCTCCCTCTTAATTTCTGAGTACTAAGATGATTATGGCCTTATTAATTTCTGCTTTAAGGGGGGGGGGGGGGGGGGGGGGGAGATCTAAGTTGATTGTGAGGTTCTAATTTCTTTGGGGTTCCGTTGGCTTTACTTTGGCCGACTGTTATAGCTTTCTTGTTTCAGCTTTATTCACTGTAGCTGGGAGAAGAATTTAGTTGCTGCTCTTCTTCTCCTTTTGTGGCTGTCGGTGGATTGGGTTTTCTCTTTTTATGTTATATGCTATCCATTTTGGAATTAGTGAAGGAATCAGTTAGCTGCAGTAGGTTTTGTTTATGGAAATAATTTCTTTGTCCCTGTTGGCCGGCCTATACAGAAGGAAGTTTTGGTGGTGACCTAAGTAATCTATAGCTCTCTTGCTTTAATTTTCATGGCCTTGGCCGGCTGGGGTTCAAAAAGGTGGACCTTAATGCTTTTGCTTCTCTTTACAGTTAGTTTGGGTTTGCCAAAATGTCTCCAGGTGGGGATCTCTTTACAGTTGGTTGCTGTCCAATTTTTATATGGAGGGGAGTTTTGGTTTTAATAGATGTTATCATCTTACATTCTTAAGAAAATCCCTATATTACTGTTATTGATTTATAATGATTTAAAAAGGGGGTTTCCTTATGAAGTTTTACTTCTTTTTGGGATTAACAAATGAGGATAGGCTATGTTCAATAGAGAAGCCATAAAGGTTCTTTATGTTGGTTATTTAATTGATGGGGGAGACTATTGTAATGGGACTTCATTGTCTATTTACCACTTAAATATTTACTGTTGGTTCAAAAAGCTATGTGGGCTTGTGTCTTTTGTGGCATAATGCAAAGTAGAGGGCCGGTTAAATAGCTTCCAAATGATGTAAACATAGTAGTTAAAATTGTAGCTATAGCGAGGTGCAACCCCGATATAAACGACCATAAAGGATATGATGCTGATACAGATACCGCGAAGGATGGCACCTCAAAATAGACATGACAATACTATGAACACTGATACTGATGGTGAGAGCTACCTGTTTCATTTATGCTTTATGGCTTTATTTTCTTGTTACATGCGCACTCTTTTTATACTGAATGTTACATGCATAGTTGATATTTAATGTATGGCCCCTTAAAGGCAAACAGGCGAATAAATTCTGAGGGGATATAAAAATGAATAACTCACTTTATGTAAACGTGTCGACACGAGGTTATATTGCGGGCGAAATGAAGTGCATGCACATGAATGAAAGGAATATGATGAATTGCCAAACCAGTCGAGCCGAAAGGCATAAACGCGGGTTGTCCGTACTGGTTTTGGAAAATGATGACCCTTCGGGGTAAAGGACCCTTCGGGGTAAAGGAAAAAGGATTCAAATCGCCCCTAATATTTCCTAAGAAATGAAATATTCAAAGAAATACTGATATAGACATACTGATCTATGATTTATTACTGCTACACTGATATGATTTACTGATATGATAAATTGATATACTGATATAGACATACTGATATATGATTTAGTATTGCTACATTGGTATGCGGTACTGATTTACTGATACATTGTTTCTTGCTTACACTGATACATGGATACACTTCTTTACTGTTTTAATGTTACATGATATGATTATGATCCTATACTGCTCATACTGTTTTATTGGTACTAACATGTTCATACAGTTACATGCTAAGTTTACTACTGAGACAGACAAACGGTTAGTATGAAAAACATGTTTTAAAATGCGTGGGTTTTACTTTACTTATATACAGCAATGAAAGAGGTTTATCCTCACTTAGTCATATTCGTATGACTAAGCCCGTCGTCAACTTTTGTAGGTAACGGACGTGACTGCGGATACGCAAAAGCAAAAGAACTGATATGGTAGAACACAAACATATTCGACAAAAACAAAAAAAAAACTACAAGGTACGAAAGTACATTTTTTTTTATTATGTGTTTTTATTCTGTATTTACTAGCCGCACTTCAGCTTGGGACAAAGGTTATGTTTATAGCTTAGATACAGATTTAGTGGGGTCTCAAATGGGGGCCTCACAATCCGTACTACCACTCCCCAACCCTTTAGAAGATTTGGTGGAAGGAGAAGACGTCAAGGAATTCAACTCATGTGGAGGCGATACGAACATCGTTAAATCCGAGACGTTAAAAATAGGGGAGATTCCCCACTCGACAGGCGAATCCAAAACAAAAGCGTTGTCACCTATTTTCTTGATGATCCGAAAGGGGACGTCGCGCTTAGGTGCTAACTTTTTAACGGTGCCAGATGGCAAACGCTCGGGAACTAATCGAACTAAAACCAAATCGCCAACCTTGAAGTGTGACACCCTCCTATGTAAATTAGCGTGCGTTCGATAAGACTCGTATTGATCAGTCAAGGTAGCTCGTATACGTGCATGTAAGTCATGAATATGTTGGGCGAAGGATTGTGCGAACTGACTTTTCTTGTACGTTGGGGGCAACAGAACCAAGTCAAGAGGCACAGGGGCCTTGTACCCGTGAACAATCTCGTTTGGAGACAGACCGGTGGACCGAATTTTGGAATTTAGTTCTATGCGGGATTCTCCAACGGGTGCGGTGACAACAGAGTGAATGGACCCAAGTGGGTCGGCTAACACCAAGTCATCACGTTCGGGTGAGATAAGACTTCTTGGAACACCTGCTAATTCATTATATAATTTTAAATCCAAGGTCATCGTAGGATGGGTAGTCACACGAACTATAGCAGTGGGGTCTTTGGGAGATAAGAATGTTAAAAAGTTCATAACTTCGTTCCCAAGACTAGATTCAAAAATGCTAGCACTCCCAAAGGGAGTGGTATCGGGGGCACGAAGCCTAGGACGATCCCAAAATTTATGGTCAACTAGCATAGGAAGGACAACCCAACGACACCACTCATCTCGTCCCGCGGTGGTAACGGGTTCCATACCATACTTCAAGGTCGGGACTGAAGTAGGGGGGAACCAAGCAATCATAAATGGGTGACGGTTCAACGGGGGAGCTAACACTAGCATGTGGTCCACTAGTGCAGAGAGTGTACCCACACAACTACTACCAACAGATAACGGATTGGACCACTTGTCCTCCCCACTAGAAGACACGGGAAACTCACTAGCCCTAATCTCGCTATCAAGAGTGTGAGGGGCTAGAAAGGGTCGCCCCATCTCCTCGACTTTCTCACCAACATCATCAGAATCACTCGGCTCTATCTCAGAATTTTTAACAACCTCCAGAATGATCTCGGGATGACCAACAGGAGGCTCCCTAAAGCTAATGAGATCTAGTAAAGGTTGACTAATCAGGGCAACCTCAGTCTCAGACACTAAGCCAATCGTGGGAGTGTCAACATGGACAATATGGCCTATGGGCAGGCTAGGACTACCCGGACCAGCCTCGGGTTTAACGGCTAGGCATAACGTGTTCATTTCTGAGTGGCTAATACTGTCTATAGGCTGATTTTGACTAGTGGTGTGAACATCCCTTTTCGTTGCTAAGCATAGGGGTGTCGACTCAGTAGGGCTACAAATGTCCCCAGATGGGACCGATGGCTTCGTAGGCGGAGTGGACCTAAGAGATATAAGCCGACCCTGATGCATGAAGTCTAAGGTGTCATCGCGATCATCGTATATAATATCATGGCTAGCAAGCCAAGGGTGTCCTAATAACACATGGAAGTCCTTCATAGGAAGGACATGTAACACCCCAGTTTTGCGGAGCGGAGAGTTAACTGTGAAAATGGCAAATTTTCTTAACGCACGATCGTGCGTTTTCCTAACGCACGATCGATCCGACTGTGCGAGCTCTTTGACCGGCAAAATGGTGGTTCTGTCGTTAACCGTGCGTTTTAACGCACGGTCGTGCGTTTTCTTCGATCCGACCGTGCGTGCCCTACACCTGGTAAAATGGAATTTTGGACTTTAGTCGTGCGTTTTTAACGCACGGTCGTGCGTTCGACCGTGCGTTCGGTAACAGATCCGTAAACAGCGATTTTTGGGCGTCCGATTGGATTAGATCTCGATCGAACGACCCAAATAATTTGCTGGGGGGACTTAGGGCGTGGATGAGGGGTTATTCCCTCATTCGTTCAAGATCTTTCTCTCTCTTAGGTTGGAGAAAGGAGAAGGGGCAAGGAGGAAGAAGAAGTGAATCCGCCATTGTTGGTGCTTCGGAGCTCCGTTCGCCGATCCGAGACCGGCAGCGCGTAGAGGGCATCGAGGCGCTTCTTCTCCACCATTTGTTTGCAAGCTTCTCAGGGCTAGGAGGAGATCTCAAAAGGTAAAGACATTTCTCCTCCCGATCTTTAGGATGCGTGCATGGCATCCCTTTAATTTCTGCATTTTGGCACCGGATCCTTCGAGTGAGAGGGATCCGGGTCGCCTTGGTTCAAAAGGAACCATCGGGTTGATTGAGTCCGTCCCCGACATGATTTACACTAGAGATCCGCTCCGTTAGCGGATTAGGCATTGTGGGTGAAGCCGGATCTGTGACAGTTGGTCCGATTCGGTGATGTTGATTGACGCGCATTTTAGGGGTTTTGTTAGAAATCCGAATACGGCGAACTCGTCGTTGTGATGCCCTTGTAGCTTCGTGTGGTAACGAATGTTGGGTTTAGGGGGGAGAAATAATGTGCGGGATATGGTGCTTGTGATGCCTAGGGTTGTGCGAAGGCGCGATTTGTCTTTGTGGTCGGCTGGCTATCCCGTGAAGACTGAGATTCACGTATGGAGAGTGTCCCGTCAAGATTAGTCCCTTCGGTGTTGACTGACGAGAATGTCTGTGCTACGAATGAGTCCGGTAATGGTCTCCAGGCGAGGCAGTCGGTGGACGCTGTCCCGAGTGTAAGTCCAGGGCCTTGGGACGTTTTGAATTTGAATTTTGAATGTCAAAATTTTGAATTTTGAATTTGAATTTTGAATTTCAAAAATTTGAATTTTGAATTTTGAATTTCAAAATTTGAATATTGAATTTCAAAAATTTGAGTTTTAAATTTGAATTTCAAAATTTTGAATTTGTTTTTTCATAATTTACTTTTTTTTTTTGAATTTCGACAAAATTGAAAATTTTGGCCCGCTATTCGCAAACCAACTGGACAGAATTACGACGTTTCCAATTTTCAGGCCGACCTAACGGGGACGAAATGAAAAATTTTCTGTTTTAATGTTGCTGGAAATACGTACAGGAAGCTACAGAAAAATTTTTCATATTTTTTTGACAAGTTTTAAAATTCCGACATTTTACTAAATGCAGATCAATCCGAAAATTTCAGATTTTTACCGTGCTAACGAACGCACCGACTAGAGGACGGATATCCTACAGATCTGAGAGTAAGGATGGTGTCGAGATAGAACTCAACACAACCTCGCTTTGATACCAAATTGATGTAGGGGTACCGTGACGACGTGTACGTTTCGCTAACGGAAAGACATTTATCACAGAAATTAAAATAACATGGGAGGGCTCCGACCAAAAGCGAATGAAAAGGGGTCGGTTGGCTCTCCAAATCCGACAGATAAATATATGCGGGACTCGATACAACGTCCTTAGGACCTACCTCTCCAACAAGCACACAACTCACCGTAAGCCGGACTCGATACAACGTCCTTAAGACCTACCTCTCCAACAAGCACACAACTCACCGCACCTACACAAGCATCTATTCCATCAATCGATTCATTTCAAAACGCAGCGGCAATATTTTGGAGCGGCGATGAACATTCAAGCGGCGATAAAGCTTTAGTTGAGATTAACTCCCTTGTTAACGCCAAGTGCGCCAATCTTGGAGAGCAAACCAAGGCTAGGCCGAGTTTCGCTCCCGCAACGGATCTGCCCGATCCGGACAACAAGAGGTTCAATAACAACACTTATAGTTCAGATTTTTGCAAGCGAGGAAATTAAGATCACGGATAAAACGATTCGACAAAACCTCCACAAAAGTGAAACGTAGAAGAATCACTAGAAAGGGGAGGGGTTACCCAACCAAGAACATGCATGCACTCAAGATAGATGTGGGAGAATCTCTCTCTCCACGGTTCCACCGGCGTCGCACCGAATGGAGAAGCACCCTTTCTTCCTTGGAGTCGCACCGCGGAAGTCTCGCCGGATTCTCACCGAAGAGGATGGAGGGAGGCGGCCTTGGAGTCACACCAAGATGGGGGGCGGGAGCTAGGAGGGAGAGCTCTCCTTGTGGCCGAAATTTCCAAGGGGAAATAGGGTTTAGTTTTTTTTTCTCTTCAATAATTCATTTCTTCATAAGGACCCCCTTAAATAGGAGTTACAACCAAAATCTTAACCATCCATGATGGAGATGAAATCTCATCCATCCGTATGGTTAAATACACACCAAAATAAAATAAAGAGTTCAAAATAAAAATTACAACCATTTTAATAAATATAAATTTATCATCTAGCATGAAATAATTTTATATTTATTAAAATAAAATAAAAGTGCATAAATAAAAAGTTTAATTCTTCATGGCGGTTTTGGCACGCCTCGGCAGCCGGGTCATCATCATCAAGGAGTGTCGGAGGGGACACGCCATCAATCCTCCCCCACTCAAAATCAAGCACCTCCGATGCGTGGTCCGAGAGGTAGCGGCGGAGAAGATCGACATCCAGTCGTTGAAGCTCCGTTGCGAGGACCCATGAATCGTCAGAAGGAGGGCGATCACGCCAATGGATGAGGAATCGACAAGTAGCACCCTCCGAGCTAGTAAGTGGCTCCGCAGCAAGTATCATGTCCGGAGTGAGAAAAGTCTTCGGAAACCTGGGGAACATATCAGCAGTAGGAATAAAAGTATGCGACTTACCATCCGGTGAAATACCTGTGGGGACCGATGGAGAGAGGTCGTCCGTACTACCACTCCCCAACCCATTAGAAGATTTGTTGGAAGGAGAAGACGTCAAGGAATTCAACTCATGTGGAGGCGATACGAACATCGTTAAATCCGAGACGTTAAAAATAGGGGAGATTCCCCACTCGGCAGGCAAATCCAAAACAAAAGCGTTGTCCCCTATTTTCTTGATGATCCGAAAGGGGCCGTCGCGCTTAGGTGCTAACTTTTTAACGGTGCCAGATTGCAAACGCTCGGGAACTAATCGAACTAAAACCAAATCGCCAACCTTGAAGTGTGACACCCTCCTATGTAAATTAGCGTGCGTTCGATAAGACTCGTATTGATCAGTCAAGGTAGCTCGAATACGTGCATGTAAGTCATGAATATGTTGGGCGAAGGATTGTGCGAACTGACTTTTCTTGTACGTTGGGGAAACGGAACCAAGTCAAGAGGCACAGGGGCCTTGTACCCGTGAACAATCTCGTTTGGAGACAGACCGGTGGACCGAATTTTGGAATTTAGTTCTATGTGGGATTCTCCAACGGGTGCGGTGACAACAGAGTGAATGGACCCAAGTGGGTCGCCTAACACCAAGTCATCACGTTCGGGTGAGATAAGACTTCTTGGAACACCTGCTAATTCATTATATAATTTTAAATCCAAGGTCATCGTAGGATGGGTAGTCGCACGAACTATAGCAGTGGGGTCTTTGGGAGATAAGAATGTTAAAAAGTTCATAACTTCGTTCCCAAGACTAGATTCAAAAATGCTAGCACTCCCAAAGGGAGTGGTATCGGGGGCACGAAGCCTGGGACGATTCCAAAATTTATGGTCACCTAGCATAGGAAGGACAACCCAACGACACCACTCATCTCATCCCACGGTGGTAACGGGTTCCATACCATACTTCAAGGTCGGGACTGAAGTAGGGGGACCCAAGCAATCATAAATGGGTGACGGTTCAACGGGGGAGCTAACACTAGCAAGTGGTCCACTAGTGCAGAGAGTGTACCCACACAGCTACTACCAACAGATAACGGATTGGACCACTTGTCCTCCCCACTAGAAGACACAGGAATTTCACTAGCCCTAATCCCGCTATCAAGAGTGTGAGGGGCTAGAAAGGGTCGCCCCATCTCCTCGGCTTTCTCACCAACATCATCAGAATCACTCGACTCTATCTCAGAATTTTTAACAACCTCCGGAATGATCTTGGGATGACCAACAGGAGGCTCCCTAAAGGTAATGGGATCAAGTAAAGGTTGAATAATCAGGGCAACCTCAGTCTCAGACACTAAGCCAATCGTGGGAGTGTCAACATGGACAATATGGCCTATGGGCAGGCTAGGACTAACCGGACCAGCCTCGGGTTTAACGGCTAGGCATAACGTGTTCGTTTCTGAGTGGCTAATACAGTTTATAGGCTGATTTTGACTAGTGGTGTCAACATCCCTTTTCGTTGCTAAGCATAGGGGTGTCGACTCAGTAGGGCTACAAATGTCCCGAGATGGGACCGATGGCTTCGTAGGCAGAGTGGACCTAAGAGATATAAGCCAACCCTGATGCATGAAGTCTAAGGTGTCATCGCGATCATCGTATATAATATCATGGCTAGCAAGCCAAGGGTGTCCTAATAACACATGGAAGTCCTTCATAGGAAGGACATCACACCAAACACGCTCAGAATAGACTTTAATGGTGAGGGGCACCAAACATCTTTGGGACACAAAAATTACACTCTCATCAGGACAAACAAGGTGGTATGGGCAACGATGTGGCTCGGTGGTCACCAACATCCTAGACACCGCGTTCTCCGTTATAGCGTTGGTATGACAGACGCTATCAACGACCAACCTGCACCACTTCTCACCGTGCCTAAAGTTTAAACGAAATTGATGTGCCGGATCACGGCTAAACCTTGTCATTGTAGGTTCATGGGGTCTCTAGTCCCATGACGGAATTTATTGAACTCAATCGGGTCCAAACCCATATGGGAGTAGTGCGGGGACAACCCCATTCCTAAAGTTGTGCTCATAGGCTAGGGGAAGGCAAATCTGACTAAAATTTTATAGAAACGTAGTTTTATTCCCGCATGATAACTAGGGAATTTCAAAAAGTTGAATTTTAAATTAAAAAAAAAATTTGAATTTGAAATTCAAAAATGTGAATTTTGAATATGAAAATCAAAATTTTGAATTTCAAAAAATTTGAATTTTTAATTTCAGAAATTTGAATTTTGAATTTCAAAAATTCGAATTTTGAATTTGAATTTTGAATTTCATAATTTTGAATTTTCAATTCGAATTTCAAAATTTTGAATTTCAAAATTTTGAATTTTGAATATTGAATTTTGAATTTGGAATTTCAAAATTTGAATACTGAATTTCAAAAATTTGAGTTTTAAATTTGAATTTCAAAAATTTGAATTTGTTTTTTAAGAATTTACTTTTTTTTTTGAATTTCGACAAAATTGAAAATTTTGGCCCGCTATTCGCAAACCAACTAGATAGAATTACGACGTTTCCAATTTTCAGGCCGACCCAACAGGGACGAAACGAAAAATTTTCTGTTTTAACGTTGCTGGAAATACGTGCAGGAAGCTACAGAAAAATTTTCAGATTTTTTTGACAAGTTTAAAATTCCGAGATTTTACTAAATGCAGACCAATCCGAAAATTTCAGATTTTTACCGTGCTAACGAACGCACCGACTAGAGGACGGATATCCTACAGATCTGAGAGTAAGGATGGTGTCGAGATAGAACTCAACACAACCTCGCTTTGATACCAAATTGATGTAGGGGTACCGTGACGACGTGCACGTTTCGCTAACGGAAAGACATTCATCACAGAAATTAAAATAACATGGGAGGGCTCCGACCAAAAGCGAACGAAAAGGGGTCGGTTGGCTCTCCAAATCCGATAGATAAATATTTGCGGGACTCGATAAAACGTCCTTAGGACCTACCTCTCTAACAAGCACACAACTCACCGTAAGCCGGACTCGATACAACGTCCTTAAGACCTACCTCTCCAACAAGCACACAACTCACCGCACCCACACAAGCATCTATTCCATCAATCGATTCATTTCAAAACACAGCGGCAATATTTCGGAGCGGCGATGAACATTCAAGCGGCGATAAAGGTTTAGTTGAGATTAACTCCCTTGTTAACGCCAAGTGCGCCAATCTTGGAGAGCAAACCAAGGCTAGGCCGAGTTTTGCTCCCGCACCGGATCTGCCCGATCCGGACAACAAGAGGTTCAATAAAAACACTTATAGTTCAGATTTTTGCAAGCGAGAATATTAAGATCACGGATAAAATGATTCGACAAAACCTCCACAAAAATGAAACGTAGAAGAATCACTAGAAAGGGGAGGGGTTACCCAACCAAGAACATGCATGCACTCAAGATAGATGTGGGAGAATCTCTCTCTCCACGGTTCCACCGGCGTCGCACCAAATGGAGAAGCACCCTTTCTTCCTTGGAGTCGCACCGCGGAAGTCTCGCCGGAGTCGCACCGAAGAGGATGGAGGGAGGCGGCCTTGGAGTCACACCAAGATGGGGGGGGGGGGGGGGGGGGGGGCGGCGGCTAGGAGGGAGAGCTCTCCTTGTGGCCGAAATTTCCAAGGGGAAATAGGGTTTGGTTTTTTTTTTTCTCTTCAATAATTTATTTCTTCATAAGGACCCCCTTAAATAGGAGTTACAATCAAAATCTTAACCTTCCATGATGGAGATGAAATCTCATCCATCCGTATGGTTCAATACACATCAAAATAAAATAAAGAGTTCAAAATTAAAATTACAACCATTTTAGTAAATATAAAATTATCATCTAGCATGAAATAATTTTATATTTATTAATATAAAATAAAAGTGCATAAATAAAAAGTTTAATTCTTCATGGCGATTTTGGCAAGCCGCGGGCGGAGATTATAACGCGGGCTTCCTTCAGCGTCATCATGGCACCTCAGATCTTTGTGTCGCAGTGCCTCTGCAGCCGGGTCATCATCATCAAGGAGTGTCGGAGGGGACGCGCCATCAATCCTCCCCCACTCAAAATCAAGCACCTCCGATGCGTGGTCCGAGAGGCAGCGGCGGAGAAGATCGACATCTAGTCGTTGAAGCTCCGTCGCGAGGACCCATGAATCGTCAGAAGGAGCGCGATCACGCCAACGGATGAGGAATCGGCAAGTAGCACCCTCCGAGCTAGTAAGTGGCTCCGCAGCAAGTATCATGTCCGGAGTGAGAAAAGTCTTCGGATACTTGGGGAACATATCATCAGTAGGAATAAAAGTAGGCGACTTACCATCCGGTGAAATACCTGTGGGGACCGACAGAGAGAGGTCATCCATACTACCACTCCCCAACCCATTAGAAGATTTGGTGGAAGGAGAAGACGTCAAGGAATTCAACCCATGTGGAGGCTATACGAACATCGTTAAATCCGAGACGTTAAAAATAGGGGAGATTCCCCACTCGGCAGGCAAATCCAAAACAAAAGCGTTGTCACATATTTTCTTGATGATCCGAAAGGGGCCGGCGCGCTTAGGTGCTAACTTTTTAACGGTGCCAGATGGAAAACGCTCGGGAACTAATCGAACTAAAACCAAATCGCCAACCTTGAAGTGTGACACCCTCCTATGTAAATTAGCGTGCGTTCGATAAGACTCGTATTGATCTGTCAAGCTAGCTCGTATACGTGCATGTAAGTCATGAATATGTTGGGCGAAGGATTGTGCAAACTGGCTTTTCTTGTACGTTGGGGGCAACATAACCAATTCAAGAGGCACAAGGGCCTTGTACCCGTGAACAATCTCGTTTGGAGACAGACCGGTGGACCAAATTTTGGAATTTAGTTCTATGCGGGATTCTCCAACGGGTGCGGTGACAACAGTGTGAATGGACCCAAGTGGGTCGGCTAACACCAAGTCATTACGTTCGGGTGAGATAAGACTTCTTGGAACACCTGCTAATTCATTATATAATTTTAAATCCAAGGTCATCGTTGGATGGTTAGTCGCGCGAACTATTGTAGTGGGGTCTTTGGGAGATAAGAATGTTAAAAAGTTCATAACTTCGTTCCCAAGACGAGATTCAAAAATGCCAGCACTCCCAAAGGGAGTGGTATCGGGCGCACGAAGCCTAGGACGATCCCAAAATTTATGGTCAACTAGCATAGGAAGGACAACCCAACGACACCACTCATCTCGTCCCGCGGTGGTAACGGGTTCCATACCATACTTCAAGGTCGGGACTGAAGTAGGGGGGACCCAAGCAATCATAAATGGGTGGCGGTTCAACGGGGGAGCTAACACTAGCATGTGGTCCACTAGTGCAGAGAGTGTACCCACACAACTACTACCAACAGATAAAGGATTGGACCACTTGTCCTCCCCACTAGAAGACACAGGAAACTCACTAGCCCTAATCCCGCTATCAAGAGTGTGAGGGGCTAGAAAGGGTCGCCCCATCTCCTCTACTTTCTCACCAACATCATCAGAATCACTCGGCTCTTTCTCAGAATTTTTAACAACCTCCGGAATGATCTCGGGATGACCAACAGGAGGCTCCCTAATGCTAATGGGATCAAGTAAAGGTTGACTAATCAGGGCAACCTCAGTCTCAGACACTAAGCTAATCGTGGGAGTGTCAACATGGACAATATGGCCTATGGGCAGGCTAGGACTAACCGGACCAGCCTCGGGTTTAACGGCTAGGCATAACGTGTTCGTTTCTGAGTGGCTAATACAGTCTATAGGCTGATTTTGACTAGTGGTGTCAACATCCCTTTTCATTGCTAGGCATAGGGGTGTCGACTCAGTAGGGATACAAATGTCCCCAGATGGGACCGATGGCTTCGTAGGCGGAGTGGACCTAAGAGATATAAGCCGACCCTGATGCATGAAGTCTAAGGTGTCATCACGATCATCGTATATAATATCATGGCTAGCAAGCCAAGGGTGTCCTAATAACACATGGATGTCCTTCATAGGAAGGACATGTAACACCCCAGTTTTGCGGAGCGAAGAGTTAACGGTGAAAATGGCAAATTTTCTTAACGCACGATCGTGCGTTTTCCTAACGCACGATCGATCCGACCGTGTGAGCTCTTTGACCGGCAAAATGGTGGTTCTGTCGTTAACCATGCGTTTTAACGCACGGTCGTGCGTTTTCTTCGATCCGGTCGTGCGTGCCCTACACCTGGTAAAATGGAATTTCGGACTTTAGTCGTGCGTTTTTAACGCACGGTCGTGCGTTTTTAACGCACGGTCGTGCGTTCGGTAACAGATCCGTAAACAACGATTTTTGGGCGTCCGATTGGATTAGATCTCGATCGAACGACCCAAATAATTTGCTGGGGGGACTTAGGGCGTGGATGAGGCGTTATTCCCTCATTCGTTCAAGATCTTTCTCTCTCTTAGGTTGGAGAAAGGAGAAGGGGGCAAGGAGGAAGAAGAAGTGAATCCGCCATTATTGGTGCTTCGGAGCTCCGTTTGCCGATCCGAGACCGGCAGCGCGTAGAGGGCATCGAGGCGCTTCTTCTCCACCGTTTGTTTGAAAGCTTCTCATGGCTAGGAGGAGATCTTAAAAGGTAAAGACATTTCTCCTCCCGGTCATTAGGATGCGTGCATGGCATCCCTTTAATTTCTGCATTTTGGCACGGGATCCTTCGAGTGAGAGGGATCCGGGTCGCCTAGGTTCAAAAGGAACCATCGGGTTGATTGAGTCCGTCCCCGACATGATTTGCACTAGAGATCCGCTCCGTTAGCGGATTAGGCATTGTGGGTGAAGCCGGATCTGTGACCATTGGTCCGATTCGGTGATGTTGATTGACACGCATTTTAGGGGTTTTGTTAGAAATCCGAATACGGCGAACTCGTCATTGTGATGCCCTTGTAGCTTCGTGTCGTAACGAATGTTGGGTTTAGGGCGGAGAAATAATGTGCAGGATATGGGGCTTGTGATGCCTAGGGTTGTGCGAAGGCGCGATTGGTCTTTGTGGTCGGCTGGCTATCCCGTGAAGACTGAGATTCACGTATGGAGAGTGTCCCGTCAAGATTAGTCCCTTCGGTGTTGACTGACGAGAATGTCTGTGCTATGGATGAGTCCGGTAACGGTCTCCAGGCGAGGCAGTCGGTGGACGCTGTCCGGAGTGTAAGTCCAGGGCCTTGGGACGTTTTGCTTTAGGCATAATTCTTAGCATCGGTTTGGTGTGTTGTTAGCGGCCTGAGCATGTGAGCTGTTAGACAAGCCCGATGGCATGGTGAGCCAGGCGAGGTGGGTCTCAGCGAGAGCTCTTGTCCTTGGGCTACGATGCCCTTGTGGGGAAATGATGAGTACCCTTGCGGTTGTGATGTGATGATGATGTATGATGTTGTGTTAGATTCATACGCTTAGGATGCCTTGGGTGAAACCCGGGTTTGCATTCATTTTGCATTGGTAGGCCCCTTTTATTATCTGCTCAACATAGACACGTGGATGATGTTTGTGACACTCATGCCTGTATTTATATTGCTTTTCTTTATGTACATTTGCATACGATGTGCTGACTTGCAGGGTGAAGTAGTTCCCCGGGGTCCGCTAGGACGACCGGGAGGAGGGATGTTGTTACACCGTTTGTGGTCAGCCATAGCTGACCCTCGTTTACCGCTCTTTGTTATTTTGTTGCAGGGCAAGAATCGCAGGCTGGACCCAGCGCGCCGGCCAAAAAGGCCTAAAGCCTCATGAAGTGCTTAGTTTGTTTTCCTGCAATACTTTCTCTATATTATGTTGTGACCGGCTTGCATGCCAAGGTAGTTTAGGGAAAAACTATCTTTCCCCTTTTGTTGGGATGTCTTTTAGTATTGAATGTTTGGTGATTTGGACTTTGGTTTTGTAAGGCCTTAAGGCCAGTTGGACTCCTATGTATGGTGGACAATCTCTGTGGTTTTAGTTTGTTTCCGCTGTGTTATCTGAGTTTTGAGATTGGGTAGTTAGTATCATCTTTTAATACTAAAGCTGTGGCGGTTATATGTTGTGGGGTCCCGGCCGGACCCATATTATATGGTCATTACAGGGGAGGTGTTACAATTTGGTATCAGAGCCAGGTTAGAGTATTCTTGCGAGGTCTAGTGTATTTAGATCGCGTAAGAGATTGTCCACATAGAAGTATTGTGCGGGATCATGAGTATCCCTGTGTTCGAGTCTTGCGATTAGAGCTTGATGAAGTTTTATTTTCCTTGCTTATGCTAGGATGTAGGCGACGATGCGGGGACATCGAGGAGGCAAGAGGAGCCTTCAGGGAGCAGTGTTACTGCTCCGGGCCTCATGAATGTGGGCATGTCCCCGACTGATTTCTGTCGCATGCTAGCGGAAGCAATGGTCGCGGCTCAAGCTGGAGCGATGCCACGGGTTCCTACGCCGGTGGTGCAAGTTGCGACTCCTGTCATTCCGGCGGCTACGCCGGATACACCGGATGTCGAAGTGAGGCAGGCAGAGCCTTTAGCGGAGAGAGCTATTTCGATGGGTGATCGATTCATGAAGTACTTCTTGAGTTTCCACCCTCCGACATTCAAGGGAGTTAGCACTCCCACGAATGCCGAAGATTGGCTTTCGATAATCCAGGAACTCTTGAAGGCAGCTGAGACCCCAGAGGAGAGGCAGTCTCACTACGCGAGTTTCATGTTAGAGGGCGATACGAAGTTGTGGTGGGTGAACCATAATGGTCGCCACTTTGTTGGGCGTGTTCCGTCCATGGAGGAGTTCGGGAACGCTTTCCTCAAGTGTTATATTCCGGCCTCAACGAGGTTAGCACTGCAGCGGCAGTTTTTGCATTTGGTTCAGCGTGAGAATACAGTGGACAAATATCTGCATGAGTTCACTCGGTTGGGTCGTTATGCGGGAACGACTATGGCAGATGATGAAGAGAGGGATAATCTCTTCTATCAAGGGTTGAGGGAAAATTTAAGGCAACCACTCATAGCCTTGAAGAATGTGGGATTTAATGAGTTGGTCGAAGCCGCTCGCACTTTGGAGAGCGACATGGAGCGAACCCAGCGGCGAAAGGGTTTTGCGGCAAAGCAGGGATAAGGAAAGCCTTCTCAGTCTCAGTGGAAGTCCGAGGGCAGCCGATGGAAGAAGAAGCCCCGTCCTAGTAGGCCTGGGGAGAGAAGTGGCGCACCTTCGGGAGATTTCTGCTCCAAAGGTCCGTTTACTTGTTACAAGTGCGGCAAGGTGGGTCACATAAGTCGGTTTTGTACCGAGGGCGGAGCTGAGCAGGAGCCGAGGCAGGAACAATCGGTGCGTTCCGGTCCTAGTGTTGTAGAGAAGGGGAAAGCGGCGGAGTCAAGTGCTTCGCGGTTTCCCCCAATGCAGCCGAGAGCGTATAATCTTGGGCAGCAGGAAGCAATACGTCAACCTGACGTGGTGACAGGTACGAAAAGTTTAAGTTTTCGTTTGTTACTATAATGTAGGTTGCGGCCTTTCATGTTTGTTTTGCACGTGGTTAGGTTTCGGGCTAGTTTCAGGCTACCCCTCTCGAGTGTTGTTCGACACGGGAGCGTCGCACTCTTTTCTTGCGGAAAGTTTTATCTGGAAGATTGATGCTGAGTCCGTAGATGCCGAGGTGGAGCTGAGTGTGCGTATGCCGAATGGGTCTTTCATGACTACCATGAGGAAGGGACGCATTGTGATGCAAATCGGTAATAGTGATTTCGTATTGGTAGCAGCGATTATGCCATTAGCCGAATTCGACGTTATCTTGGGGATGGACTGGCTTGCAGCGCAGCGAGCTAGTATCGACTGTCAGTTGAAGGTGGTAACCCTGAGAGGTGAAGGTAGAGCAGAGGTCAAGTTTGAAGGCCTAAGCGGAGTGGCTTGCTCCCTGATTTCCGCTATGCAAATGAGGCGTGTGGTAAACTAAGGAGGCGAGGCGTTTTTAGCTTTGTTGGAGACTCACTCCACAAAGTTGGCTATTGGAGAAGTTCCGGTGGTGGAAGAATTTGAGGATGTATTCCCCGAGGAGCTTCCGGGAGCACCTCCTAAGCGTGAGATCGATTTCTCGATAGAGTTGGTACCGGTTGCGAGGCCGGTGTCGCGTCCTCCGTTTAGGATGGCACCGAAGGAACTGGACGAGCTAAAGGTTCAGTTGCAAGAGTTGTTAGAGCAAGGGTACTTTAGGCCCAGCTCTTCGCCGTGGAGCGCGCCGGTATTGTTTGTGAAGAAAAAGGACGGAAGTATGCGGTTGTGTATCGACTACCGTGAACTAAATAAGTTGACCGTCAAGAATAAATATCCGATTCCCTGAATCAATGATTTGTTCGACCAGTTAGTGGGGTCGGTGGTGTACTCCAAGTTTGATTTGAAATCGGGGTACTACCAGTTGAAGATTCGAGAAGAGGACGTTGCCAAGACAGCGTTTGGGACTCGGTATGGCCACTACGAGTTTTCGGTGATGCCGTTCAGACTGACGAACGCGCCATCTGTGTTCATGGATTTGATGAACAGGGTTTTTCGCCCGTTCTTAGATTCATTCGTGGTGGTGTTTATAGATGATATTTTGGTGTATTCGAAATCGGAGGCAGAGCACGAGTCTCACTTGAGACAAGTATTGCAGACTCTAAGGGAGAATCAACTGTATGCTAAGTTCTCAAAATGCGAGTTTTGGATCGAGAAGGTGGCTTTCTTGGGTCACGTAATTAGTGGAGATGGGGTGGCGGTAGATCCAGCGAAGATTGAAGCCATTAGGGATTGGCCTGTATTGAGAACCGTGGCGGAAGTCCGGAGATTCCTTGGACTAGCCGGTTATTACAGAAGGTTCGTGGAGAACTTTTCGCGGATGGCGTTGCCCCTCACCACTCTCACTCGCAAGGACCAAAGGTTTGTATGGACACCGGAGTGTGCCCGGGCATTCGAGAATTTGAAGGAAAGGTTGATGTCTGCTCCAATACTTAGTCTTCCTAGTGGGACGGAAGGATTTCAGATTTTCAGCGACGCGTCAGGTTGCGGGTTGGGTTGCGTGCTGGTGCAGCACGGCAAGGTGATCGCTTATGGGTCAAGGCAGTTAAAGACTCATGAGAGGAATTATCCCGTCCATGATCTGGAGTTGGCGGCGGTAATCTTTGCGCTAAAATTATGGCGGCACTACGTTTATGGTGAGAAGGTGGAGATCTTCACGGATCACAAAAGCCTGAGGTATCTTCTCGACCAAAAGGATCTGAATATGCGGCAGCGTAGGTGGGTCGAGTTCCTTTGGGACTACGACATGGAGATTCAGTATACGCCGGGTAAAGCTAACGTGGTGGCGGATGCCTTGAGTAGGAAGTACTCCGGGCAAGGTAATTGGATGGAGGCGCATGACGAGCGGTTGATGCGAGACTTGGAGTCTCTTGACATCTATTGTGTGGCTAGAGGTGAGTCTGGCGTGGCTCGTTTGAACTGGATTGAAATGCAGTGTGACATAACGGATCGAATCCGAGAGGCGACCAGTGCGGACGAAGAGTGCCAACAGTTGGTGTTGGAGGCTCAGCAAAGCAAAGGCACTGCTTTGGAGATGGTTGGTGGGATTTTAAAAGAGACAGAAGGGTTTGTGTTCCACGCTTTGGCAAGCTCCGCGAGGAGTTGATGTTTGAGGCTCACTTTACGAAGTACTCCGTTCATCCAGGAAGTACAAAGATGTACGCGGATTTGAAGAAATCTTTTTGGTGGCCTGGGATGAAGCGGGATGTAGCCGAGTACGTGAGCCGATGTCAGACTTGTTCCTTGGTGAAGGCTCAGTGCCAAAGGCCCGGTGGGTTCACTCTTCCCATCCCCGAATGGAAATTCGATGACATCTCTATGGATTTTGTGCATGGTTTGCCTCGATCGCAGCAGGGTAACGATGCGATTTGGGTGATAGTGGATCGCCTGACCAAGGTGGCTCACTTCATTCCGAATCAGAAGGGCGATGACGTGGAGAAGCTCGTGGAGCTTTATGTTCGAAACGTTGTGCGGTTGCACGGGATTCCGAAGAGCATCATTAGTGATCGCGATGGGCGTTTCACTTCGAAGGACTGGAGGTTAGTGCAGAAAAGTTTGGGCACGAAGCTCAAGTTTAGTACCGCGTTCCATTCGCAGACCGATGGTCAGACGGAGCGAACGGACCGTACGTTGGAGGACATGTTGAGGATGTGTGCTCTCGAATTTGGCAAAGGTTGGGAAGACCACCTTTTCATGGTGGAATTCACTTATAATAATAGCTTCCAGGCGAGTATCAAGATGGCGCCATACGAAGCTTTGTATGGAAGGAAGTGTCGAACGCCGATGTCTTGGGCAGAGGTGGGAGACACTAAACTTTTGGGAAAGCAAGTGGTGGAAGATGCTTGCGAGATTGTGCAGACGATTCAGGAGCGCATGAAGGTTGCTCAGGATCGACAAGCGAAGTATTTTAATGCGCGCCACAGAAATGTGGAGTTTGCAGTGGGCGACATGGTCTACTTGAAGATCAAGCCGTTTAAGGGCGTTTCGCGGGTGCGGCGACTCAAGAAGTTGAGTCCGAGGTATTTGGGTCCGTTCGAGGTTACGGAACGTATAGGCGAAGCAGCCTATCGTGTGGCATTGTCCGCAGAGCTGAGTGGATTACATGATGTTTTCCATGTCTCTGTGCTGAGGAAAGCTTTGGTGGAGCCGAGCGTCGTGGCCGAAGCGGCGGCGGTGCCGGTGATGGAGGATTTGGGTACGAGGGTTCGTCAAGTTTGCGTGGAGGATTCGGAAGTCCGGCAGTTGCGTAACAAGGAAGTCAAGCTTGTAAAGGTGCGATGGAACAACTGCGGGCGAGACGAATTCTCTTGGGAGCGTGAGCAAGTGATGCGGGAGGATTTCCCGGAACTTTTTGCATCAGGTATGCATGGCAGTTTTCTGTTTCAGTTTTGAAATTTCGAGGACGAAATTCTTTTAAGGGGGGTGGAGTTGTAACACCCCAGTTTTGCGGAGAGGAGAGTTAACGGTGAAAATGACAAATTTTCTTAACGCACGATCGTGCGTTTTCCTAACGCACGATCGATCCGACCGTGCAAGCTCTCCGACCGGCAAAATGGTGGTTCTGTCGTTAACCATGCGTTTTAACGCACGGTCGTGCGTTTTCTTCGATCCGGCCGTGCGTGCCCTACACCTGGTAAAATGGAATTTCGAACTTTAGTCGTGCGTTTTTAACGCACGGTCGTGCGTTCGACCGTGCGTTCGGTAGCAGATCCGTAAACAACAATTTTTTGGCGTCTGATTGGATTAGATCTCGATCGAATGACCCAAATAATTCGCTGGGGGGACTTAGGGCGTGGATGAGGGGTTATTCCCTAATTCGTTCAAGATCTTTCTCTCTCTTAGGTTGGAGAAAGGAGAAGGGGGCAAGGAGGAAGAAGAAGTGAATCCGCCATTGTTGAAGCTTCGGAGCTCCGTTCGCCGATCCGAGACCGGCAGCGCGTAGAGGGCATCGAGGCGCTTCTTCTCCACCGTTTGTTTGCAAGCTTCTCATGGCTAGGAGGAGATCTCAAAAGGTAACGACATTTCTCCTCCCGGTCTTTAGGATGCGTGCATGGCATCCCTTTAATTTCTGCATTTTGGCACCGGATCCATCGAGTGAGAGGGATCCGGGTCGCCTTGGTTCAAAAGGAACCATCGGGTTGATTGAGTCCGTCCCCGACATGATTTGCACTAGAGATCCGCTCCGTTAGCGGATTAGGCATTGTGGGTGAAGCCGGATCTGTGACCGTTGGTCCGATTCGGTGATGTTGATTGACGCGCATTTTAGGGGTTTTGTTAGAAATCCGAATATGGCGAACTCGTCGTTGTGATGCCCTTGTAGCTTCGTGTGGTAACCAATGTTGGGTTTAGGGCGGAGAAATAATGTGCGGGATATGGGGCTTGTGATGCCTAGGGTTGTGCGAAGGCGCGATTGGTCTTTGTGGTCGGCTGGCTATCCCGTGAAGACTGAGATTCACGTGTGGAGAGTGTCCCGACAAGATTAGCCCCTTCGGTGTTGATTGACGAGAATGTCTGTGCTACGGATGAGTCCGGTAACGGTCGCCAGGCGAGGCAGTCGGTGGACGTTGTCCCGAGTGTAAGTCCAAGGCCTTGGGACGTTTTGCTTTAGCCAGAATTCTTAGCATCGGTTTGGTTTGTTGTTAGCGGCCTGAGCATGTGAGCTGTTAGACAAGCCCGATGGCTTGGTGAGCTAGGCGAGGTGGGTCTCAGCGAGAGCTCTTGGCCTTGGGCTACGATGCCCTTGTGGGGAAATGATGAGTACCCTTGCGGTTGTGATGTGATGATGATGTATGATGTTGTGTTAGATTCATACGCTTAGAATGCCTTGGGTGAAACCCGGGTTTGCATTCATTTTGCATTGGTAGGCCCCTTTTATTATCTGCTCAACATAGACAGGTGGATGATGTTTGTGACACTCATGCCTGTATTTATGTTGCTTTTCTTTATGTACATTTGCATACGAAGTGCTGACTTGCAGGGTGAAGTAGTTCCCCGGGGTCCGCTAGGACGGCCGGGAGGAGGGATGTTGTTACACCGTTTGTGGTCAGCCATAGCTGACCCTCGTTTACCGCTCTATGTGATTTGGTTGTAGGGCAAGAATCGCAGGCTGGACTCAGCGCGCCGGCCAAAAAGGCCTTAAGCCTCATGAAGTGCTTAGTTTGTTTTCCTGCAATACTTTCTCTATATTATGTTGTAACCGGCTTGCATGCCGAGGTAGTTTAGGGAAAAACTATCTTTCCCCTTTTGTTCGGATGTCTTTTAGTATTGAATGTTTGGTGATTTGGACTTTGGTTTTGTAAGACCTTAAGGCCAGTTGGACTCCTATGTATGGTGGACAATCTCTGTGGTTTTAGTTTGTTTCCGCTGTGTTATCTGAGTTTTGAGTAGTTAATATCATCTTTTAATACTAAAGCTGTGGCGGTTATATGCTGGGGGGTCGCGGCCGGACCCATATTATATGGTCATTACAGGGGAGGTGTTACAGGACATCACACCAAACACGCTCAGAATAGGCTTTAATGGTGAGGGGCACCAAACATCGTTGGGACACAAAAATAACACTCTCATCAGGACACACAAGGTGGTATGGGCAAGGATGTGGCTCGGTGGTCACCAACATCCTAGACACCGCGTTCTCCGTTATAACGTTGGTATGACAGACGCTATCAACGACCAACCTGCACCACTTCTCACCGTGCCTAAAGTTTAAACGAAATTGATGTGCCGGATCACGGCTAAACCTTGTCATTGTAGGTTCATGGAATGGGTCTCTAGTCCCATGACGGAATTTATTGAACTCAATCGGGTCCAAACCCATATGTGAGTAGTCCGGGGAGAGCCCCATTCCTAAAGTTGTGCTCATAGGCTAGGGGAAGGCAAATCTGACTAAAATTTTATAGAAATGTAATTTTATTCCGGCCTGATAACTAGGGAATTTCAAAAAGTTGAATTTTAAATTTAAAAAAAAAATTGAATTTGAAATTCAAAAATGTGAATTTTGAATATGAAAATCAAAAAATTGAATTTCAAAAAATTTGAATTTTGAATTTGAAATTTTAATTTCAGAAATTTGAATTTTGAATTTCAAAAATTCGAATTTTGAATTTCAGAAATTTGAATTTTGAATTTGAATTTCAAAAATTTGAATTTCAAAATTTGGAATTTTGAATTGGAATTTTGAATTTCAAAAATTTGAATCTTGAATTTTGAATTTCAAAATTTGATTATTGAATTTCAAAATTTGAATATTGAATTTCAAAAATTTGAGTTTTAAATTTGAATTTCAAAAATTTGAATTTGTTTTTCCAGAATTTACTTTTTTTTTTTGAATTTCGACAAAATTGAAAATTTTGGCCCGCTATTCGCAAACAAACTCGACAGAATTACGACGTTTCCAATTTTCAGGCCGACCTAACGGGGACGAAACGAAATTTTTTTGTTTTAATGTTGCTGGAAATACGTGCAGAAAGCTACAGAAAAATTTTCAGATTTTTTTGACAAGTTTTAAAATTCCGAGATTTTACTAAATGCAGACCAATCCGAAAATTTCAGATTTTTACCGTGCTAACGAACGCACCGACTAGAGGACGGATATCCTACAGATCTGAGAGTAAGGATGGTGTCGAGATAGAACTCAACACAACCTCGCTTTGATTCCAAATTGATGTAGGGGTACCGTGACGACGTGTACGTTTCGCTAACGGAAAGACATTCATCACAGAAATTAAAATAACATGGGAGGGCTCCGACCAAAAGCGAACGAAAAGGGGTCGGTTGGCTCTCCAAATCCGATAGATAAATATATGCGGGACTCGATACAACGTCCTTAGGACCTACCTCTCCAACAAGCACACAACTCACCGTAAGCCGGACTCGATACAACGTCCTTAAGACCTACCTCTCCAACAAGCACACAACTCACGACACCTACACAAGCATCTATTCCATCAATCGATTCATTTCAAAACGCAGCGGCAATATTTCGGAGCGGCGATGAACATTCAAGCGGCGATAAAGTTTTAGTTGAGATTAACTCCCTTGTTAACGCCAAGTGCGCCAATCTTGGAGAGCAAACCAAGGCTAGGCCGAGTTTCGCTCCCGCACCGGATCTGCCCGATCCGGACAACAAGAGGTTCAATAACAACACGTATAGTTCAGATTTTTGCAAGCGAGAAAATTAAGATCACGGATAAAACGATTCGACAAAACCTCCACAAAAATGAAACGTAGAAGAATCACTAGAAAGGGGAGGGGTTACCCAACCAAGAACATGCATGCACTCAAGATAGATGTGGGAGAATCTCTCTCTCCACGGTTCCACCGGCGTCGCACCGAATGGAGAAGCACCCTTTCTTCCTTGGAGTCGCACCGTGGAAGTCTCGCCGGAGTCGCACCGAAGAGGATGGAGGGAGGCGGCCTTGGAGTCACACCAAGATGGGGGGCGGCGGCTAGGAGGGAGAGCTATCCTTGCGCCCGAAATTTCCAAGGGGAAATAAGGTTTGGTTTTTTTTTTCTTCAATAATTCATTTCTTCATAAGGACCCCCTTAAATAGGAGTTACAACCAAAATCTTAACCATCCATGATGGAGATGAAATCTCATCCATCCGTATGGTTAAATACACACCAAAATAAAATAATGAGTTAAAAATTAAAATTACAACCATTTTAATAAATATAAAATTATCATCTAGCATGAAATAATTTTATATTTATTAATTTAAAATAAAAGTGCATAAATAAAAAGTTTAATTCTTCATGGCGGTTTTGGCACGCCGCGGGCGGAGATTATAATGCGGGCTTCCTTCAGCATCATCATGGCACCTCAGATCTTTGTATCGCAGCGCCTCGGCAGTCAGGTCATCATCATCAAGGAGTGTTGGAGGGGACGCGCCATCAATCCTCCCCCACTCAAAATCAAGCACCTCTGATGCGTGGTCCGAGAGGTAGAGGCGGAGAAGATCGGCATCCAGTCGTTGAAGCTCCGTCGCGAGGACCCATGAATCATCAGAAGGAGGGCGATCACGCCAACAGATGAGGAATCGGCAAGTAGCACCCTCCGAGCTAGTAAGTGGCTCCGCAGCAAGTATCATGTCCGGAGTGAGAAAAGTCTTCGGAAACCTGGGGAACATATCAGCAGTAGGAATAAAAGTATGCGACTTACCATCCGGTGAAATACCTGTAGGGACCGACAGAGAGAGGTCATCCGTACTACCACTTCCCAACCCATTAGAATATTTGGTGGAAGGAGAAGACGTCAAGGAATTCAACTCATGTGGAGGCGATACGAACATCGTTAATCCGAGACGTTAAAAATAGGGGAGATTCCCCACTCGGCAGGCAAATCCAAAACAAAAGCGTTGTCACCTATTTTCTTGATGATCCGAAAGGGGCCGGCGCGCTTAGGTGCTAACTTTTTAACGGTGCCAGATGGCAAACGCTCGGTAACTAATTGAACTAAAACCAAATCGCCAACCTTGAAGTGTGACGCCCTCCTATGTAAATTAGCGTGCATTCGATAAGACTCGTATTGATCAGTCAAGGTAGCTCGTATACGTGCATGTAAGTCATGAATATGTTGGGCGAAGGATTGTGCGAACTGACTTTTCTTGTACGTTGGGGGCAACGGAACCAAGTCAAGAGGCACAGGGGCCTTGTACCCGTGAACAATCTCGTTTGGAGACAGACCGGTGGACCGAATTTTGGAATTTAGTTCTATGCGGGATTCTCCAACGGGTGCGGTGACAACAGAGTGAATGGACCCAAGTGGGTCGGCTAACACCAAGTCATCACGTTCGGGTGAGATAAGACTTCTTGGAACACCTGCTAATTCATCATATAATTTTAAATCCAAGGTCATCGTAGGATGGGTAGTCGCACGAACTATAGCAGTGGGGTCTTTGGGAGATAAGAATGTTAAAAAGTTCATAACTTCGTTCCCAAGACAAGATTCAAATATGCCAGCACTCCCAAAGGGAGTGGTATCGGGGGCACGAATCCTAGGACGATCCCAAAATTTATGGTCAACTAGCATAGGAAGGACAACCCAACGGCACCACTCATCTCATCCCGCGGTGGTAACGGGTTCCATACCATACTTCAAGGTCGGGACTGAAGTAGGGGGGACACAAGCAATCATAAATGGGTGATGGTTCAACGGGGGAGCTAACACTAGCATGTGGTCCACTAGTGCAGAGAGTGTACCCACACAACTACTACCAACAGATAACGGATTCGACCACTTGTCCTCCCCACTAGAAGACACATGAAACTCACTAGCCCTAATCCCGCTATCAAGAGTGTGAGGGACTAGAAAGGGTCGACCCATCTCCTCGGCTTTCTCACCAACATCATCAGAATCTTTCGGCTCTATCTCAGAATTTTTAACAACCTCCGGAATGATCTCGGGATGACCAACAGGAGGCTCCCTAAAGCTAATGGGATCAAGTAAAGGTTGACTAATCAGGGCAACCTCAGTCTCAGACACTAAGCCAATCGTGGGAGTGTCAACATGGACAATATGGCCTATGGGCAGGCTAGGACTAACCGGACCAGCCTCGGGTTTAACGGCTAGGCATAACGTGTTCGTTTCTGAGTGGCTAATACAGTCTATAGGCTGATTTTGACTAGTGGTGTCAACATCCCTTTTCGTTGCCAAGCATAGGGGTGTCGACTCAGTAGGGCTACAAATGTCCCCAGATGGGACCGATGGCTTCGTAGGCGGAGTGGACCTAAGAGATATAAGCCGACCCTGATGCATGAAGTCAATGGTGTCATCGCGATCATCGTATATAATATCATGGCTAGCAAGCCAAGGGTGTCCTAATAACACATGGAAGTCCTTCATAGGAAGGACATCACACCAAACACGCTTAGAATAGGCTTTAATGGTGAGGGGCACAAAACATCGTTGGGACACAAAAATAACACTCTCATCAGGACACACAAGGTGGTATGGACATGGATGTGGCTCGGTGGTCACCAACATCCTAGACACCGCGTTCTCCGTTATAGCGTTGGTATGACAGACGCTATCAACGACCAACCTGCACCACTTCTCACCGTGCCTAAAGTTTAAACGAAATTGATGTGCCGGATCACGGCTAAACCTTGTCATTGTAGGTTCATGGAATGGGTCTCTAGTCCCATGACGGAATTTATTGAACTCAATCGGGTCCAAACCCATATGGGAGTAGTGCGGGGACAGCCCCATTCCTAAAGTTGTGCTCATAGGCTAGGGGAAGGCAAATCTGACTAAAATTTTATAGAAACGTAATTTTATTCCCGCCTGATAACTAGGGAATTTTAAAAAGTTGAATTTAAAATTTTAAAACAAAATTGAATTTGAAATTCAAAAATGTGAATTTTGAATATGAAAATAAAAAATTTGAATTTCAAAAAATTTGAATTTTTAATTTCAGAAATTTGAATTTTGAATTTCAAAAATTCGAATTTTGAATTTGCATTTTGAATTTCAGAATTTTGAATTTTGAATTTCAAAAATTTGAATTTTGAATTTGAATTTTGAATTTCAAAATTTTGAATTTTGAATTAGAATTTTGAATTTCAAAATTTGAATATTGAATTTCAAAAATTTGAGTTTTAAATTTGAATTTCAAAAATTTGAATTTGTTTTTTCAGAATTTACTTTTTTTTTGAATTTCGACAAAATTGAAAATTTTGGTCCGCTATGCAAACCAACTGGACAGAATTACGACGTTTCCAATTTTCAGGCAGACCTAACGGGGTCGAAACAAAAATTTTCTGTTTTAATGTTGCTGGAAATACGTGCAGGAAGCTACAGACAAATATTCAGATTTTTTTGACAAGTTTTAAAATTTCGAGATTTTACTAAATGCAGACCAATCCGAAAATTTTAGATTTTTACCGTGCTAACGAACGCACCGACTAGAGGACGGATATCCTACGGATCTGAGAGTAAGGATGGTGTCGAGATAGAACTCAACACAACCTCGCTTTGATACCAAATTGATGTAGGGGTACCGTGACGACGTGTACGCTTCTGTAACTTGCCGAACCAACTCAGCAGACGGAGGTGTAGGAGCCTCAGCAGACCCACTACTCTCAACCACATCACGGAGACGCGACGGTCCCGCTGCACTTCGAGTGCCCTACACAAGTGCATCACACAGTTAGGCGACAGCACAGTCGCAACTAACAACAAAAGGAACACTCAGGTTCCAAAATCATGCAATTATTGTTGGTTTGTTGTTACATTTTATTCATAAGTGGACATTTTTGGGTTTATTTTACGTCTCGACAGTAGCGCACACACGTGCTCACCACCCCTTAAAAGAATTCGTCCGCGAATTCCTTAGAAGGATACGGAAACCTTAGATGCTGATACCAATTTGTAACACCCCCATCCGTTAGGAAGCATATGACAGAAGGTCCGGCCGGGGCCCCACGCCATATACTACCAAACAAACCGGAACGTCACTTAATTGAAATATGGAACGACTCTAAACAACGAACCTAACTCAGAGCATTCTATGCGGAAGCAGAAGAGAGAGACAAAGTATATAAACCACCAAAACCCGAACCCGGGCATGTCCACTTCTAATAATAGGAATAAAAGGTTTTACACAACAAAAGAGGCACGACGGCCTTACAGTTTACCAACATCGGCGCACAGGCCGACCATACATGAAAAGCAAAAGAACATAAAAAGGCCTTCAAGGGCCGCAGCAGCACCAGGGCTTCAGCCCACTATTAGCCCGCTATGTTCCCGCTCGGTCCAGCACCTGTACAACAAGCCCACCAAAAACGGTGGCAAAACAGGGCAACGGTCAGCTAAAGCTGACCAAATTATAACGACCCCACCCCTTCGAGGGGGTGGCAGTTCTAATCAGCCCTGCAACACAACTCAGCAGCATATATATATATATATATATATATATATATATATATATAAGAGTGCGACTAGCAAAGCCCACAACAGAACATACATATGCAACAATCACAAACGTGGGAATGGCCTCGACGTCTCGTGCTCTCAGGCACTCTTTGGTGTACTCCGCCTTCCTCCACCATCCATTCTCGATGGCTTTGCCCTTTGAGGCTAAAGTCGGTGGCCTGAATACCAGGGCTCTCCCGTGCTTTAATTGTGAACAGAACGTAGTCCGAAGACTCTTTCCCAACGCCTCCCGACATGCTATTCGAGACTTACTAATCAGGTGCTGCGATGGTGCGGTTTCAGGTTCGCCAAATGCCCGTTGTTCACAGCTCTCGTTGTACAACACGAAAAGCGGGTATGACGTCTCCTCAGCCAAGGTATTCTCAAATAGCCGGCTCTGCGGGCTGCTAAATCATCCACCAGGACACCCTTACAGGTCGGGCACACAGGCCTCAGGTCCTTTCAACAGGTGGGCACAACAACATCACCAGAACTCAGTCTGGGAGCTGTCGCCTGGCGACATTCAATGTCGCCAGCGACAGTGGACAAAACCCCATTTTGGCTTCTAGCTGTGGGTGCTTCCCGGGGCACACCCCCAGGCGTTGCTGCACATGCAGTAGCACTCCCACTGCCTCAGAACGTCCAAAATTCACCAGACCCAAGTCTGGGAGCTACCCCCCGGCGATAACGCTAACGCCGGCGGTAGTGAACAGAAACTCCATTTCTGTTTCTAACTTCGGGTGCTTCCCGGGGCACACCCCCAGGCGTTGCTGCGCATGCAGTAGCACCCTCTAGTCCTACGAAGCAGTATATCTACACGGGGTTTTCTCCAGCACGCATAATACTAAAAAGCATCACCAATCCGGACGAACCGTCTCGGATGGGCTTCACACAGCGCGCCTACGTCCATTTCACGCATGGACTCTACATGTATGCAAGATTTGACGGGGATAACACGAATCGACCCGTCGGAGGCCACGACCTCACCCTTTTGGGTAGGGGGCCTCAACGATGTAAGGAACGGACTAGAACGTGTCCAAATGAGAGTAAAGAGAATCGTTACCCTTGGCGCGCGTTTCGAAACCATGGAGCACGATCGTAGCGGCTGTCCGCGCACCGGTCCGAGCTCCGAAATGACCACGTGAGTTCTTCCTCGCACTTCGCCGGCCAAGCTCAAGCACCACGGCTACACCCAACCCAAGGGTCGGCCTTCTCCAAACCGGCGGCGGCCAGGACAAAGAGAGGAGGAGAGAAGCTCGACTCCTTGTCGACGGGAGAAAGGAGACGAAGGAAGAGCTGGGTCCTCCTTGCCCTAGGCGGCGACGGGAAGGGAGGAGAGGGAGGAGCTCGGGTCTTCCTTGCTCCAATCCGACGGGAGAGAGGGAGAGGAAGAAGGGGACGAGCCCTCCTTGCCCTAGGCCTACGTGGAGAGGGGAGAGGAAGAAGGGGCTGCTCCTCCTTGCTCCAGGCGGCGACGGGAGAGAGGGATCGAGAGGGGGAGAAGGGGCGCGACTTGTGCGACGGGAGATCGGGAGAGAGGGGAGATCGGTTTTGCGGCTGCTCCTGTGCGAACGAGAAAGAGGGAGGGGGGAGATCGGGTGTTAGGTTAGAGGGAGGGGTTTGGGGTTTTAACAAAACCCTAGCCCAAGACTATCCGCAGACCACTCCTATCCGCACCCCAAACACCGCTAAACGCACCCCAAATTCAGTTTATTGAAATTAAGGCGTTATAAGGGGTTACCCAACCAAGAACATGCATGCACTCAAGATAGATGTGGGAGAATCTCTCTCTCCACGGTTCCACCGGCGTCGCACCGAATGGAGAAGCACCCTTTCTTCCTTAGAGTCGCACCGCGGAAGTCTCGCCGGAGTCGCACCGAAGAGGATGGAGGGAGGCGGCCTTGGAGTCACACCAAGATGGGGGGGGGGGGGGGGGGGGGGGGCGGCGGCTAGCAGGGAGAGCTCTCCTTGTGGACGAAATTTCCAAGGGGAAATAGGGTTTGGTTTTTTTTTCTCTTTAATAATTCATTTCTTCATAAGGACCCCCTTAAATAGGAGTTACAACCAAAATCTTAACCATCCATGATGGAGATGAAATCTCATCCATCCGTATGAAAATACACACCAAAATAAAATAAAGAGTTCAAAATTAAAATTACAACCATTTTAATAAATATAAAATTATCATCTAGCATGAAATAATTTTATATTTATTAATATAAAATAAAAGTGCATAAATAAAAAGTTTAATTCTTCATGGCGGTTTTGGCACGCCGCGGGCAGAGATTATAACGCGGGCTTCCTTCAGCATCATCATGGCACCTCAGATCTTTGTGTCACAGCGCCTCGGCAGCCGGGTCATCATCTTCAAGGAGTGTCGGAGGAGACGCGCCATCAATCCTCCCCCACTCAAAATCAAGCACCTCCGATGCGTGGTCCGAGAGGTAGCGGCGGGGAAGATCGGCATCCAGTCGTTGAAGCTCCGTCGCGAGGACCCATGAATCGTTAGAAGGAGGGCGATCATGCCAACGGATGAGGAATCGGCAAGTAGCACCCTCCGATCTAGTAAGTGGCTCCGCAGCAAGTATCATGTCCGGAGTGAGAAAATTATTCGGAAACCTGGGGAACATATCAGCAGTAGGAATAAAAGTATGCAACTTACCATCCGGTGAAATACCTGTGGGGACCGAAAGAGAGAGGTCATCCGTACTACCACTCCCCAACCGATTAGAAGATTTGGTGGAAGGAGAAGACGTCAAGGAATTCAACTCATGTGGAGGCGATACGAACATCGTTAAATCTGAGATGTTAAAAATAGGGGAGATTCCCCACTCGGCAGGCAAATCCAAAACAAAAGCGTTGTCACCTATTTTCTTGATGATCCGAAAGGGGCCGGCGCGCTTAGGTGCTAACTTTTTAACGGTGCCAGATGGCAAACGCTCGGGAACTAATCAAACTAAAACCAAATCGCCAACCTTGAAGTGTGAAACCCTCCTATGTAAATTAGCGTGCGTTAGATAAGACTCGTATTGATCAGTCAAGGTAGCTCGTATACGTGCATGTAAGTCATGAATATGTTGGGCGAAGGATTGTGCGAATTGACTTTTCTTGTACGTTGGGGGCAACGGAACCAAGTCAAGAGGCATATGATCCTTGTACCCGTGAACAATCTCGTTTGGAGACAGACCGGTGGACCGAATTTTGGAATTTAGTTCTATGCGGGATTCTCCAACGGGTGCGGTGACAACAGAGTGAATGGACCCAAGTGGGTCGGCTAACACCAAGTCATCACATTCGGGTGAGATAAGACTTCTTGGAACACCTGCTAATTCATTATATAATTTTAAATCCAAGGTCATCGTAGGATGGGTAGTCGCACGAACTATAGCAGTGGGGTCTTTGGGAGATAAGAATGTTAAAAAGTTCATAACATCGTTCCCAAGACTAGATTCAAAAATGCTAGCACTCCCAAAGGGAGTGGTATCGGGGGCACGAAGCCTAGGACGATCCCAAAATTTATGGTCAACTAGCATAGGAAGGACAACCCAACAACACCACTCATCTCGTCCCGCGGTGGTAACGGGTTCCATACCATACTTCATGGTCGGGACTGAAGTAGGGGGGACCCAAGCAATCATAAATGGGTGACGGTTCAACGGGGGAGCTAACACTAGCATGTGGTCCACTAGTGCAGAGAGTGTACCCACACAACTACTTCCAACAGATAACGGATTGGACCACTAGTCCTCCCCACTACAAGACACAGGAAACTCACTAGCCCTAATCCCGCTATCAAGAGTGTGAGGGACTAGAAAGGGTCGCCCCATCTCCTCGGCTTTCTCACCAACATCATCAGAATCACTCGGCTTTATCTCAGAATTTTTAACAACCTCCGGAATGATCTTGGGATGACCAACAGGAGGCTCCCTAAAGCTAATGGGATCAAGTAAAGGTTGACTAATCAGGGCAACCTCAGTCTCAGACACTAAGCCAATCGTGGGAGTGTCAACATGGACAATATGGCCTATGGGCAGGCTAGGACTAATCGGACCAGCCTCGGGTTTAACGGCTAGGCATAACGTGTTCATTTCTGAGTGGCTAATACAGTCTATAGGCTGATTTTGACTAGTGGTGTCAACATCCCTTTTCGTTGCTAAGAATAGGGGTGTCGACTCAGTAGGATTACAAATGTCCCCAGATGGGACCGATGGCTTCGTAGGCGGAGTGGACCTAAGAGATATAAGCCGACCCTAATGCATAAAGTCTAAGGTGTCATCGCGATCATCGTATATAATATCATGGCTAGCAAGCCAAGGGTGTCCTAATAACACATGGAAGTCCTTCATAGGAAGGACATCACACCAAACATGCTCAGAATAGGCTTTAATGGTGAGGGGCACCAAACATCGTTGGGACACAAAAATAACACTCTCATCAGGACACACAAGGTGGTATGGGCAAGGATGTGGCTCGGTGGTCACCAACATCCTAGACACCGCATTCTCCGTTATAGCGTTGGTATGACAGACGCTATCAACGACCAACCTGCACCACTTCTCACGGCAGTGTACCGATCGTTCAAATCTCGCACACCGCTATAGGTGGTAGCTCGACTGCGGCACGAAACGGTAGTGTACCGATCGTTCAAGTAATATAAAACGAGGAGTAATCCCCGAGTATCGAATCTCGAAGGAACACAGTAAGGTGGAACTATCTATCGGGGAAGGGCTTGAGATCGAAGTCCTTTAATCGGATGGATGCGGAAACGGGGGATTTGCTTTGTGGAAAATAAAGGGAAAAATCTATTACTACTCCTATGCAATGCCGCTATGCAAAGCTTCGCTTGGCGGGATGGAATCTACGTAGGCCTTGAGCGCGCTACTTCGTAATGGCGGATGGACGAGTAGGCAAGCGGAATGAGGGTCGCAAGCACCTCTTCGACACGCACGCCACTTGCAATTGCTAGTTCGGCAACGAACGCGATGGCGGGATGGATGATGGAATGGGGCGCACCTCAAGCAACATAAACATAAAATGACTTCACATAGACATGAAATCAAGAAATACAAACTAGTTTATGCACTCTACTTCATCATAATAGTAAGATCTACACATCAACACAACAATAAGAGAAGTACAGGGCAAGAAATCGACCGAATCCGAAGTCTTGTTGAAGATTCACGGTTGGAATCGCTGGGTTGTCAATCCGCGTCCAAGCTCGGTCAGCAACTGCGTCCGGGGTAGAGAGAGAGCTGTCACCACTCTCCAATGGACCCATCTTCTTCGTCTCACGATGCGGTGGAGGTTGCAAGCTTCCTCTTGCTTGAAGATGATGGCGTATAGATCCCTCTTGAAGCCCTAGGATGAAGGAGGAGGCCAAAGGGACGAAACCCTGGTGGAAAGGGGGGAATCGCACTGCTGTACGGCGCGTACGGATGTCTCACGGTTTAGGTCGAAACTGCAGCTTTTATAGAAAATCGTCAGAATTTTGGTCGCGCACGGTCGAACGCACGATCGTGCGATACTTAAGCTCAGCAGGTGTGTAGGAGAAGAAGGCATGCCGCCCGGCGATTTGTTCACGCACGACCAACACCGCCCGTGCGTTCAAACGCACGGGTAAACTTTGACGCAATTTAATCATCAAGACACAGGTCAGCCGTGCGTTTTGCTCACGCACGGGCGATCCGCCCGTGCATTTTGCTCACGCACGGGCGAATTCGGCCGTGCGTTTTGCTCACGCACGGGCAAATCCGCCCGTGCGTTTTGCTCACGCACGGGCGAATCCGCCCGTGCGTCAAAACGCACGAGTAAACTCCGACGCTCCGTTTTCTGCCCAGACACAAACGCACAACCGCACAGACCGTGTGTCAAGGAAAACGCACGACCGTGCGATATGCACAGAAATTACTTAGGGAGAAAACGGGGCGATCAGGTCACCTGCATACAAGACATACAAGCTGGGAATACACGTCCAGCAGCACAGGGATATAGAAGATACAATGGGGAGCACGAAGTGCTTACCCCCAACAACAAAGTGCGCAATTGCACACAAAACAGGTACAAATATATACTACTAACGAAAGCATAAATAAAGGAAATATGAACGAAACTGAAGCACAAAAGTAGAAAAACTAGCCTAAATGAGTCCGAAAATATGTATATAATTGGGACTCATCACACCCCCAGACTTACCTGTTTGCGCGTCCCGAGCAAACAACGCAAGCGGGAATATGAAATAGCTAACTAAAAATTACAAAATGGAATACCATGCGAAGTCGCATGCTCATGCTCGTATAAGAAAACTAGAGAAGATTTCTAATTATACACAAAGTTTATGAATTTCTAAAAATATAAATAATTGTTACTTCTACTCAAAATGAGAATACGGTGAATCATCCGGTCTCGCATACGGAGAAAGTAAACTGAACGCTGAGGCGAGCATTGCTAAAGTTTGAGTTGCCGGAAAAACTCCACCGAAATCCATCGGTGTCGGTGACTATAGGCTTGCCCGGTCACATTCTCTCCACGACACTAGATTGGCTCAAGGCGTGAGTCAGTAGGACTTGTAGGTTTTGAATGGGGCTTGGGTTGTGGTGAGATAAACAAAGGTAAACTTGGAGGCTAAGCACACCCAACCCAAAATGAGCTTTAAGTCAAGCTACCCACACTGCTATAAGCTTATAAGTGCAACACACCCCCAGACTTGGACTTTTCCAACATAGGTGTGTGCACTCCCTACTCCCAATCATAAACTTATACAAAGATTTTTTTCATTAAAATCATTTTTTTTCTCTTTTTTTTTCCTTTTCTTTTTCTTCTTCATTCTTCTTTTATTTTCATTTCTTTTTCAGCATATTTTCTAATAAGCATAACCACAACTTCACATAATAAGCAACACAGTCACACCCCAAACATGAAAATAATAATTAAATTTAAGCTCGGTTTTGGTTGTGCAACTAGGTTGGGCTTTTAGGCTTTGGTGAAAAATATGTGGAGCTGAATCAAAGGAAGGGGTAGGCACAAAATGGGCTAGCAAGGAATCAATGATAGGAATGGTACACAAAGCTCAACCTGGCCAAAATGATGGCCTACGTCATTCTCACGCACTCAAACTATCTTATATCAATGCTTCGAGAATCGCTTGGGGCAAGTTCTAGCCACCGAGAAAGATTCTCCTTTCTCCCGACTCGAGCAATGCGAATCTAGCAAACGTCTACACACATCCCTATGCTACCGTTTGATTCACACCAGATTCATCATTTGAGTATAGTAAACAATATTTATACTAATAAAAATGCATAAAGCTGATAGTATAAGAAGAAATCTAATCTATATGAATTACTATACTTGCATGAGTATTTGACTACAAACACCGGAGCCGACATTTTATTCCACTACATAATTTAAAAGCTAGCACACACATTTTCTCATATGCAAAAAAGGAATGAGTTATACTCGTGACGCACTAAAGGTTAAGTACACGCTCAAGTGGGTGCTAAGTGTGCAGACAAAATGAACAAAAATGATTCTTAGATAAAGAAGCTTCTAGCATGCTAAATAATTGTGCACGTGAGTGGGTACACAAACAGGTCTCCCCCAGACTTAAACTATGTATTATGATATTCTAAAACAAAGTTTAGGGGAAGAGGGTACCCAATGCTCAGCAAGTAAGCATTCCGGAAGCCAGTAGTGAAGCTCTACGAAGAATCACGACCACCGCCTTCACAAATAGAAAATACCTGCAAAGAGTGGTCTCCGCACACGAAAACTAAAATAGCACAAAATAAGCTAGTTTTTGCAGAGGATAAATTAAAAGACAGGAAAAATTAAGATAACTACTGGGGTTATTGTCCTCCCAACATGACTTATTTGGATTTTGTACAGTTCTAGCTAATGGGCCCATGAAAAGAAAAGTGAACAGGCAGCTGTTCTAATATGCGTGTCGGTAGCGGGTACCGATACGGCGATAAAACAGTTATTCCCCTACCTAAATAAAGATACCTGCTGAACACTGGTAGCGGGAATAGGAAGTAAGAAGAGGAGGAGGCCTGGTCCTCACTCATCTCACCACAAAATAAATCCTTGCCTAGCAAGGTATCATCCACAGCAGGTCCGCAGGAGGAGAAGGCAATGGATGAGGCTTCCTCTATGGAGGGGGAGTCAACCTCCTCACATGAAAGGATACACTCATAATTGACTTGAGCAAAAAGCTCCAAGTCCTCCTGAAGTACCTGTGGAGACTCAACCTACACAGGCTCAGATATAGCAGAAGGGGGGTCAATAAATAAAAGAGAAGAAGAACATAAATAAAAATCAAGCGGGGGAGTGGTCCCGGACTCACTCCCAATAGGTTGGTGATGAGTCCTAATCATATACACTTTTATGGACTCATCTGGGCCGTTTATTTAGTCATTTCACCACACTTTAGCCCTGTTATAGTTCATATTGATCATTCTATGCTAGGTGCACTTCTGGCCCGTTTTGGTGTGATTTCGTGTCTAACTTTGTTATTAGTTTTCATATGCTGTTAAGTTCCACTTTCAGTGGCTAGACTGGTGTTGTATGCTGGAACAGGTGTCGTGCAGGTGTTCCCGGTACAATTCTGTACAGGAACACTGCGCACGATCACCGGTTCTATTGCGCACGACCACTGGTCGTGCGCCACTGATCGTGCGCACTTAACGACCTTTTTTATGAGTTCTGTCTGGCTTATCGCACGACCACTTACGATAGTGCGCACGACCACCGGTCGTGCGCCACTGGTCGTGCGAACTTGTATTTTATAATTTTCTTCCCTTGCAGGCTCCGCCCAGGCAGCGCGCACGATCGCAGAATTCCAGTGCGCACGACCACTGGTCGTGCGCCAATGACCGTGCGCACTGTTTATTCCAGCGCCTATAAAGTGACCTGCTCACGAATTAGGTCGGGATCACACTTTGGGGACTCCGTTCTGTCCGCCGTTTTGCCCCTTTCCACAGGATTTTCGCCCCTAGGCCTCCTCCATCATCCAAAAGCTTAAAGGAAAGGATTCTTCACTCATTTTGATAGCCAAGGAAGAAGTTCTTCGCATTAGACGTGGCCGGATTGTAAAACGCTGGAGAAGACGGGTCCATTGGGAAGTGTGACAGCCCTCCTCTACCCCGGATGACAGTTGGGACCGAGTTAGGATGCGGATTGACAACCCGGTGCTTCCTACCCTGAATCTACAACAAGACTCCGGATTCGGTCGTATCTCTTGCCTCTTTCTTCTACTTGTGCGGTTATATTTGTTTGTAATCTCTTTAATTAGATGATGAATGCTATGAACCATGTGTATTATTGTATATTTAATGCTTATGGAATTATTTAGTTCATTTGTGTTATTGAGGTGCGCCGCCATCCATTTTCCACTCCACCACTGTGTTCGGTGCCGCACTAGCAATTGCTAGTGGCGTGCTGTGCGAAGAGGTGCTTGCGACCCACATTCCGCCATTTTCTCCGTATTCCATCCCGCCTAACGAAGCAGCGCGCTCAAGGCCTGCATTGTTCGATTCCGTTAGCCTACTCGTCCATCCGCCCTTGTGACGCAGCGCGCTCAAGGCCTGCCTAATATCCATCCCGCCGAGCGAAGATTTGCATAGCGGCATTGCATAGGAGTAGTTAATAGCCTTTATTTTATTTGCAAAACCAATCCACCCACCTTCGTGAACATCGCCCCGCAGGACTTCGATCTCAAGTCCTTCCTCGAAACCTAACTCCACCTTACTGTGTTCCTTAGAGATTCGATACTTGGGGATTCACTCCAACATTTTATATTACTTGAACGATCGGTACACTGCCGTTTCGTGCCGCAGTCGACCTACCGCCTATAGCGGTGTGCGAGATTTGCACCATCAAGTTTTTGGCGCCGTTGCCGGGGAAAACAGTCGTGTAAGTTTTCTGGAGAGGGAGAATCTGAGAGAAAAGCCCTTCCATATGTAAATTGCATTTCTTGGTGTTATTTCCTCAAATTCTGTTTTCTAGTTTTTAATTAGGTTGCTTAGTAATTTTTGTTAGGTGTAGTATTTCGCACAATAGTGTTCTTCTGTTTGAATCATTTTATCTTCACACTATGTGGGCACATTTCAATATCCGTTGCCGTTGGTGTAGAGATACTTCCCACTCTAGTGATGAATGCCCTACGGAGAATAGTAGGCATAATTCTTATAGCCCAGCATATGGAGCACCGACTTCGTCTGGTACTCCATATGGTGCGCGTAAGTCTTATGGCTACTCTGCTGAGCCTTTACCGTCGTACTTCTTTTCGGCTCCAGCTCCCGCTGTGCCAAAGAAGCCCGCTAGGCAGTGCCGGTTTTGTCAGAGCACTGATCATGTCCTGAAGGACTGTGCCGAGTATCTTCGCCAATTGGACGAGGACGACGAGCCGGATATCCGGATCGTCCCAACTCCTAACTCTGGCGGCACACCTTCAACATCCGGTTATGTGTCTTTGTCACCTTCACATCTTGAAGGGTATGGCATGGATACGGTCACCGGATGTGCGGCTGATCTATGCACCGACATTGCTGAGCCTATTCTCCATGTGCCTCCACCACTTCTAGTGGATTCGGTTCTTTCCCCTGTTGTGCGTGCTATACTCGTCTCCGACGACATTGTTGATGATGTGTCGCAGGATGAGGTGGGTGATCTGAGTGTTGTGCCTATTCCTATGGAGGAGGACAACCTTCTAGGTGAAGAGGAGTTTTCCTCAGCACCGGTGGAGGAAGTCCAAATCCTAAGCCTGGCCACCGTTGATCCCGCCGAATCTTGTAGCATTGATGACAATGCAAACATTATTTTACTTCCCCAACCTGATGGGAGTGAGACCGGGATCACTCCCCCGATTGATGATTATTTATGTTCTTCGCCTTCTTTATTTCTTGATCCCCTTCCTTCATCTGAGTCTGTGCAGGTTGAATCTTCACAGGTACTTCAGGAGGACTTGGAGCTTTTTGCTCAAGTCAATGATGTGAGCATCCTCTCACGTGAGGAGGTTTACTCCCCCTCCGTAGAGGAAGCTCCACTCATTGCCTTCGTCCCTTGCTGCCTTCCTGTTGACGACTCCTTGCTAGGCAAGGATATTTTTGGTGAGTTGAGTGAGGATATCTCCTCCTCTTCTTACTTTCTTTTCCCTCTACCCGTGTCAAGCAGGTATTATTTTGTAGGTAGAGGGGTGACTGCCTTATCTCCGTATCGGTACCATCTACCGAAACGAATAATGGAGCAGTTACCTGTGCATTTCCTTTTTCATAGACCCATTAGCTAGAACCCTTAGCTTCTGAATAAGTCGTGCTGGGATGACAATAACCCCAGTAGTTATCTTTCTTTTTCCTGAACTTTTATTTCGCCTAGTTTAGTTAAGTCATTGTTAAGGCTGTGATTGTCTCGCTGCTTGTGCTGATTCCTAGTTGTTCGTATACTGCACGGTGGATGGAGTTTTTACTAAAATTTTGGCCCCTTGGAAAATTCCCTGCGCGCACGATCACTGGTCGTGCGCACTACTAATCGCGCACGACCACTGGTCGTGCGATCGGCCCAGATTTTTATAAAAAAGCCCGTCCGCCCGAGCCTTATGCGCACATTCTAGGGTTCTCGTTTTTTTCGTTCGTGCGCCGTCTCCGCTGGGTTGCCGCCGATCGTGCCCCCTTCTTCCTTCCGGTGAGCCCACTTCTGATCTTCCTCCTTCCCTTGCTCTCTTACCACCATGAGCTCTAGTGATCGCCACTACGCCCAGTCCTACCAACGCTCCGTCCGCCCTTCTGCCTCTCCTGCTCAGATTCTTGCTCGAATGGCTACCTTTTCTAAGGATTCGCACACGCGGCGATTCAACTCTCTCAAGGAGAATCCATTCCTGTCACAACGTTTAGTGGATTGGAACGAGCTAAATTCTATCGGCGACAATGGGGAGTTGGCGGAGGCTGTCCGCCAACGCTATTCTTTCGATCACTAGAGTGGGGTGTTTGAGTGCGATGACCTTGGCTATCGGGAGCTTACCTTGGAGTTTCTTGCAACGTATGAGTGGGATTTTCTGCCCTCCGGTCAACGTCCAGGAAAGTGTTCTTTCCGAATGATGGGCAAGGTCTTCACTCTATCTTTATCGGAGTTGGCGGTGCACGCTGGCTTCTACACTGAAGCAGAGGCTGCGACGATTGTCTTTTCGAATTTGAATGTCTCCTTCCCTGACGGTGTCACCCCGAGTGCCGCGTGGTGTGCTCTCACGGGTCGTGATGAAGAGTATGTGGCCAGGAAAAGCAAATCTACCTGGATCGTCGCGCCTGCTCTCCGATTCCTGCAGCATGTCCTTAGCCACTCCCTTGTCGCCCGTGCCCTCAGTCAAAACGTTGTGGGGTGGCAAGATCTGATCTATCTCTATAGTATGGAATTCCATCAGCCCGTGCATCTCGGCTACATGCTCGCATTCTTCTTCTATCATGAGGCCACTTACGGTCTCACTGGTGCCATTGGTGGTGCCTATTATATTATCCGCATTGCAAAAAGTCTGGGGGTTTGGAGTCAGCTGCCTCCGATGGTGCAGGTGACTGCGCCCTCCTTCATCACTCGGGCCACCATGGTGAGCTTTCATTTACTGCGGGTCGTGGGGAAGAAGAGTAGTAGACGTTTTGTGGTCGTGATGCCGGGAGATGCACCTAGGGAGAGACATGGCGATGAGGAGCATGGAGAGCCGGCTGAGCCGCCGATTACTCACCGAGAGATAGCCCTTCCGCAGCCGCGGCGTCATTCATCGAAGCAGGAGCGGAGAACCAAGGAGGAGGGCAGTTCTTCAAGAGCACCGAAGGCCCCAAGCTTCAATCAGCGCCTATCCGATTTGGAGGCGAACCAATATTGGCTGACGGATTTTGTTTATCAGCAAGCATTGCGAGGAGGAATTAATATTCCCCCACCTCCTGGCCGGGCCTCGTCATCATCCAGACCTCCGCCATTCGTTGTTGTTTTAGACAGTGACAGCGACGACGAGTGATCTTTATCCCCGTGTGCGAGCCATTCTCAGCCTTGTTGTATTTTTCCTGCTACTGTTTTTATTTTCTTTAAGTCGCTCGAACCTATTTTCTTTTGTTAGCTGTAATAATAATATTCTGATTCTGGATGCTCATCTGGGCATCGTTTTGAAAATTTCTTTGTCATATTTCTTCCCTTTTGATTATGTGTGCGGTTACTCAATCTTATTCGCAGGAGCTGGTTCACCCATGATAATTCAGATTTCCTGTTTTTTATTTCTCGCACAGGTTCATTTCAGTTTTTATATATTTTGTGTTGTTTTAGTGTATCGCTTGCAGGTGTGTTTTATGCTTTGTGATGGCGGAAGCTGCGGATTGCTCACGAATTTAACGCCAATCGTCTAGTATGCTCAATTCTGAGCATTGGGTAACACTTCTCCTCCCTAGCTACCAACTTCTGTGATGTATTGTTTAGACTAAGTCTGGGGGAGAGCACGTTGTTATCCACTATGCGCACGAGTTGCACCGCATGCTAGACGTGTTTTAAATCTTTCATTGTCATTATCATTATTCCACACTTTCTACACCACTTCACCCACATGAGTGCGCGCTTGCCTATTTGTTTTAGTTCCGGGTAAACTATTTTGGTTGGGAATGTGAATTGGGATGTTAGCGTAGGAATTACTATTTGGAGTGCGATGTTGACTCGAGCAGTGTTCTAGTCGCATCCGCATGCTACGATAGAATTTGAGTAAAATTAGATTATTTCTATGCATTTAATTTATGATTAGTATTTTTGTGTAGTTTTAGATTTATTATACTCAAGTGGTGAATGTGATTGAAATTGACGATAACCCGGTGTTGTGTGCACGAGCACTAGTCGTGTGTTGCTCGAGTCGGGAGGAAGGTTTATCTTTCTCGTGGGCTAAGAACTTGCCCCAAGCGACTCTCGAAGCATGGGTGAGAGCGATTCGTCGAGTTAAACGTGATGTAGGCCACCTTTTGGCTAGTTTGAGCCTTGTCATTCCATGTCCTTTTCGCCCACCTTTGCAAGCCAAATTTGTGCCTACCATTCCTTTGTTCAGCTCCTCTTCATCCACCAAAGCCCGAAGCTTATCCTACGCCCGCAACCAAATTGCTTTTTAACTGCGCTCATAATTCTCAATTTGTTGTGATGTGTGGAATCGTTGTGATGAGAAGGGGAAATAAACTCCCTGATTTTGAACCAACCGGAGGATACGTAAAAGAAGAAAAGTATGTTGTGAAAAGAAGAAAAAAATCTGGAAAAAGTTTATTGAAAAGAAATCCTCCCGAGCTAAATAGAAAATTTGTTGGTGATTGTGAAGTAGGCCGTGTGCACACCTAGTTTTCATGATAAGTCTGGGGGTGTGTCACACGAGCGTTGTTTTTGGTTTTGTGTGGTGCAGCATTCCGTTAGCTTACTTGGGTTGCGTAGCCATCATGTTTAAATTTGCATACCATACCGTAACCTAAGCCCTAATATTATCCTAAAAGCCCTATTGATTTGACTTGTGAGTTTGCTAACGCCGTGGAGAGAGTGTGGCCGGGCGAGCGTATGGTTCACGACGTTGATGGATTTCAGCGGAGTTATTCCTAAACCCCGACCTTGTGCAACACCCGCCTTAGCGTCTTGTTACTTTCACACCGGGCATGATCGTTCGAATTCTTCATCATTCACCAACTGAGTATTGATAAATCTCTAGTTACGCTTTAATACTTTCGTAAACTAGTTAGCATAGTTAGGATCTCTTTTTACTAGAATTTCTACTCGCATGCGTATGTTACTTCGCACCGTACTCCTTTGTGTAATTCTCTATGTTAACTGCCGTTTTCACACTCCGCCGGATTCGTTTGCTCGGGACGCGCAAACAGGTAAGTCTGGGGGTGTGATGAGTCCTGATCATATACACTTTTATGGACTCATCTGGGCCGTTTATTTAGTCATTTCACCGCACTTTAGCCCTGTTATAGTTCATATTGATCATTCTATGCTAGGTGCACTTCTGGCCCGTTTTGGTGTGATTTCGTGTCTAACTTTGTTATTAGTTTTCATATGCTGTTAAGTTCCACTTTCAGTGGCTAGACTGGTGTTGTATGCTGGAACAGGTGTCGTGCAGGTGTTCCCGGTACAATTCTGTACAGGAACACTGCGCACGATCACTGGTTCTATTGTGCACGACCACTGGTCGTGCGCCACTGATCGTGCGCACTTAACGACCTTTTTTATGAGTTCTGTCTGGCTTATCGCACGACCACTTACGATAGTGCGTACGACCACCGGTGGTGCGCCACTGGTCGTGCGAACTTGTATTTTATATTTTTCTTCCCTTGCAGGCTCCGCCCAGGCAGCGCGCACGATCGCAGAATTCCAGTGCGCACGACCACTAGTCGTGCGCCAATGACCGTGCACACTGTTTATTCCAGCGCCTATAAAGTGACCTGCTCGCGAATTAGGTCGGGATCACACTTTGGGGACTCCGTTCTGTCCGCCGTTTTGCCCCTTTCCACAGGATTTTCGCCCCTAGGCCTCCTCCATCATCCAAAAGCTTAAAGTAAAGGATTCTTCACTCATTTTGATCGCCAAGGAAGAAGTTCTTCGCATTATACGTGGTCGGATTGTAAAACGCTGGAGAAGACGGGTCCATTGGGAGGTGTGACAGCCCTCCTCTACCCCGGACGACAGTTGGGACCGAGTTAGGACGCGGATTGACAACCCGGTGCTTCCTACCGTGAATCTACAACAAGACTCCGGATTCGGTCGTATCTCTTGCCTCTTTCTTCTACTTGTGCGGTTATATTTGTTTGTAATCTCTTTAATTAGATGATGAATGCTATGAACCATGTGTATTATTGTATATTTCATGCTTATGGAATTATTTAGTTCATTTGTGTTATTGAGGTGCGCCGCCATCCATTTTCCACTCCACCACTGTGTTCGGTGCCGCACTAGCAATTGCTAGTGGCGTGCTGTGCGAAGAGGTGCTTGTGACCCTCATTCCGCCATTTTCTCCGAATTCCATCCCGCCTAACGAAGCAGCGCGCTCAAGGCCTGCATTGTTCGATTCCGTTAGCCTACTCGTCCATCCGCCCTTGTGACGCAGCGCGCTCAAGGCCTGCCTAATATCCATCCCGCCGAGCGAAGCTTTGTATAGCGGCATTGCATAGGAGTAGTTAATAGCCTTTATTTTATTTGCAAAACCAATCCACCCACCTTTGTGAACATCGCCCCGCAGGACTTCGATCTCAAGTCCTTCCTCGAAACCTAACTCCACCTTACCGTGTTCCTTAGAGATTCGATACTTGGGGATTCACTCCCACATTTTATATTTTTTGAACGATCGGTACACTGCCGTTTCGTGCCGCAGTCGAGCTACCGCCTATAGCGGTGTGCGAGGTTTGCACCATCAGTTGGGAAAGTAAAATAATGTTGGCATTGTCATCAATTCCACAAGATTCTGCGGGATCGACAGTGACCAAGCTAAGGATTTGGACTTCCTCCACCGGTGCTGAGGAAAGCTCCTCTTCACCTAGAAGGTTGTCCTCCTCCATAGGAGCAGGCACACTTAGATCGCCAGCCTCATCCTGCGACACATCCTCAACAATGTCATCTAAAATAAATGTACTAGAATGCACAATAGGAGGAGGAAGGGTGCTTGGATAAAAGTCCAGCACTGGTTCCTCACAAAGAATCAAATCTACGCTAGGAGATGGATGTACAGGGGATATGGGCTCAGCCATGTTAGTGTCCAGATCAACCACACATCTGGTGACCGTGTCCACATCATACCCTTCATAAGATGAAGGTGATATGGCCACATACCCAGATGTCGAAGGTGTGCCGCCAGAAGTAGGAGTCGGGACGATCCGGATATCCGTCTCGTCGTCCTTGTCCAATTGGCGAAGATACTCGGCACAATCCTTCAGGGCATGATCCATGCTCTGACAAAACAAGCACTGCCTAACGGGCCTCATTGTCACAGCGGGTGCTGAAGCCGAAAAGAGGTACGATGGTAAAGCCGTGGCAGAATAGCCATAAGACTTCCGCGCACCATATGGAGTACCAGACGAAGTCGGTGCTCCATATGCTGAGCTGGGAGGCTAGGGCTACTATCTCCCTTTGGACATCTATCACTAGCGTGAGAGATATCTCCACAAAAATGGCAACGAATATTAAATTAAGACCACATATTGTGAAGATAAAATGATTCCAAATACAGAAAACTATTGTGCAAAATAATACACCCAACAAAAATTTACTTAACAGCCTAATATAAACAATAAAACAGATTAAGAAGAAATAAAACAAAGATGCGATAAACAAATGAAATGGGCTTTAATCTCAGATTCTCCCTCTCCAGAAAACTCACACGTCTGTGCTCCCCGGCAACGGCGCCAAAAACATGATGACGCAAATCTCGCACACCGCTATAGGCGGTAGCTCGACTGCGGCACGAAACGGCAGTGTACCGATCGTTCAATTAATATAAAACGAGGAGTAATCCCCGAGTATCGAATCTCGAAGGAACACAGTAAGGTGGAGCTATCTATCGGGGAAGGACTTGAGACCGAAGTCCTTTAATCGGATGGATGCGGAAACGGGGGATTTGGTTTGTGGAAAATAAAGGGAAAAATCTATTACTACTCCTATGCAATGCCGCTATGCAAAGCTTCGCTTGGCGGGATGGAATCTACGTAGCCCTTGAGCGCGCTACTTCGTAATGGCGGATGGACGAGTAGGCAAGCGGAATGAGGGTCGCAAGCACCTCTTCGACACGCACGCCACTAGCAATTGCTAGTGCGGCAACGAACGCGATGGCGGGATGGATGATGGAATGGGGCGCACCTCAAGCAACATAAACATAAAATGACTTCACATAGACATGAAATCAAGAAATACAAACTAGTTTATGCACTCTACTTCATCATAATAGTAAGATCTACACATCAACACAACAATAAGAGAAGTACAGGGCAAGAAATCAACCGAATCCAAAGTCTTGTTGAAGATTCACGGTTGGAATCGCTGGGTTGTCAATACGCGTCCAAGCTCGGTCAGCAACTGCGTCCGGGGTAGAGAGAGAGCTGTCACCACTCTCCAATGGATCCGTCTTCTTCGTCTCACGATGCAGTGGAGGTTGCAAGCTTCCTCTTGCTTGAAGATGATGGCGTCTAGATCCCTCTTGAAGCCCTAAGATGAAGGAGGAGGCCAAAGGGACGAAACCCTGGTGGAAAGGGGGGAATCGCACTGCTGTACGGAGCGTACGGATGTCTCATGATTTAGGTCGAAACTGCAGCTTTTATAGAAAATTGTTAGAATTTTGGTCGCGCACGGTCGAACGCACGATCGTGCGTCGACCGTGCGATACTTAAGCTCAGCAGGCGTGTAGGAGAAGAAGGCATGCCGCCCGTGCGATTTGTTCACGCACGACCAACACCGCCCGTGCGTTCAAACGCACGGGTAAACTCCGACGCAATGGAATCATCAAGACACAGGTCGGCCGTGCGTTTTGCTCACGCACGGGCGAATCCGCCCGTGCGTCAAAACACACGAGTAAACTCCAAAGCTCCGTTTTCTGCCCAGACACAAACACACGACCGCACAGACCGTGCGTCAAGGAAAACGCATGACCGTGCGATATGCACAGAAATTACTTAGGGAGAAAACGGGGCGATCAGGTCACCTGCATACAAGACATACAAGCTGGGAATACACGTCCAGCAGCACCGGGATACAGAAGATACAATGGGGAGCACGAAGTGCTTACCCCCAACAACAAAGTGCGCAATTGCACACAAAAACAGGTACAAATATATACTACTAACGAAAGCATAAATAAAGAAAATATGAACGAAACTGAAGCACAAAAGTAGAAAAACTAGCCTAAATGAGTCAAAAAATATGTATATAATTGGGACTCATCAAAGGACATCACACCAAACACGCTCAGAATAGGCTTTAATGGTGAGGGGCACCAAACATCGTTGGGACACAAAAATAACACTCTCATCAGGTCACACAAGGTGGTATGGGCAAGGATGTGGCTCGGTGGTCACCAACATCCTAGACACCGCGTTCTCCGTTATAGCGTTGGTATGACAGACGCTATCAACGACCAACCTGCACCACTTCTCACTGTGCCTAAAGTTTAAACGAAATTGATGTGCCGGATCACGGCTAAACCTTGTCATTGTAGGTTCATGGAATGGGTCTAGTCCCATGACGGAATTTATTGAACTCAATCGGGTCCAAACCCATATGGGAGTAGTGCTGGGACAGCCCCATTCCTAAAGTTGTGCTCATAGGTAGGGGAAGGGAAATCTGACTAAAATTTTATAGAAACGTAATTTTATTCCAGCCTGAGAACTAGGGAATTTCAAAAAGTTGAATTTTTGGCCCGCTATTCGCAAACCAGCTGGACAGAATTACGACGTTTCCAATTTTCAGGCCGACCTAACGGGGACGAAAAGAAAAATTTTCTGTTTTAATGTTGCTCGAAATACGTGCAGGAAGCTACATAATTTATTTTAGATTTTTTGACAAGTCTTAAAATTCCGAGATTTTACTAAATGCAGACCAATCCGAAATTTTCAGATTTTTACCGTGCTAACGAACGCACCGACTAGGGGACGGATATCTTACAGATCTGAAAGTAAGGATGGTGTCGAGATAGAACTCAACACAACATCGCTTTGATACCAAATTGATGTAGGGGTACCGTGACGACGTGTACGTTACGCTAACGGAAAGACATTCATCACAGAAATTAAAATAACATGGGAGGGCTCCGACCAAAAGCGATCGAAAAAGGGTCGGTTGGCTCTCCAAATCCGATAGATAAATATATGCGGGACTCGATACAACGTCCTTAGGACCTACCTCTCCAACAAGCACACAACTCACCGTAAGCCGGACTCGATACAGCGTCCTTAAGACCTACCTCTCCAACAAGCACACAACTCACCGCACCTACACAAGCATCTATTCCATCAATCAATTCATTTCAAAATGCAGCGGCAATATTTCGGAGCGGCGATGAACATTCAAGCTGCGATAAAGCTTTATTTGAGATTAACTCCCTTGTTAACGCCAAGTGCGCCAATTTTGGAGAGCAAACCAAGGCTAGGCCGATTTCGCTCCCGCATCGGATCTGCCCGATCCGGACAACAAGAGGTTCAATAACAACACTTATAGTTCAGAATTTTGCAAGCGAGAAAATTAAGATCACGGATAAAACGATTCGACAAAACCTCCACAAAAATGAAACATAGAAGAATCACTAGAAAAGTGAGGGGTTAACCAACCAAGAACATGCATGCACTCAAGATAGATGTGGGAGAATCTCTCTCCACGGTTCCACCGGCGTCGCACCGAATGGAGAAGCACCCTTTCTTCCTTGGAGTCGCACCGCGGAAGTCTCGCCGGAGTCGCACCGAAGAGGATGGAGGGAGGCGGCCTTGGAGTCACACCAAGATGGGGGGCGGCGACTAGGAGGGAGAGCTCTCCTTGTGGCCGAAATTTCCAAGGGGAAATAGGGTTTGGTTTTTTTTTCTCTTCAATAATTCATTTCTTCATAAGGACCCCCTTAAATAGGAGTTACAACCAAAATCTTAACCATCAATGATGGAGATGAAATCTCATCCATCCGTATGGTTAAATACACACCAAAATAAAATAAAGAGTTCAAAATTAAAATTACAACCATTTTAATAAATATAAAATTATCATCTAGCATGAAATAATTTTATATTTATTAATATAAAATAAAAGTGCATAAATAAAAAGTTTAATTCTTCATGGCGGTTTTGGCACACCGCGGGCGGAGATTATAACGCGGGTTTCCTTCAGCATCATCATGGCACCTCAGATCTTTGTGTCGCAGCGCCTCGGCAGCCGGGTCATCATCATCAAGGAGTGTCGGAGGGGACGCGTCATTAACGATCCCCTGCTGTGTTTAAGATTTCGGGCTATCTGGATTTGCCCGTGCGTTTTTACGCACGATCAGCTTCGACCGTGCGTGAGTAAAACGCACGGGCTCTCTGCTTCATCTTCCTGGGCTTCCCACTTCTTTAATAACGCACGGTCCACGCACGGCATGCGTTCGACCGTGTGTGACCATTTTTTTGACTGTTTGCTATATAAAGCCAAGATTTCTGCCCTATCGGGGATCAAACATTATAGCCCTCTATTTTCACGCCAGCTCCGCCATTTTCGTCGTTCCACCACCTCCCACTCCAGGAGAAGCTCTGACCATCATTTCCTTGCAAATCAGTCGCTAAAGCTTCCTCCTTGGCCTCCTACATCATCACCGAGCTCAAGAACTGCAGTGCTAAAGGTTTCCTGCTACATTCAAGGATTCTCCGGCAAGAGCTATCTTGAGCTATTTAAAGAAGAAGACGGGTAATGATAAGTAGTTTTTTATATAAGTTTTTAATAGCAAATTTTGTAATTATTTTATATGAATTTTCCTTTTTATGTCAATTTTAGGTTATAAGTAGTTCTTTTTGTAATTTTGATTCTAACTTAGCCTAATTTAAATATTTGAAGAATTTTGGACAAATTGGAAAAAAATAGCATTACACGCCCTCGGTCACGCCCGTGACCAAGGGCGTGTAACCTGAAGATCAGTCCAGGTCGATGCCGCGCGGTTTGTGCTAGCCCACAACAAGTCACGCCCCAGGTAACGCCCGTGACCCCAAGTCACGCCCGTGACCGAGGGCGTGTAATCTTAGAATCTTTCACGTGGAGCTGCCGTGACACGTGGAGCCGCCGTTGTGAAGTCAACTTGAGTCACGCCCGTGACCCATAGTCACGCCCGTGACTTTCCCGCGTGATTTCTGCCCACCGCCGCGCCGTCTGTCTATCCCATGCCGCATTAAATGAAGACGTCCTGAGTCACGCCCGTGACCCATATGTCACGCCCGTGACATGTCCGATTTTCTCCCGCTGTCACGCCAAGCCCACGCCGCTGCCGGATCCAATGTTACAGTGATTACACGCCCTTGGTCACGCCCGTGACCGAGGGCGTGTAACTTGAAAATTTTGCGTATAAATTCAGAGGCTCTCCTTGAGTTCAGGGTTCAGAATTTTGGAGTGGGGGAGGTGCTGCTGGAGCCAATCTTGAGTACTTTTCTCTTTTCATGTTCATGTTCATGTCTCTTTACTTTCATGCTCTCTTCCTTTTCTAATGCAATGTATTAGCTTTCCTTCAATGCAATAGTCTAGTTTAAGCTTGTAATCTTGTTTTTTCTAGCTTGCAATTTCCTCTCTTAAGTCTTGTAATAGTTTTCATTTAAATAAAAAATAGTTTGTTCTCTTTATTTTGTCTCCTCCTTAGTTAAAATTTCTTAATATGCATTTTTATTTTTCTTCCTCTTCCCCCTCCACCATGATTAACTAATCCTCATTAGTACTCGATCAAAATGATCCGAGGATGAGTTAGACAAGTTATGATTTTCTAAAGTTTTCTTTTTCCGTTTTTATAAACACTTGAATTATCCTTGATTTTTAATTAGTGAGGCCATATTTTCGATATATGGTTTTCGCTTAAGTTTTCATATTTAGTTAGCCGAGAGGCTCAAAGTATGAATCGATCACTCAAGGGTAAAGAGAGTTGCACGCACCCCTCGAGAGAGGATGACGTAAATCTCCCGGATTGGAGTCAAATCCAATAGTGGGGTTCACCTCGTAAAGCAAGTTTTAGGTAATCGATTATAGGATGAGAGTCCGGTTGATTTTTCCTAATCTTAGTTGGGCATTAACCTCGAGAGAGGCATGTTCGAGCTTCGGGAACCTCCACGGTCAAGTAGTTCAATTTAAACGGAATTAGATTTAATTTCTTTTTACTTGTCTATTCTCACTCCAAGGTGATTTTTGATTGAGTGCTAGCTTATTTTATCTTCTTCACAACCCTTCAATTAGTTTGCAATTTCCTTTCTTCTAGCTAAGTAATTAAAACTCAAAAATATTGTTAGATAAGATAATAGTGACTTTCCTCAAAGTAGAAGTAATCAACGCGCCCCGTGGAATACGACCTTGATATTTCTTAATATCCTATACTATAGACGATAAGGTACGCTTGCCTTTATCGGATATAGTTTGGAAAAAATCTTCAACCTTTGCTTAATTTAAAACCCACCGAATTTATATATCAAGTTTTTGGCGCCGTTGCCGGGGACTTTTGCGTAGATATTTTGAAACGAGGATAGCTATTAATTTTATCATGTTGTTTTTATTTTAGTTTTTCTATTTTTGAAAATCTTAAGGTGAAACTTAAATCTTGGAAAGGGACGTTTGGGGTGTCATCCCATCTCACCTCCTAGTACCTTGCAATCCCTTCAAAGGGCAGATCTCGGGAAGTCCAAGACTAACTTAATCCGCCTAAAAGAAAAAAAAAAGTGAAAAAGAAAATCAAGGAAATTTTTTATTATATATATATAGTTTATATATTTATAATTAATCGTTTTTTTTTTCCTTTTTCTTTCGTTTTGTTTTTACTAATTCTCTCTTCTCTCGTAGCTCTTTTCTTTTTCTTTTCTTTTTTTTCCTTTATTCCTTTTCTTTTTCCTAGTGTATGACCCGAGGTAGCACTTCGAATATTCCTTTTGATCCAGAGATCGAGCGAACCCTTTCGAGGCGCCGCCGTTCTCATAATCAGGAAAATCAAGTAGAATTCGAAGAGTCGATCGGGGACACTAACACAGCAAATATGGGTGACCCTAATCCACCTAATCCGCCAAATCCTAATGAGGTTGTGCAACGGACCATGTCCTATTATGCGCAGCCGAATCTGGAAGGCACACAATCAAGTATTGTTCGCCCCCCGATGGCAAACAATAACTTTGAGATCAAGTCCAGCACTATACAAATGGTGCAACAATTGGTGACCTTCTATGGTCACCCGGACGAGGATCCAAACTATCATATTTCTTATTTTCTCGAAATTTGCGACACGTTCAAAATCAATGGCGTCACCGATGACGCCATTCGATTACGTCTTTTTCCTTTTTCTTTGCGGGGTAAGGCTAAGCAGTGGTTGGGCTCCCTTCCTAGGGACTCCATCACTACATGGGCCGATATGGCGGGAAAATTTCTTACAAAGTATTTTCCGCCTTCAAAAACGGCTAAAATGCGCACGGATATTGCGTCATTTATGCAAATCGACTCAGAGACTCTCTATGATACATGGGAGCGCTTCAAGGAGCTTTTGCGTAGATGCCCTCACCACGCACTGCCAACTTGGCAACAAGTGCAAATTTTTTATAACGGCTTAAATTTCCAAACTAGGCAAACGATTGATGCGGCCGCTGGGGGCTCTTTAAATAAGAAAACCCCGGAGGCCGCTCAGGAGCTTTTTGAGGAAATGGCCACTAATGCGTATCAATGGAATTTGCCCCGAGCTCGGCCTAGCAAGCCGGCCGGGCCTTTTGAAATAGACGCTACTTCGAATTTGGCTTTACAAGTTGAGCGCTTAACAAAGCAAGTGGCGGAGATGTCTGCTTCCTCCGCCACTCCTCCTTGGGCTAATAATGTTTTAATTGAAGAGCAAGTTGATTACATGGGAAATCCGCCTCGGCCTTCCTATAACCCGAACACCGCTCCGTATAACAACACCTACAATGCGGGTTATAGGAATCATCCGAATTTCTCATGGAGCAATCAAGGAAATGCTCAGCGTCCCTTAAATTTGAATCAACCTCCAAATCAACTTCTTAATTCAACTCCCCCTCCAAATTTTAATCCACCCGGTTTTCCACCGCAACAGCAAAAACCCTCTCCGCTTGAAGAGATTTTTGCAAAATATGTTGCTACAAATGAAGCGAACATCCGGAACCTCACCGGATCGATCAAAAATTTAGAGAACCAAGTGGGCCAGCTAGCAAAGATAATCTCTGAGCGCCAGCAAGGAGCCCTTCCGGGAAACACGGAGCCAAACCCAAGGGAGAGCGCAAACGCGATTACACTCCGAAGCGGGAAGGAGGTGGCTTCTAAACAGGATGAACCCAAGGTAACTTCCCCTCCACCTCCTCCTTCTCCTATTTTATCTTCGAATTTGCCTGCTACGATAGCTCCGCGCGTCTCTACATCTAGTATTCCGTATCCATCTAAGTTTAAGAGCGAGAGCGCCGAAAAGAATTATAAAAAGTTTTTGGATATTTTAAAACAAATTCACATTAATGTCCTCTTCTGCGAGGCTATCTCTCAAATGCCTAAATATGCGGAATATCTTAAGGAGTTGCTCTCCAATAAGAAAATGTTAGAAGATATTTCGCATATTTCTTTGAACGTAGAATGCTCCGCGGTTGTACTCAACAAATTGCCTCGAAAAGTGAATGACCCGGGAAGGTTCTCCATCCCGTGTTTATTTGGCAATTCGTTAGTAAAACACGCTTTAGCGGATTTGGGAGCAAGTATCAATCTCATGCCCTTTTCTCTCTTTAAGAAGCTAGGTCTAGGATATCCAAGCCCCACTCGAATGAGTATTCAATTAGCGGATCGCTCTTTAAAATATCTGGTAGGAATAGTGGAGGACGTGCTCGTCAAGGTCGACAAGTTCATCTTCCCGGTGGACTTTGTCATTCTTGACATCGAAGAGGATGCCGAAGTACCCCTCATACTCGGCCGCCCCTTCCTTGCCACCTCCTGCGCCATTATTGACGTAAGTAACGGAAAGCTCCTCCTACGGGTTGGAGACGATGAAGTTTCTTTCGGCATAAATTCCTCGATGCGGAACACATTAGAAAACGATGATTCGTGTTTTTACCTGGAAGAGTATTGGGAATTCGATTCCCCTCCCGAGTTAGTCTCCACCTCGAGTCACGAGTCCGAGTTCACCGAGCTCTTTTGTCTGGAAGAAGAAGAAGTCACTCGTTTCACACCACCCGAACCACTATTTTTAGAAAAATTAAAAATCAAAACATCTTATGAAGAGCCACCCGTTTTAGAACTAAAGCAACTTCCCCCTCACCTTAAGTATTTATTTTTAGAAAATGAGTCGAAGCTACCCGTCATCGTTTCATCCGAACTTAGCAACTCGGAAATTTCCGAGTTGGCTATTGTCTTAAGAAAGCACCGCCACGCAATTGCGTGGCAAATTTTGGATATTAAGGGTATAAACCCTTCCTTCTGCACTCATAAAATCTTTCTCGAAGATAATTTCCGAAATTCGGTCCAGCCTCAACGACGGCTAAACCCTAACATGAAAGAAGTCGTTAAGGCCGAAGTGATCAAACTATTGGACGCGGGAATTATCTACCCGATATCGGATAGTACTTGGGTTAGCCCAGTACAAGTCGTACCGAAGAAAGGTGGCATTACGGTAGTAGCTAACGAGAATAACGAGTTGATCCCAACCCGTACTGTTACGGGTTGGCGGATGTGCATCGATTACCGAAAACTAAATGATGCCACCCGTAAGGATCACTTCCCTCTACCGTTCATCGATCAAATTTTAGAGCGCCTTTCAGGTCACTCCTACTACTATTTTCTCGATGGTTTGTCGGGATATTTTCAAATCCCGATTTCGCCCGACGACCAAGAGAAAACCACTTTCACTTGTCCCTTTGGCACCATCGCTTATCGAAGGATGCCATTTGGTCTTTGTAATGCGCCAGCTACATTTCAAAGATGTATGCTGGCGATATTTGACGAGTTAGTAGAGGAGGTGATGGAAGTGTTTATGGACGACTTTTCCGTGTTTGGAAATTCATTTAAAAATTGTTTAAAAAATCTTGAGCGCGTGTTGCAGCGATGCGAGGAAACGAATTTAGCACTTAATTGGGAGAAATGCCATTTTATGGTCAAGGAAGGATTAGTCCTTGGCCATAAAATTTCGGGCATGGGGATCGAGGTCGATAAGGCCAAGATCGAAGTGATTGAAAAACTTCCCCCTCCAACAAACGTAAAAGCTATTCGTAGTTTCCTAGGCCACGCGGGGTTTTATCGGCGCTTTATACAAAATTTTTCAAAAATCACAAAGCCGTTAACCCACCTTCTTGAAAAAGAATCCTCATTTATTTTTAGCGATGAATGCCATTTGGCTTTTAAACTTATCAAAGAGAAACTTATAAACTCCCCGATTCTAGTCGCGCCGGATTGGTCGCTCCCTTTTGAAATCATGTGCGACGCGAGTGACATTGCGGTTGGTGCCGTTTTAGGCCAATGGGTGAGTAAGTATTTCCACCCTATTTATTATGCGAGTAAAACTCTCACGTCGGCACAAGCGAATTACACCACTACCGAAAAGGAGCTTATAGCGATCGTTTTTGCCTTCGATAAGTTTAGGTCATATATCACTCTCTCAAAAGTTATCGTCTTCACGGATCACTCCGCACTAAGGTATCTTTTAAGCAAATCGGACGCCAAGCCTCGTCTTTTGCGATGGATCCTCCTCTTGCAGGAGTTTGACTTAGAGATCCTGGACAAAAGAGGAGCCGAAAACTTGGCGGCCGATCATCTCTCCCGTTTAGAAAACCCCGCCTCAGAAGTTTTGATAGAAGCTGACATCGATGATAAATTTCCCGAAGAACGCCTCCTCGCTCTCGAAAATATTAATTCATCATCTACCCCCTGGTTTGCAGATCTGGCTAACTATTTAGTAGCCCGGGTCCTGCCAAAAGAATTCTCGAGTCAGCAAAAGAAGAAATTCTTTTCTGATTTAAAGAATTACTTTTGGGAGGACCCCTTTTTATTCTGTTTATGCGCAGACCAAGTGGTGAGACGATGCGTCTCGAGTGAGGAGGGCCTTAAAATTTTACGACATTGTCACGAGGGACCATCCGGTGGTCATTATCATTCGAACCGAACCGCGAGGAAGGCGCTGGAGGCGGGCTTTTATTGGCCCACGCTCTTCAAAGATGCTCACACCCTTGTGACTACTTGCGACAGTTGCCAGCGGTCGGGGAACATCTCCCGCCGGGATGAGATGCCCCAAAACATTTTCTTAGAATGCGAAATTTTCAATCTTTGGGGCATTGATTTTGTTGGTCCTCTCCCTCCTTCGTTTTCAAATAAGTATATTCTAGTAGCGGTCGACTACGTGTCGAGGTGGGCGGAAGCGCAAGCTCTCCCTACCAATGATGCGCGAGTCGTTGTTAACTTTTTTAAAAAATTATTCTCTCGATTTGGCACTCCGCGCGCTATTGTGAGTGATCGGGGCACCCATTTTTGCAATACTCAATTCACAAAAACCTTAGCAAAATATGGTGTCACGCACAAACTATCCACTGCATATCACCCACAAACGAGCGGCCAAGTCGAAGTGGTTAATCGAGAATTAAAGCGAATTTTAGAAAAAACGGTTTCTATTAATCGGAAGGATTGGGCAATAAAGCTCGATGACGCGCTATGGGCCTATCGTACGGCGTACAAGACCGCTATCGGTTGTACACCATATCGAATGGTCTATGGCAAGGCTTGCCACCTTCCGGTCGAATTAGAACACCGCGCATTTTGGGCGCTTAAATTTTTAAATCTCGATTCCACTTTAGCGGGCGAACAAAGGAAGTTTCAAATGAACGAGCTAGATGAATGGCGAGCGAATGCGTATGAGAGCAATAAATTATATAAGGAGCGAACAAAGTTTTATCACGATAAACATATAAAATTTCCGAAAACTTTTTCGCCGGGCGATCTCGTCCTCCTTTATAATTCTCGCCTTCGCCTTTTTCCGGGAAAATTAAAATCCCGATGGTCCGGACCCTTTATTGTTAAAGAGGTTTGGTCCTATGGGACAATCCTAATTTCCCACCCGGAAAAAGGTTCCTTCAAAGTTAACGGGCACCGCCTTAAATTGTATCTTCCGGGAGACTTACCTAATGACAAGAGTGATGCGATTTTTCTTCATCATATAACATGATCGGCAAGTGGGTCAAGCTACGCGACCTTAAACAAAGCGCTTTTGGGAGGCACCCCAAAGCTATCTTTTTATCGTTTCTCTTGTTTTCTTTTTCTTGTTCCTTCTTTAACATCTTTTGTAGGTAATCGCGGCTTCCCCGAAAAAGCTTCAAAAAAATCAGGGAAGCTCTTTGTCCTTCTTTTCTTCCTTTTTCCTTGCATTTCCTTTCTTACTTCATACTTACTCTTAAACATTGGGGACAATGTTTAACTTTAAGTATGGGGGTGTAAATAGTCCTTTGTAAATATTTGTAAATAGTTTTAAAAGAAAAAAATTTCAAAAACAAAAAAAAAAATCTTTTTTTCTTTCTTTCCTATGTTTTCTTTTATTTAAGCACTTGTAAAACCAAAAAAAAAAAACTCATAAAAAAATATATATAAATCGAAAACTTAAATCTTGGAATAGGACGTTTGGGATTTTATCCCATCACACCTCCTAGTACCTTGCGAACCCTTCACCGGGTAGCCCTTGGGAAGTCCAAGACTTAACAAAAATCGTTAGTTTTAAAGCTAATTTCCTTTCTTTGCAAATAGTTTGTAAAAAAAGATAATATCAAAAATTCAAAAAAAAAAGATAATATCAAAAATTCAAAAAAAAGATAATATCAAAAATTCCAAAAATTCTTATACCCCTCCTACTTGTTGTTTTGTGATTTCTTAGAAATCTAATTAAGAATGTTTATAAGCGTCTTTAGGTTTTTAATTAGCTAAAATTTTGTTTATCATAGCTTGTTAATTTTAAATTTTAGGTAATCTTGTTTTAAGAATCATCTTATGAGTTGAGTTTGATTAGAAAATTTTTGTTAGCATGACTTCTCTTTTTATCTTTAAATGGCTTCATTTTGTAGTAAATTTGCTAAACCACTTTAGATTTCAATTATATTTTCTTCTAGCTCTTTAGATCTTAGGAAATTTAATTTTACTAGAATTTGCTCTCAACATAATTTAATTTATAAACTAGAATTTTTTCCAACCCTACCCTTTGATGGCATAAAAAAAAGTGTTTTAAAAGATCATATGTCATGGGAATAAGAGGATAAAATTCATTATTCCCTAAACATATGCACCCAAAATCATTTAAAAGATTATATGGCATGGAGTAAGAGGATAAAATTCATTACTCCTAAACATATACATTTTGGGATTTTATTAGAAGAGAATGTTAAAAGATTATATGGCATGGAGTAAGAGGATAAAATTCATTACTCCTAAACATATACAAAAAGAAAAAAAATATAGAGGTGAGAGGATAAAATTCATCACCTCAAATCAAAGATCTCTTCTTATGCCAAGTTTTGTAAACCCCCCCCCCCCCCCCCCCCCCCCCCCCCCCTTCCCCTTAGCCAATATCTTTGATCTAGGATTAACTTAAGTTATGAAGAGAGAAATATTTAGTAGGTTACTTTTCCTTAAGTATCTTTTGAAATAGAGTTCTTATAATTCTAATTTAATTTTGTTTTATAATTTCTACAATTTTGGTAAGCTAATTAATTGCCTTGAGAAGTACTTGCCTAAACAACTTTCTTTCTTTTCAAATCATCATCATAATTTAGAACTTAACTCCTCCTTGAATTTATTCTTAACTTAACTTTTTATTTAGTAAAATTTTAGTTTGAAATTAAAAATTTTATGGATGTCTTATATATTATGTCTTACACTTTTGCTCTGGAATAGCAAAACCTCAAGTATGGGGGTATTTGATAAGTAGTTTTTTATATAAGTTTTTAATAGAAAATTTTGTAATTATTTTATATGAATTTTCCTTTTTATGTCAATTTTAGGTTATAAGTAGTTCTTTTTGTAATTTTGATTCTAACTTAGCCTAATTTAAATATTTGCAGAATTTTGGACAAATTGGAAAAAAATAGCATTACACGCCCTCGGTCACGCCCGTGACCAAGGGCGTGTAACTTGAAGATCAGTCCAGGTCGATGCCGCGCGGTTTGAGTTAGTCCACAGCAAGTCACGCCCTAGGTCACGCCCGTGACCCCAAGTCACGCCCGTGACTGAGGGCGTGTAATCTTAGAATCTTTCACGTGGAGCCGCCGTGACACGTGGAGCCGCCGTTGTGAAGTCAACTTGAGTCACGCCCGTGACCCATAGTCACGCCCGTGACTTTCCCGCGTGATTTCTGCCCACCGCCGCGCCGTCTGTCTAGCCCATGCCGCATTAAATGAAGACGTCCTGAGTCACGCCCGTGATCCATATGTCACGCCCGTGACATGTCCGATTTTCTCCCGCCGTCACGCCAAGCCCACGCCGCTGCCGGATCCAATGTTACAGTGATTACACGCCCTTGGTCACGCCCGTGACCGAGGGCGTGTAACTTGAAAATTTCGCCTATAAATTCAGAGGCTCTCCTTGAGTTCAGGGTTCAGAATTTTGGAGTGGGGGAGGTGCTGTTGGAGCCAATCTTGAGTATTTTTCTCTTTTCATGTTCATGTTCATGTCTCTTTACTTTCATGCTCTCTTCCTTTTCTAATGCAATGTATTAGCTTTCCTTCAATGCAATAGTCTAGTTTAAGCTTGTAATCTTGTCTTTCCTAGCTTGCAATTTCCTCTCTTAAGTCTTGTAATAGTTTTCATTTAAATAAAAAATAGTTTGTTCTCTTTATTTTGTCTCCTCCTTAGTTAAAATTTCTTAATATGCATTTTTATTTTTCTTCCTCTTCCCCCTCCACCATGATTAACTAATCCTCATTAGTACTCGATCAAAATGATCCGAGGATGAGTTAGACAATTTATGATTTTCTAAAGTTTTCTTTTTCCGTTTTTATAAACACTTGAATTATCCTTGATTTTTAATTAGTGAGGCCATATTTTCGATATATGTTTTTCGCTTAAGTTTTCATATTTAGTTAGCCGAGAGGCTCAAAGTATGAATCGATCACTCAAGGGTAAAGAGAGTTGCACGCACCCCTCGAGAGAGGATGACATAAATCTCCCGGATTGGAGTCAAATCCAATAGTGGGGTTCACCTCGTAAAGCAAGTTTTAGGTAATCGATTATAGGACGAGAGTCCGGTTGATTTTTCCTAATCTTAGTTGGGCATTAACCTCGAGAGAGGCATGTTCGAGCTTCGGGAACCTCCACGGTCAAGTAGTTCAATTTAAACGGAATTAGATTTAATTTCTTTTTACTTGTCTATTCTCACTCCAAGGTGATTTTTGATTGAGTGCTAGCTTCTTTTATCTTCATCACAACCCTTCAATTAGTTTGCAATTTCCTTTCTTCTAGCTAAGTAATTAAAACTCAAAAATATTGTTAGATAAGATAATAGTGACTTTCCTCAAAGTAGAAGTAATCAACGCGCCCCGTGGAATATGACCTTGATATTTCTTAATATCCTATACTATAGACGATAAGGTACGCTTGCCTTTATCGTATATAGTTTGGAAAAAATCTTCAACCTTTGCTTAATTTAAAACCCACCGAATTTATATATCAGGTAACGTGGAGGAAGGTGACAGCTCCTCTGAACCCCGGACGACAATTGAAGACCGAGCTCGGACGAGGCGTGACAAACCTACGATTCTGGCCGTGAACCTTCAAGAAGTTTCGAACTTGGGTTTACTCTTTCCTCCTTGTATTGTTTTAGTTATTCCTTGTGGTTTTCTCTTAGTGAAGATTGATGATCATAAACCTTGTTGTTATATTAGTGTTTATTTCATGTCTTTGAAATATCTTTGCAGTTTATGTGTGTTGAGCGCCTCATCCCACCATCCACTCCATCGCCGCGTTGTGTGCCGTACTAGCAACTGCTAGCTGCGTGCTTATTGACGAGGTGATTACGACCCTCATTCCGCCTGTTACAAATCATTCCTCTGCAAGCCTTCTCGTTCATCCGCAAGCCTACTCGTCCATCCACCAAACGAAGCAGTGCAGGCAACCCGCATTAGTTAAATTAGTCTTCTTTGTTCGTGTCTCTCATAACCAAACCAAAACCTTTTTTTTTTGTAATTTAGAAATCTTTATAATTAATTTTCCTAACGAAAAATCATACACCACAACTGCAGTCCTTTGAGAACGATATTAAGGTAGTCTCTCCCACTTTTATTACTTGTGCGACCGGTGCACTTGCCGTAAACGTATCAAGTTTTTGACGCCGTTGTCGGGGTCTGCAAACGTTGTGTGATTTTTCTCTTCCAGGAAATTATTATAAAGATTCATTGTTTTTTATTTTTCTTGTTTGTTGTATAAGTTTTATGCAGGGGCAAGAACCTGATGATTTAGTAGCATTCGATCCAGAAATAGAGCGGACGCTGCGTGCACGCCGCCGTGCTGCTGCCACTATGGATGTTAATGTTAACAGAAATGATGGAGTTAACCACGGGGGAGAGAATGCGCCAGCTGTTGATTAAGCGGCTGATGAAAATGAGGTGGCCCGACCAAGGCCCAGAACAATGCGAGACTACACCACTCCCACTGTCGGGAGTGTGTATACCGGCTTTGTCCCAACCATCACGAATAATCAATTCGAAATAAAGCCAGCTATCCTGAATATAATTCGAAACACTGCCCAGTTTTCAGGATTGGCAAGTGAAGATCCCCATCTCCACTTAAATGAGTTTTCGGAAATATGCGGAACATTCCGGTATGTCGGCATAGCTGATGACACTGTGAAACAAAGATTGTTTCCGTTCTCCCTCCATGACAAAGCTAAGGCGTGACTTCACACAATTCCACCGGGCACATCGACCACTTGGGAAATGCTTTCATCTAAATTTCTGGCAAAGTTCCACACGGTGGACAAAATCGTGAATATGAGGCGAGAAATTGCAACCTTCCGACAACATGATCAAGAGACCCTTGCGGAAGCTTGGGAAAGATTTATGGAACTCATCTGGAAGTGTCCTCATTATGAGTTGCAGCCCTGGAATCTAGTGGAATATTTTTTACTTTGCAATAGAACCTAACTATAGGGCCATGATAGATGCTGATGTCGGTGGAACTCTACTAAACCACACCCTTCATGAAGCATTGCGGAACTTGCAGGACACTGCTATTCATAGCTCATTTTGTACCGCAGGACGGAACACCCCACGGATCGCAAGAGGACTGTTGGAAGTGAGCACATTTGGAGCATCGGCAGAAATGACACCAGCACCATTTGAGAGCATTGCATTGCTGAAGAGGCATGCCTCTTCTTCTACTCCGGTGATGGCTATTTCATGTCTAAGGTGCGGAAACCCCGGACATCATGCTTATGAATGTCCTGAAGGTGAAATCTCTACAAACCTCTCCAATTTAAGTGTGGAAGAAAATGAAAATTATATTAATAATCAAAACCGCACAGCACCTTTTTTGAACACTTACAACCCGGGTGTGAGAAATCACCCAAATTTCTCTTGGAACCAAAATGCTGCAGGCCAAAGATGGCAACCGAGGAAGCATCAATACGATGCGCAAGCATCTGTAAGTCAACCGAGGCCGCCTCATATGGGTTATAATCAAGGTGCCAGGTGCAAAGAAAAAACGCGTTAGAAGAAATGATGGAAAAGTTTGTTGACGTGGCCCAATCAAATATGGCTAACCAAACTGCCTCGATGAGGAACTTAGAGATGCAATTGGGCCAATTGGCTCAAGTGCTTTCTGAGCGATCTCAAGGTGCTCTCCCTAGCACGGCGGAAAAAATCCTCGTGAGCTGGGAAAGAGCCTAATCGAGACGGATGGTTGCCATGAGGGCGACTTGATAGTGAAATGTGAGATTAATAATGTTGAAACCACCGCTCTTTGCGACACTGGATCATCGCGCAACATTCTTGCATTGCAAGACGTTGAAAAACTGAACCTAAAAATCAACGTTGATGATCGGACATCACTTGTCCTTGCTAATGGAACGGTGGTGGAAACATAGGGAGAGATTAAGGATGTCAAGGTCATTGTAGATGGAGCTTCGGTTGTCACAAACTTTCAAGTTTTGGGTCCCATGGAAAACAATTCCATGCCTAATTTGGGTGTCCCGTTCTTGAAGGAGAGTGGTGCCACCCTTCACATTGCTAAGGGGTGTGTCACCTTGTCACCCAAAGTGGCACACCACGCTCTTCCATCGACAATAACCAAGGATCTCCGTTTTTTACCTGTCATTTCTGATAAATTTATTAGTAAGTTGAGTGCAGTTGTGGAGAAACAGGGAAATAAAACAAATGCCGAGTCAGAGGAGGAAGAAGAGGAGATAGTGAAGAAATTCGTGATGGATGAAGAGAATGCTGAGAACAAAAGTGGCGAGGCCGCGAAGTTAGAAGTTACCGTGGCCAACATGGCCGAAAACTCTTTGAACAATTTTGTTAAAACTAAAGTGAACTGTAAACAGTTAAAACATGTTCGTTGGGAGGATCTCTCACCCGTGGTGGGTGAAGAAATGAAGCCCCTGGCTGCTCCGAGATTGCTAGACACTGATTCTGATAGAGTACATGTTGCTCGTTGGCGCTCTCCTACTGTGGAGAAATTGAAACATAAAAAGTTGTTGCGCTCTACCCGCTCTGCCGCCCTCCGGCACGAGAAGGAAGAGGTTAGGGGCAAGGGAGAGACATCTCTTTTGAGCTCTAAATCCTTCACCTCCTTCCCATCTCGTGTGGCTGGGGAGAACCATCACAAATCAGCATATAGCTGAGTCGTGACGGAGTCTCCGGGCTTTTGTTGCTGCTATTTTAGTCTTCTTTTGTTTTATCTCTTTAGTGTGCTTGTGTATTTCTTTTGGTGAATTTTTGGACAATTGCTAGAACTCTCTTCTTATATTGCTAATACAGGTATTTGGTCCACCTTAAGGACGGTAAACAAAAGGGCTTATGGGAGACGACCCAAATTTTGCTGTTTTGTTTATGTTTCTGCGTATGTTGGAGATTCTATTCTTTGTAGGTGTGGCGACTTTGGTGGCGGATGCATAGAGATAAATTTGCAGCTTAACACCAATCGTCCGGTATGCTCATTTCTGAGCATGGGGTAACCTCTCCTCCTACTGCATTTTATAATTGTTAGTATTACGTTCTGTGATGCTTAGATCTAAGTCCGGGGAAAGTAGATTTTCGTTGCCCGCATGCACGTGCACATGGCACGGTATACTAGAAGTTATATTATATTTAAATTATTAATTTATTTATTCGTTTCCATAGCACACCACCACACCCACTAGAGAGCGCACTTAATCGTAGACGCGTAACGAGTCTAACTCGTTTCTTTTGTGTGATTTGGAAAATCGTTGTGATGGCTTAAAATTGTGAGATGGAGTACAATGTTGACTCCCATAGTGCTCTAGTCGAGTACTCGCGTCTCGCATAGAATTGTGTGCAGAATAAATTTTTCTTTATGCTTATAGTTTTGTATTTTTTTTCTATTTGCGTAATAATTGTTTATTCTACTCAAAAGAGGTGAATCCGGTGTGAATCTGACGGTAACGTAGGGATGTGTGTAGACGGTTGCTAGGTTCGTATTGCTCGAGTCGGGAGGAAGAATTATCTTTCTCGGTGGCTAAGAACTTGCCCCAAGCGACTCTTGAAGCATTGGTATAGGTTAGTTCAGTACGTGAGCGTGATATAGGCCATCATTTTGGCCAGGTTGAGCTTTGTGTATCGATCCTATCGTATAATCCTTGCTATCCCCTTTGTGCCTACCCCGTCCTTTAATTCAGCTCCATCGTGTTCTCATCAAAGCCAAAAAGCCGATCCTAATCGCACACCCAAATCTGAGCTTTAGTCTTGTTTTATTTTAATTTTTGGGGGTGTTGATGTGGTGTTGATGATTTTGGAAATGTGGATGTGCTCCAATGATTATATTTGCTGAATTTGCTTTGAAAAGAAAAGGAAAAAAGAAAATCAAAAAAAGAAAGAAATGAGAAAAGAAAAGAAAAAATGTGATTGAGAAAAGAGTTTAATTGAAAATCTTTTTAAGATTTGTTTTGGGAGTAGGCGGTGCACACACCCGTATTTTCAAGTTCAAGTTTGGGGGTGTGGTGCACCCGCGCGTTTATTTGGTTGCTTGGATAAATTTTCTTTGCGCGAGCTCATTTGGGTTAGGTGCGTATGCCTTTGAGTTTATCATTGTATATCCTACCGCATCCCAAGCCCCATCTCTATCCTAAAGTCCTACTGACTCACGCAATGAACCGAGCTTATGGTCACCGACATTGATGGATTTCAATGGAGGTTGTTCCGAGTACCGATCTCGAGCAATGCTCGCCTCAGCAATCAGTTTACTTTCTTCCTACGCATGGCCGGACGATTCACCGTGATTCGACTTTTGAGTAGAAATAATATATAATTACGCTCTTAGATTGTTACAAACTATCTGTATAATTAAAAATTTCTTCTATTACATTTCTATGAGCGCGAGCATGCGACTTCGCATGGTACTCCGCATTTGCAATTGTTAAGCCAGCTAGTCATTTTTCTCGTCAGCATAAGGGATGATTTGCTCAGGACGAGCAAATGGTTAAGTCTGGGGGTGTGATGAGTCCGATATTTACACTATTTTATGAACTCATCCGGGCTAGTTTTCACTTGCGTGCACTGCATTTTCAAGCTATAGTCGCTTGTATTTCACTTGTAGTCACTCTCACGCTTCGTGCACTATTTAGGCCCGTTTTGGTGTGCATTTGTGCTCCATGTCGCACATGGTGCTCCCCAACCCTTTTCTGTATTTGGATTGAGCTGGAGGGGTGTTCCCAGCTATGTGAGTTCTGTGTGAATTGTTGTGTACGTGGATGGATTGCCCATTTTGCCCAGATTCCATGTCTGCATAAATCGCACGGTCGTGCGTTTCCTTGACGCACGATCGCTCCGATCGTGCACGGTCATCTGCGGTTCAGAATGGTGATCTATCCCTGATCGTGCGATTTGTTCACGCACGGACAGTTCACCTGTGTGTGAAGGAAATGCACGATCCCCTGTTGTGTTTAAGATTTTGGGCTATCTGTATTTGGCCGTACGTTTTAACGCACGATCGGCTTCGACCGTGCAGGAGTAAAATGCACGGGCTCTCTGATTCATCTTCCTGGGCTTCCTGCTTCTTTAATAACGCACGGTCCTCGCACGGTCGTGCGTTCGACCGTGCGTGACCTTTTTTTTGACCGCTTGCTATATAAAGCCAAGATTTCTGCCCTATCGGGGATCAGACATTAGAGCGCGCCATTTTCGCGCCAGCTGCGCCATTTTCGTCGCTCCACCACCGCCCACTCCAGGAGAAGCTCCGGCCATCATTTCCTTGCAAGTCCGTCGCTAAAGCTTCCTCCTTGGCCTCCTCCATCATCATAGAGCTCAAGAACTGCAGTGCTAAAGGTTTCCTCCTACATTCAAGGATTCTCCGGCAAGAGCTAACTTGAGCTATTTAACGAAGAAGACGGGTAACGTGGAGGAAGGTGACAACTCCTCTGAACCCCGGACGGCAACTGAAGACCGAGCTCGGATGAGGCATGACAAACCTACGATTCTGGCCGGGAACCTTCAACAAGTCTTCGAGCTTGGGTTTACTCTTTCCTCCTTGTATTGTTTTAGTTATTCCTTGTGGTTTTCTTGTAGTGAAGAATGATGATCATAAACCTTGTTGTTATATTAATGTTTATTTCATGTCTTTGAAATATCTTTGTGGTTTATGTGTGTTGAGCGTCTCATCCCACCATCCACTCCATCGCCGCGTTGTGTGCCACACTAGCAACAACTAGTTGCGTGCTTATTGACGAGGTGATTACGACCCTCATTCCGCCGATTACAAATCATTCCTCCGCAAGCCTTCTCGTTCATCCACAAGCCTACTCGTCCATCCACCAAGCGAAGCGGTGCAGGCGACGCGCATTAGTTAAATTAGTCTTCTTTGTTCGTGTCTCTCACAACCAAACCAAAACCCTTTTTTTTGTAATTTAGAAATCTTTATAATTAATTTCCCTAACGAGAAAATCATACACCACAACTGCAGTCCTTTGAGAACGATATTCAGGGAGTTTCTCCCACTTTAATTACTTGTGCGACTGGTGCACTTGCCATAAACGCATCAGTGACCGCGAGAGGCACAGACCCTTACGGTTAGAGAGGGTAACTGACCCCAGAGTGTTCCTGCGGTGATAGGGTTAAGTGTAGACAAAACAAGACATTTTGAATTGAAGCGAATACTAGTACATGTGCATGCATAAACTTGCTACTTTTGAACTAATGATTGTTTTCTAATATAAACAAAGCGAAAGTGTAGATAATGTAGGGCTCTTCTCCCCGGTTCTTGGTCTTCCCGTGCAGCATTTGGATGAGTTTTCTCGATTCTTCAGTATGATGTGCGGCGGTGATTTAAGCGCCGGTCACTCTAGCGACCGGTCTTCAGTTGCCTCTTCCTGAGCTGCTTGCTTCTGAGCTGTTCTGCGAAAGGTCTTCAGGTGCTCTAGCTACATGAGGCGCTCAATTTCATCCTTCAAGCACAATCATTGTTTTGTATGGTCTCTTAGGCCCCGACTGTAACGCCCCTGATTTTTCGTCAATTATTTTACGTACCCGCTGTGACGTAATTTTGGCGTAAGGGCGTTACGTCAGCTCTTTTGGTAGTGTTTCGAGCCTTAGCTTAGCTAGAGTTTGTGTTTTAGATTGAGCGTGCGAGATTTCGCATCATTTCGAGTTAAAGTGAAGGTTTGGAGTAATTAGCGAGATTTTAGCTTCGGGAAGCTTTATCCGGAGCTTGGCTCGTCGGAATTGAGTTCTGACTTCGCCGTTGGATTTGTAGCGCCGTGTTTCAGTTAAGGTGCGAAGTTCGTAGAAATCCGAGGTGTTTCGGTCGCCCTCGTAGTTTTAAGTAATTTGGAGAATTAATTAATTATTTAAATAATAAATTTAGGTTATATATAAGCCAAAAATCCCCTCCTCCTATTCATCTTCCTTTTCCTCGATCAAAATCAGCCGCCGAGGGTTAGGGCGAGAGCGGAGCTTCGGAGAGCTTCCGGCCGGTGATTTCTAGGGCTGTAGTGGTCGGAATCGGGATTGGTTTGAAGATTTGGAAAGCTCTCGGCGAGATCTTCGTCTTAGTGGTAAGCTTGTCCCTCTTCGTGGAGGTTTTGAAGTTTTGGTAGTGTCCTAACTCCTCCTTTTGGTCCGAATCGTTCCAGGCTTCCGTGCTCAGGAGTTTCCTTGGCTTTCGGTGTGAAGTTAGTGGAGTTCTGCAAGGTTAAGGCAAGTGGTTTCTTCCTCTTTCTCTCTTGATTCTTTTGACGATTGGTTTGCTCGTTTTGAGCTCTTGTCATGCTGATTAGCAAGAGTTTTGTGTGTTTGGTGTAGTAACTTATGATCTAGAACCTCCCCTTGATTTTCTCCTCTTCAATCTTACCCTAGTATCTAGTTATTCCTTGGAGAAAACCGTGAGCTGAATAAATTCCATTTTTCTTGCTGATTCTAGCTGTCTCGAAAAATCCCTTGCTTTGTCTCGAGAATTCCTTTTGATGTCTCGAGAGATCCCTTCAGATGTCTCGAGAATTCCTTTTGATGTCTCGAGAATTCCTTTTGATGTCTCGAGAGATCCCTTCAGATGTCTCGAGAATTCCTTTTGATGTCTCGAGAATTCCTTTTGATGTCTCGAGAATTCCTTTTGATGTCTCGAGAGATCCCTTCAGATGTCTCGAGAATTCCTTTTGATGTCTCGAGAATTCCTTTTGATGTCTCGAGAATTCCTTTTGATGTCTCGAGAGATCCCTTCAGATGTCTCGAGAATTCCTTTTGATGTCTCGAGAATTCCTTTTGATGTCTCGAGAATTCCTTTTGATGTCTCGAGAGATCCCTTCAGATGTCTCGAGAATTCCTTTTGATGTCTCGAGAAATCACCTTTCGTATCTCGAGAGACTGCCTTTTTCTCGAGATTTCAACCTTCTATTTCTCAAGAAGTCCTCAATTTTGAGGTGTTTTTTGTGTGGTTTCCGGTGGTGGGATTTCAAAATTTGGACGGGGCTCTGCCCCGCACCCCGCAAGGGCTCTGCCCCTTGATTTTCTCCTCTTCAATCTTACCCTAGTATCTAGTTTTTCCTTGGAGAAAACTGCGAGCTGAATAAATTCTATTTTTCTTGCTGATTCTAGCTGTCTCGAGAAATCCCTTGCTTTGTCTCGAGAATTCCTTTTGATGTCTCGAGAGATCCCTTCAGATGTCTCGAGAATTCCTTTTGATGTCTCGAGAATTCCTTTTGATGCCTCGAGAGATCCCTTCAGATGTCTCGAGAATTCCTTTTGATGTCTCGAGAATTCCTTTTGATGTCTCGAGAATTCCTTTTGATGTCTCGAGAGATCCCTTCAGATGTCTCGAGAATTCCTTTTGATGTCTCAAGAAATCACCTTTCGTATCACGAGAGACTGCCTTTTTCTCGAGATTTCAACCTTCTATTTCTCGAGAAGTCCTTAATTTTGAGGTGGTTTTTGTGTGGTTTCCGGTGGTGGGATTTCAAAATTTGGACGGGGCTCTGCCCCGCACCCCGCAAGGGCTCTGCACCTTGATTTTCTCCTCTTCAATCTTACCCTAGTATCTAGTTTTTCCTTGGAGAAAACCGTGAGCTGAATAAATTCCATTTTTCTTGCTGATTCTAGCTGTCTCGAGAAATCCCTTGCTTTGTCTCGAGAATTCCTTTTGATGTCTCGAGAGATCCCTTCAGATGTCTCGAGAATTCCTTTTGATGTCTCGAGAATTCCTTTTGATGTCTCGAGAGATCCCTTCAGATGTCTCGAGAATTCCTTTTGATGTCTCGAGAATTCCTTTTGATGTCTCGAGAATTCCTTTTGATGTCTCGAGAGATCCCTTCAGATGTCTCGAGAATTCCTTTTGATGTCTCAAGAAATCACCTTTCGTATCTCGAGAGACTGCCTTTTTCTCGAGATTTCAACCTTCTATTTCTCGAGAAGTCCTTAATTTTGAGGTGGTTTTTGTGTGGTTTCCGGTGGTGGGATTTCAAAATTTGGATGGGGCTCTGCCCTGCACCCCGCAAGGGCTCTGCACCTTGATTTTCTCCTCTTCAATCTTACCCTAGTATCTAGTTTTTCCTTGGAGAAAACCGTGAGCTGAATAAATTCCATTTTTCTTGCTGATTCTAGCTGTCTCGAGAAATCCCTTGCTTTGTCTCGAGAATTCCTTTTGATGTCTCGAGAGATCCCTTCAGATGTCTCGAGAATTCCTTTTGATGTCTCGAGAATTCCTTTTGATGTCTCGAGAGATCCCTTCAGATGTCTCGAGAATTCCTTTTGATGTCTCGAGAATTCCTTTTGATGTCTCGAGAATTCCTTTTGATGTCTCGAGAGATCCATTCAGATGTCTCGAGAATTCCTTTTGATGTCTCGAGAAATCACCTTTCGTATCTCGAGAGACTGCCTTTTTCTCGAGATTTCAACCTTCTATTTCTCGAGAAGTCCTCAATTTTGAGGTGGTTTTTGTGTGGTTTCCGGTGGTGGGATTTCAAAATTTGGACGGGGCTCTGCCCCGCACCCCGCAATGTCTCGAGACCACCGCCAGGGGCGCTGCCCCTTGGACCCCGTTAGGGGCTCTGCCCCTAAGACCCCGCCAGGGGCGCGGCCCCTTGGAACCCCGCCAGGTGCGCATGTGATTTCGTTGCGATTTCCATGTTTTAATCTTGTGTCCTCTCTAGTGCACCAGGATGATTGCCAGTGTCCCTTCGGTGCTCCTGACCTTTGAACCCTCTTGTTTGTATTCTTTTACTAGTTGTGGTCTGATAACATTTGAGTTTACCCTTATAAATCGTTGTGATCGGTGTATACCTTGCTTTGACCCTATCTCTTAGGGTGTCCCTGTTGATTGTTTCTCGGGCTTCGACCCGTGTCTTAATGATTTAATTAAAATGAATATATGCTTTTAGCTTTGCATGGTGGCCATTTCAAGGACGTGATCAGCAGGCGTTGCCTGTGTTCCTGTGGGCCGTGTTTGGGTGATAGGGTAATAGAAACCCCCACCAGTTAAGGCTTTGGGTGGCAGAGGATAAAGGACCGCCCCCGTTTAACTTGAGCTGATCAGTCTCTTTAATTGAAACTTTTATAAGACAAATGAACCTTACTTGTTCCTTTTATAAGGTATTTGATGCACTCGGTGCTATGCTTACTTCTCCATTTGGAGTTGTTCTTTCAGTATGTTTGGCTTGGGTTGGTACCCCTTATGCCTTATTTTACTTTGTTTTTTTTTTCCTTGCTTTCTGCCACTTGTAATTCCTTGCTGAGGCGTTCTTTGTTTTATTAAATGCCTCAGGTCCTGAGCCGCAGCGGCTAGTGGTGTAGCCTGAAGTTCAGAGTTTTTGTAGCTGTTCACCCCGCTGCTGCGAGGTAGTTGTTTTTAGTTACTTCTTGTGCTCATACATACTAGTTGGTGCGAATGGGTTAGTGTCATGTTGTTGACGCCCATTGTGCCCCTTTTTATACTTTATAGTTTATTTGCCAGATTATGCCACTACTTTTAGATATTGTGTATCTTACCCTCTGGGAATGATTTATGTTAGGTGCACTATAGTTATAAAAAATGGTTTTTCTTCATCCTCATTGCATTCTTTCTAACTGAAACCCTTTACTTTAAAGTCGCCTAAGAGTATTTTCTACTCTTACAATACGCCTAGCTATGTGCATATCATTTACGTCATGCTCCGTCGTTTGCATACATGTAGGACTTTAAGTAAACTAAAGCAAGTATTTTCCGCTGCAATTATATATACTTTCTCGGTGGACTAGTTGATCCACGAACTGAGAGACACAGTTCTTATCTCAAAACCCCTAATAAATGATTTCAAATGACGACTTATCATATAATCATGTTTGTTTAGTTAAGTGGTAGGTTCCCGCCTGAGCGTCTACAGTTGTCTCCTGTATGACGTGGCATCATGACGTGTATTTTCTCTTACTCTGATATCCTTAAATTCAGAGAAAATGCGGGTTGTGACACCGACGAAAGTCGCAAAACTGGGACTGATTCCCCGAGTTGCGAGGGAGCGGTCCCCGCCACTTGACAATCTTGTTGTTGTAGATTATAGATAGGATATGCTCGCGGAAGGCGTTTAACGGGGTGTAGATCCGGGTTTTCTGGTTCATCAACCCATGAGGATAGATCGACTAACTCTAGTTAGGCCGACCGATCTCTGTGAGTGGTCTTTGTCCCTTCCTTTTCTGACCCATTGTTTCAAGTTGTCGCGGATTGGTTGATGTCGAGAGACTAGTGTCTGCTGTCGGCGCTGGTACTACGCGACTCTTCTCTGAGCAAAGATTCTTGGGATTCAAGCTTTGTGGGGGCCCATGGCTAACCCAAGGAACCTCGATTGTTGCGTCGCTGAGACGACGGACGGAGTTTTGGAGGATTTTTCCTTTGCTCGCCATGCGGCCTGCCATGGAGGTGTCATGCAGCAGCGTGTCGAGCAGGATGCTCCCGAATATCGCATCATATAGCGAATCAGCTTCTGCAATGACGAACTGGACTTCGTATTGGACGGGTTCTGGAAGTGCCCCTACGTGTATGAGGAGGATGATGTCTCCTATGGTGGGTATTATTGTTCCGTCCGGAAGCTCCGCATGGCTAGCTCTGAGCTTAAGGTTCCCGCCAAGGAGCTTGAGTCATGTCAGAGTTGCTACAAACAAGATGTTGAATGATATGAGGTGGCTTATCAACGCCCTTCTCAATTCAAATGCTGGGTTCTCAATGCTTGCGTGTAAGGCAAAATCCAAACCTCCGCGAAGATTCTCTTGATACGATCTTATGGTGACGCCCCCCTGAAGAACACAGCTTGATAATCGATGTTGCTTGACTGAGACTTGGAGAACAGAATGTAAGAGCGTATTGTGCTTGAGAGATTGTTCCTTCTTCACACAGTCGTCTTTACTATTCGATTGATTCGATTATTTTGTGTTTTTAATTAGGTCAGACACTATTCCTTGTTATATGACTCGGAGGCCTTCTATCGGTCTACTCAGAGTTCCTTTAAGTGTTAGAATCCCATTCCTTAATGGCATGCACTGATTGGACTATCAGGTGGCGGGATTAAATGCAGACAGGGCATTTTGAAAAATCTCGGTCTGTCTCGACGATATGAGCAACATCTCGATGACAGAGCTTGTCATCAATAAACGTAGGAAACCATTTATAGCTAGATAAAGATAACACCGGGGACGAGCCCCTAACATCAAAGTGAATAACATCAAATGGACATAAACTAGGAACAGATAAATGACTAGTACTCCAACGAACATGTTTAGATTGTTCACACGCATCACAAGAGAAGGATTGAATTAGCTGATGAAAAACAGGAAACAATTTAGTAAGATATAAAGGAGAAGGGGGGCCAAGGCGCTGATGCCAGCGTCAGATGTCATGTATAGTCGGGGATCTGGTGGAAGAGAGAGCACTGGGAGAAGACTGGTTCAGCAAGTACAGTCCACCAACATTCCTACCACTGCCAAGCGCCCGCCTCGTACTCAGATCCTGAAATACACAAACATCAGGAAAAAAAAGTCACGGAACAGTTTAAAGAGTTAGTCAAGTGACTAATAGAAAACAAATTACGGGGAAAAGAGGGAACATGCAAAACAGAGGACAGTGATAGGTCGGGAGAACAAGGGACAGTCCCTTTACCAGCGATGGCGGAGAGAGAGCCATTCGCAGCAATAACCTTATCACGACCAGAAAGAGGGGTATAAGAGGTAAAACCTGAGGCAGAGCCAGTTATGTGGTCGGTTGCACCCGAGTCGATAATCCACTCAGAAGGAGTGGAAGACACAGCATTAGCACTGGACAGACCTGAAGTGGCAACAACAACATGAGAGGCAGCAGGAGCAGAGTCTGTGTGGGAACGCAACAGGCGTCAGAAGGCCTCTAATTCACCAGCAGACATGCCTCCAGAGGTGTACTCCAGAGCCTTAGTAGAGTGCGCAGAAGACTGAGAGCGATCAACAGAGTGACGACCACCACTACCACGGTACCCACCTCTACCACGAGTACTAGAGCTCCAACCACCAGGAGCAAGGTGCGGGTGCAGGCGAAAACAAGAGTTTTTGGTATGGCCAGTCTTCCCACTATGACTACAAATAGGAGGGGGTCCACGAGACATCCCAACCATCATGTAGAAGTTTTGAATTCATCTTTGAATTCATTTGAATTGAAATCAAAGTTAGATATTACCTGATCACTGTCAGCTTCAAATTCTGATTCATCTGAATTATGTCCTGAGGCATTGATAGCCATCATGCAGAAGTTTCTTTCTTCTTCATCATCACTGCAGCTAGATGATGATGCCTATTCTGACTCACTGCTTGAGTCATATATAGCCATCGGACATTGATCCTTCTCATTTGAATTTGCTTCATCTTCAGAAGAGCTTGATGAAGATTCTGATTCAGTTTCACTCCAAGATTCAGCTACAAAGCCTCTTCCCTTATGTTTGTGTCTGTGGGAGGATGGCTTGCTGGAGTGCCTTTTCTCTTCTTTGTCTTTTCTCTTTTCTTTCTTTTGATTTTCTGGACACTCTGGTAGAATGTGTCCAGGTTTCCTGCAGCTAAAGCAAATAATTTCTTTAGAACTTGATTTGTCATACCTTGGCTTTTCTTTTGATCTGAAGTCCTTCTTTCTGAGGTCCTTTTTAGCCATCTTATAAAATCTTTTGACTAGTTGGCTCATGATCTCCACTTCTCCAGGAGCTTTGACTTCCTCTTCAGTTGCTTGAAAGGCAATGTTCTTTTCCTTCTTTGATGCTGGAGATGAAGTAGATTGTTCAGCTTCTCTGGACTTGATAAGCTGCTCATAGGACTTTAATTTGCCCAACAAGGTCTCAGTTGAGATCTCATTAAGGCTTTTGGCTTCCTTGATTGGCCAGATCCTAGAGTCCCATGTGCTGGGGAAGCACATTAGGATCTTATCATTGACTTCAGTGATAGAGATCACTTTGTCCAAAGACTTCAGCTCATTGATGATGAGACAGAGTCTATTGTACATATCTGCAACACTCTCAATTTCTCCTTTCTTGAAATTCTCATACTGAGAGATGAGATGAGATCTTCTATCTTTTCTCTCATCTGCAGAGCCTTCAACCATGTTGTTGAGTGAAATCCAGATTTCTCTTGCTGAAGTGCATTCCACAACTTTTTGAAAAAATATCATCTGACATAGTCTGTGCCAATATATTCATTGCTTTGGCATCAACACTTCTTTGCTTCTTTTGAGCTTCTGTCCACTCAGGAGGTGGAACAGTATTGTTGTTTGTTGTTGTTCCAACACTTGTTGTTGCTGTAGGAGTAAGGGGTCCTGTCAAAATGACATTAAAAATATCCTCATCAATAGAATTCATATATAACCTGATCCTTGCCTTCCATAATGCAAACTTATTAAGGTTGCACATAGGAGGTGTACTCTTTGTTTTGTGCCATGAGTTTTTAGAAAAAATAAAACTCTAGAAAAATTTAAGATCTAATTGATCTTTTGATTTAGGTGTTAGCCTGTATACAATCAACCAACCTATGATACCAATTGAAAGTGAGGTTAGATCTTAGATTTACTCTAGAGGGGGGGGGGGGGGGGGGGGTGAATAGAGTATTAAAAACTTTTAACTTATTTTTATAGCAGAATTAAAATACTGATATTTATATGTGTATAATAGAGTGAGTTATAAGAACAAAATAAAGCAATCACACATCACAACACAAAAAAGTAAACACAAACACAGAGGACACAAGGATCTATAGTGGTTCCCCAATCAACCTGGGTACATCCACTCTTCTACCACACTTGGTAGGAATCCACTTGTAACACCCTCCCTGTCACATAGCATATAATAGTAGGTCCGGCCGGGACCCCACGCCATATGAAATGAACAGAAGAGCGCGTTACTAAAATTAGTGTTTAAACAGTTAGAATTATAACCATCTCAGCATCAGAGTCGCAAAGCGGAAGCATATTTATTTTCATTTAAAACCAGTTATGAACATGTCCACATAAGCTACGGAATGAAATACATCACAAGTTATTTACAATGTTTGTTTACATCAAAATGGTGGCTTCCAGACATCGGCACGCAGGCCGGCCACACATGAACAAACGTAAACAAAGCTATGGCCTTCAAGGGCCAGCACAACACAGCAGTAGGGGCTTCAGCCCGCTATCTCCCGCTAGTCTCACCGGGACCTGTAGAAACAAATCCACCAATTGGTGGGAAAACAAGCAACCGGTCAGCTTTAGCTGACCAAGATTTATAACGACCCCGCCCCACACTCGGGGCGGCGGTGCTCCTTCCCTGCAAGTAAGAGTCAGCAACATATATATATATATATATATATATATATATATCCGCACACAACACCAACGGAAGCATACCAAGCCGCCCGCTTCGTGCTCTCAAGGCACACTTTGGCATACTCAATGAGTTACGCCTTCACGCTAAAGCAATTTGAGCTAGTCCGTACACACGAAGTTCCGGCACTCTTCCATAGTCCGGTGCACCGAGGGGCGACCTCTTCACCACTACTATGGGCGGGATCGGATCAGCTAGGCCCGTGCTCAATTATCGCGATTCAACTCTGCACGATACGGGTAAGCGTCACCTTGAGCCCGTCACTTAAAGCTGGGATTTGCAAATTCCACAGCTTCACCTACTATGTATCCAGTCCCCAATACATTGGGTAACACTGAATCACACACGCTGCGTGCTGGACACTACCGCCGGCGCTAACACTAGTGCCCGGCGCTAGCAATAGGACCTAGTTCTGCCCGACACTGGTAACAGAAATCAACCCTGTCACCTCTGGGAATACACCTCCAGACATCAACACAGGTAGTTCACCTGGAGCTACCACCGACGCTAATGCTAGTGCCCGACGCTAGTGACAGAACTCAGTTCTGCACCAAATTCGGGTATTGCCTAGGAAACACCTCCAGGACCCTCTTGCTGTACAAAACAGTACACATAACCCGAATCACAACACGCATACAGAGTTATTTCCGGCACTTTACACAACACCAATCCGGCTCGATCTGTCCAGATAGGCTTCACACAGCATGCCTATGCCCGTACTACCGTTCCGGGCTCTATATGCAATATGTGGGGGAAATCACTTCATCCCACCGGAAGATCCGATCTACTATTTCGTAGAAGTCTTCCTAAATACATGCAAATCAAAGGGCGTTCGTGTCCAAGGATTAGGGAGGAGATTCGTTACCCTCGTAGGCCGTTTCGGTGCCATAGAACTGAGAGGGAAAGGCTGGACTCCGCGGTGGCACAAGCACAAGTACGCAGATGTTATCTCCCTCCTGGCACAACAAATGCGCAACGCTAACGGATCTCCCTCCTTTCTCTTAGCCCTCTGCCCTCAGCTCTCCTCTCAGCTCTTAGCTCAGGAAAAGGCAGAAAATGAGAAAGGAGTCGGATTTTGGGGAATTTATGATTTTCCCGCTACCGCCGGCGCTAGCACTAGCGCCTGGCGCTAGCCTTGAGTCGGTACCGCTTGGAGCTGCTATCGCCGGCGCTAGTGCTAGCGCCTGGTGCTAGCTCCCTGACTTCAACTTATTTCATTTTGTGCATTTTGGTGTGCACATGACATTTGGGGTCTTACAATTCTTCCCCCCTTAAAAGAATTTCGTCCCGAAATTCTAACAGTGCAACATAGAATATAAAGTACGACTTGTACCTTAACGGAACAGCTCGGGGAACTCCTCATGCATAGTTTGTTCGCGCTCCCATGAAAGCTCCTCACGACCGCAGTTGTTCCAGCGGACTTTGACCATCTTGATCACTTTATTCCGCAGCTGTTTGATATCAGTGTCTTCGATGCAAATAGGCGTGACCAACGTCTTCAGCCCATCATCGACCGGCACCTGATTAGCCACAAGCACTTGGCTAGGCTCTGGTACAGCTTTCCTCAACACCGATATGTGGAACACATCGTGCAGACCACTCAATTCTGTCGAAAGAGCGAGCCGATAGGCAGCTTCGCCAACACGTTCCAGTATCTCAAACGGTCCAAGGTATCTTGGACTCAGCTTTTTCAAGCGCCGAATCCTGGACACACCCTTGAAAGGTTTGATATTTAAGTAAACCCAGTCGCCCACGGCGAACTCGACGTTTCTGTGCTTAGCATTGTAGTATTTTGCCTGCCTATCTTGCGCAATCAACAATCTATCCCGAATTGTTTGAATTGCCGCATTTGCTTCTTCGACTTACTTTCGCTTAAACAGCTTCGTTTCACCTGTCTCCGTCCAAGATAAGGGAGTGCGACAAACTCTACCATAGAGGGCCTCGAAGGGTGCCATCTTTATGCTTGCCTGATAGCTATTATTATAAGCGAATTCGATCATGAAAAGATGATCTTCCCACTTTTTACCGAAATCCAGGACGCACATTCGGAGCATATCCTCCAGAGTTCTATTCGTATGTTCAGTCTGTCCATCCGTCTGAGGGTGGAAGGCAGTGCTAAACTTCAGCTTTGTACCTAACAACTGGTGGATTAGCCTCCAATCTTTCGAAGTGAAGCGCCCATCTCGGTCACTGACGATGCTACGGGGCACACTGTGCAATCGGACAATGCTATCTACATATAACTTTGCCAACTTTTCTACTGAATCGTCCTTCCGGTTTGGAATAAAGTGCGCTACCTTCGTCAAGCGATCCACGATCACCCATACATCTTTGTGCTCCCTGGGTGAATTGAGTACTTGGTGAAGTGCGCTTCGTACATCAATTCCTCCCGCAACTTCCCAACATTTTGGACGCACAATCGACCGTCTTTCCACATCAGACCGTCATCCAACACAAACTCTGCAACAGTCCCATCCCCAGACTCTGCCAAATAGCGTTGCATGCTCGCATCAAGCTCCAAGGCCTGTCGTATTCTGTCCGCGAGGTCATATTGCACCTCCGTCCAGTTCAAGCACGCACTTGCACTAGAAGTCCTCTCCACACAGGAGATCTCCAAGTCTTCCAAGTTTTTGATCAGACGTGGATCATGCATCTGAATCCAATTGGCCTGTACATAAGCCCTTCGGCTCAAAACATCTGCGACTACATTTCCCTTCCCGGGTGTATAGTGGATATCAAACGTGTAGTCCCCCAGGAACTCCATCCACCTTCTTTGTCGCATATTAAGCTCTTTCTGATTTAATAGATACTAAAGGCTCTTATGGTCTGTAAAGATGTCAACCTTCACACCATATAAGTAGTGCCGCCACAGCTTTAGAGCGAATATTACGACCGCCAACTCCAAGTTGTGGACCGGATAGTTCCGCTCATGCACTTTCAACTGTCGAGAGCCATAAGCTATCACTTGACCGTGCTGAAGAAGTACGCAGCCTAAGCCACTCCCTGACGCATCACTATATATTTCATAACCCTCTGCACCTGATGGAAAACACAGAATTGGTGCTCTGGTCAGATGCCTCTTCAATTCCTCAAAAGCCCGTGCACACTCCGGTGACCAAACGAACTTCTGATCCTTCCTCGTCAAGGTGGTGAGAGGTAGAGCGATCCGCGAAAAGTTCTCCACGAAGCGCCGATAGTAGCCGGCAAGTCCAAGAAAACTCCTGACTTCCGCTACTGTTGCTAAAATGGGCCACTTCTGGATTGCATAGATCTTTGCTGGATCCACTACGATACCCTCGCCACTAACAACATGACCAAGGAACGCTACTGAGGCTAGCCAGAACTCACACTTAGAGAACTTGGCATAAAGCTGACTACGTCGAAGGGTTTCCAAAACTTCGCGCAAATGTATCGTGTGCTCTTCTTCAGACTGAGAGTACACCAAGATGTCGTCAATGAATACAATGACAAATCGATCAAGGTACTCTCGGAAGGTCCTATTCATCAGATCCATAAAACTGACAGCGCATTCATTAATCCAAACAGCATCACTGTAAACTCGAAGTGTCCGTAGCGGGTACTGAATGCTGTCTTGGGGATATCACAATCCCGAATTCGCAACTGGTAATAGCCGGACTAGAGATCCAACTTTGAATACACAGTTGACCCAACTAGCTGATCGAATAAGTCATCGATTCGAGGAATCGGATACTTGTTCTTCTCGGTCAACTTGTTCAATTCTCGGTAATCTATGCATAGGTGCAGGCTTCCGTCCTTCTTTTTCACAAAAAGGACCGGAGCACCCCAATGGGATGTACTTGGTCGTATATAACCCCGCTCTAGTAATTCCTGTAATTGAACTTTCAATTCCTCCATCTCCTTTGGCGCAATTCGGTACGGAGAGCGTGAAACAGGCTTGGCACCTGACACCAGCTCTATAGTGAAGTCAATTTCTCGCTGAGGTGGCGCCCCAGGAAGATCTTTTGGAAACACATCTGGATACTCTGATATCACAGGAACATCACTCAAACTGGGTTGAGACTTTGCAGTCCCCACTAGCACAACACATAACTCTGCGCCTTGCCGAACCGCCTTGACCACTTGGACATCAGACATCAGTGTCTTGCTTGATCCACGCAAACCAGCAAATTTAGTCGCACGTTCGGTATTCCGCCCCAGTGTGACCTCCTTAGCTGTGCAATCAATGAAGGCCTGCTGCGCTGACAGCCAGTCCATACCAAAGATTACATCGAACCCCGAAAGCAGGAGTATCAGTGCTTCCAAATCAAAGTCTTGACTCCCTATTCGTACCTTTACCACACAACTCTAATCCGCGCACATCGAACACCCATTGGGTAGCCACACTTCTAATCGTTCCTGTATAAACAACGAAGGCACTCCAAGCAGCTGAATGAAGGCCTCAGATAGAAAGGAATGTGAAGCACCCGTGTCAAATAGTGCTCTCGCCGGATTATTAAAGATCAGGACAAAGCCTAGGACATCAACAGTTAACAAGCAATGCATAAGGTATGAAGTATAGAAAGCAACAAAAGCTATATACTATCGCATACCTGTCACCACATCGTTCTGTTTGATGGCCTCCTGTTGTCCAAGGTTGTAAACTCTAGGCTGGGCTGGAACAGCGTGGGATGCGGTTGACTCTGCCGCCTTCCCTTTCTCTGCCGCATAAGCCGCAGCCGCCTTCTTGCCTCCACGACAGTCTCGGGCTATGTGTCCCGGTTTGACGCAGTTGTAACAAATGATTGGGCCTCGCCCAGTCACTCCTGATGCTGAAGATTGAGCTGACCTAGATGGTCTCGCTCCTTTCTTCCACTTGCTTCGTCCTGACTTTGCCGAGCTCGGTTCTTTGAACTCTGGCTTGACTACTGCTAGCTCCTTCCTACTGCGGGACTGCTTCATGTCTTTCTCTAAAGAACGAGCTGTGTTGACCAGGGTCATAAACCCCTGCGTCATTGGCCTCGCCAGTAGGAACCGCAACTCCTCTCGCAAGCCTTCGTAAAACCGATTTGTTTTACGCGCTTCATCTGCAAATGTCACACCTGCATAACGTCCCAACTGTGTAAACTCATGCAGATAGTCGTCGATCCTACTATCACCCTGAGTCAAGCGGTTGAACTGATTCTCCATTTCTATCTGTTGGGCCTGTGGCAAATACCGCGCCAAGAAGAGTCTGGAAAACTCATCAAAAGAAACATTTGTCAGCTGCCTCCCTGCTAGCTGATGTAACTCCATCTCGTCCCACCAAAGCTGCGCCTCCCCATCCAATAGGAAGGTCGCCAAAGTAACTTTTTGCTCTTCCCCTGTATCTGTGGCCTTCAGGGTTTTGCGCACCCTTGAGAGCCAATCCTCCGCTTGCGTCGGGGTTCCTGCCCCCGTGAACGTAGGAGGGTGGAAACTCAAAAAGTACTGCAGCTGTTGATCGGGAGCTCTTCGTGCCCTCAGCGGCACTGGACTTTCCACCGCAGGTTCGGCTGCTGGAGCCGGCACTGGAGCCGCTCCAGGAATAGGAGGTTGTCCAGGGACATGCCCTCCTGGTTGCGCCGTGACTTAAATCCGACACTGGAGCCCGTCACTTAAAGCTGGGCTTTGCAAATTCCACAGCTTCACCTACTATGTATCCAGTCCCCAATACATAGTGTAACACTGAATCACACACGCTGCGTGCTGGACACTACCGCCGACGCTAACACTAGCGCCCGACGCTAGCAACTGAACCTAGTTATGCCCGACACTGGTAACAGAAATCAACCCTGTCACCTCTGGGAATACACCTCCAGACATCAACACAGGTAGCTCACCTGGAGCTACCGCCGGCGCTAATGCTAGCGCCCGGTGCTAGTGACAGAACTCAGTTCTGCCACCAAATTCGGGTATTGCCTAGGAAACACCTCCAGGACCCTCTTGCTGTACAAAATAGTACACATAACCTGAATCACAACACGCATACAGAGTTATTTCCAGCACTTTACACAACACCTATCCAGCTCGATCTGTCCAGATAGGCTTCACACAGCATGCCTATGCCCGTACTACCGTTCCGGGCTCTGTATGCAATATGTGGGGGAAATCACTTCATCCCACCGGAAGATCCGATCTACTATTTCGTAGAAGTCTTCCTAAATACATGCAAATCAAAGGACGTTCGTTACCAAGGATTAAGGAGGAGATTCGTTACCCACGTAGGCCATTTCGGTGCCATAGAACTGAGAGGGAAAGGCTGGACTCCGCGGTGGCACAAGCACAAGTACGCAGATGTTATCTCCCTCCTGGCACAACGAATGCGCAACGCTAACGGATCTCCCTCCTTGCTCCTAGCCCTCTGCCCTCAGCTCTCCTCTCAGCTCTCAGCTCAGGAAAAGGCAGAAAATGAGAAAGGAGTCAGATTTTGGGGAATTTATGATTTTCCCGCTACCGCCGGCGCTAGCTGTTGGGTATTGTATCCACAATAGCCCTGATTTGAAGAAGTCCCCTTCAAACTAAGACGAATTGTAATTTTATTTGATTATGCACTATAGCTGTGTTGTGACAGGTTATTCCACTCTAAGTACAAACCAATGTCAGGTTTCAATGAGTCGTCAAACACAGGCCTGTGCAATGTAATCCCTCATTGTATGGACCAAAGTGTTGGCTCATGTGAAATCTCTCGATTGGGATGTACTTCATTTCCAAAGTGCCAGAGAAGGAGGACTGGAGCTGATGATGGAATCATCTGAGAAAGGAAATTTTCCTAAGTAAAATTCGATTATATCATTTAGAACATATAGTCGAATTCGACTATATGGTCTGAATGGGTATAACCGAATTCGGCTAATCCCTGTCCGAAAGGTTCATTTTTCTAAGTATTAGAATAGTCGAATTCGGTTAATGAAATTCGGTGAATGCATTTAGTCGAATCCTTCGGGTTGCCGAATTCGACTATTTGGTTTAACCGAATAAAATTCGGTTAATGCCATTCAGTTAATCCAATTCGCCGAATCGGTCTGCAGGTATTTTTTCCGGTTTGTTTTCGATGGCGTATTCTTTAGGGCTCTCCCCATGTACAGTGCACATGGAGCTAGATCCCTAATTCTCGCTTATGACCGTTGTAGAAGATGCTATAAATACCTAAGGTTTATTTCTATTTAACCCTAATCGTGAATTGAAAAGAAATCGAAAATTACGACTGTCGGCCGACTGATTCTCCCGCAAGTGTTTCGTCTCCGACAAAGACAACAAATCGCGATTCGTCTTCTAAAGATTCAATCAACAAGATCAAGTTCTGATTAGCTCTCATCTTCTATTGATCAAGTTGATTCAAGATTCTCAGATCTAGCTTCAAATCGCTCTCAAGATTTCTTCGTTCTTCACTTTCAAAGGACTGAAGTTTATTGCTAAGAAGAAGAAACCTACCTCTCAAGATCTGAAGAAGAACTTCATCAGAAGTTTAAGAATATTGTTTTTCAATCTACGTTGTGTTGTAATAACCATTTTCTAAATCTTGTAGGAAGCTTGATTCCGAGTTTTTGTGTAGATCCTTGTTTGAGGATCGAGTTGTAGGAGTTGTTTTACTCCGAGTTGTAGGAGTGGTGTACTCCGAGTTGTAGGAGTTTTGACTCCGAGGTGTAAGATTATATTAATCTGAGATTGGTGAAGTAGCCAAATCTAGCCACGAAGTGCTAGATAGGCGAGGCGGGAAAGAGGAGTACCCACATAGGGGAACCTCTATAAAATCCTTGTGTCTGTGCTATGTTTTTTTGTGTGCTTTTCTGTGTAATATTTTTAATTCCGCGTTAAGACATAGAATCCACCTATTCACCCCCCTCTAGGTGATTTAGGGCGCAACTAGATACTTTCAATTGGTATCAGAGGGAGGTTATTCGCCATAAGGCTAACACCTTGAACAAGACCTCCTTATCTAGTTGCTGAAGCAAGCATGTCTGGAATGGATAAGACCAAGGATTCCGTCAAGCTGCCAGTCTGCACCAAAGAAATTTTCCTATGTGGAAAGAAAGAGTCAGATTCTTCATGGAAGTTGTTGATCCAAGAATCTTTCAGATTGTGGAAGAAGGTCCCCATGTTCCAATGAAACCATCCTCAATAAACTCTACCATCATGGTTGCCAAGAAGATGTTGGAACTATCCAAGGATGAGATTGCACTTGTTGCTCTGGACAAGAAGGCAAAGAACATCATAGCAGGTGCAGTTGATGATTCCATGTTGCAAAATCTGCTTCACTGCAAGTCTGCTAAGGAAATGTGGGATTCTCTAGTCGTTCTGATGGAAGGGACAGATGAGGTAAGGGATGATCGAAGATCGTTGCTGAACCAAGAATACGAAGCTTTCAAGCAACATTCTGGTGACTCCATTTCTGATACTTACGAGAAGTTCTTTAAGATCGTAAATGGTCTTAGGAACTATGATCGAGAATTCACAATTGGCGAACTTAATGACAAATTCTTGAGATCCCTGACGAAAGAATGGGATACCAAAGTTATAGCCATTAGAGAATTTGGAAAGCTAGGAACCACGGAGCCACAAATGCTGTTTGGAAAGCTCTTGTCCCGTGAGTTAAAGTTGAACACCCGCAAAGCTGAAGAAGAAGGGATCAGAGCCTCTGGAAGGGACAAGACCACTGCTCTAAAAGCTGTAAGTTTAAGAAAGAGCAAGGCTCTCCCACCTGTCAGGAGATCATCTTCTGATGAGGATGAATCTGATGCCAACCCCTCAGGCTCAGAGATGTCAGATGAAGAGTTTTCTCTGCTCTCCAAGCAATTCAAAAAGTTCTTTAACAAAAGAAGGCAGACGAGAGGTCAAACCTCGACTTCTCATCATAGAAGATCGAACCGTGATGGAGATCATCACAAGAAGAATCATGAAAGTGACAGGTATAAATCTAAACCTAGTAAACATCTTTCTAATGATATTATTTGCTATTGATGCAATAAGCCAGGACACGTGATTGCGGAGTGTCCGTACAAGAAAATGGAAGGCACCAAGAAAGAAAATAAGAAATCCTTCAAGGGTAAAAAGAAGGAAAAGAGCTTCATTGCAAAGAAGCCAAAGACTCTGAGCGACAGTGACTCAGAGGAATCAAGCACTGATGAAGAAGCCAACTTTGGGCTTATGGCACAATCGGATGATGAAGCGAGCGACACCTCATATAAGGGGAAGGTAAATCCTCATACTCCTCTTTCTGCTTCTGAGTATGAAACTGCATCCATTGCAAATGAAGGCTACTCTTCAGAGGAGGAATCAGAATTGATGATTCAATATAAAGCCCTTTTGGCAGGATTTGACAAATATCGTAGGGTAGTCAGATCTCAAGCAAAAGAGATTGGATCACTTAAGAACTTGGAATCGGCTCTGAGAGAGGAAATCGAAAGATTAACTCCCCTCAAAAATGAAGTCCAATTCTTGAAGGATGAATTAAAAGGCTCTACTGAATCATTAATTCTGAAAGAGAAACTTATACATGATTTGGAAGGAAAGCTGTTGGCTGAGAAGAAGATAGTGGAAAGCTTCAACAAGCCAAAAACTGTTCTTCCTCTCATCGATAAATTTTTTGCTTCTGCGAAGGGTAGTGGCATTGGCCACGAGGCTGAAAGTAGTAAGCCTGCCAAGAGAAGAGCCGTGAAAGGTAAAGGGAAAGCTGATCAAAGTCAACCTTCATTCAGGAAGGTCGTTTTTCCTACAAACCCATTTGACTTTGAAACATCCTATGGTCATCTCACTAGACCAACTCCTGTTGAATCTAGTAATAGATATCAGGGATGGAGCCGACCCCGGAACTTTGACTCGACTCCTTTCAAGGCTCCTTATGAAGAAGTAAGTCTCAAGGACCATAGGTCATTTGTCCATGGATCAGCCGCAAAGAAAGCACCTAAAGTTAAATCTGTTGGTGCTAAGTCTAATGAGAAGATGGAGCCTTGTGTTTGCTGTAATCACGAGGCATCTACTTCTAAGAAGGTTGCTCCTACTAGACCTCCCGTTCAAAAGGTAAAGAAGGAGAACAAGAGAAGGTACAACAGATTTGACTGTTGGTGCTGTGACAAAGTTGGTCAATTCGCCATTGATTGCTGGTTTAATTATAGTTATGTTAAGACCCCACGAGGTAACAATGCAAGAGTGACTCCTCGCACTGTTAGCACTCCCAATGGCAGTCATTTGACAAGAAGCCAAGGACCCAAATCGGTTTGGGTTCCTAAGGGCAATTGATTATTGATTGCAGGTATGTCCAAAGGCCAATTCAAATCCAATATGGTACTTGGACAGTGGATGTTCTCGGCACATGATCGGAACACGAAGTTTGTTACAAGAGTATATCCCTGCGAAAGATGGACCAAAAGTTTTTTTTAGCGGATCTGATCGGGGAATCACAAAAGGCCACGGTGTGATTACCAACGGTATAGTCTCTTTCACAGATGTAGCTTATGTCAAAGGATTACAACATAATCTAATTAGCATAAGCCAACTATGTGACAAAGGCTATATGGTTGAGTTCTACAAGGACAAGTGCTTGATAAAGTCGTCTGATACTTCAGAAACTATTTTAACAGGCACTCGGAGTAGAAATATTTTCTGCTTAAATTTCCTTTGTTTAGACTCTTCTACACCAGTGTGTCTTTTAGCAAAAGATAGTGCATCTCTTTGTGACCAGTGGCACAAGAGACTAGCACATATAAATTTCAAAACTATAAGTATGTTATTTTCTCACAATTTAGTTCGTGATGCTCCCGACGTTAAGTGCATTAAAGAGAGACCTTGCCATGCATGCCAAATGGTTTAGCAGACTCGGGCTACCTTTAAAAGCATTATCGGCAAAGATTCTACCAGATGCTTATATCTGCTCCATATGGAATTGTTTGGTCCCATGCCAATCCGAAGTTTAGGAGGTAAGTCTTATACGTTGGTTATTGTTGATGACTACTCACGTTTTGCTTGGGTATTCTTTCTGAAACACAAGTCAGACACCTTTGCTTCTTTCACCACGTTCGTCAAGCAAATCCACAATGAGTTGGAATGTTCTGTGGTCAAAATCAGAAGTGACCATGGTACAGAATTCAAGTCTGGGGCTATGACCGAATTTTGTGAAAGCCTAGGTATCTTTCATGAGTTTTCATCTCCCCGTACTCCACAACAAAATGGAGTAGCTGAGAGAAAGAATAGAACACTCATAGAGGCTTGCAGAACAATGTTGAGTGACTCTTCACTACCAAAATACTTTTGGGATGAAGGCATCAACACTGCTTGTCACGTGCAAAACAGAGCACTGATCAACAAGAATCATCATAAGACTCCTTATGAACTTTTGAAGGGAAAGAAACCAACCCTGTCTTATTTTAGAATTTTTGGTAGTAAATGCTTCGTACTTAACAATGGGAAATATTACAAAACTAAATTTAGTGAAAAATGTTTTGAAGGTATTTTGTAGGTTATAGTAGCCATAGTAAGGCATATAGGATTTTCAACAAGAAAACCCTGGTTGTAGAAGAAACTTATAATGTTATATTTGATGAGACGAGTGTGCTTCAAAGCATCTCTTCTAGTGTTTTTGTTGAAGATATAGGTGCAAGGTTCAAGGAACTAAACTTAGAAGAAGTTGTAAAGGAAGACGCTCCAAAGCCTATTGAAGTAAATATTCCATCTACATGTGAGGAAGATGAACCTCAAGAAGATGAAGATGTACCCGAAGTGCAGGAACCTCATGTTCATCCAAATGCTGGAATGATCCGACATTTAAGGGACCATCCCGCTGAGCAAATTATTGGAGATACCCATGTTGGTGTAAGAACAAGAAGAGGTACAGCTAATGAAGTTTTGCATTTAAGCTTTCTGTCACAGGTTGAGCCAAAGAAATTCGATGAAGCAAAGAACGATGCTTCATGGATCATCACAATGCAAGAGGAACTAAATCAATTTAAGAGATGCAAAGTGTGGACGCTTGTACCCATACCCAAAGGACAGAATGTCATCAGAACAAAATGGGTATTCAGGAACAAGCTGGACGAAGATGGTGTGATCATCAAGAACAAGGACAGACTTGTTGCTCAGGGGTACATACAAGAAGAAGGGATCGACTTCGATCAAACATTTGCTCCCGTGGCAAGGTTCGAAGCGATCAGGTTTTTTCTAGCGTATGCTGCTCACAAAGGATTTAAGGTCTATCAAATGGACGTGAAGTCAGCCTTCCTTAATGGTGATATAAAGGAAGAAGTATACGTAGAACAACCCCCAGGTTTCGTTGACTCCTTATTTCCTGATTATGTTTATTTCTTACGAAAAGCTTTATATGGTCTCAAGCAAGCTCCCTGTGCTTGGTATGAGACGTTGTCTAGCTTCCTCCTTGAGAACAAATTCACAAGAGGCAAGATAGACAAGACATTATTTCTTAGGGAAGTAAAAGACAAGATTTTGCTAGTGCAAATCTATGTCGACGACATCATTTTTGGATCTACTGATGATAACCTCTGCAAAAAGTTTTCTAACTTGATGCAAGGGAAATTTAAATGAGTAGTATGGGAGAGCTGAAGTATTTCTTAGGACTTCAGGTAAAGCAATCTGAGGATGGAATCTTCATCTCTCAGACGAAGTTTACCAAAGAGTTAATTAAGAAATTCGGAATGGAGAATGCAACCTCTATGAGGACTCCAATGGGTTCAGGTATGTCTCTAGACAAGGATGAGAAAGGGAAACCTTTTGATGAAACCAAGTTTAGAAGCATAATTGGATCCTTGCTCTACCTTACTGCGAGTAGACCGGATATAATGTTCTCAACATGTGTTTGTGCTAGATTTCAGGTGAACACTAAGGAATCTCACTACTCAGCTGCAAAGAGGATTTTGAGATACCTTAAAGGCACACCAAATCTTGGCTTATGGTACCCAAGAAGTAATGATTTTGAGCTAACAGGTTTTTCAGATGCTGATTTTGCAGGAAGCAAAGATGACAGGAAAAGTACCTCAGGAACGTGCCAATTCTTAGGGAAACGGCTTATCTCCTGGAGTAGCAAGAAACAGAATTGTGTTGCAATTTCAACCGCTGAATCGGAGTATATCTCCGCAGGCAGTTGCTGTGCACAATTGCTGTGGATAAGAAACCAACTTGAAGACTACAATTTGAAGCTCAAGGAAATTCCTATGTACTGTGATTCATCAAGCGCTATTGCAATTGCCAATAATCCGGTGTCTCACAGCAGAACAAAGCACATCGAGATCCGTTATCACTTCATCCGGGAACATGTGGAGCACAAGGACATTGATCTTAGCTATGCCCCGACGGATCGGCAAATTGCAGATATATTCACAAAGCCGCTCGACGAATCAAAGTTCAACTATTTCAAAATGGAGCTTGGCATGTTAAACAAAGAATCTTAGAGACACGCTCAGAACATCATAAATTCTTTCTCCCAGAAGTCAAGAATTTGATTAGCCAAATTTTTCAGAAGCATTCACCGAATTGAATTCGACTATATCAATTAGTCGAATTCGGCGATTTCGTTTAGTCGAATTCGGCGATATCATTTAATCGAAAACCTATAACCGAATTCGGCGAAATCCATCAATTGAATTCGACTAATCCCAATAGCCGAATGACGAATTTCCCGGAATTCATATTCTTCCTTTAATGGAATTCGAAGTGTCAAGATTCAAAATATCAGGTAGGCGCTCTCTCTCTTAATTTCCAACACTATATAAATGAATCTTAAAAGAGAAATTCGAACCCTTCGCCTCCCGAAATCGTGCGACTCTTCATTTCCGACTCCGACCGACGATCGAACGATTCCTCCAATTTTTCGTCTCCCTCGATCGATTCCTCTCCGAAAGCCGTTTGCAATGTCTAAGAAGCAGTCGATTAAGTTGCTCTCCGGCAGTGAGCTCGTCAGAACTGGGTTCTATAGCTCCGTGGATGAATTCCGAAATGTGGTTTTGGCGCTTGAAGTTGCAGGATTGGGATTTGTTCTAGAGCATCGTTGCAAAGTTCTCGAGAAGGAAGTGTTGAAATTCTACAAGCATGCAGAGCTAAGGAAGCAAGGCTCGGTTATCAAAAGCAAAATCGGTGATTTCTCCGTCAAGGTTTCTCCCTCAAGATTGACTAAGCTTCTAAAACTTCCAGTAGTAACAGAAACAGATGTTTTCTCTTCCAAGGACTTCAAGAAGGCACTGTTGTTTTGTGGATTGCCTAAGGGTACAAAAACAATCTATAGGAAGCAAATGAATGAGGAAGGAAAACTGCTCTCCGACATTATGGGAAAAGTTCTATTGTGCAAAGTCGGCTCTCACGACTACCTTTCAAATGATATGTTTAAATTGCTCGGCTCAGTTGTCTGCAGAAAAAGGGTTGACTAGGGTAGTGTATTGTTTGACAGAATTTCAGCCAGTTTGAATACTCCTAACTTTGGGAGAATTCTCTCTTTGTATCTCAACCGATTGGACAAAGTCAGGTTCAGCATGAAGACAGGAACCCCTCTCCACCATTTCAAAAGAATAGACTCCTCAATGATTGAAAGATGGTCAAGGAAGGTAGGTGAGACCAAAGTGCTGTCTCCCAGTGTGCCAAAATCTAAGAAGGTTCCTAGTGGTGAGCAAGGAAGTGAGAAAGAAAGTGACTCAGACAGTGAGAAAGATGGTGAGAAAGAAGGTGAACCCTCTAAGGGGGAGTGCTCCAAGCTGCCAGAAACAGTCAAACCAGATTCACCAGTGGTCTCTCCAGCTCAGTCTCCAAAGATTCCTTCTCCTCACAGCTCCTCTTCTAAGCCAGATGATAATGCTGATAGTAATGTCGATAGTGATGGAAATGATGAAGGGGGAGATGAACCCGATGCTGATGCTGTGAAGATAGATCAGTTAGCTAAAGGCAAAGCTGCTCCTCCAGTAGTTGAAATCCCCGCTCCAATTGAGGGGGAGAATATCCTTTCTGATCATTCTACCTCTGCAGCAGATAAGCAAGAGAAGACAGAGCTACCTCTGCCTCCTGAAATTGTTACAATCATACTTGCAGATGAAAGTGAAGCATGGCCTTCTGCCTCTACTTCCAAGAATACGGGGAAATCAGTGTAACACCCCAAGATTCACAAGATTCAGATTCAATCGAAGATAAGAGAAATGAAGGTTCCACCCCTCCTCCAGTTCAAGATGAGGACACCCTTGATGCTCTTCAGTTTTATCACTACATGAAGGATGTAGATTCAAGTAGATTCAAGTGATTTTCTAGTCGCTGAGGATGATTTTGGAATCTCCTCTCGACTCCAAGCTCAACCTCCCTCTGCTGAAGAATCCATGATGATCAATTTGGAAGCATTGATGGTAAAACAGAAAAGATTTTCTGAATTTGCTCTCCGTCAGGTTTTTGAGAAGACAAGAGCCATAGAAAAGGGAATGGGCAATCACTTGCAATCAGTAGCTCACAACTTAGACAAGGTAAAAGAAAAACAAGATGAGTACTTCTCTCTGGGTGCATCCACCCTAAAGTATGCTGTGGAAGGATTACAGGCTATTAGTGAAAATACTACAAAACTTTCTGAAAATCAGCAGTATATGTTTGAGAATGCAGTGAAGGGAAGATCTACCGTTCAGAACTCTATCCAAGGCATAAAGCATGAAATAATCCAAACCCTGACTGAAGAAGTCAGAAAGGGGGAGGAAAGATTGCATGAAAGGATTCAAACGCAAATATTTGATTTGAATAGAGAGATAGAAGGAAGGCTTCTAGAATCACAGACAAATGTTCAATCCCAGATTTCAGAAATCTCAAGAGGTATTGATAGCAAGTTTCAAGATCTATATGGATATCTGCATCAAAATCAAGTGTGGTTGCACAATGAGCTATCAAGAGGCTATGCCCATGGTTTCCAAGGGCCAGGCCAATCTTCTGAGCAGCCAGCTTTTCCCTCTGAAGATTTTTATCCGGACATCCAATTTGCTGCTCCTCAGGGTGACTATGAACCTCCTGAAGGATATATCTGGTCTGATGATGAGAATGAGATACCCAGGAAAATGGTAAGAACTGAAATTGCTGAAGCAGGTGGATCTGGCTTCATGAGAGATGCATTCAGAGCTGCAAATCCAAGGCAGGATATTCAGAGAGCTGAAGGTTCAAGAAATGTTAGTTCTGGAGCCTCTCACCAAAGAAGATTTGATGGCGAAGTGTGGAGCCCTGAGTCTAGAAATATCATCCTTGATCACTTCAGATTGATTAGCTGTTCAAATGAACTTCCTTCAACATATTATGACAGAGAAGAAATCAACAAGTGGCAGGCCTCCATGCTGAAAAGAAAGATTCACATCAGAAATCACAAAGAAGACTCAAATCTTCCTCCACCTCCTCCGAAGTATATTCCAAAGCCGAAAGCCAACTTTGACAGACAACTCAAGAAATATCAAAAGGGAAAGAAGCATGAGAAATGATGGATGATTCTTCACTGGATTTTATTTCTCTTTTAAGAATATTTATATCTTGTTGTGGACTTAAGTTTTTGTTTATAATGCTTTTATATATCCACATAGTTCAGTTCTTTACTTGTTTACATTTATTATTCCCTGTGCAACTCATCTTAGTAGATAGGGTTCTGACTTCTTCAAATAGGGGGAGATTGTTGGGTATTGTATCCACAATAGCCCTGATTTGAAGAAGTCCCCTTCAAACTAAGACGAATTGTAATTGTATTTGATTATGCACTTTAGCTGTGTTGTGATAGGTTATTCCACTCTAAGTACAAACCAATGTCAGGTTTCAATGAGTCGTCAAACACAGGCCTGTGCAATGTAATCCCTCATTTTATGGACCAAAGTGTTGGCTCATGTGAAATCTCTCGATTGTGATGTACTTCATTTCCAAAGTGCCAGAGAAGGAGGACTGGAGCTGATGATGGAATCATCTGAGAAAGGAAATTTTCCTAAGTAAAATTCAATTATATCATTTAGAACATATAGTCGAATTCGACTATATGGTCTGAATGGGTATAACCGAATTCGGCTAATCCCTCTCCGAAAGGTTCATTTTTCTAAGTATTAGAATAGTCAAATTCGGTTAATGAAATTTGGTGAATGCATTTAGTCGAATCCTTCGGGTTGCCGAATTCGACTATTTGGTTTAACCGAATAAAATTCGGTTAATGCCATTCGGTTAATCCAATTCGCCGAATCGGTCTGCATGTATTTTTTCCGGTTCGTTTTCGACGGCGTATTCTTTAGGGCTCTCCCCATGTACAGTACACGTGGAGCTAGATCCCTAATTCTGGCTTATGACCGTTGTAGAAGACGCTATAAGTACCTAAGGTTTATTTCTATTTAACCCTAATCGTGAATTGAAAAGAAATCGAAAATTACGAATGTCGGCCGACTGATTCTCGCGCAAGTGTTTCGTCTCCGACAAAGCCAGCAAATCGCGATTCATCTTCTAAAGATTCAATCAACAAGATCAAGTTCTGATTAGCTCTCATCTTCTATTGATCAAGTTGATTCAAGATTCTCATATCTAGCTTCAAATCGCTCTCAAGATTTCTTCGTTCTTCACTTTCAAAGGACTGAAGTTTATTGCTAAGAAGAAGAAACCTACCTCTCAAGATCTGAAGAAGAACTTTATCAGAAGTTTAAGAAGATTGTTTTTCAATCTACGTTGTGTTGTAATAACCATTTTCTAAATCTTGTAGGAAGCTTGCTTCCGAGTTTTTGTGTAGATCCTTGTTTGAGGATCGAGTTGTAGGAGTTGTTTTACTCCGAGTTGTAGGAGTGGTGTACTCCGAGTTGTAGGAGTTTTGACTCCGAGGTGTAAGATTATATTAATCTGAGATTGGTGAAGTAGCCGAATCTAGCCACGAAGTGCTAGATAGGCGAGGCGGGAAAGAGTAGTACCCACATAGGGGAACCTCTATAAAATCCTTGTGTTTGTGCTGTGTTTTTTTGTGTGTGCTTTTCTGTGTAATATTTTTAATTCCGCGTAAAGACATAGAATCCACCTATTCACCCCCCTCTAGGTGATTTAGGCCGCAACTAGATACTTTCACTAGCACTTGCGCCTGGCGCTAGCCTTGAGTCGGTACCGCTTGGAGCCGTTATCGTCGGTGCTAGCACTAGCGCCTTGCGCTAGCTCCCTGACTTCAACTTATTTCATTTTGTGCATTTTGGTGTGCACATGACATTTGGGGTCTTACACCACTACAGGTTTTTGCTCAGGTGCCCTGCCACCAATGGAGTTTTGATCAGGTGCCCAAAACATCAACTACAGGTTTTTGATCAGGTGCCCTGCCACCAAACAGTTAACTTTTGAAGGGAGTTAGAACCCTGTACAAGATGGGAAAAAGAGGGTTTATGAAGTTCTTCTCTGTCAATAATCTGAGAGAAGACTAGTGGATTTTTGTTGTTGTAAAGCTCCCCTGTCTGATTGAAATGGTTGACAGTTGAGGATGGAGCTTTCACTTGAATGAATCAAATCTTCTTTGAAGCTGATGAATCTGAGAGACAATGTTTCTCAGATTTGTTGTTGCTCTTGAAGATTTGGACTTGCATCAGTAATCTGAGAGATTAAACTTGTTGATGTTCTCAGAGAATGAATGTGCTGCTTGAGGATGATGATAACTTTTTCTCTGTGTATCCCTTTTTTCTTCTTCTACCAAATCGTATTTTTTTGTATCTGTATCTTTTTTTTCTTGTTTGAAAACTGCAATCTTTTAAGGAATAGAATAATCTGAATTAAATCCTTCTTGGGACTTCAACAGTAACCAAACAATTTTGGCAGTGTCCTTTAATTTCATTGTCGTGAAAGATTCTTTTTTCATTAAATGTCAACGGTTATTGTCTTGGAATAAGAGAATAGAAGGAATATAATAATAAAAGATAAAATCTTGACTTATGTGACTGAATATGTCCAAAGATATATGAATAGATCCGTTGTTGTAGTCGATCTGAGTTCAGAGAACTATGTAAATGATCTGGCTAGAAAATTAGTCAAGCTGAAATAAGAGTTCGTCGATCTGAAAGTTGAATTTCTTCGAACTGAGCATCTGTTAATGATTCGTCGAACACAGTCTGGAGTTTGTCGATCTCAAGTTGAAGTTCGTCGAACTGAAAGATAATTTGATAGATTTGCTGAAGAACTGAGTTCGAAGACTGAGTTCGTCGAACTGAAAGATGAGTTCGTCGATCTCAATTAGGAGTTAGTCGAAGTAAAATAGAATCTGTTGAACTGGCTTGAAGAATTGAGTTCATCGATCTGAGAAGCTATTTCGTTGAACGCAAAGAGAAGTTCTTCGAACACTGAGACTTGGCAAGTTCGCCGACCGCTGAGACTTGGGAAGTTTGTCGACCGCTGAGACTTAGCAAGATCGTAGACCGCTGAGACTTGGCAAGTTCATCGACCGCTGAGACTAGGCAAGATCGTCGACCGCTGAGACTTGGCAAGTTCGTCGAACGCTGAGACTTAGCAAGTTCGTCGAACGCTGAAACTTGGCAAGTTCGTCGACCGCTGAGACTTGGCAAGTTCGTCGACCGCTGAGACTAGGCAAGATCGTCAAACGTAGATTGAAGTTCTTCGAACGCAGAACTAAACTGCTGGACTGCCTGGATAACATGATTCATCGAACATAAGCACGCCGTTCGTCGAACTCAGAATGAAGTTCGTCGAACGCAGAAACTTAATCTTTTCCTTAAGTTCTAGCAGCCTAAAACCTTGACTCTTAGACTATACATCGGGGTCAACTTAGCCCTAGTCAACAGATAGTGATCCTAGCCCAAATCAGTAATAGGTTTGTTCCAACAGGTAAGAACGGTTAGGCAGCTAGCAAGCAGCGGCCACTTCAGTGAAATCTGTGAGCATGCAGTTGGCGAACAGGTGGGTAACGCGCGGCGGTAAGTCTTATCGCCGACGGTAACATCGGTTAAGCGACCAGGGTCTGGGATCTACTCTCTTCATCCTTATTAGTTTAACAGGCGATCAGAGGTGCGACCTCTGCGGTCAGGAGGAGTCTGGGCGGTCACTATTATTCTGTTTTGTTTTTGTATTTTCTGTCTTTGTCCAATACAACGTGAAATCATGTCTCGCGATTGTATACCTCGCCATTGTATCTGAAGTTGTTTTAATACAAGTTGTTGTTTCTCTTTCTCCATTGCTAGTGGTTTATTCTCTTGGCTGGTTGAGTGTTCTTAGGACTTCAAAATTTCTTACATGGTATCAGAGTCACAAAATTTTTAGTGTCAAGTGTTATGTTCCTTTGGAAGAGATAAACCAGGAGACTAGAATGGAAGGCGCTGGAGGATACGCAAAAGGACTTGGGATTGAGTTGTTGACTCAAACAAATTACAAGAAGTGGAAGTCATGTATGGAGATCTACTTACTTGGGGAGGATCATTGGGAGGTAGTTGGAGGAGATAAAAAGGATGAGGTTGTAGCGACCGAAAGTAATGCCCAAGAGGTGAGGGCTTGGAGGAAGACCAATGCAAAGGCTGAGTTCACGCTCAAACGGGCGATCTCTCCAGACTTATTTGAGCACATCATGAGATGCAAGTCGGCTTCAGAAATTTGGGCATCTCTGGATGGGTTGTTCAACAAGAAGAATGTTGCAAGACTGTAGTTTTTGGAGAATGAGTTGACAAGGGTCACTCAGGGAGAGCTGTCAATCTCTATGTTCTTCTTGAAGATGAAGAACCTGTGCGCCGAGATCTCAACATTGGATCCAGATAAGCCTATATCTGAGGCGAAGTTGAAGAGACACATCATCCGTGGCTTGCGGAAGGAGTATGCTTCCTTCATCACCTCGGTTTAAGGTTGGGCTACCCAACCATCCTTGCTGGAGTTGGAGAACCTGTTGGCGTCTCAGGAGAGCCTAGCGTGGAAGATGTCTGGATGTTCCATCTCAGGGGGATAGTAAAGTTTTGTTCATTGGGAAGAAGAAATGGGACAAGAAGAAGGGCTATGGTGGTGAGGGTACTTCTACCTCATCACATCAGGATGGAGGCAAGGATCCTAGTAAGCATGTTGGAGGTCAGAAGGGACTCGGGTGCTACAGGTGCCACCAGATGGGTCACATGAAAAAATACTGCAAGGCGAATCTTCTGCCGGACATGTAGCGGAGAAAGGAGGAGGGTCCAAAGGTGGAGATGAGTGGGGGAACTATTTCTTGGCAGAGATGATAGCAATGTCAGTCGACGCCTTGACCTCCATTAACTTCTAGGAAGATTGGATAGTTGACTCTGGATACGATCATAACCTTACTTGAGATGAGTCAAAGTTCTCCCATCAGGTGTATCAAGGAAACGATGCAATCATTACGGTAGATGATTTGGTGCATGCGATGGAAAAAGAAGGGACAGTATCTTTGGGCAGTGATGAGAGACCACTCATTTTGAAGAGTGTGTATCCCCTGCCATGTATAAAGAAGAACCTATTCTCCGTAACCAACGCAGTGGATGCTGGTTACCATGTGTTGTTCGGACCAACAGAGGTGAAGTTCTTAAGGAACTTATTAACAGTGAAGGATGATGTTACTCACACTGGGCGACGTGTGAAGGACTTGTTCGTGCTGTCGACAAGCTCTTATGTGGAGAAGATGAAGACAAATGACAGTGCTGCCATCTAGCATCGAGGCTGGGGCATGTTGGGATGGATAAGCTGAAGGTTATGGCGTCAAAGATCCTGGTAAGAGGCTTTCGTAGCCTATCTTCTTTTGGCGATGGTCATGTGTGCGAAGGATGTCAGTTTGGAAAGGCACATCGTCTCCCATTTGACAAGTCTTTTTTCAGGTACAAAGCACCGCTGGAGTGCATTCATAGTGATCTGATGGGACCGTGTGTCACCCCCACATACTCAGGGAACAAGTACATGCTGGTGTTGGTTGATGATTTTACTCGATACACGTGGGTGTACTTCGTGAAGGAAAAGTTAGAAGTCTTCCAGAAGTTTGTGGAGTTCAAGGAGCTCGTTGAGGGAGTGTTGAGGCTGCGGATCAAAAAGATGAGGACAGATAATGGTGGGGACTTTACCTCTAACGACCTCTACCTTTTGCAGGAAGCACGAGATCAACAAGGAGATGTCTTGTGCACATACTCCACAGCAGAATGAAGTGGCAGAAAGGAAGATTCGTCACTTGGCGGAGACATTCAAGATTTGGCTACATGCCAAAGGCATACCCAAGGCCTTATGGGCGGAGGCAATGACATGTGCTACTTATGTTGCCACTGAGTCCTGTCAACATGAAGTCTCCTCATGAGCTGATGTTCAAGGAGAAGTCGAGTGTGAAGCACCTTCGGGTGTTTGGTTCCACTTGTTTTGTGCATATCTTGAATACTCCGAGGACTAAGCTAGATGCAACTGCACGGAAGTGTATCTTCATTGGGTACGACAAGTGGAAGAAGGGATGAAAGTGCATGGATGTCACGACCCGTCTCGACAAGAGTTAGAGTGCGCTTCGGGCAGGCCGTGATGCCACAGGCATGGGCGGAAGGAAAATCTATGTCTGCTAAGGCGGAAGCAGAGAAGCTGATAGTAAGTTTTAAAATAGATACTTTTGAGTAAAACAGATTGATTTATTGCGGAAGCTTTAAAATATGACAATTTGAAACAGGTGCACATGCGTTTTTGAATAAAACTCATAATACAAGTTTTGGGAACAGATTTTTATGCAGTGATCATCGCAGATGAATGAGCATGCAAATATGTCAAATTCTAGTACATATAATATTTAGCCTAGCAGTTGTCCATGAAACAAGAGAAAATGACTGATTGTAATTATTACATAAAAGAATATCCGACTGTAAAAGAAATGAAACATAAACACAAAACCTGAAGCTTGACACAGATCAGCCTCAGAGAACAGGCGGCGCAGGCACAAACACTAAGGCAAATCCAAAACAAGAAGGAAAAGCCTCAGAACATTGAAATAAACAGGAGCAAGGCAAAATAAAAGTACGAGCAGGAGAAACAGAATATTTGTGTACCATTTTTCATGAAGCAAAGCTAACAAAACAGGCAAGCAAGTGAGACAAGCAGAAATATCTAGAGTTATTAGACTACTCCAAAATATAGCATACAAAGATGATCATGTAATGACATAAGTTGTAACAAGTAAAAGTATAGGTGTTTTTGTTTGACGCGCATGATTCATTATTCAGACAGATTCAAGTACGGATTCAGGAGATTCAGAAATTTATGCTCACTATGACCGATCCTTTGTTCCCATTAGGGATTCAAGAGGGAACCCAAGTCAAGGAGTTGCGTCAATTAAAACCCTACCGTTCAATTGTTGGAGATTCAGGATTGAGGAGATTCAAGTTCAGATTCAAGACTTGCTGGAGATTCAGGAGTAAAGCATATAATTGATTAAGTAATATCATGAGCTGTAATACATGAAGTGTGTAGGTGTTTCTAGTGGGTGCACATAGTTCACACTCAAGTTCATATGCAAGTCTTATTAGAAATATTATTCCTGCTTGCCGTGACCATGCAGGCAAGACGATGCACCAATTAAACGCTACATTTCCAAGATTGCTTATGACATTAAGATTGAGTTAAAAGATTCATAGGTTGGTAATCCTAATTGGCACAGACTCACGCTAAAGAAAAGCATTAAATCAAGAAATAGACTTTATTCCGAGTCCTTCAACCAAACAGGTATAAGGAACAGGATTCGATGACTCGAGGAACTCAAAAGAGAGCTTTGAAACTTGCAGATTCAAGTATTTACGAGTAATAAGATTATTATACACCATTTTCTAGGACACCAGGCATTCATTAAGGTTAATCCATTCCAACAAACGATTATCCTCCAAGTAAACATGTGTATGAGCCGAATATTTTATATCAAACCCAATTCATCTAGTTGCTAGCAGGAATCTTAACAATTATCCTTATAACAGTTAATGTTCCTGCTCGAAAAGATCCACTAGTCTTACATTTATCCATCAGATGAGATGCAATTCATTTATATGGAAATCCAATTAAAACCACTTTCATTCACTAACTCGTCTTCCAACAAACGAGACAATTCATCTAATATTCAAGTAACCATCGTTCACGTTCACAACTTGTGACATTCCAAACACGTGATACCTTAATATATCAACAAGTCAATTCAGGCATTCAAGAACTAAGCTTATTTGATGAAACATGTATTCAAAGCGAACTCATAAAATCATAAGAACAGACAGGCTAAATAAAATTCAATGCTTGCAAGAGAGAGAGATCTCTACTTGCCCTAAATAAGGCTGAAGCTGATGGAGGCGGCTAAGCGGCGCAAGCAAAAGCAAAAGCTCTATTGAACCTGTTCAAGATCAATATTTATAATATTCGACTTAGCGAAGTTTTCTACGCTTAAACAAGCATTCTACGACGTGAAAAATAAACAAGGAGGGTTTTAGCAGATTACCTCCCTCCAAAGTGATGGGAGAAGAGACAACCATGCTGAGACGGAGACTTGGTGGCGCTTGGCTAGGTGAAACCATAATTCGGATGGGTCATCAAGAGATCCCGCCAATTAGGGCGACGAACAGCGCCGGCGAGCACGAAAACCTAAGTATTTGGCAATTAGGACGTGCACAAAATCTGAATGCAAAATTGGAACGCAGAAGTCCCAAATAATCAAGACAATTTCTGAAATAAGGGAGAAAAAGAGGAGTTTTACCCCGAGGAACTCAGATCCTGGCTCGAGGAGGAGAGGGAAGGAAACCCTAGATTTTTCCCTCCCAAAATCAATGGCCAAACGGCGAGGGGGAGCAGCTGCCGGCTGCCGGAGGGGAGCAGAAACTGCTGGAGGCGGCTCCTTTGTAGGAGAAGCCTTGCTGCCGGAGGGAGGAGAGGGGTTGTTGGCTCCTTGGAGGAGGAAGAAGCAGAGGGGGAGGAGAAGGAGGACTGCCAGCCTAGGCAGGAGGAGGCGCAGGGGGCGTCGGCCAAAGGAACCAGCCACGATAGGAGCAGCAGGCGGAGGCGACGACCACGACTGGAGGATCAGGAGCTGCTGGCGGCGATGACGTTGCGCGCGGGAGACGAGAGCGGGAGCTGGAGAGCGAGCGGGAGACGGGATCAGGGCTGCGGGAGACCTAGCAGAGCGATTGCGGGATTTAACAGGGGGAGCTGCTCAGGATTTAATCAGGGAGTGGGTTTGGGGTGCGGTTAAAATACATACTACTAATAATAATTTGTTATTATTAATATTGCTATTACTAATTTAGGGTTGTTATAATGGATCCGAAGAGAAGACGGTTCATTGTCTCACGGGATGTGGTATTCAACGAATTGACGGCATACCAAGGAGGTTTTACTGTAGAGCTGCAGTAGAGCAGAGAAGAAGGAAGAAGGGAGGTAGTCGCTGATGACTTTCTGGTGGAGCTTCCTGTGTCTTTAGGAGCTCTTACTCCATCATGCTCAGGTTCAGGTGCTTCAGGTTCCAGAATCAGGGGGAGCGATTCCCCTGTTAACTCTGACAGGAGAGCTGATGCGGAGGAACGGAAGTGGTAGACAGTGGTCCGGCTTTGCGGAGGTCGAAGAGGACCATCGTGCCACCAGCTTGGTACAAAAAAGGGAACACAGTAAGCATGTGTTTATGTTTCTTTGCAGGACCTTTGGATGAGCGGGAGCTGTCATGCTTTGAGGACGTCGTTGGAGTGAAGTAGTGGGAGGATGCCATGGATGAGGAGATGGCAGCCCTCAAGAAGAATGAGACTTGGGACCTTGTGCCCAAGGTTGATGGCATCACTCTGTCACTTGCAAATAGGTGTACAAGGTGAAGAAGAAGGTAGACGGAAGCATAGAGCGATACAAGGCTCGCCTTGTTGCTCGTGGATTCTCGCAGCAATACAGAGAGGACTACGACGAGACATTCAATCCTGTAGAGAAAATGACGTCGGTGCGGATGGTGATTGCCTTGGCGACTTGTCAAGGTTGGAAGATTTGGCAACTTGACGTAAAGAACGCTTTTTCTTTATGGAGAGATTGACAAAGACATCTTCATGGTGCAACCACCAAGATACGTATCTGAGACTCATCCACGACATGTCTGCAAGTTGAAGAAGGTCCTTTATAGATTGAAGCGGGCACCTCGAGCCTGGTATGGAAAGATTGCGGAATACCTATAATTCTGTGGGTACTATGCATCATGTTGGAACATGGTCTTCCGCATCTCCTAGGTTTGAGAATAACAAATCCTATGTGTATTTGATCTTGTGTGTTTATGTGTGCAGGATAACAAAGTCTACTTGACTCAAGGATTACATATGAAGGTTGCCCCCAAAATTGAGGCCAGAATTCTATCATGCCCACTAGCGCCGGCGGTAGCACCTAGCGCCTGGCGCTAGCGATGATCTGCGCAATTCCAGGAGCATATATGGAAGGAGATAGCGCCGGGCGGTATCCGATAGCGCATGCGGTAGCGACGCGCACAAGAGGAAAGCCAGAAATGTTTCCTCGGATCGAAGATTCTCCCGCACAGAATAATGCCTAATCCGGGATAGCGCCGGCGGTAGCGATAGCGCTAGTGCTAGCGTCAAGGCTATAAAATGGACCCCTTGGCTCCGTCTTCTTCATCCTCTTGAGATCCTAAATTCCAGAGCTTCGTGCCACAGCATAGAGAGGAAGGTTCAGAGAGATACTCCCACAAATCCATAAAGGCTTAAGGAGATCCGTGGAGAAGATTTCAACACGCGTCATCATCGTGATGAAAGACCGCATCGACTACGATCATACTCTGCGGGCCTTCGTCTACTTCTCCAAGAGATCCATATAGGGAGTTTTTATATTATTACTATTTTCATTTCTTATTTCTTATAAACAGTTCGTTAATTCGCCTCGTGTTGGCGACTAGGTCTGGGTAGGACTTAGGGGTAATTTGCCTCGTGTTGGCGACTAGATCTAGGCTAGGTCTAGGTGGTGCTCGAGGCCATATCCGGGGAAGGGTTGGCTAGAGCGGCTTGAGGCCGAATCTGGGGAGGATAGGCTAGGGCCACCGGTTCGTGGAGATGCGAGTTGGGATATAAAACAAAAGGAGTCTACTATTCTTCGCCTCCGATTTCTAGCGTCATAGAAATCAACTTTCGTAAAACCTTATTTGATATAAAGCATGTCTCTACTTTATTGTTTTACTTGACTTCTCTTTGTTTTTAATCTCGCATTATTTCAAAGCTTTTTAAATATAATACCAATTTTTGAAAACCCTTATTCACCCCCCCCCCCCTCTAAGGGCGCCTACCGATCCAATAAGTGGTATCAGAGGAGGTTATTCCAAATCAGCTTAACAACCGGGAATAATGGCGTCTCATGATCTCGCTTCTATTAGTGGGGGGAATTTTTGTGAAGAAGAAAAATCTCTTGCACCACCTTTATTCGAAGGAACAAATTATAAAGGATGGAAAATTTTAATTGAAAAATTTATTAAAACTTTAGATATCGAAGTATGGAATTTAGCAATAATAAAACCTGCGGATGAATCAAATAAAAAAGAACTTCATTTAAATGCAAAAGCTAAAAACTATTTATTTTGTGGTTTATCAAATGAAGTTTTCAAATTAATATATTATTTTTCTAGTGCATACAAAGTATGGAATTTTCTTGAAGAAATGTATGATCTTCCTCATGTAGGTATAGAACGAACACAGGAGGAGAAGGACATACAAGCATCCACTATTATTCAAGAAGATCTCTCTCGTAGCAAATCCATGGAGAACATGGAAATAGAAAAAGAGAGCAATACAAGAGAAAAAGAAGATGAAAATTCATCTATGATGGAGGAAGGACTAAAAGATGACGAAGGAACTTCATGTTCACAGTTTGCCTCCCCCAATAACGCTGTAAGAAAGTCTAAATCTTTTTCTTGTGTAATAACTTCTATTTCTAGTTTCAATATACTAAAAACGGCTAAACGTAAGATCAAGAAATTGAAAATTACTAATAAAAATTTACGTTTAGAAAATAAGAGGTTAAAAGGTAATGTTAATTTGGAATCAAATTGTGATGAGGTTTCACCATCTTGTCTTTCACTTGAAAATATAAAACCTTATTTTGATTGTAATAATTTAAGGAAAAATTCAAGGAACTTGAAAAAGAAATTAGTTGTATAAAAGAACATAATGAAACATTATCTTTAGAAAACTCATCTTTAAAAGGTGATTGTGCTACATGCAAAAGTTATAAAATTGAAATTGAAGAGATGGATGAAACATTTGAGGAATACAGAAATGAATACCAAGACCATATTGATTCAATTGTTTCTACTCTTAAAAATAGCACAATTGCATATAATAAAGCTAGACATAATTTGAAACTTAAGAACAATGAATTAGAAACTAAAATTTTCTTGCTTAAGGAAATCTTAAAGAAAAATTCTCAATATCAAGCAAACTCCAAAAGCAAGCTATATTTGATATCTCAAAATATGAATAAACCAAACAATGGAAATAAAGAACTTCAAAAGATTGAAAATGAAATTCCAAAATACTATCATCATTATCACTTACAACATCAATCTTCTCCCAACATAAAATTAAATGCTCACAACTTTCCTATGAAAAATACTTTCAATAATCATCAATATAAAGATTATCACAATGGAAATTTCACATATAATAATAACACTATACCAAAGTTTGAATGGCGGCCCAAAGTTAAAGATGAAACACAAACTCAAATCAAAAGGGCCCATTCAATCATATCTACCCAAAAGCAAACCCGATGTATTTGGGTACCCAAAGGAACCATCACTCCCGGTCCTCTTTGGATACCCAAATCTCTCATTCATTAGGTAACATACAATTACATGAAGTAGAAATCAATCAAAAATGAAATATCAATTCTCTACTTCATGATATGCTTAAATTCTTTTTTTTTTCTTTTTTTTTTCTTGATTTTTTTTGACAACATGCTAAGATCACCTTGTATAATATGTGATATGACTTTAACACATTAAGCCATAAATTCATTAGTGAATCAAATTGAATGAAATTGAATTAAAGTTATATCATCTCTCAAGTGATCTACTTATCCTTTTTATTGTTTTTTTCTTCTAAATCCATTACCTTTAAAATGTCTTGAATTATCATATTAAATTGTATATTGTAATTATTATCAAGACTAATGATATTATGTTAGAGAATGGATTTAAATGGTTTATTAAAGGGCTTAGGCTAAAAATTAAAAATGCGCAATGTGTTGATTATTATCTATCTTGTTTGTTGAATATGATAGCCCTTATAATGAAGAATATTATCAAGAAAAATCGAAATCAAAAATATTTGTCACAAAATGCATGACTAATCCTATGTATAACATTGCATTCAAACTCATCATCCTAGCATCACTTTTTGGTCTATGCTTATATATCTATGCTAGGTATAACATTTATGATGTTATTCAAATTTCATGATAACTATGTGATTTGAAATCATAATAGAGTACTAAAATTCCATCAAACACATAGTTTATGGATTAATCATTAGAACATATATCTTGAAATTATATATTATCATGCAAAACCAAAGATCAATAAATTCAATTATTAAATGCATTTTTAATAAAAAAAAATTCAAATGTTATATATGTGATCTTTGTCTTTGACATGGTTGCATGATCATCTTTTCTCTTGACTTACACATCAAACATGCTCATTCAAAAGGAAATCACCAAATCATATTATCATAAGTCTTATCAAAAGTCTTCTAAAACAATTATTTCTATCATAATTATGTGAATTATAATTGATGACAATTGATATTATAATTACATACCATGGTTGGTGTATTATGGTTGTATTGTGATTTATTTTAGACCCTAGAATCATCTTGACATCAATAAGATCAAATCAAATTGAATCTTCACTTCAATATAGGTCTATAAATTGAAACACTATCATACTTTGGCATAACATTGATCTCAAACTTATTATACTAACACTGTCACCTAAAGTATATTAGTGTCTATATTAGGTTTTACATGATTACCAAGATATACAGGCCGGGTATTCATATCAAAGGCATATCTTTCTTTGCATAAACATCACTCATCTAAATCATGCTTATTCGAACATGATATCTTGTGCTTACATTTCCTATTAGTTTCAACTTACATTATATTGATAAATATAAGCCTTAGAAAAATTAAAATGGAGATATAATAAATTATATCTCATACAAATTTATTTGGTAAAGTCATATACAAAATCGCTAGTGTTCCATGCAATTTGAACTATCTAAACATCTCCTAAAATTCTGAAATTTCAGCATGAAACTACTATTGGGACACTTAATCAAGATCAACAATCAAAAATTTCAAAATCATAAAAAATCATTTATTGTCTCCCGCGCTAGCGCTACCGCAGGCGCAAGCGTGCTTATTTGTTTTTTCTGAAATTTTAAAATTTTGAAAAATTCTTAAAAATTTATTAATCTATATGTACTAGTTAGTTTTGCGCTTTTGTCTTTCTTTCATTTTTGAAAAATCAAATACAAAACTACAAAAACTAAATTACAAAAAAAAATATATGTTTTTCCTTTTTGTTTTTGTTTGTCTTTTGTTTAAAGTTTATTTTTATGCAAAAATCAAATACAAAAATATAAAACATTAACTTAAAAAAAACTGTATGGACTTCCCTGTGAAAATCAAGCATGATTTAATCTATTAATTAGAACTTCTATAATGTTGCAATTTATCGTTTCAAACTACCTTGGAGACTGTTTTCATCATGCTTTGATATATCTATTCAAATATGCATCAATTATATTTTAAAAGTTGTGTAGGATCAAGCTTAGCATGCCTCTAAGTATGAGTAAATGTTTTATGTTTGATAATGATATTTATTCACTCACCTTTTTGGCATTGTCTACATATGTATTTAATCTAAGAATGCTTGTGTATGTTTTGTATTAGTATAATGAATTAAAATTGCACAGGTATCTTACCTACACTCCTTTATTTGCACTTTTAAAAGTTAAGAAAAGTGGTTATGTTTTCATAAATTATATTGGTTTGCAAAACAAGTGTATTCGGAGAACTTTGTACAAAACTAAAATCATAAAATAAAATGACAAAGAGAAACTCCACCAAGCACTACTTGAACCTCCTGATAAGTCTTAATAAGCGTTGTGAGGTTGAGCACCTTGGAAAGAATAGTAAAGTGTCTTGTGCAAATCAAATCTTTCTTTCAAAATAAAAAACACTTACTCTTAAGTACACCAGATCACTAGTCTCAACACTAAAAATAAAATATGTGATCCATCAAGCACTACTTTGCACCCTGATAAGTCTTAATGAGCATTGTGTGTGCAAAGCACCTTGGTAGTTGTACATTTTTATTTGTGCATTAAAGTGTGTGGAAGTAAAATTATTTGTGTTTTATTGTGCTCTTACTTTACATATTTCTTGTATTTTTGATTAAAACATTTGTTTACACTATTCCAAAATACACTTATTTGCACATCATTATCTTCCATAACACTTCTTCTCATGAGTATTGGATCCTAATGCTAATTCTATACTACTCTTTATTTATGAAATGCACTAGATAACTTTGCATGCTTTCTTCAATATTTGGTATGTTTTGAAATTGTGAATTGAAGTAACGTTGTAGTAATCTCTTTTTGATAAAATTATTTCATGCTTGGATACTTTATTGTCAAACTTAAAAGATTTTAATTGAAAAATGATTTACAAAAACATCTTCTTTTTGAAATTTAACTCATATATCTTTTTATGGATCATCATTGATTACAATAAAATGTTTCTTGTATCTCTATAAGTCTTCCGCATCATCACCATATAACTTTTACCTTACGCTTTCATGCTTACTTAAAGTCTTGTATTTTGTGTGCATCATCACTTGAATCCTAAAATTCCTTTCTTTCAAACAAGTGGTAGACTTGCTTGGTAAACTTTATATTGGTTACTCTAAACATAAATACTTTTGTGCCAAAAAACTCTGATTTATTTCTATGAAAATATTGTTATATTAAAAAACTCTGATTCATTAATGGATTTCAAAACAGCTATGTAAGTGTTTTCATAAATTCAAATAAAAATATAAACCCATAGGCTATGAACTTATAACTAAATTTAAATGCTTAATGTTTCCAATAATTATTATCCATGACTTCATATATCACCATAGCGGGGGCGTAGGGTTGTAGACATTAGATAACCTTATCTCTAGTCATGTCTTGTCCTTAACCGGGGAGGGTTCTAGTTGGGCCTTGTGAGGCACTAGGGGGAAAGAGTGCTAGGTTGAGTTTTGTCTAGTGTTTGCATATAGGACTAACACCCCAACCTACAGCATGTTTGCAGCTCCTCATGCCCATCCGTCACTTAGTACGGGGATAGGGTGTAGACATATTGTCTGGGTAGATTGGTTACTTGGAAATCATTACTTTTCTTTTATGCTTAAAACTCTTATATAAAGGGGAAATCATTATTTTTTTAATGCTAAAAACTCTGATCTATTTCTATAAAAAGTATTCTACAACTTCTTATCATTTCCTTCTCTCTACAAGCTCGATCATGCTTTTATCTTATTATCAACTTTTAAGTGGTGTCTCCTTACACACTTTTGCTAATAACAAAAGGGGGAGAACTAACATGATAAATATAATCCGCTATCAAAATAAAAAAAAACCAACATGATTAATTAAGATGATAGCTTACATATTAGGAGAGCATTCACTTAGTGGGAGCATGTATTTAGGGGGAGAAATTCTAAATACTAAAATCGATAATTATCCTAAGTCATCACTCTCTCTCACACACACAAGTATAGTTTCATCATGCTTATTTATTAATGCTCTGATTTATCATTAATGGATATGTTATTATAAAAAGGGGGAGTTTGTTGGAACATCGTCTTCCGCATCTCCTAGGTTTGAGAATAACAAATCCTATGTGTATTTGATCTTGTGTGTTTAAGTGTGCAGGATTACAAAGTCTACTTGACTCAAGGATTACATATGAAGGTTGTCCCCAAAATTGAGGCCAGAATTCTATCATGCCCACTAGCGCCGGCGGTAGCACCTAGCGCCTGGCGCTAGCGATGATCTGCGCAATTCCGGGAGCATATATAGAAGGAGATAGCGCCGGGCGGTATCCGATAGTGCAGGCGGTAGCGACGCGCACAAGAGGAAAGCCAGAAATGTTTCCTCGGATCGAAGATTCTCCCGCGCAGAATAATGCCTAATCCGGGATAGCGCCGGCGGTAGCGATAGCGTTAGCGCTAGCGTCAAGGCTATAAAATGGACCCCTTGACTCCGTCTTCTTCATCCTCTTGAGATCCTAAATTCCAGAGCTTCGTGCCACAACATAGAGAGGAAGGTTCAGAGAGATACTCCCACAAATCCATAAAGGCTTTAGGAGATCCGTGGAGAAGATTTCAACACGCGTCATCATCGTGACGAAAGACCGCATCGACTACGATCATACTCTGCGGGCCTTCGTCCACTTCTCCAAGAGATTCATATAGGGAGTTTTATATTATTACTATTTTCATTTCTTATTTCTTATAAATGGTTCGTTAATTTGCCTCGTGTTGGCGACTAGGTCTGGGTAGGACTTAGGGGGTAATTTGCCTCGTGTTGACGACTAGATCTAGGCTTGGTCTAGGAGGTGCTCGAGGCCATATCCGGGGAAGGGTAGCGGCTTGAGGCTGTATCCAGGGAGGATAGGCTAGGGCCACCGGTTCGTGGGGATGCGAGTCGGGATATAAAACAAAAGGAGTCTACTATTCTTCGCCTCCGATTTCTAGCGTCATAGAAATCAACTTTTGTAAAACCTTATTTGATATAAAGCATGTCTCCACTTTATTGTTTTACTTGACTTCTCTTTGTTTTAATCTCGCATTATTTCAAAGCTTTTTAAATATAATACCAATTTTTGAAAACCCTTATTCACCCCCCTTCTAAGGGCGCCTACCGATCCAACACATCTGACTCATAATCGTGTCTGTTTGTAAAGAAGAAAGGGGATCTCCATGTGTTGTTATACGTCGACGATATGATCATGACAGGGAACGATGACAGAGAGGTGGCAAAGCTTAGGGCAGAGCTATCAATCCGGTTTGAAATGAAGGTTCTCGGTGAACTGCATCATTTCCTTTGTTTGGAAGTGGAGAAGAAGAAGAGCGGAGTACTTGTTTCTTAGAAGGCTTATGCGGAGCGGATCGTGCAGAGATTCGGCATGAAGAGGGGAAGAGCAACTCTACTTTAGGATTCTTCCGGATCCTAAAGTATTCCAGGCACTGGTGGGTAGTTTGATATACTTGACGATTACGAGGCCGAACATCTCTTTTGCCGTCGGCCGAGTAAGTCGATACATGCAGGAGCCCAGTAAGCCTCATCTGGAGGCAGCAAAGGGGATACTGAAGTACGTGAAGTCTACATCGGACATGGGGCTGTTTTACAGGAGGGACACGGGCTTCACTTTGCACGGATTCACGAATGCTGATTATGGTGGAGATGTTGATGATCGGAAGTCGACATCTGGGTACGTCTTCATGTGCGGTTCAACGGATATCTCGTGGTGAATCAAGAAGCAGGATACTGTGTCCATCTCTACCACTGAGGCAGAATACAAGGTGTCATCTTTGGTGTCCCAGGAGGGCATTTGACTGTGTAGGTTGGTGAAGGACATCAATGAGGAGGTGCGAGAACCTACTATGCTTCGCGGTGACAATGAGAGTGCATTGAAACTGGTCACTAATCCAGTTTGTCAGGCGCGAACAAAGCATATTAAGATCGAACATCACTTTGTTCGGGAGAAGGTGCTGGATGGATCTCTGATCGTGGAGTATGTGCAGAGTAAGGACAATGTCGCCGACATCTTCACGAAGCCTCTTTCGAAGGGGACGTTTGAGCGACTGCCGGGACTGCTTGGTATTGTTCTCGGTGCTCACTTCAAGGGGGAATGTTGAAATTGAAGTGAGCTATCTCCCGCGATATTGCTACCGCTAGGCTGTAGCCTGGTTACGAAAGGTTCCTCCTTATCCTATAAATAGGGGTCCATACCCCTTTGTATGTACAAAGCAGCAGATCAGGAGACAAGATTGCGGTCATCCATTTGCGGTTAACAGTTGCGAGCTCAACGGCTAGCGTCCAGCGGTAAGATTGGTTAGGAGGCTAGCGAGCAGCAGTCACTTCAATGAAGTCTGTGGGAAGCATTTGGCGAACAAGCGGCTAACGCGCGACGGTATGTCTTACCGCCGGCGGTAACAATAGTTAAGCGATCAGGGTCTGGGATCTACTCTCTTGTCGTCCTTATCAGTTCAACAGGCGATCAAAGGTGCGACCTCTGCGGTCAGGAGGAGTCCGGGCGGTCACTGCTGTTCTGTTTTGTTTTTTTGTTTTCTGTCTTTGTCCAATACAGCATGTAATCATGTCTCATGATTGTATCCTCGCCATTGTATCTAAAGTTGTTTTAATACAAGTTGTTGATGTTTCTCTTTCTCCATTGCTAGTGATTTATTCTTTTGGCTGGTTGTGTGTTCTTAGGACTTCAAAATTTCTTACATACGCTCCATAGAAACTGTCTACCTGAGACTGTCCCTTAGCTTGTAGGTTCTGACATAAAGTTAGAATTCTAGCTCTTCCAGAGTGGTATCTCAATGATGGCTCAATCACCTACACAAACACAATCTAACACACATAAATACACATACACACAAGCACATAAACATCCAATCTCCGCAAGACCTTGTTAATAGACTATGATACTACACATAAGCACAATCTAACACATATAAATACACATACATATACTAATACACAAATACACACAAACGCATACACATCAAATCTCCACAAGAACAAAAAGGGGACTGTTTAATGGATACTAGCAGAAAAAATCCGCATTCATGAATAATACGGCTATTAGAAGAACAACTGGAGGACTGATTAATGGGGATTTGAGAATGGGGACTGATTAATACACATGCATCCATTCCATAGTTTACCGAGACTTGAGTATGGGGTCTGTTTAATGGCAATTAACAGAAAAAATGCATATAATACCTGGAAGATGGAAGCTCCGGCTGCAGGAGAAGTACTTCAGGTCGTTCTAAGAGGCGGATGCAGGCTACGATGACTCAGGCAAGGTCACTGGTGGCGGAACGGGCTGAACGATAATGATTTGTGACCAAGTGGAAAGAGCCAGGCAGGACTAGACTTGGGGTGGGGGAGGAATTGTAATTCCGACCCTTTTAGGTCTGAATTTGTGAGGGGGAAATAGCTTGTTTACAATTCCTATGTAATTGGGGGGGAATTCCAATCCCATCCCCTAAGTATGTACCCCGAATGGAGGAATTGAATTTGGTAGTCAATTGTAATTCTCACCCCACCCAATTCCATCCAAAATGAACGGGCCCTAAGGGCTTGTTTGTTTGGACGAAATTGAGGCCTTAAAATTAGAATTGAAGGTCATTTTAATTGGAATTGGACTTGTAGTTTCAATTTTGATGCCTCAATTCCATCCAACCGTTGGACCCTGGGGCAAAATTTGGTTATGTGAAGTGAAAATTGGGGTTATTTGCTTGTTTGGTTGAAAGGGAAGTGAGATATGACATTTACTAATGCTCATTTTCTTCCTTGAAGTTAGATGGCGTGTAATATTTTAAATCCACAAACATCCTCAAACCTCCCTAAAAATGATGATTTAAATTTCACTTAAACAGGGAAAATGAAATCAATATTTTAAAAAAATATTCTATTTGCAAGCAACCAAAGGAGCCTTACTACTTGATTTATATAGACATATCCAACGAACTTTGGTCCCACATTCTTTCAAGTGGCTCCAAAAAAAAACATCACCTGCCACTCCAAACCCTAAATATGTCTGTCTCCACCGACTTAACGGAAGACCCGTCGAGTTTCTAACTGTCGATTGGGCTACTGATATATCTTTCTCTTGCTAGGTCTGAGATAGCCTTTGTTGTGGTAATTCTTAGCAAGTCTATGTGTGCCCCTCAGATCACCCTTGTTGAACAGTTGCCTTTAATTCTGTTTTTTTTTTCAAAAAACAACTGATACTTTATTTTTGTAACTATTTATAATATCATGATTTGTGAATTATGGAATGCTTATTATTATTATTATTTTAATTTTAATTTTTATATTTTGAAACAGGTATTTCTTTCGATCTGCTCCTTATTGACCGACGCGAACCCTGATGACCCACTGGTGCCTGAGATTGCTCAGATGTACAAGTGTGACCGAGCTAGGTACAATGCGACTGCCCGCAGCTGGACCCATGAGCATGCCATGGGGTGAAGCAAACTGGACCGGGTTCAACTTGCTTTGTTGGTTGAAACAGATTTCTAGTTTCCTTTAAAATTTCGATCTCTCATAAACTGTCTCTCTTCTTCTCCTTCACTATGCCAAATAATATGGAAGAACCAGCTAAGGATATATTACTCCTGTTCAAATATTAGAATTTTAAGTCATTTAAATACAAAACTGCTAAAAAAAATTTGAGAGGCATTGTAAACCCCTTTCTTTTATCTTTACATTTCTCCATTTTTATCTGGGCCAAATTGATTAAGGCTTCCTTTGGTGCAGCAGTCGTGAACGCCGTGGTTATGAACCGTCGTTCTTGAACGTCAGACCACACCTAAAAAAATTCATGTATTTTATTCTCAAAACTAGTTTATTTTCTTTATAGCAGTCATAACGTTTGTCTTGCCAAACATACATTCTATGATAATGATGTTTTTGACCAAACTGTCTGTGAGAAAATAAGCCGCGCCAAACAAAGTCTAAGTGAGATATCATTAAAATATATGCATTCAACTTAAAATCATTTCCAGTGTGCCATAATGTGCAAGACTACATGAGTTTTTCGATGCGGTACTATATACTTTGACCTTTGAACATGTTGACTTTCTTTGTAGCGCGAGATTAACTTGTTTGACTTAGACTTTGTTTGGCACGGCGGTGGTTATGAACTGTCGTTCGTGAATGTCTGACCTCACCTAAGAAACTTCATCCACTTTTATGTTCAAAACTATTTTTCTTGTTTTGGTGGCGGTCATAACCGTTGTCATGCCAAAAATACATTCTATGATGGTGACATTTTTTGTTCAAACTCACCGAAGCAAAAACGCCGCGCCAAATGGAGTCATAGGCTCCGTTTGGGGGGACTTATTTGAACCGGACCTTAACTAAGGTCCGGTTCATGCGATCGTAACCGCTTGACCGATGAAAATAAGTCCCCTCAAACAAAGCCTTAATCTGCTAAGGTATGCGTCATGCACTCAACTTAAAGTCGAATGATGTAAAATAAAGTATAAAGCTTGTGACAACCCAATAATTCCTCGGCCTTTTGAGTTTTATCTATTCACATGCTCAAGAGACACTCCTCACTCTTGTGACAACCCAATAATTCCTCGACCTTGCAATTATGTAAGCACACAAATCATATCAAGCACTTTACAATCACCCATGTGCATGCATCTTCTGAAATTCATGATGTTTGACATTTTGATAACATCAAGCATGACAATGCAGTGGAAGGAGTCATGAGTTACCGAGTATCATAATCATCAAACACAGTGTTGTAGATGTCGGCGGATATGTCTCACATAAAGTTTTTGGAAGAAAAATAACACGGCGTCGACATTTTAAGCAAAAATGTCATTTTTGAAAATATTGATATTTTGGTGAGAGTATTAAAACTATTTTTTTTTTCATTTCTTTTAAGCGATCAAACGACAATATTTTGTTTTGCGCTTCATTTCGTGCATCTCTCTACGTCTAGCTTCGACAACTTTCTCTTCTCGCTATGATTTGGTGCTCTTGATGTCCTTTACTGATGTTGACGTCCCCTTCAATTTATAAGCACACATTATGTGTAAATATATGTTTATTGTGTAATTTATAAATATAAATGATGTGCATAATTAATTGTATACATTTACAAAAATTTGTATATATATGAATTTATTTAAATATTAAAATATGACATTGTAAAATATTTTTGATATATATATCCCCCAATCTGACATTCGATATTTCAAACATAAAATCGACATGAATCCGACATCCGACATCTGCAATTTTGATCAAACATGATTTTTAATGTTCATCTGCGGTACTGATCATGCAAGTAACAACATATTAGTATGATGAATTTAGCTTCATTTGAAAATTATTATACTTAATCATGTGTACATGATGCAAGAAAATTTAAGGAATTATAGTGAATTAACATGTTAATATATAGATATCTTCAAGAATAGCATCAATATTAAAAATTGTTGGTATCAAAAAGTCAAGAAAATGAAAAAAGTTTCAACTTAACACAATGAATCAAATGAGTTACTCTCGACATTGTTAAGACTCATATGAAATTGTATACTGTTTTGAGTCATGTTTTGATTTGGCTTTAGAAATTGGTGATCCCTTTTGGGCAATGTTGTCACTTAGGTTCTCATTTATTCACAATTGCCCTTGCCAACTTTCAACTAAAGAGTCGAATAAATGAGAATTATAAGTTTTTCCATCATTTTGTTCTAAAGGTCATATCATCTCTCCCTTAAAGCCACGTCAACACTAAGCATGGAATTGATTGTATCTTGGTTAACATGGTTCTATTTCAAACGAGTTGTTGGGATCCTATGGATGTTTGCTATTATTTTGGTTACAAAGACCCAATAAAATGAGCCTAGATTATTATGACTTTGAGGTAATGGAGCCTGAAATATGATTTTAGGGCCCACTAGGTCTATAGAAAGAAGCAATTTTATTGGCTATGAGCATGTTCTGAGATCCTCATTTAATAATTCAGAAGCTTTTTCATGTCTCAGGAATTCTCCCAAGATAATGGCGTCCATTCGCTACCTCTGTGGACTACAAACACTGAAACTCTTAAAAGATCTCTGCATCTCCGTAAGAACACCATGAACCTCTTGTTATGAACTCATCCAGTGATCTTGATTTCCCCATGTATTTATCCATGTATTTGGTAGTAAGGTGTGGATGGGTGGGTGGGGGAGGGGTGAGGAGAAGGGATTATGGCTAAGGGATCCCCAACCCTCTCCTCTTGTATCTAGAGGTTATCTTAGAATCTAGTTATAAATGTAAGATCTGAGATCAAGGAGATCTTGTAATACCCCACCTTTATTCGCCCTATAATGTGACTTTGTTCGAGCCCCCATATTATACAACTCACACAAACATGATATTATAAATGATATTAAATACCAAAGTAGTTAATATATCTCAGAGCATGACATTTTGTGTGGAAGCTAAGACAAAAGATCATAAGTATCCACCACTAAAATTATTACATAAATGATTCATGCAACACACATGTCCTCATCAAAATTAGTGTTCCGAGACTTTACATCAATATTCAAATGTTTAAAAGAATAAAAATAGAGGTGGCAAGCCTGCATAGCAAAATACAAAAAATAAGACTGCATATTCTTTTAGTTTTGGGTTGGCCCGCTAAGATCCCTTATGTAATATGATTACTACAACAAAAAATTATAAGGGAAATAAGAGTCAGTCAAAGCCGATCAAAAGTTGTGCAACAATTCCTTTCAGTGACCGTCCTAGCAGACTTCGAGGTGGAATATCTCAAACCTGGCAAGTACACAAATGAAGCGGCATTGCAGCATGTAGCAAAGCAAAGTAAGAAAACTACTTGCACATATATGGCTCCGTTTGGGGGGACTTATTTTCACCGGTCAAGCGGTTACGACCGCATGAACAGGACCTTAATTAAGGTCCGGTTCATGCGGTCATAACCGCTTGACATGTGAAAATAAGTCCCCCCAAACGGAGCCAAGTGTCTCAAACTATCATACAAGTACTATGTTGAGCATGTAAATAAAATGGGTATATATTGTATCATGAATGATATCCAAATTCGTTCGGAGACTCATTGCAACTCCTAATGGAACATTGCAACAATCTAATATAACAATCAATCATCAATAAGGTTGAGGGCACTCATGGTCGTACAATCGTATGCTCTCAAGGCGTCTTCACAACATATACATATACAGTGTATAAGGTATATCCAATCCTCCAAAGTAAAAGAACAATCGTGCTCACTCATCAGTATCGTTCTTGTTCATTCTGATTATCTTCTAAAGCATATTCGGCAAGCATTTAGAGCATGCCTGACTATCTTCTAAAGCATCATTTAAAGCCTAAGCGACGTTCATTTAAAGCTCGAGCGGTGTGCATTTAAAGCCAGAGCAACATGCGCTTAAAGCCCTTCCAATGTGCATTTAAAGCCCTTCAGACGTGCAATTAAAGCTCGTCCGACATTCATTTAAAATCCGCCTGGCATGTGTTTTGTTAGATGTGCTCTATATAAACCAAGGTAGGAACCATCTTGACTTTTTCAAGCGGACTGAACCAATCGACATTCTCTCCCAAAATGTAACATGGTATCAAAGGGATGCCAGCGTTCCTTTCAATCGATCCTGCGGCTCCGCCTTCGATGTTGTTGATGTACTCTGCCTTCTCAGGATCCCGTCAATCCGATCAATCCCGCCTTTTGTTGTACTCCGCCTTTGTTGATGTTCTGCTCAGGATCCCGCCGATTCCACCTTTGTTGCTGCCGCTGATCCCGCGCTGTCTGTCTATCTCGTAGACTATGCAGACTCCCGTTGGCTCTATTTTGATAGACTCCATTTGCGCCCTACTTGCCACTACTTCTGCCAGCTCTCCAAAGCACGCCGACTGTGAAATATTTTGAAGTTGAATCAAACTCTTCGATCTCTCGCCACCGCTGTTGTTATATCTCCAACGCCCTTGCTGCTGTGGACCATGAGGCCCTTCCTCTTGCTGCTACAGATTGTCCAAGTAGCCTCACCTCATATTTCATACCTTTTGAAATCCGACATCATCCTTAATGGGACCAACTACAAGGAATTGTTTCCACGATTTGAGTACTTCGTGAGTTGCATTTTTTGGGTCATCTTAATGGCTCTACTTTGTCTCCACCATCCGTCCCTGTTGATAATGCATCCTTGCCTTCTGCCACTAGTGGGATAGATGTATCCTCTCCTTTTGCCAATAATGGGACAGATTGGACGAAAATGCATGATGATGATGCTTGGATCATTGATGTCCTTTGTCAGTCTGCTAAGATATCCATTTGTATGGTTTTTTGTGAGTTTCATAACGCCAGGGAGATATGGGATCATCTACGCTAGCTCTATCTGCCCTCCGGCCAGACACGGAAGTACTCCTTGGTGTAGGCGCTTGCTTCTGCCCATCAGCATGACCGCTCCGTTCAGACCTTCTTTGCGAAGCTCAGTGATTATGATGCCAGCTGGATGGGATGTCTACCTCTGGTTGCCCCACTTGTGCTCATTACACCACAATTGCTGAGGAGAGGGATCACCTGAGCATGTATGAGTTCCTCATGCACCTTCGACCCGAGTTCGAGTCTGTACATGCTCAGTTGATGCATCGGGTTGCTCCACAATCACTGCATGACTATCTTACCGTTGTTTTGGCTGAGGAGACTCATCATCACTCTTTGGAGAGCACCTCCTCCTGAATTTAGTGCACCTGCTATGAATCGCCCATCTTCAACTACTATACCTAGTACTTTGTCGGGTAAAACATCGGGCTCCGGGCCATCCCAGCGTCGTGTTCCCCAACGTCACTGCTGTCATAACTTGGGACACATTCGTTCGGAGTGTCGCAAGTTACAACATGTCCTAAGCCAGCAGGGCGCACCACATCGAGCTGCTCTTATCATGCCACTCGCTCCTAGCATCCCTAACTTTGTTCCTGATTAGATCATGCAGCTCGTTCAACATCTCTCTCATATTCATGGCCCATCATCCTCGGTGTCCGTTGTCAGACATGCCTTCATTTCACAGACCGACTCAGTGGCTGCATCTGCCTCTGCAGGTATCACTAAGGCTTCCTGGTTACCTGATTCTGGTGCATCTTTTCATATGACCTTTGATGCAGCTGATGAGTCCCATTTATATATACATTTATGGACTCATCTGGGCCAATTTTCTAGTATTTGCACTTCACTTTAGGCATGTTTTGTTCATATTAGTTATTCCTTGCTAAGTGCACTTTTAGGCCCGTTGTGGTGTGTGTTTGTTTGTTTTACTGTTGAGGGTAAGCACAGTGTGCTCCTCAGTCCTTTTATGCTTTATTTCCTGTGCTGGAAGTGTATTCCTAGCCCTGTTATTGCTTTGCAGGTGGACATTTCATCAATTTCAGTCTGAGTTCTAATCTGTGCATATCGCACGGTCGTGCATTTTGTTGGCGCACGGTCGGTTTTGGTCGTGCGCCCTTTGCTGAGTAGGAAACTGATGATTTGTCGTTAGTCGTGCGTCTCTGCGCACGGGCAGCGCCCGTGCGTGAAGGAATCACACGTTCTGCCTATTTGTCCCCGTTTCTCCCCTTTCTGAGTTTACCCGTGCGTTTTGGCGCACGGGCGGATTTTCCCGTGCGTGAGTAAATCGCACGGGCGCTCCAGGTCGTCTTCCTGCGCAAGTTTTATCATTATTATCGCACGGTCTACGCACGGTCGTGCGTTCGACCGTGCGTGACCATTTTCTGACAGTTTTTCTATTTAAGCCGCAGGTATTGCCATATTCTGATCGACCTTTTTTTCCCGCTCCCAGAGCTCCAGTTCTGCGCCCTTTTCTCCGTCCAGCGCCGCCCACCTTCAGGAGGTGCTCCGGGCTTGTTCTTCACGCCAATCTTGAGCCGGAGTATCCTCTCGGCCTCCTCCTACATCCTATAGCTTCAAAGGAAGATTTAGCAGCCATTGCCGTCAAGCAAGGGGAAGTTTGCAACCTTTTACCGGATCGTGACACGAAGAAGATGGGCTCATTGGAGAGTCGTGACAGCTCTCTCTACCCCGGACGTAGTTGAGGACCGAGCTTGGACGCGGATTGACAACCTAGCGATTCCAACCGTGACTCCTCGACGAGCCTTCGGATTCGGTCGATTTCTTGACTTGTTCTTCTCTTATTGATGTGTGTATGTAGTTAGATCTTTATAATATGATGAAGCGGCACTTAAACTTGTTTGTATTTCTATATTTCATATCTATGTGAAATGCTTTGGTGTTTGAGTTGCTCGAGGAGTGCCTACATTTTTATTCCATCCCGCCGTCACGTTCGTGTGCCGCACTAGCAATTGCTAGTGGCGTGCTTGTCGACGAGGTGCTTGCGACACTCATTCCGTAAGACTACTCGTCCATCCGCCAAGCTAAGCGGTGCTAACGGCCCGTGTAATCCATTCCGACTCCGCCGGTGCGAACCATTCCATCCGCAAGCCTTCTCGTCCATCCGCCTAGTGAAGCGTGGCTTTTCGGCCCGTGTAATCCATTCGCCTAACGAAGCAGTGCGCTCAAGGCCTGCACAGTTCGAATCCGCTTGCCTACTCATCCATCCGCCCTTGCGACGCAGTGCGCTCAAGGCCTGCCTAGTCTCCATCCCGCAAAGCGAAGCATTGCATAGCGGCCTTGCATAGGAGTAGTTATAGTGTTTTCTTTTAGTTTCCACAATCCAAATCACCCCCTTTTCCACAATCCATTCGACCTAATGGACTTCAATCTCAAGTCCTTCCTCAATAGTTAGCTCCACCTTACGGTGTTCCTTCGAGATTCGATACTCGGGGATTACTCCTCGTTTTATATTACTTGAACGATCGGTACACTGCCATTTCGTGCCGCAGTCTTGCTACCGCCTATAGCGGTGTGCTAAGATTTGCACATCAAGTTTTTGGCGCCGTTGCCGGGGAACACAGTCGTGTGAGTTGCTTGAGAGAGAGAGTGACAAGAGATAAAGTCTTTTCCATTTGTTTATCGCATTTGTTTTATTTTAGTGTTTGTAAATTCTCTTATTATCTGTTTTTTTAAGTATTTCAAAAATCAGGTTTCTGTTGAATTAATTTTTTTCCTTCGTGCATACTGAGTTATTTTTCATCTTATATTATTTGTGAATCCATTTTTGCACCAATATGTATGCTTATCAACAATGTAGATGGTGTAAATCGTTTAGTCATTCTAGTGATGATTGCTATTTAGGAAGCCATAATTATAATCCGTATAGTTCATCGTATGGAGAATCTAGATCATCATACAATGAACCTATGTATTATAATTATGCGACCCCATCGCGAGCATCGCCTTCACCAGGTGGTTTGGCTTTTCCATAGTCAAAACCTACCGGGAAGCGCTGCTTGTGTTGTCGGAGTTTTGATCACGCGATAAAGGACTGTGAGCAATGGAAGTTGCAATTGGCAGAGGATGATGAGCCAACACTTATCTCCATTCCACTGCCTTCCTATGCCACCACTCCTTCCATCGCTGATGACACAAACGTAAGGCCCCCGGGTCATCTTGGGAGCACAACGAATGTGTCAATCAGCGCCGCTGCTGATCACTACGATGACATTGTGGAGTTTCCTTCCTCCATTGTGCCATCCTTTCCTGTGGATTCTGTATCTGAGGATATTTCTTCACTTCTATCAGATTCTATCTTGAGTCCTATATCTACTCAGATATTTTCTTGTGTCAGTATGCATGTATCTTCTACTCTTAATGCCGAATTTCTAGATGTGCAGGATGAGCCAATGGAGCCCGAAGCTGCGCCAAGTTGCACCGAGGAGGATATTTTCCTTAGTGAGGAGGTTTCTACCTCATCACCGGAGGAGAAGGTCCAACTCATCATCGAAGTTCCTAGCTGCTCATATTCTTCCTGCAGTGATGTTATTGCGATTGGCAATAATCCTTCTGTGAAACCTGATGGGAGTGACACCGGGGCCACTCCTCCTTTATTTGAACCTCTTACTTCTTCATCTATTTTATTTCCTAATCATCTTTCTTTTAATGTTAATATTGATAAATTCATCCTTCCTGCTTCCTCGCCTGCTTTAACGTCTGATATTTAATTTATCCCTATGCAGGTGCATGAATATCTAGACCCATTTTTGGGTGATTCTGTGTGGCAGTCTCGGAAGGAAAAGCAAACGGCAGTGATGAAATCCATCGCCTATTCCACCTCTTCATCATTGCCTGCGTTTTCCTTGAAAGACTGGGTGCAGGGTGGAAAGCGTTACTTCATTCATGACCGCAGGTTGGAGGAGAGGAAGAGGATGAAGAAAGATGAAATATGGAGATGGAAAGCTCCTGATCCTCTTGACGGCTGCTGTTGGGTCTTCGGGCCCATCTCTTTTATTCTCAGTTACCACTTTAAATCAACGTACAGTTGATCTTTTTGGCATGCTTGTAATAATTAGGATATTTTAGTTTTCTCTTTTATGTTTAGACAATACTATTAAAACTGCTTAATACAGGTATTTAGTCCAGCTTAAGGACGGTAAACAAAAGCGCTGCTGGGAGACAACCCAAGTTTTTGTTGCTAACCCATTAATAGTTTAGTTTTATATATTTTTTTGCTTGGAGCCTTTTTGCCTGCATGTGTGCGGCAATTTCTTTGGTAGCGGACTCATGGAGCAAATTTTCAGAATTTAACGCCAATTCTTCTGGTATGCTCACTTCTGAGCATGGGGTACACTCTCCCTTTTCTCCTTAGTTTAATGTTTAAAGAATTATATTTTAGATTATGCTTTCATGTAAGTCCGGGGGAGAGTGAGAACCATGCACGTGCACGCACGCACGCATTCCGGCAGTGTTATTATTTCAGCTTTCAGTTTATTCCAGTTTATCAATTTTTTATTTAGCACGCACACACTGCACCCACTATGCATGCACTTACTTGCGAGTGCTACCGTGCCAAATTTCCTTTTGGAATGGAGCCAGGAAGTCAATTGTGTTAGCTAGGAATTGTGGTTTGGAGTGCGATGTTGACTCCAGTAGTGTTCTAATTGAATACTCATGTTTTGCATATAATTTTGTGTAGAAGTTATTTCTATTTTCATGCTTTGTATCTTTATTCTTATCTAATCTAGTAATTAGAGTTTTAATTCACTCAAAGCATGGACCTGTGCCGATCTACCGGTAGTGTAGGTGAGTTGGTATCGAAAGCTAGATTCGTATTTCTCGAGTCGGGAGAAAGAGTTATCTTTCTCGGTGGCTAAGAACTCGCCCCTAGCGACTTTCGAAACATAGGCACCGGGTAGTTCTAACGCATTAGCATGATGTAGGACATTCTTTGGACCGTTTGAGCTTTGAGCCAAAACCAGAAATTTACCCTTGCTAACCAATTTTGAGCCTATCCCACCTTTTCTATTTAGCTCCACCGCTCTCGCTTAAGCCAAGATTACCAAACCTGTATGCGCATGTGTTTCGAGCTTTATAGTATAACTGATTATTGTGATGTGCTGTTCTATGCATACACATTTGGATTGCTTAAGTTGAAGAAAAAAAAAATATTAGTGAGCTGAAAATTGAAAAGATTAGCGCTCCAAAAGAAAAAAAATCTTAGCTTTATGTTCTAATTCAGAAATTCTGAATTGTTTGATAGGAATTACTTTATATTGGGTGTAGGCGATGAACACATCAGCTTTATTTGTTGCCAGGGTTTACAAATTATATTGCTCAAATATGTTTGGTGCGTTAGCCTCTGAGTTTATCATTGTATATCCTACCGCAACCTAAGCCACATATTTACCCGAAAGCCCTATTGACTTGTGTGTAGTTTTACCTAATGCTGTGGAGAGAGTGCGAAAGTGCGAGCTTATGGCTCCCGACATCGATGGATTTCGGTGGAGTTAGTTCTGTATCCCGTATTTTTCGAAATACTCGTCTAAGCATGTCTCTACATTCTCCCTACACGTGACTGGCAGATCTCACTTGGTTCAGCTTTTGAGTAAACTAATCTCTTATTTACTATTTTAGATATTTGTAAATTACATTGCATAGTAGAAATTTCTTCTACGAGAGCTTTAAGCACATGATTATTTGATTTCGCATATTACTCCTAGCCACAATCACCTTTCTAACCCTTGTTTTTCCCGTCCGCCGAGAGTAGTTTTCTCGGGACGCGCAAACAGTTAAGTCTGGGGGTGTGATGAGTCCCATTTATATATACATTTATGGACTCATCTGGGCCGATTTTCTAGTATTTGCACTTCACTTTAGGCATGTTTTGTTCATATTAGTTATTCCTTGCTAAGTGCACTTTTAGGCCCGTTGTGGTGTGTGTTTGTTTGTTTTAGTGTTGAGGGTAAGCACAGTGTGCTCCTCAGTCCTTTTGTGCTTTATTTCCTATGCTGGAAGTGTATTCCCAGCCCTGTTATTGCTTTGCAGGTGGACATTTCATCAGTTTCAGTCTGAGTTCTAATCTGTGTATATCGCACGGTCGTGCATTTTGTTGGCGCACGGTCGGTTTTGATCGCGCGCCCTTTGCTGAGTAGGAAACTGATTGTAACGGCCCAGCCCCGACCACCACACCAGAGGCCTACGACACCGCCCCATCCCTGGTGGGCCGGCTAACCGACCGTTAGACGCCTGGCCCCATTGTCCAGGACGCCCGAGCTGCAGCCCGCTTAGCAACACCCCAACCAATCCCTGTAGCCTGTTTCTCAGCTACAGTAGGGTGTTGATGGCGGGTCTCGATCCCCCGCCACCCTTGATAAGAACCTCTTCAAACAGGTCTCATCACCAACTGAGCTGCAGCTCAGTTGGTGATGAGACCTGTTTGAAGAGGTTCTTATCAAGGGTGGCGGGGGATCGAGACCCGCCATCAACACCCTACTGTAGCTGAGAAACAGGCTACAGGGATTGGTTGGGGTGTTTCTAAGCGGGCTGCAGCCCGGGCGTCCTGGACAATGGGGCCAGGCGTCTAACGGTCGGTTAGCCGGCCCACCAGGGATGGGGCGGTGCCGTAGGCCTCTGGTGTGGTGGTCGGGGCTGGGCCGTTACAAAAAAGTGCACTTTTTTGTAACGGCCCAGCCCCGACCACCACACTGAGGGCTGGCAACCCGGCTCACAAGGCCGGTCCATCTCCACCCAGTGGGCCGGCTAACCGACCGTTAGACGCCTGGCCCCATTGTCCAGGACGCCCGGGCTGCAGCCCGCTTAGCAACACCCCAACCAATCCCTGTAGCCTGTTTCTCAGCTACAGTAGGGTGTTGATGGCGGGTCTCGATCCCCCGCCACCCTTGATAAGAACCTCTTCAAACAGGTCTCATCACCAACTGAGCTGCACTGTCACAACCCGCATTTTCCCAAGAATATAATACATATTATCAGAGCAAGGGGAAAATACGCATCGTGATGCCACGCCTGCAGGAGACGACTACAGACGCTCAGGCAAACACTCCTTACGATAAATTTATAAAAGACATATATGTGTTTATATTAAAAAGAGAAATTTTCAGTATTAACTTAAGACCGCGTCCCTCGGTCCGGTGGATCATCTAGTCCACAAGTAGAAAACTATGTATACGCAGTGGAAAAATATGTTTGTTTTTAGCCTGCATGAGCATGAAGATGAACATCCCAGAAATAATATGCATATATCTATGTTTAGTATAGTGAGAAAAGATTTTCTACGATCTTCAAAGTACGTGACATTTATTTAAAATCATGATATGCAAGAATGACATTTTTATACCCAAAAGTAACTAATGCATCCTAGCATAAAGCTTCCCAGAGAGCAAGTAGGTAAACAATTTAAAAGTAACAGCAAAATAACTAGCAAGTAAACTAGCACAAGAAGAGATTCATACGGGCGTCAACAACTGACACGAACCCGCAGGAAAGAAGGAAAAACAACCAAAAGAACTGCCCCTTACCTACTAGAGAGGAAGGGTCTCTACAGGACAGCTAAACGACGCCGCTCTAACTCTTGCGGCAGCTAAAAACCTGAACCTGAGACATTCATAAGAAAAGAATGCCTCAGCCCAAAAGGGTGCAAGAAAACCAAGATTAGCAGCAATTAGTAATAAAGGAGTACAGAAAGAAGAACTAAGCAGGTAAACATCAATAATCTAACCACAACATGAGCCAGCACAAACGAGTGCGCTCGGTAAGAGGAAAAGAAAAGTCTGCATTGAAAGGTAATAGCCAAAGCAATCATGGCCAACCACGTGTCCGTCCCTGCGGCTCAGAGGTGATGATTATACATATAATATATCATAATACCATACATAAGCATATAAGCTTAATAAAACTTGAGACTGATCAGCTCGAGGGAAAAGCGTCCCCCAAAAGAAGGCTCTGCGATGGTGGTATCTTCCACTAACGCCCGCAGCCCAAAACCGGGTGTGGTCCCATATCCACTGCCACCCAGAATCCAATTCAGGAGTGCTGCGGCGGTGACTCCAATCCACCCAAACCAACAGTCCAAAAGAGGCACTGTGGCGGTGACTTTAAGCTCACACGCTCAACAGACTCACACTTAGCACCTGTATCAGGGGTGCACAATCATATATATAAGTATATGTATATATATAAGTATATAAACAAACCTCAGTGCAGGACACCTGAGAACACTCAGAACATTAGACCACGGAGGTCATGGAGATCAAGAACCATTCAACGAAACTATCCCGGGGAATTAGGCAACAAAGCATACTTAGCTCATAAATCCAACAGAACACAAGGAGGAGTGTCAGACCGGGAAAACATGACAGCAAATGGTTCTAATCATAATTCAAGTCGAGAGAATCAGGAAAACACAGGATTCAGCAATAAACCAATAGATTAATATTCAACTTACAACAGAGATGAAGATTTCAGCAACCCGACACCATGCAAGGCTTGGTGTCGGAACGAGACGAAGGTAGACTTAACACAAAGATCAAACACCAGAACAACACTCAAAGGTCAAAAGAAAACACTTGGTGAGCCCAAACCTGGCTCCTAGCGAACCTCTTGCAACGGCACGATGAATAAGGCACGACAAGACACCGCAAATGAACACTAACCAACTACAGGGCAACTCGAGAATAGAGCACCGCTTAGTTTGACGGTCAAGGAAGGTCTCATGATCAACATAGGTGGATGAACTTTAACATTCGCTATGCGAAAAGCTATGAAGCAACCTTCAATAACTTATGTATATATATATAAGTGCTATATAATGGTATTCGATATTTTCAGCTACTATGAGTACAAAGCTGCCGGTCCCTGGAACAAATAGGGACCAAAGACCGAAACCTCCTCCATAAATCCTTCAAGAAAAACAATTGCTAGCCTCGCTAAGTCCCCGAAAACTAGCAAGAGAAATTCCCAGGAAATTTAGCATCTAACTCCCCAAACTGTCAGGAGTTAGAAAAATGAAATTTCCGGGGAATTTAAGATCCAATTTCCCCCGACCCAACAAGAATTATTAAGCAAAATCTCCAGGAAGTTTATCCCGCCAAAACATCAAAACTTAGCCAACAAAAAGGAAAGTGCAGGATTGGAAATTTGCCGAGCAAGACCACTTATACTTAACTAAAAAAACGGGTCCAGAATTTAGCCAACAATCATATAGTCCAAGGAAAACTCCAACAGCAAATAAATAGCTGAATGCCTCAACCTTCCCCAAAAGAATGAAATCTCAAGCGTATAACCCAGAAAATTTATCTTAGCATATACCCAAGTAAATTCCTAAAGTTTAATTCCAGAAATTTCATGAACCCGGTGATTGACTTAAGCATATACTAAGAAAATTTCCTAGCCTATAGATGCAGAATTTCATAAATCAAGAGTTTATTTTAGGATGAAACCATGGGGGATCCACTAAACTTCAGCACACTAACAGATCATCACTAGCCCAACCAAGGGAAATTACCAAAACTTCCAACATAATCGACATAGCTGCTAATTATGAAACTAAGGGAAAAAAAACCCGATTAGCTGCCATCATAAACCACGGGGAAGTTTCATCATGTAAACCAAGAAAAATTTCACCCAACCCCCCTCATAATCCATAGCAGCTAGTATAATCAGGAAAAAAAAAACAAGGGATTTTAAAGGGATATCCATTGATAAATAGAGCAGCAGGGATCCTTAACAGCTAGTAATAGGCCAATAAAATAAATTCACCAAACCTCCCCTCATCAAACCATGGCAGCTCGCAAGCCCAGAAAATAAATTTACCAGTAGACTAACCTAATGTTAATTTCCATCCTATCATATCCAAGGAGTGCATAAATAAAAATAGGAGTCACCACGGTCTTGAATAACATTCTAACACATAATCAAATAATCATTTTCGAGAGTTATAACCTGGAATTCACCATTTCCCCACACAACCCAAACAAAAGGACTACTAGCATGGAGCCAAGGGAAATACCAAGTAGCTGCCAACATAGAACAAGAAATTTCCAAGCAACTGTTATCATAAACCAAGGGGCATACTAGCTGCTATCATAATCCAAGGGAAAAAACAAATAGCTGCATAAAAAACCAAGGGGGAGATTTCCTCATGAAAGCCCCAAAAACAAATTCACCCAACTCCCCTGATAATCCATAGCAGTTAGTGTAATCAGGAAAAAAAGAATTCTAACGGGATAGCCATGGATAATCGAGCAACGGGGATATAACAGCTAGCATAAACGAGAGAGCCAAAGATAATCGAGCAACAGGGAGGGCAAGCTCACCCCCTTTATCAGGCCTAAAGGTAGTAAAGAAATCAAAGAGAGTGGAAGGGGAAAAGTTTCCTTGCCTCGGATTCAACCGGCGACTCGCCGGATCGCGACTAACACGCCGAGAGCCGAGCGATGCCCTAGCCCCGACCACCACACTGAGGGCTGGCAACCCGGCTCACAAGGCCGGTCCATCTCCACCCAGTGGGCCGGCTAATCGACCGTTAGACGCCTGGCCCCATTGTCCAGGACGCCCGGGCTGCAGCCCGCTTAGCAACACCCCAACCAATCCCTGTAGCCTGTTTCTCAGCTACAGTAGGGTGTTGATGGCGGGTCTCGATCCCCCGCCACCCTTGATAAGAACCTCTTCAAACAGGTCTCATCACCAACTGAGCTGCAGCTCAGTTGGTGATGAGACCTGTTTGAAGAGGTTCTTATCAAGGGTGGCGGGGGATCGAGACCCGCCATCAACACCCTACTGTAGCTGAGAAACAGGCTACAGGGATTGGTTGGGGTGTTGCTAAGCGTGCTGCAGCCCGGGCGTCCTGGACAATGGGGCCAGGCGTCTAACGGTCGGTTAGCCGGCCCACCAGGGATGGGGCGGTGCCGTAGGCCTCTGGTGTGGTGGTCGGGGCTGGGCCGTTACACTGATGATCTGTCGTTAGTCGTGCGTCTCTGCGCACGGGCAGCGCCCGTGCGTGAAGGAATCACACGTTCTGCCTGTTTGGCCCCGTTTTTCCCCTTTCTGAGTTTACCCGTGCGTTTTGGCGCACGGGCGGATTTGCCCGTGCGTGAGTAAATCGCACGGGCGCTCCTGGTCGTCTTCCTGCGCAAGTTTTATCATTATTATCGCACGGTCTACGCACGGTCGTGCGTTCGACCGTGCGTGACCATTTTCTGAAAGTTTTTCTATTTAAGCCGCAGGTCTTGCCCTATTCTGATCGATCTTTTTTTCCCGCTCCCAGAGCTCCAGTTCCGCGCCCTTTTCTCCTTCCATCGCCGCCCACCTTCAGGAGGTGCTCCGGGCTTGTTCTTCAGGCCAATCTTGATCCGGAGTATCCTCTCGGCCTCCTCCTTCATGCTATAGCTTCAAAGGAAGATTTAGCAGCCATTGCCGTCAAGCAAGGGGAAGTTTGCAACCTTTTACCGGATTGTGACATGAAGAAGACGGGCTCATTGGAGAGTCATGACAACTCTCTCTACCCCGGACGTAGTTGAGGACCGAGCTTGGAAGCGGATTGACAACCTAGCAATTCCAACCGTGACTCCTCGACGAGCCTTCGGATTCGGTCGATTACATGCCTTGTTCTTCTCTTATTGATGTGTGTATGTAGTTAGATCTTTATATTATGATGAAGCTGCACTTAAACTTGTTTGTATTTCTATATTTCATGTCTATGTGAAATTCTTTGGTGTTTGAGTTGCTCGAGGAGCACCTACATTTTTATTCCGTCCTGCCATCACGTTCGTGTGCCGCACTAGCAATTGCTAGTGGAGTGCTTGTCGACGAGATGCTTGCGACCCTCATTCCGTAAGACTACTCGTCCATCCGCCAAGCTAAGCTGTGCTAACGGCCCGTGTAATCCATTCCGACTCCGCCGGTGCGAACCATTCCATCCGCAAGCCTTCTCGTCCATCCGCCTAGTGAAGCATGGCATAGCGGCCCGTGTAATCCATTCGCCTAACGAAGCAGTGCGCTCAAGGCCTGCACAGTTCGATTCCGCTTGCCTACTCGTCCATCCGCCCTTGCGACGCAGTGAACTCAAGGCCTGCCTAGTCTCCATACCGCCAAGCGAAGCATTGCATAGCGACATTGCATAGGAGTAGTTATAGTTTTCTTTTAGTTTCCACAATCCAAATCACCCCCTTTTCCGCAAGCCATTTGACCTAAAGGACTTCAATCTCAAGTCCTTCCTCAATAGTTAGCTCCACCTTACTGTTTTCCTTCGAGATTCGATACTCGGGGATTACTCCTCGTTTTATATTACTTGAATGATCGGTACACTGCCGTTTCGTGCCGCAGTCTTGCTACCGCCTATAGTGGTGTGCTAAGATTTGCGCATCAGCAGCTCCCTGACATTCTCGTCGGTCTGATTCTTCTGACATATATGTCATCATTGTTGATGGCAATACCTTGCCCATTGATAGATGTGATACCCTACATAACGCCAACTTTCACATTCCCGATGTTGCATATATCCCTAAGCTTTCCATGAACCTCATATATGTTAGTCAGCTTGCTTCCCGGGTGTTGGGAAAAACCCTTGTGATTTATTTAACAAATTACTTAAAGTGATTTCATCAGTTATGTTATATTACCCATTATATAGAAAGGGTAAAATGGTCATTAGATGTCCTAGGATGTGATGCGGTAACGGCAAGTGCACCGATCGTACAAGTAATAAAAGTTGGGAGAGACTCCCCGAATATCGTTCTCAGAGGATTGCAAGTTGGGTTGTATGATTTCTTGTTATGAGATTACTTATAAAGATTCCTATGCAATTGATTCAAAAGGGGGTTTGAAGTTGGGTTTCCTAAAGTTAACGACAGTGAAAGAAAATGCGGGCCTAAAGTACTGCTTCGCTTGGCGGGATGGAATGCAGGACGCAATGTCGTGCTTCGGTAAGCGGGTGGACGAGTAGGCTAGCGGATGGATGATTTGTAACTAGCAGAGTGAGGGTCGTAAGCACCTCATCACAAAACACGCAACTAGCAATTGCTAGTGCGGTGCACAGCAGAGCGATGGAGTGGATGGTGGATTAAGGCGCTCCTCAGTTCATATAAACCAGAACAGATTTCACAAGCATGAAAGTATATCAACTAAAACATAGTGTTTGTAAACATCATCCAAATTAACACACATACTTGAAAAACTCTGAGACGATTCGCAAGGTGAAAGAGAAAACTGAAGCTCGAAGACTGTGCTGAAGATTCTCAGCCGGAATCGTAGGGTTGTTAGGCCTCGTCCGTGCTCGGTCTTCAGTTGCGTCCGGGGTCCGGAGGAGCTTTCATCTTTCTCTACTTTACCCATCTTCTTCGTGGTCTAGCTTGAGCTAACTCTTGTTGGACACCTTGAATGCAGCGGAGACTTTCCGTCGATGGCGTTCTTGAGCTCGTGGATGATGGAGGCCAAGGTGGAAGCTTTGGTGGAAGTTTTGCAAGGAAGTGGTCGCCGGAGCTTCTCCTAGGTCGAGCGGTGGTGGAGTGGCGAAATGGGCGGAGTGGAGACGAAAATGGCGGGCTCTGAAGTGCTTTTCCCGGTTCTCCCCTTTACCGAGCAGATTTCCTGCTTTAAATACTAAAATAGAAGAATTTAAGTCACGCACGGTCGAACGCACGACCGTGCGTTGCCCGTGCGTTATTTAACGAAAAGACAGTGCCTTAAGGAAGAAGCAGCAGCGCCCGTGCGTTTTACTCGCGCACGGTTGAAGCCGCCCGTGCGTAAAAACGCACGACCAAATCCAGATTGACTAAAAAACAGGCAAAACAGACGATCGTGCGTTTCCTTCGTGCACGGGCAACTGCCCGTGCGTAAAAATGCATGATCAATGTCAGAACATCATTTTGCCAGCCAAAGAGCACGCACGGTCGGAGCGATCGTGCGTGATCAAAACGCACGACCGTGCGATTCATGCAGAAATGTAATTTGTGTAAAATTAGGATGAACCAACCACCTGCACAGACATAATACAACTGGGAATACACCTCCAACGACATTCAAACACAGAAAAAGGGTCGGGGAGCTTCATGTGCTTACCCCCAACAACAAGGAGTGCAAACGCACACTGAAAGGGCTAAAATAGTGCACATAACTCGGAAGTGACTATAAGAGAAATACAAGCAATAATAGCTCGAAAAGGACGTGCACAAGAGTGAAAACTAGCCCGGATGAGTCCATAAAAGCGTATATAAATGGGACTCATCACACCCCCGGACTTAATCATTTACTTGTATCGAGAAAATCATCCCTTATGCGGGCGGAAAAATTGATTAGCTGGTTTAACAATTGTAGAAACGAAGTACCATGCGAAGTCGGATGTTTGCGCACATAGAAATGCAGTAGAAGAAATTTTTAATTATACAAACACTTTGTAATAATCTAAGAGCGTACTTTTATATTTTCTCTACTCAAAAGTTGAATCACGGTGAATCATCCGGTCTTCCGTAGGAAGAAAGTAAACTGACTGCTGAGGCTAGTATTACTCAAGATCGGTGCTCGGAACAACCTCCATTGAAATCCATCAATATCGGTGACCATAAGCTCACCCGGTCACACTCTCTCCACGACACTAGTTTGATTAAATGCGTGAGTCATTAGGACTTTAGGATAAATGTGGGGCTTGGGATTTGGTAGGGTTTACAATGATAAACATGAAGGTTTTCGCACCTAATCCAAAAGAGCTTGCATCATAGAAATCATCCAAGCACCAGAATAAAAACACGAGTGCACCACACCCCCAGACTTGAACCTGAAAATATGGGTGTGTGCACCGTCTACTCCCAAAACAATTTTTTTAAAAAGATTTTCAAATTGGCTCTTTTCTTAACCAAGCATTTTTCTTTCTTTTCTTTTCTTGTTCCAATCTTTTTTTTTCTTTTCTCATAGGACTTTTTTTTCAGCAAATAGTCTAAGGATGCATCGCAAACCACATTTTCACAAAAATCATTTTTTTTCTGCATCAACACTCTCAATTAAAAATATGATATGATACTAAAGCTCGGATTGGGGGCGCGACTAGGATTAGCTTGCAGGCCTTGGAGAAATATAAGTGGAGCTGAATCAAGAGACGGGGTAGGCACAAAGGGGCTAGCAAGGATAATAATAGGGTCGGTATACAAAGCTCAAGCTAGCCAAAGCGAAGGCCTGCATCATGCTCACACATTGAACTAACTTATACCAATGCTTCGAGAGTCGCTTGAGGCAAGTTCTTAGCCACCGAGAAAGATAATCCTTTCTCCTGACTCGAGCAATACAACCCTAACAACCGTCTACACACATTCTTACGTTACCGTCGGATTCACACCGGATTTCCCACTTTTGAGTAGAATAAACAATTATTACGCAAATACAAAAATTACAAAATTATAAATAGAAAAAATAATTCTACACACAAATCCAAGCAAGACGCGAGTATGCGATTAGAGCACTACGGGAGTCAACATTTTACTCCGTCCTACAATCCTGAGTCAGCACAACAATTTTCCAATCCTACAAAAGAAACGAGCTAGACTCGTTACGCGCCGATGATTAAGTGTGCTCTCTAGTGGGTGTTGTTGTGTGCAATGAGAATGAGAAATAACAATGATATTGTAGCTTCTATTATGTTGGGCTTATGTGCACTTGCAAGTGAGTAACGACAAGCTACTCTACCCCAGACTTAAATCTAAACATCACAGATCGCAATACTAGATTCATAAAAAGAAGAGGGAGGAGAGGTTACCCCATGCTCAGAAATGAGCATACCAGAATATTGGCGTTGAATTGGAACTAGAGCCAACATGAATCCGCCACATAGGTCGCCCTTCCTGCAAATCAACATCTCCACAAAACACAAAATAGCAATAGAGTTCAAGCAAAATTGGGTCGTCTCCCATAAGCCCTTTTGTTTACCGTCCTTAAGGTGGACCAAATACCTGTATTAACAGTGTAGCAAAATGGTTCGAGCATAATTCTTAGCAATTGTCCAGAATATCGCAAAAATAAACATACCAGCATAACCAAAGAAACAAAACTAAGCAACAAAGAAACCGCAAAAAAAAAAAAAAATGGAGACTCCATCATGACTCAGCTGTAGGATGATTCGTGATGATTCTCCCCAGCTACACGAGATGGGAAGGAAGTGATGGCTTTAGGGCGCCAAGGAGATTTCTCTCTCTTGCTCCTAACCTCTTCCTTCTCGTGCCGGAGGGCAGCAAAGCGCGCCGCGCGTAATAACTCGACCTGCTTTAATCTCTCCACAGTAGGAGAGCGCCATCGAGCAATATGCGCTCGATCAAAATCATTGTCCTGCAGCTTCGGAGCAGCCAGGGGCTTCATCTCTTCACCCCCTACGGGTGATAGATCTGCCCAACTAACCTGTTTCAAATGTTTACATTTTTCTCCAGTTTTAACAAAATTAATCAAAATGTTTTTGGCCATGCCGACCATGGTAAGTTCAGACTTTGCGGCCTCGCCGCCTTTGTTCTCAGCTTCTTCTTCATCCTTCACCTCTTTCTTCAATATCGTCTCCTCCTCCTCCTCGGACTCAGCATTCGTTTCTTCACTTTGCTTCTCCGCATCTATGCTCAACTCATTAGCAAACTCATTAGTAATGACAGGTAAAAGACTGATGTTGTTGGGTATCATAGATGGGTGAGTGTGGTGTGTCACCTTGGTTGACTAGGTTACACACCCACTGGGAATGTGAATGATGGCTCCACTCTTCTTCAAGAATGGGACACCCAAAATAGGCATGGAGTTATTTTCCATTGGGCCCAAAACTTGAAAGTTCATGATAACTGAAGTTCCATCTATGATTACCTTGACATCTTTAACTTCTCCTTCCGTCTCCACCACCATTCCATTAGCCAGGATAAGTGACTTCCATTCATCGTTATTGATTTTTAAATTCAGATTTTCGACGTCTTGCAATGCAAGCACGTGGCACGATGAGCCGGTGTCGCACAGAGCGGTGGTTTCAATGCTATTAATTTGACATTTCACAACCAACTCGACCTCATGGAATCCATCGGTCTCGGCTATGATTTTTCCTTGCTCGCAGGGGTCTTCTCCGTTTTGCTAGGAAGAGCACCTTGAGTACGCTCAGAAAGCACTTGAGCCAATTGGCCCAGTTGCATTTCCAAGTTCCTCATCGAGATCCTTTGATTTGCCATATTTGCTTGGGCCACATCCACAAATTTCTCCATCATCTCTTCTAACGCACTCTTGCGCTGCACCGGAGCGCCTTGATTATATCCGGGTTGAGGCGGCCTTTGTTGGCTTCCGGATGCTTGAGCATCAAATTGATGCTGGCCCAGTTGCCAACGTTGGCCCGCAGTGTTCTGATTCCATAAGAAATTTGGGTGATTTCTCACACCCAGATTATACGTATTTGAAAATGGTGCAGTGTGATTTTGATTTTGAACGAAATTAACACTTTCTTCTATAATGAGATTAGAGAATTCAGTTGAGATTTCACCTGAGGGGCATTCGTAAGTATGATAACCGGAGTTCCCACATCCTTGACAAGTTATGGCCATCACTGGAGCCAGAGAGGAGGCAGGCTTCTTCAACAACATGAGGTTCTCATATGGTGCTGGAGCTGGACCAGAGGTGTTCACTTCTAATAGTCCTCTTGCGTTTCGCGGGGTGTTTCGCCCTGTGGTCCAAAAAGAACTATGAGTTGCGGTATCCTGCAAAATTCGTAAAGCTTCATCAGGAGTATGATTTAAGAGAGTTCCTCCAGCGGCAACATCGATCATGGCCCTGTAATTTGGTTCAATTGCGAAATAAAAATGCTCCACCAGGTTCCATGGTTACATCTCATGGTGATGGCACTTCTGAAGGAGTTCCATAAATCTCTCCCAAGCTTCCGCGAGGGTCTCCTGAGTGTGTTGTTGAAAGGTAGCAATCTCTCTCCTTAAGTTCACCATTTTGTCCACGGGGTGAAACTTTGCTATGAATTTGGAGGAGAGAAGCTCCCATGTGGTTGCTGCGCCCGACGGGATCGTTTGGAGGCACACTTTGGCTTTATCGCGGAGGGAGAACGGAAATAATCTTAATTTTACCGTGTCGTCCGTTATACTGGCGTGCCGGAACGTTCCGCAGATTTCTGAGAATTCTACCAAGTGAAGATGGGGATCTTCACTTGCCATCCCACAGAACTGGGCATTTGTTGTGGATGATGCTCAGGATTTCCGGCTTGATCTCGAACTGGTTGTTCGTGATGGCTGGGCCAAAACCAGGGTACACACTCCCTACAGTGGGAGTGGTATAATCTCTCATCATTTTGAGCCTCGCCCGGGCCACCTCGTTCTCATCAGCCACATGACCCGCAGCGGGTGCGTTCTCACCCCCAGGGTTAGGTTCATTTCTGTTGATATTAAGATCCATGGCAGTAGCAGCACGACGACGCGCACGCAGCGTCCTCTCAATCTCAGGGTCGTACTGTACTAACTCTTCAAGGCCTTGCCCCTGCATAAACTTACCCACAACAAAAAGAAAAAAAAATCAAAACAACAAAGAACCTTTATAGAAGCTTCCTGGAAGAAAGAAAAAGAACTCATACAACGCTCGCATTCCCCGGCAACGGCGCCAAAAACTTGATGCGGTAACGACAAGTGCACCAGTCGTACAAGTAGTAAAAGTTGGGAGAGACTCCCCGAATATCGTTCTCAGAGGATTGCAAGTTGGGTTGTATGATTTCTTGTTAGGAGATTATTTATAAAGATTCCTATGCAATTGATTTAAAAGGGGGTTTGAAGTTGGGTTTCCGAAAGTTAACGACAGTGAAAGAAAATGCGGGCCTAAAGCACCGCTTCGCTTGGCGGGATGGAATGCAGGCCGCAATGTCGTGCTTCATTAAGTGGGTGGACGAGTAGGCTAGCGGATGGATGATTTGTAACTAGCGGAGTGAGGGTCGTAAGCACCTCATCACGAAACACGCAACTAGCAATAGATTTCACATAAACCACAATAGATTTCACAAGCATGAAAGTATTTCAACTAAAACATAGTGTTTGTGCACATCATCCAAATTAACACACATACAAGGAAAACTCTGAGACGATTCTCAAGGGGAAAGAGAAAATCGAAGCTCGAAGACTGTGCTGAAGATTCTTGGCCGGAATCGTAGGGTTGTCAGGCCACGTCCGTGCTCGGTCTTCAGTTGCGTCCGGGGTCTGGAGGAGCTGTCACCTTCCTCTACTTTACCCGTCTTCTTCGTGGTTTAGCTTGAGCTAACTCTTGTTGGACACCTTGAATGCAGCGGAGACTTTCCGTCGATGGCGTTCTTGAGCTCGTGGATGATGGAGGAGGCCAAGGAGGAAGCTTCGGCGGAAGTTTTGCAAGGAAGTGGTCGTCGGAGCTTCTCCTAGGTCGAGCGGTGGTGGAGTGGCAAAATGGGCGGAGTGGAGACGAAAATGCGGGCTCTGAAGTGATTTTCCCGGTTCTCCCCTTTACTGAGCAGATTTCCTGCTTTAAATACTAAAACAGCAGAATTTAAGTCACGCACGATCGAACGCACGACCGTGCGTTATTTAACGAAAAGACGGTGCCTTGAGGAAGAAGCAGCAACACCCGTGCGTTTTACTCGCGCACGGTTGAAGCCGCCCGTGCGTAAAAATGCACGACCAAATCCAGATTGACTAAATAACAGGCAAAACAGGCGATCGTACATTTCCTTTGCGCACAAGCAACTACCCGTGCGTAAAAACGCACGATCAAAGTCAGAACATCATTTTGCCAGCCGAAGAGCACGCACGGTCGGAGCGATCTTGCGTGATCAAACTGCACGACCGTGCGATTCATGCAGAAATGTAATTTGGGAAAAATTAGGATGAACCAACCAGATGCACAGATATAATACAGCTGGGAATACACCTCCAGCGACATTCAAACACAGAAAAAGGGTCGGGGAGCATCATGTGCTTACCCCCAACAACAAGGAGCGCAAACGCACACCGAAAGGGCTAAAATAGTGCACATAACTCGGAAGTAACTATAAGAGAAATACAAGCAATAATAGCTCGAAAAGGACGTGCACAAGAGTGAAAACTAGCCCAGATGAGTCCATAAAAGCGTATATAAATGGGACTCATCACACCCCCGGACTTAATCATTTACTCGTATCGAGAAAATCATCCCTTATGCGGGCGGAAAAATTGATTAGCTGGTTCAACAATTGTAGAAACGGAGTACCATGCGAAGTCGCATGTTTGCGCACATAGAAATGCAGTAGAAGAAATTTTTAATTATACAAACATTTTGTAATAATCTAAGAGCGTACTTTTATATTATCTCTACTCAAAAGTTCAATCACGGTGAATCTTCCGGTCTCGCGTAGGAAGAAAGTAAACTGACTGTTGAGGCTAGTATTACTCAAGATCGGTGCTCGAAACAACCTCCATTGAAATCCATAAATGTCGGTGACCATAAGCTCACCCGGTCACACTCTCTCCACGACACTAGTTCGATTAAATGCGTGAGTCATTAGGACTTTAGGATAAATGTGGGGCTTGGGATTCGGTAGGGTTTACAATGAAAAACATGAAGGTTTCCGCACCTAATCCAAAAGAGCTTGCATCATAGAAATCATCCAAGCACCAGAATAAAAACACGAGTGCACCACACCCCAGACTTGAACCTGAAAATATGGGTGTGTGCACCGTCTACTCCCAAAACAATTTTTTTTAAAAGATTTTCAAATTGGCTCTTTTCTTAACCAAGCATTTTTCTTTCTTTTCTTTTCTTGTTCCAATCTTTTTTTTCTCATAGCTCTTTTTTTCAGCAAATAGTCTGAGGATGCGCAAACCACATTTTCACAAAAATCATTTTTTTCTGCATCAACGCTCTCAATTAAAAATATGATATAATACTAAAGCTCGGATTGGGGGCGCGACTAGGATTAGCTTGCAGGCCTTGGTGAAATATAAGTGGAGCTGAATCAAGAGACGGGGTAGGCACAAAGGGGCTAGCAAGGATATTGTTGGAACAACCCTATTACTAATTTGGGCTAGGATCACTATTGTGGTGACTAGGATCAAGTTGACCCCATTGTATAGTCTAAGGGTCAAGTTTTTTAAGCTGTTAGATTAGTTAGAACTTAAGGACAATTTAAGTTCTCAGTGCTCGACAATGGCAAGTGGCGTTTGACGAATGACGATCAGCGTTCGACAAATGACGTCTGGCGTTCGACAAATTTCTTCTAGCAGACTGAAGAATTATAGCCAACCAATGTTCGACATTCTCTGATCAGTGCTCGACAAATGTCGATCAGCGTTCGACGAATTCCAGCCAGCGCTCGACAAATTATTTATTGAAGACAAATACAGTCCCAGAGTATTTAATTCTTAAAGATAAGTTATTTGTCAACTCTCTGACACAGATAGACGACTCTAACGGTTCATTCACATATTCTTGGACTTATTCAAGCCAAGATATTATATTCCTTGAACATATTCTCTTCTTTCCTTTTCCCATGGCAAAGATAGCCGTTGACATTTAATGCAAAGGAATATTTCACGGCTCAAGGATTAAAAGACCTGCCAAAGCTGTTTTGTATCTGTTGCAGTTCCAAGAAAAGATTTAAGTCTGAATATTCTATTCCACAAGATAGGGGATATCAAAGACAGACATCTTTTGTTTACACATCATTCGACAGAATTCAAATTTCATAGACACAGCTAACAGATTACAGACACAGGACAAGGAGAATAAGAATAGAGGAGGAGAAGGAACAGAAGAAGGAGCCTCTGGAAGGGTTGAGGGAGTGACTGCATCAGTCCTGGTGCCTTCGGAAGCTTTCTTTTGTGTAACTGCTCCAGGGTTCTTCTTGGGAATCACCCTGTCCCACTTTGCAAAGAGAGCTGAGGTCAGCCTCTTGCTAGCATTTATTGTGACCTTGGGCGAGACAAGAAGGTCTTGATGCTTTTCCTGTAGGATAATACCTATAACTCTTCCAAATGAGATATTTTCCTCCTCACCTTTCTCCTACTCAGCAAATTTCTCATGCACCTACTCCACCTCCAAACTCTCCAACACCTCCAAATGATATTCCACCTCCTTCATTTGTTCTTTTGACTTCCCCACCTCTCTCTCCTATACATGATGACCATCAATCACCCATCCATCACTCATGCCCTATCCATCCAGACATTTCTACACATTCTGTCAATATCACAAATATCTCTATACCAACTTCCATTCCATCCACTTCTCAACCATCTTCATCTAATACACTAGATTTTCTATATCTAGATTTTTCTTCTATTGCTGATCAAGTTCTTGAGCACATACTTCCCAAAATATATTCTCTACTGGATGCAAAACTTGATCCAGTCCATCATATTCTATCTAATCTTGACTCCATCCTGGATGTAAAACTTGCTCAAGTTCTCTCAGTCATTTCTGACTTATCTTCTAAACTGTCTTCAATTCCCACCTCTCTTTCTGTCCCTTCTTCTAGGGGCCTAGTTTCAGGTCTCCCTGAAGCTAGGCAGGTGGGATGCTTTATGAAGAAGCTTCAGAAGCTATAGTTTCAGAAGCTCCAGAAGCTACAGTTTCTGAAGTTCAAGCTTTTGAAGCCCCAGAAGCTCCAGTTTTTCCAGAAGATCCAGTTTTTGTTGACAATTCAATTACAGTTTTTGATACAGAAATGTTTGATTTGTTTGAAGAAGTACCAGTCATAGAGGAGTCTACCAATATCTATATTTCCCCATCTATAGATATTACTTATTTACTGTCTAAGTTCAATTCAGTTTTCTCTATTCTGCCAACACATCAAGAGTATTCTAGAGCAGTTGTTCCATACAGTGCTCCCATAGATAAAGTTTTGTTAAAAGAGATTGTCAAAAGTTTTGAAGTTCAGGTTGAAGCTCCAGTTCCTATTGTAGTTCAAACTCAAAGCCAAGAAGTTGCAGCTCCTCATGCAGAATCTCATGATGAAGCTCTCTCTCCACAAGTCTTGATGTGGAATGAAGAACCCATGCCAAGTTTTGATGAAATATGGGAAAAAGTGGATGCAGCTTTTGATGCTGAAGAGCAAAAAGCTAAAGCTCTTAGAGAAGCTATTAAATTAATAGATGACTTATATGGTAACCCAGTTCATTCTTCAGAAGATTCTGACTCTAATGATGATGATGAAAGTGATTCAGATAATACATCATCAAAGAAGAGAAAGAAAAGAAAGGTTAAATCAAAGGCTGTCCCCAAACCTCCAAATCCAGATAATGATGTTCCTTACTACATTCTTCACAATATCACTCTTGACAAAGATACTCCAGCTTGGATGAGGTATTCCAGAAATGAGAATAAAAGAAGAAAGAAGTTCAGGAAAACTGGCTATTATCCTGATAAGCTAGTCAGGCATAATCCTCCTCCACCTCCTCCTCCAGCAGGATCAGCAGGTTCAGCAGGATTATCCTCCTCTCAAAATGTTAGTTCTCAGCACTCTTGGAGACGAGCTAGTTCTAGTGGTTCTCAAGGCTCCAAGTCTTCAAGACCTCCATCAAGTTCTTCAAAGAATGTTCCCTAAGACCTCAATCCTACAGTATCTGATGAAAGGCCTCCTTCTCTCACTGCTGAAGAGATAGCTCAAAAGGCCAGATTCAAAGAATTTATGGCAAGAGCTCAAATCAACAGAGCCAAAGCTGAAGGAAAGGACTTCTCTCACATCTCAACTAAGTCAGAGTTCAGACAGTTAGAATTTGAAAGGTATGGCTCCAAAACCTTTTTCAGTGCAGATGAATACTTAAAGAAACATCCAGCAGCAGTTGTCATAGAAGGAAAAGCACAAACCATAATAGGAGCTCACAATCTCTACATCAACAAAAAGGATTCAGAAGATCCTAACAGACAAATCATTTTCAAGTCCTACTCAAAGGACAAGAGTTCTTAAATATTCTTTTTATTTTAACTGTAATGTTCCTAAACTCAGAGCACTTTGTTTATTCTTATCTGATGAAGCTTTAAATTTCTGTCAGATATATATGTTTATGCTCTGCTGTTTATTTCTATTATTTGTTATTTGATTGTTTGTCAAATAGTATCCAAACCCTAATAGGGGGAGATTGTTGGAACAACCCTATTACTAATTTTGGCTAGGATCACTATTGTGGTGACTAGGATCAAGTTGACCCCATTGTATAGTCTAAGGGTCAAGTTTTTAGGCTGTTAGATTAAATAGAACTTAAGGAAAATTTAAGTTCTCAGTGCTTGACAAATGGCAAGTGGCGTTCGACGAATGACGATCAACGTTCGACAAATGACGTCTGGCGTTCGACAAATTTCTTCCAGCAGACTGAAGAATTATAGCCAGCCAGTGTTCGACATTCTCTGATCAGTGCTCGACAAATGTTGGTCAGTGTTCGACGAATTCCATCCAGCGCTCGACAAATTATTTATTGAAGACAAATACAGTCCCAGAGTATTTAATTCTTAAAGATAAATTATTTGTCAACTCTCTGACACAGATAGACGACTCTAACGGTTCATTCAAATATTCTTGGACTTATTCAAGACAGGATAGTATATTCCTTGAATATATTCTCTTCTTTCCTTTTCCCAAGGCAAAGATAGCCGTTGACATTTAATGCAAAGAAATATTTCACGGCTCAAGGATTAAAAGACCTGCCAAAGCCGTTTTGTATCTGTTGCAGTTCCAAGAAAAGATTTAAGTCTGGATATTTTATTCCACAAGATAGGGGATATCAACGACAAACATCTTTTGTTTACACATCATTCGACAGAATTCAAATTTCATTGACACGGGACAAGGAGAATAAGAACAGAGGAGAAAAAGAAGAACACGAAGTCAGATATCTTTAGTCTTCTTCCTTCTCAAGCAGCATCTCAATATTTCTCTGAGAACATCATTCTTGAAGATCAATCTCTCAGACATCTGCTGAAAAGTTCAAGTCTTCTAAAAGAGCAACAAAGAATCTGAAGAACATTTTTCTTCCAGATCAATCAGCTACAGAAGATCTTGATTTCAAGAGAAAGCTTCTCCACCAACTATCAAATACTTCAATCAGATAGGGGGAGCTTTACAACAAATCCTCTAGAGTCTTCTCTCAGCATCTTGACAGAGAAGAACCTCATAAACTCTTTCTTACCTCTATTGTACAGGGTTAATACTCCCTTCAAAAGTGTATCTCCTTGGTGGCAAGACACCTGATCAAAAAATCAAGTTGGTTTTGAGCACCTTATCAAAAGCTCTGTGGTGTGTGGACACCTGATCAAAATCACCTTGGTGCTAGGGCACCTGATCAACTCTCCTAGTGAATTCCTACCAAGGGTGGTAGAAGAGTGGACTACCCAGATTTATTGGGGAACCACTATATTTTCTTGTGTCATATGTGCTTGTTTATTTTCTGTGTGCTGTGCTGTGTATTTTATTTATTCAGTTTTCTGTATTATATATATCTCACACTGCTTACACATATATATAACACTATTTTAATTCCGCTATAAAAACTCAGAAAAAGTTTTAATACTCTATTCACCCCCTCTAGAGTAACTTAAGATCTAACCTCCACTTTCAGATAATGATAGGGTCGGTATACAAAGCTAAAGCTGGCCAAAGCAAAGGCCTACATCATGCTCACACATTGAACTAACTTATACCAATGCTTCGAGAGTCGCTTGAGGCAAGTTCTTAGCCACCGAGAAATATAATCCTTTCTCCTGACTCAGTGGTTCTGAGAGTCTCCTTATCAAAAGTCTTAGGCATAGTTAGTACAATCCTACCAGGGAGGCAGAAGAGTGGACTACCCATATTTTAGGGAACCACTACAAAAATCATGTGTCCTCTGGATTGAATTTTATGTGTAGTCCATCTTTACTGTTTTATGTATTTATATTTCCTGCATTTCCTTTATTCTATTTTAGTATTGTTGAGTGCATAATAGTTAGTAGTTTTTATTGTGTGTGCACATTTAGGGTAGAAAGTTTTAAATCTCTATTCACCCCCCTAGAGAATACTCAGAGGCACACTGTGTACTTTCAATTGGTATCAGAGGGAGGTTGATCATTAAAAGGTTAACACCTTGATCAAAAGATCTCATCACTCTCATTTCTATATTTTAAATTAATTAAAACTATTTTCTAAAGAAAATGATGTTCATCTGAAAGATCGCGATACCGAATTTTTTGTAAGCGAGGTCGCGCGGTCAGCTTAGGAGATCGCTCGATCCTGAGTTCGCGCGGTCTGAATCCTTTTCTTCACATAACTATCATTTTTTTTCTCTTCTTTGCCTAAAAACTCCGGGCAGCCCGTATTTTTCGAAAGCTACCCGTTCGAGAAGCCCTCACGTCTATAAATAGGGGGGTGGAGTTCCCAGAAAGGGGACTATGTGGTGGCTTTTTAGAACAGATTGAAGAATCAAGCGGTCTCAATTTCAGCTCGAATCTTTTCTCCTTAGTCCGGTCTGTTCCCTAAGCTCTCTTTGAATTCTAACCATTTCTTTCGCTAGAATACTCTTGCAGCCAAGCGTCAAAGCGTACCAATCAACAAGAATCCTATAACAACAGTCTTCTCTGATCGTTCGATAACATCACTCCTGATGTTCACAGGGACCAAGTAGCTGGAAATCCACAGTTCGCTCACCTTCATAACCCAACTAACGAAGATGGCATTTTTTGCATCAACAGAACGAAACACGCGACCTTCAGATTTGGATTTACCAGTGAAGTCTAGCGGTCAAATATGCCAGACCGGGAGTTGCGAAATCAACTCGGAGGAATTCATCCTGATGCAGGCCGTGCGACATCAGAAGATCTAGAAATGCGCTTTGAACGAGCCCTCGAACAAACCCGTCAAGAGTTCGCTCGAGCACAGCACGAGACTGCTCAGCAGATGGAGGCAATGGGAAAAGCTCTGGAGATAATTTCCCAGCGTTTAGCTCCTCGAGCCGCTGAGATCGCCACACCAACGGTTGCCCAAGCAACTTGCGAACAGGTTTTAGACATCGCGGTCCCCGAACCTGCCGCACCTCTGCGATCACAAGGGGTCGAGCTTGCTGCTCGACAGGAGTTTTTTCAAGCTGCTGCCCGCGGAAGTCCGGGCCGAGCCTTGAATCTCCAGGAGGGTGTCACTTCCCACCCCGTTGATTTGTTGGAAGAACCATCCCCATTTATAGAACAAGTTAGGTGGGAACCTATTCCGATGGGTTTCCGAGAGCCTAGACTCCCGGTGTATACTGGAAGGGATGATCCGATTTCTCATTTGCAAGCTTTTGAAGCTGCATTCTCAATGAGAACCTTGTCGGAGGCTCTTCGCTATAAATTGTTTGTGACCTCTCTCGGAGGAGAGGCTAGAGAATGGTTTTTCAGCCTCCCTTCAAGATCTGTTGCTAACTTTGCAGACCTGAGGAGAGAATTTCTCCTAAGGTTTGCTACCTCGAGAAAACGGAAGAGTGGGCCCGCAGCTCTCTTCAAGATCAAACAAGGGGAAAATGAAACGATAGCTCATTTCGTTGCCCGATTTCAAGAGGAAATCTTAAATATCCGAGATGTCGGTCCCATCCTCCATCAAGTCGCATTCATAAATGCCTTACGAGAAGGCCCTCTAAAATTAAAAGTTACCAGCAAGGAACCTAATTCCTATCAAGAGCTGATCACGATTGTGAATAGGTTTAATGAGGGTGAAATTTGTAATCCAGAATATGTCTCATATCTCTCTAGTATGGCCTATCAGGGTGCAAATAACTCTTCCTCTTCGAACCCGCAACATCATCAGAAGACAACCCGCCAAGAGTATCAACCTCCCGTCTCCCGAGGAAGAAATTTTCATCATCATCGCCCAAACAACAACCATCAACAATTCACCCAATGGCAGCAACCAACTCAGACTCAACCATTAACCTGTCTTCCTCTCTTACCCCTTCCCACTAATCCACCTAAACAATCTTTTAACAATTCACAAGAGTTTTTTGCAGATCTCCCCCTTCCAATTTCAGAGATTTTGGAAATCATTGAAAGGCAGCCCTTCTTCAAGAGGCCAGCCCCAATGAAATCTGACATTAAATTCAGAAATCAAAGCCTCTATTGTGAGTTCCACAAAGAAAGAGGACATCAAACTGAAAACTGTAGGGCACTCAGATTTTTAATTGAAAAACTCCTCAAGGAAGGGAAGCTTCAAGATCTAATCAACAAAAAAGTTGAATATCAAGCAAAGAAGGCAAAAACCATTGTTGAGGTCGGTTGGGAATGCCAAGTGGTGGAAGATGCTGGCCTCTTTGGTAGCATCCATATCGGTTGTGAATGCGTAGAGGCAGATGACGAAGGAGAAAATGGTATGCTTTTCTGCATCCATGGAGGTGCTGGACTTGAATCCTCCAAAAAGTCTAGTATGGCTAGAATCTTCAGGGAAGAAGTCTCTGTTGCCACTACCTCCACTCCAGTTCCAGAAGTGGTCATCTTCAGCAAAGAAGATCTTCCACCCCACGGGAATCCTTTTAATGATGCTCTCGTAATCAAGGCTGTGATAGAGAATTTCACAGTCGAGAGGGTTCTAGTGGATACTGGCAGCTCAGTGAACTTACTATTCAAGTCAACCTTTGAGGCTCTAAAAACTGGAAAGAAGATGCTTCCTACTGAAGGGCCTCTTTATGGTTTCTTGGGAGAGAAAAAAGAGGTCGAAGGAAGAGTATCACTGACCGTGATGATGGGGGGAATAATCAAACAAGCTGAATTCGTCATAGTAGACGCTCCTAGCAGCTATTACGTCATTTTTGGCAGACCCCTCCTGAATCAATACAGGGCGATAGTTTCTATCTTCCACCTCGCGCTAAAATTCTCTGCCCAGGGGAAGCAATTCAGGGTTAGGAGTGATCCTAAGCTGGCCCGAGAATTTTACGTCAGAACAGTCAGCTTCATCGACATAAGTGTTCAACTGGGAATCAAAGAGAAAGTGCTGGTGCCTCTGAGTTCTGAATGAGGGGATTACGATGCTTAATTTTGAATTCGCTTGTTAGCAAATGATGGTTCTATTTCTTTTGTTTTCAGCAAATAAACTCTCTCAAACTTCTTCGAAACTTGAAGTTTGTATACGAATGTGCTCTAATAAAATATATTTTTTTCTTCATTCCATTCATTCGCTATTATCTCATTTTAACCTAAACTGATTTCTAGTCCACTATTGTTTATCTTAGTACTGTTTCTAAAAGTACTGGCTACTCTTTTTTCTTTTTGTTTGTGTCATACGAATACCCTCAGGACAGAAATGGCAACTTCGGAAGAATTCATTCTAGAATATCATGAAGAGGAGATCAAAAGTAGAGCCGAGGGAACTCATTTAGAACCTGTTCAAGGTATCCAGCTTATTCCGCTTAAAGGAGATAAGGATAAGGGACTCTCAATTAATGCAGAACTTTCCGAAATAGAAAAAGAAGAATTGATAACTTGTCTATTCAGAAATCTTGATATATTCGCTTGGTCCGCAAATGATATGCCAGGGATGGACCCTGATATAGCCTGTCATCTTTTAAATATAGATCCAGCTTTTAAGCCGGTTGTGCAGAAAAAACGAGCAGTAGCAGATACTCTAGCTGAACCAATTAGAGAAGAAGTTCAAAAGCTTCTAAAAGCTGGTTTCATTCAGGAAGTACAATACCCAGATTGGGTTTCAAACCTAGTTATGGTAAAAAAGCCTGGCGGTATGTGGAGGATGTGTGTAGATTTCACCAAGCTAAATAAAGCCTGCCCAAAGGATTGTTATCCTCTACCTCGAATAGATTCTTTGGTTGATTTAGCAGTTGGATTTCCCTACATGAGTTTCCTGGATGCTTTCTCGGGATATCATCAAATCAGAATGCATAAGCCAGATATTCATCATACCTCTTTTATAATGAACGACGGGTGTTTTTGTTATAAGGTAATGCCTTTTGGTTTAAAGAATGCAGGAGCAACCTATCAGAGAATGATGGATTTTGTATTCAAAAAGCAAGAAGGCAGAAATCTTGAAGTGTATGAGGATGACCTTCTCATCAAAAGAAAAAAGTTTTTGTCTCATTTAGAAGATCTTGAAGAAACTTTCTCAACACTCCGAATGTTCAATATGAGGTTAAACCCATTAAAATGCGTATTTGGGGCTAACAGGGGAAAGTTCTTAGGCCATCTTCTAACCCCAGATGGACTTGAGCCTAATCCAGATAAGGTCAAAGCAATTCTTGATATGACACCTCCGAGGACACCAAAAGGGGTTCAACAGTTGGGAGGAAGAATGGCAGGATTAAGCCGATTTATATCTCGGTCAGGAGATAAAAGTGCTCCTTTCTTCAGTATTCTCAAGAAAGCCTCTAAGTTCGAATGGACAGAAGAGTGTGATTTAGCATTCAGCCAATTAAAGAAGCAAATAACATCGATCCCTCTTCTCCAGAGCCCCCGCGAGGGTGAAAACTTGTTTTTATATTTAGGTGTCGGAGCTGATGCAATTAGCTTAGTCTTGGTCAGGGAAGAAAAGAAGAAGCAATTTCCAGTCTACTATGTCAGTAGAGTCCTGAAAAACGCAGAAACCAGATATCCGATACTAGAAAAGCTTGCTCTAGCACTCATCATTTCAGCCAGGAAGCTCAGACCATATTTTCAAGCCCATTCAATTCAAGTAATAATAGATCTACCCCTGAAAAATGTGCTAGAAAGTCCAGAACACTCAGGCAGGTTGGCTAAATGGGCTATCGAGTTAAGTGAATTCAATATCTCATTTGTCCCACGAACGGCCATCAAAGCACAAGTATTAGCCAATTTCTTAATAGATACAGCGGGCGATGAACCTAAAAATGATGTCAGAGAATCTATACCTTGGACGATTTATGTTGACGGAGCTTCAGGGAGAAATTCTTCAGGTGCAGGAGTCATCTTGATTAATCCGAACGGAGTTAAATTAAATCAAGCTTTGAAATTTCATTTTTCGGCCACCAATAACCAGGCAGAATATGAAGCTCTCTTAGCAGGACTTCGTTTTGCCAGAGAATTAGGCATTGAAGATGTTGAGGTTAAAACAGACTCATTAGTCATGGCGTCCCAAGTAAACAGCACCTACGAGACTAAAGAGCCAATCCTGAAGAAATATCTAAAGGTAGTAAAACAAGAGATTGGGAAATTCAAAAGTTTCACTATCCAACATATCCCTCGATCGGAAAATTCAGATGCAAATCACCTAGCCAAATTTGGGTTATTATCAGGAGGAACCACTTCAGGTCTTTTCCATTCAGCAATTGAGGAAGATTCAGTAATGCAGATTGATCATAAAAGTTCCTGGATGGATCCTTTTATCTTATATCTTTCATCAGGGGAATTTCACGATAGTATAAAAGGCAAGAAGAGATTCAAATTAAAGGCAGCTTACTATTATCTGATGTCAGGTATCCTATATCGAAAAACCTTTTTGGCTCATTTATCTAGATGCATTTTAGAAGAAGAAGTCCCGATTATTCTCCGAGAAGTACACTCAGGAGAGTGTGGCAGTCATTCAAGCGCACAAACTCTAGAAAAAGGGATTCTAAGGCAGGGATACTTTTGGCCTAAAATAAGGAAAGATGCGGCTGACTATGCTAAGAAATGTATCCAGTGTCAAAAATTTGCTCCGCTTCAGCATCAGCCCGCCCAACAACTAAGATCCATCATGACCCCCTGGCCATTTGCAGTATGGGGAATGGATCTTCTTGGGCCTTTTCCCACGGCAAGTGGACAAAGGCGTTTCATCCTGGTTATGATAGATTATTTTAGCAAATGGATTGAAGCTAAAGATTTTGCCAAAACAACTACCCAAATAGTGAAAAATTTTATCTGGGGAGAAATTATCTGTAGGCATGGAATTCCCATGGCCATAATCACAGACAATGGGCCTCAATTTAACAACTCAGAAATGATTAACTTCTGCGACGAAACAGGAATAGAGCTTCGATATGCATCAGTTCAACATCCAAGGAGTAATGGGCAGGTGGAAGTGGCTAATAAATGTATCCTAAATCTTCTTAAGAAAAAAGTAGAGAATATCAGGGGCAATTGGGCAGAACAGCTTCCAGCAGTTCTCTGGGCTCTCAGAACTACCCCAACAGGTGCAACTGGTGAAACCCCCTTCAAACTATCTCATGGGTCAGAAGCCTTAATTCCAATCGAGTTTGAGGTGAAGAGTCCCAGGGTTTTGTTAGCTCAACAAAATCAAGATACTTGGATAGAAGATAATAATGAAGATCTCAAACTTAGTCTCGACTTAATTGAAGAATTAAGAGACGAAGCCCTGATAAGACAAGAAGAAGTAAAAAGAAGAATGGCCAGATATTTCGATAAAAATATAAGGATCAAAGAATTCACTATTGTAGACCTGGTTCTAAAAAAGGTCGATGCAACAGCTAGGTCCAGCTCAGTCGAAAAATTGAAACCAAATTGGGCAGGTCCCTATATAATAAAAGAAGTTTTGAAAAATGGAGCCTATCGTCTCAGTACTTATGATGGAAATGAGATAAAAAATACTTGGAGTGGAGATGACTTAAAACGTTTTTTTTCTCTTAAAAACAGGCTTCTCATTATTCTCCTCTTTCTCTTCTTTTCTTTGCAATGTATTCATGTCAACAAAACAATTACTAATAGAATTATTGACGTTCCATATTCTTATTTCAAAAGCTCTTTTCTCTTGAAAGTTTAAAACAAATAAACTCAATAAAACACCAAAGCAGATATCGCCGGATCATACATGAACCCCCATGAATTGAAGCTGAGCGTAACACCTACATCGACCATGGACTGCGGGGAGATTTCGCTTCCGTGTAGCAGTAGCTCACCAATCTCATTTGAGAGGGTTCACTATGATATCCCGGATCTTGGACGATATGTGAGCACACCACTGCATCATGGGAGGTCTTGGTGAATGCCACCTATGTCGTGCCTTCAGATAGTGGCATCAGGCCATAACAGCCTGCTACACTCGAATACTATTTGGTTGCTCTTTCTTAAAAACCACTTAAAATAAATATAAAAAAAATAAAATGGTGCGGTGAGCGTGGATAGCTCTCTCCTTAACCCTGATTAAAAGGTCATTTCACATATATAAATATATACCCTGCTTATGAGCGTACTAAGATCATCTCGTCTGTTTATCTTCTTTGAAACCATAAGGTCATCTCATCTTCTTCCCTCTATTATCACCTATCAAAAATATCATAACTTATAATGCATATGATTATTTTTCCTGTGATTACTTTTTTGAAACCAGGTCGAGCGATCTGCAATATGAAGATTGCTACATCTCATCCAGTGTTCAATAAAACTAAGCGATAAAAAAGATGGAAATAACATCAAGACCGCTCGGTCATAATACAAGATCGACTAAACACTGAAGAGATAGCTTGCAAAATTATTTTCTATCTCTCGTACCACAGCAGAAGACGGAAAAAGAAAATACACAAAGGCAAAATGCTACAACCAGATAAAGGTATGAATGAGAAAAATTATCTTCTATTTTACTGCTACTCATTTAAAGTTTTCATAATCTAGAATTCAGACCGCCATATCAGCGGTTAGATACATTGAAAAAAAAATGGTTCCGCTATTTAGAATTCAGACCGCCATATCAGCGGTCAGATATATTTTCTTTTCTCTATTTCTTCTTCTTCTTCTTCTTGGAGGGAGGGTCTTCGTCTTCAGATGAATCAGAGTCAGCACTGAGTCCGCTCGAACTGAAAGATCTCTCCAGAGAGCCAACATTGGATTTTGCCGCCGAGCTCAGCTTATCATTTGGGTCGAACTGGCTCCCACTCTGCTCATCGTCATCTCTAATAAACGGCTTGCTAAAATCAGCATTCAGAAAATCTTCTAAATTCTCAAAGTTGAGTTCATCAAACTTTTCTTGCGTGACCGCTCGACCTACTAAAAAATTATCCTCCTTATCCTCATTCATCCCATTATTCTCAGCTCCAGGATCATTTCTGTTTTCCTCTACCCTTTCTCTCTCTACTTCTTCTCCCTCACCCAAAATTTTCACTCATTCCTCTTCCACTTCTTCTCCTTCCCTTTCCTCTACCTCCATCTCTTCATCCAGATTTTCTTCTTCTTCCATCATATTATCTTCCTCCACCTGAGAAGCAGCGGCCTCGGGGAACAAAGACGAAAAACTGGTGTCTTCAGGGATCTGAACTCCATTATCTCGCAATTTACAAAGAGTCATTTCGTCTGCTTCATTTATTTCTTCCAGCATCACCATTCGATAAGCAGGGTTATTCTCGTCAAGAAATAAAACAGATCGCGCGGTCTTGATTACCTCTAGTTCGGCATTAATAGCCTTATTCTCCTGCATGTATCTCCGAAGCAGCCTTCCCATATGATGATAGTAGACCTGATGCCTGAGACCGGTCTGGGCACACATATCAGGGATATGACAATCCTCCCAGCTATAAACATCCTTAAAATTTTCCTCACCATATAGGGCAGCCGAGACCGCGCTAGCATGGCGAGAAAGCCCACCTCCCCAGTTCGGAAGGGATGTAGAAACTCCCACATGCTTTCCTTTAGCATCCCATTTTAAAAGCGGTCTCCCTTGTAGATCGGTCATCGAACTCCTATAACCATATAAATCGAAGGGTTTGTCAGAATACTCTGATGGACCGGTGGTCTGACAATGGTATCGATCCTGATCCCTCTTCAGTCTTTTTTTTCTCTCTGAGTAAGTTCACCCTCAGGAGCGTAAGGTAAAGAAGAAGGAACTTGCAAGGTGGCTGCAAAAAAGAAATTCTATTGAGTTCGAGATTTTAGGTCGGGCGGTCAGAAAAACAAGGTCGCGAGAACTCACTATCTCTTCTTCTGATGGAGGAAACCTGAGGCCAAAGTCCCAGATAGTGGTCCAAATCGGCGCTGTGATCCTTCATCATATCCTTTATCTACTTCACCACCTCGGATAAACCTTTTGGTTTTCGGAAGAACGATTCATCTCAAAACTTTGGGCGAGTTCGCAGACCGCCCAGCCTGTAAGATCCCCCCTCCCAAATCGACAGTCCGACCGGGGGATCTTATCGCACACCACCCTTTTTGCACGACGCCTAAGCGATCACGAAGGGTGGAGGTACTAGCTTCTTCAACCCCCTTCCTTGAACACTCCAAGGTCACGCATTGGGGTGGTGTTAAGCAAAAGTCACTACACATCAACAGAGTAAGGAAGCGACATTCTAGCGAAAGACTTCATTAAAGAGTGCACTTTATAGTGTTTAGCGGAAGACGTAGTATTATATCAGAAGATTATCTATCACAGAAACCTTAAACTCAAGACCTGTATGAATAATTTCCATACCTCCGCCGCATTAATGCATTGCCAATATATAGACGCTGTGAGGTGGGGCACAACAAAAGGGATGCGGCTTAACAACTTGTACCTGACGTAGCCTACTCCGTGGCTTCATCCACACCTGGGTGCTGTCTCTCATCCGCACCTGTCACCTGTGCTAAAGACAAGATATTAGAACCACGAATCAAATCCGTCTCCTATTAGCATAACATAACATTTAAGGGAGGAAATATTTGGATTATTATTGGGCCGAGGCAGTCTTCCCACGACCACCGCCTACGTACTCCGTATCATTCTGCATACGGTGTCAGACCCACGTAGTTCTATTAGTTTCGCACGGGTTGCCCTCCCAGACCATCCGTCGTACGGGTTGCCTTAGAGTAAAAACTCATCGGCCATCCTATATTCTCCAAAGGCACATTTTCCGAAGGGACATTTCATTCCCGTAGGAATTATTTCTCGAAGGCAACATTTCATTCCCGTAGGAATTATTTCTCGAGGGCAATGTTTCATTCCCATAGAAATTATTTCTCGAAGGCACAAGGTGTTCCCGTCAAATCTAAATTAATGTCAATACGGAATAAAACCCAAAAACATCAATTTGTCTGCACTGCTGCGAGAGCGGCAGCCAGTTCGGTACTATTTAGGATTTACGCTGAAGGAATGTCTCATCTTCATGTCAACTCTAAATTATAGGCAATAAAGAAGAAAAGGCCAAAACATCAACTGTCCGCTCGACTCTACAAGCGGCGGACAGTTCGGTACTATTTAGGGTTGACGCTGAAGGAATGTCCCATCTTCACGTCAACTATAAATTATAGGCAATAAAGAAGAACAGGCCAAAACATCGATCTGTCCGCTCGACTCTACAAGCGGCGGACAGTTCGACACTATTTAGGGTTGACGCTGAAAGAATGTCCCATCTTCACGTCAACTCTAAATTATAGGCAATAAAGAAGAAAGGCCAAAACATCGATCTGTCCGCTTGGCTCTACAAGCGGCGGACAGTTTGGCACTATTTAGGGTTGACGCTGAAGGAATGTCCCATCTTCACGTCAACTCTAAATTATAGGCAATAAAGAAGAAAAGGCCAAAACATCGATCTGTCCGCTCGGCTCTACAAGTGGCGGACAGTTCGGCACTATTTAGGGTTGATGATGAAGGAATGTCTCATCTTCGCGTCAACTCTAAATTATAGGCAATAAAGAGGAAAATTCCAAAACATCGATCTGTCCGCTCGGCTCAACAAGCGGCGGACAGTTCGACACTATTTAGGGTTGACGTTGAAGGAATGTCCCATCTTCACGTCAACTCTAAATTATAGGCAATAAAGAAGAAAGTCCAAAACATCGATCTGTCCGCTCGGCTCTACAAGAGGCGGACAGTTTGACACTATTTAGGGTTGACGCTGAAGGAATGTCTTATCTTCGCGTCAACTCTAAATTATAGGCAATAAAGAGGAAAAGGCGAAAACATCGATCTGTCCGCTCGGCTCTACAAGCGGCGGACAGTTCGTCACTATTTAGGGTTGACGCTGAAGGAATGTCCCATCTTCACGTCAACTCTAAATTATAGGCAATAAAGAAGAAAGGCCAAAACATCGAAATTTTCGCTCGGCTCTACAAGCGGCGGACAGTTCGACACTATTTAGGGTTGACGCTGAAGGAATGTCCCATCTTCACGTCAACTCTAAATTATAGGCAATAAAGAAGAAAGGCCAAAACATCGATCTGTCCGTTCGGCTCTACAAGCGGCGGATAGTTCGACACTATTTAGGGTTGTCGCTGAAAGAATGTCCCATCTTCACGTCAACTCTAAATTATAGGCAATAAAGAAGAAAAGGACAAAACATCGACCTGTCCGCTCGGCTCTACAAGCGGCGGACATTTTGGCACTATTTAGGGTTGACGCTGAAGGAATGTCCCATCTTCACGTCAACTCTAAATTATAGGCAATAAAGAAAAAACGGCCAAAACATCAATCTGTCCGCTCGGCTCTACAAGCGGCGGACAGTTCGACACTATTTAGGGTTGACGCTGAAGGAATGTCTCATCTTCGCGTCAACTCTAAATTATAGGCAATAAAGAGGAAATGGCCAAAACATCGATCTGTCCGCCCGGCTCTACAAGTGGCGGACAGTTCAGCACTATTTAGGGTTGACGCTGAAGGAATGTCCCATATTCATGTCAACTCTAAATTATAGGCAATAAAAAGAAAAGGCCAAAACATCGATCTGTCCGCTCGGCTCTACAAGCGGCGGACAGTTCGACACTATTTAGGGTTGACGTTTGAAGGAATGTCCCATCTTCACGTCAACTCTAAATTATAGGCAATAAAGAAGAGAAGGCCAAAACATCGAAATGTCCGCTCTGCTCTACAAGCGGCGGACAGTTCGGCACTATTTAGGGTTGATGCTGAAGGAATGTCCCATCTTCACGACAACTCTAAATTATAGGCAATATAGAAGAGAAGGCCAAAACATCGATCTGTCCGCTAGGCTCTACAAGCGGCGGACAGTTCGGCACTATTTAGGGTTGACGCTGATGGAATATCCCATCTTCACGTCAACTCTAAATTATAGGCAATACAGAAGAGAAGGCCAAAACATCGATCTGTCCGCTCGACTCTACAAGCGGCGGACAGTTCAGCACTAAAATATAATTAAGGTGCATCATAAGCAGTAATAAAGGCCGGAAGCAGGGGGCCATAACATCAAGCAGTAAAATAGGCCGAAAGCAGAGGCCATAATATCCAGCAGTAAAATAGGCCGAAAGCAGAGGCCATAAAATCAGGCAGTAAAATAGGCCGAAAGCAGAGGCCATAATATCAGGACCAGTGCTAGACTGGAGAATAGAAAGTACAGAAAGTAGTAAATGCAGGACCAGTACGAGACTGGAGGAAGTAAATATATATACAGGTTAGTAGTCCAATCACTCCATAACAGGAGGCTTCGAAGTCGACTCCGTTCTTAGGAGGAAAGTTCTGTTCCATCTCCGTTCATAGGAGGAAATTCTGTTCCATCTCCGTTCATAGGAGGAAATTCTGTTCCATCTCCGTTCATAGGAGGAAATTCTGTTCTTTCTCCGTTCATAGGAGTTTACTTATATTTTATGAGGTTCCTTATTTTAGTGTGCCTTGATTTCACATTTTTAATTATCTTGAGGTTATTGAATTGACGGTGTCGCCTCGCGATTGCGACCTTAATTGCGCGTCGACATTTTTACTTTTAAAAATACCCAAACTTTTTAGAGGGTGCGATCCAGCCTCCCAAGCTTCCCATAATTTTTTGGAGACATATTGGAGGAGCGTAATTCATTATTAATTTATAACATAGATTTTTAGCATCTAAAAATAGTAAACTCATTTAAAAAAATTCCAAAATAATTACAATAGATGTAGGTCAGTAGTAGGAAGCTTCCCAAATTTTCTCATAATTTTCCCTCACTGTCAGTAGTAGGAATTTTACCACTTTTCCATTAGACCATATTTAACCCTCCAGAAAATCAAATACCCGAAATCTAGATTATAATATTATAAAATCTTATAAATTATAATTTATGTTAAAACATTCCCCCGCAGCTGTACCACCGCCCCCCTTATGGGCCTCCTCCGCCGCCGGCCGGCCATGGCTTCTCCCCGGCCGACTCCTAGGGGGCGGGCACTCCCTCCGGCGGTGGTCTGGTGGCCTGCCGCCGCCGACCACTGCCAGAACTGTTCATCTTCCTTTTCGGATAGAGGAGAGGGGGGAGGCGGCGGCGGCGCTCCGGCTGCCGGAGTTCACATGCGAGGCGTCCGAAAGCGAGGGAGGGAGGAGAGGAGAAGGTCCCATCGTGTTTGGGGCCCTCCGGGAGTCCTCCGGCGAAGCCGCCATGGGAGGGTGGTGGAGGTAGCGGTGGAGCTTGGCTTCGGTTTTCCGGCGAGGTGGGGCTCCGGCAGGGGTGGGGTTGGCTCGACTGAGCTTGGGGGAGAGGTGTGTCTTTCTTTGGGAGGCAAGGGGTCCTTATATAGGGAAATGGAGCACCCCCCTCCCTCTTACCTTCGATATGGGACTATCTTCCATGGGAGAAGAAGCCTTGCCTCCATCCATTTGGTTAAGACAAGTGTCAGCCATCCATTGGGGAGTTGTACAACCTATAAGCCTAGGTAGGCCATTAGCCATGTGGAGGGCTTGGTTTTAACCAATAGGATGAGAGTGAGAGAGAGGGAGAGTGAGAGAATGTTTGGGTGGGCCATATGTCTAAACTTCTTGGCTTTGGGATTAGTGCCAAATTCTTGATCAGCCGATGAGAGAATGGCATGGAGATTATGATTTTGTTGAGTGGAGGATGAGTGGAGAGGGTTTTAAAAAGATCCAAAAATATCCTCTTTTAAGAGGGTTGACCAAAGTCAACCCTAAGTGGGTCCTGCATATGGTCAAGGTCAAAATGGGTCTGAGTCATCGAGTGTCGGGTCACCATGGACGTGGCAGGGTTGAAATCCAGCGTTACGTATCTCGAAAATCTTATAATTTTACGAACGTTTATTTTTATTTACTAGACCAAATGATGTCGAAATTGGGCGAAACGAATTTTGTTGCACTCGTATCGGCCATACAAGTCTAATGCAACTAACAGAATTCAATTTGGAGTTCGTTTGCTCAATATTCTAAAATGGCGTTGTTGCGACGCTCGATATTACTCAAAATAGTCGTTTTCTCCAAACGACCTCGGATTGGAACGAAACGAATTCGGTTGCACTCGTATCGGCCATACGAGTCTAACACAACTGACGGAATTCAATTCGGAGTTCGTTTTCTTAACATTTGAAAATGGCGTTGTTGCGACGCTCGATATTACTCAAAATAGTCGTTTTCTCCAAACGACCTCGGATTGGAACGAAACGAGTTCGGTTGCCCTCGTATCGGCCATACGAGTCTAACGCAACTGACGGAATTCAATTCGGAGTTCGTTTGCTTAACATTTGAAAATGGTGTTGTTGCGACGCTCGATATTACTCAAAATAGTCTTTTTCTCCAAACGACCTCGGATTGGAACGAAACAAATTCTGTGGCACTCGTATCGGCCATACGAGTCTAACACAACTAACAGAATTCAATTTGGAGAACGTATGCTCCATATTCTAAAATTGCATCGTCGTGACGCGCTACGATACTCAAAATAGTCATGTTCTACATATGACCTCGGATCGAAATGAAACGAGTTCCGTTGCACTCGTATCAACTATACGAGTCTAATGCAACTGACGGAAGTCGATTCGGAGCACGTATGCTCAATAAATAATTTTGACGTTGCGGCGAAGCACAATGCTACCCAAAACAGTTATTTCTCCAAATGAGCACTATTATGTGGTGAAGGTCGAGTCGTGGTTGTCCTATGACCCATCCTAAGCTCTTCCAAGGGTTCAACCGAGCCGTCTAGACCCCTTTTTAAAATTGGGATGTTACAAACCAATAAAACAAAGAAAATTTTCGTCCCTGAAAATACGAGTGGGTCATGAGGATTCAAAACGGGACATACTGTATACCACTAAAGGTGTCGAACGATCCCAAATTTTAAGGGTCTCTCGGTTTGGTTTTACCTAACGAGCTGTGTTGATGGCTCCTGCCATGCAATATACAAGTAGCTTAAGTAAACTACGGGGTAGCTTGAGCGTAGCCATGTCTGCTCCGCCGTAACTCTGATATATACTATTCGTGAGAATATTTTGTGCGGCAAATTGTTCGCCAAAGGAATTACCAATTTAGATAATTATATCGAGTTAGTAATTCTAGCATAGTCGAATACTCCAAGGTTTGCAAAATTTATGAGTTGTGTCCTAGCGGCACATAGTAAAAACCTATCAACATCTAGCTAACTCTCTTACGAAGGTTCTATGTTAGTAGAACAGATAAAATTGCAAATAAGCAGTAAAAAAAATCCATTAACATATAACCAACTCCCATACGAAGGTTATATGTTAGTGGTATATGCAGATATGTATTTTTTGATGCAAATGATGCATATGCAAGCCATGCAATAGTTTGACCGCTTTTCTTCCAGCAGGGTCGCGACCCCCGCGAGCCTCACCGATGTGGCCGTCGGTGACAGTGTCCAGTCCTGCCACTTCTGGGTGTGGACGTACCACACTACCCAGGCCCTAATGTACAACCCAATGTACTCCTGGATGTGAGCAACATCCGTCAATTACAACATTCGGCTATCCAGCGGAGGGACCCTGCGGGGAAATAATAAATAACCTCCCCGGGTTCACACACTCCCTAGTGCCTCATGAGTCGTCAACCTTCCCATTCCTGTATGAATGGTCCTTAGGCATGACTGTCCCGCCACGGTAATCACATATAACGTTTTACCAGTTTGCTCTTTATGTTGACATATTTTGACCACTTCTTTTTGCAGGGTAGCGAACCCTGCGGGCCTCACCGATGTGGCCGTCGGTGACAGTGGCCGGTCCTGCCACTTCTGGGTGTGAATGTACCGTACAACCCATGCCCCAACGTATAACCCCGTGTACTCTCGGACGTAGGAGACATCCGACAATAACTGAATTTGGCCAACCAGCGGAGGGACCCAGCGGGGCATATAAGATACAATCGAGCTCCCGGGGTGCACACTTCCCTGTCGCCTAGAGTCGTCAACCTTCCCGCACCGGTACGTACGGTCTACGGGCATGACCGACCCGCCACTTTTCCCAATGCATGCAATTTATAATAAAAGCAAGAAAAAATAGGTAACCATCACATTCGGGTCCTCAGTGGCTTACCCTTTTTAACGAGGCTTCCCAGCTGGCTGAGTATGCAAACATCGCAAGTCCCGCGAATGCTAACAATGTACTTTTAGGATGGTTTGTATACGAGCTTTTATAAATTTCCCACAAATTTACTTCAATCCAGCACGTCGCCTCAGTAATCATTTCCTGAAATATTAACGTTATTGAAAAGACTAACATTTTATCATAGTTCTTTTACGATTGCACGACTTTATTTTCAACAGATCGTCAAATTGATCAAGTCAAAGCATACTTCATATTTGCAATCGTTAGAGCAATTCTCCATATACACGCAAAATTTCATTTAATTAGCTTACCTTAAATGAAATTTTGAAAACGAGAATTTTAATCCCAATAAAACAAAGAGGCTTAAACCTGGGATTAGAAATTAGTAATAGAATCCTCATATTGCACACAAAATTTCATTTGATTAGTTTACCTCGAATGGAATATTGAAAATAAGGATTTAATCCCAATAAAACAAAGAGGCTTAAACCCAGAGATCAAAATTTGAAATGATCATTTGTAGGGTTTGATGAGAGTGTTTTATGGGAGATAGATGATTGTTTGAGATCAGATGTAGTAAAGGACATTTAAGTGTCGATCTGAGTCATAAAAAAAATTTGCATGACTAAAACTGAATTTGATAAGTTCGAGTGAAAATCTTCATATATATGTAAAGTTTGTTGTCATCTTTTACCTTTTAGGCCCACCACCGCTTCCGCTGCAGTGGTTCATCCCAAACCACGCTACAGCGATTAGCGGAGCAAGAGATGTTTCTGTGATCACGAATAGGTCGACAAGATCGGTTGCGCTTTGATCCATTTGTAAGATCCCCCCTCCTAAATCGACAGTCCGACCGGGGGATCTTATCGCACACCACCCTTTTTGCACGACGCCGAAGCGTTCACGAAGGGTGGAGGTACTAGCTTCTTCAACCCCCTTCCTTGAACACTCCAAGGTCACGCATTGGGGTGGTGTTTGTTGGAACATGGTATTCCGCATCTCCTAGGTTTGAGAATAACAAATCCTATGTGTATTTGATCTTGTGTGTTCAAGTGTGCAGGTTTACTAGGTCCACATGACTCAAGGAGTACACATGATGACTGCCCCCAAAATTGAGGCCAAAATTCGAACAAGCTCACTTTCGCCGGCGGTAGCGATACTGCCCGGCGATAGCAATGAATGGCGCAATTTTGACAGCTTTTATAGAAGGCGCTAACGCCTGGCGGTAGCTGATAACGTTGGCGGTAGCGTGGCGCACAGTAGGAAAAGAGCAAATTGTTTCCTCGGATGGGAGATTCTGCCGCGTAATTTGTTACCTAATCCGGGCTATCGCCGACGGTAGCGATAGCGCCGGCGGTAGCGCTGAGGCTATAAATTGGACACTTTGGCTCCGAATTCTTTATCCTCTAGAGATCCAAAACTCCATAGCTTCGTGCCATATCATAGAGAGGAAGATTCAGAGAGTTACTCCAACAAATTCATGAAGGGTTAAGGAGATCCGTGGAGAAGAATTCAACACGCTTCATCTTCGTGACGTAAGACCGCATCGACTACGATCATACTCTGCGGGTCTTCGTCCACTTCTCCGAGAGATCCATATAGGGAGTTTTTAATATTGTTGTTATTTTTATTCCATATCTTTTGTAACCGTTAGTGAATTCGCCTCGTGTTGGCGACTAGGTCTGGGTTAGACTTAGGGGGTAATTCGCCTCGTGTTGGCGACTAGGTCTAGGGAGTAGATCTAGGGGGTGCTCGAGGACTTTCTGGGGATAGATTGGCTAGAGCGGCTTGAGGCCGTATCTGGGGAGAGATCGGCTAAAGCCAACCGGTTCGTGGGGATACGAGTCGGTATAGAAAACAAAAAAGAACTATTATTATTCGCCTCGATTTCTAGCGTCATAGAAATCCATTTTTGTAATCAATTTTATAATCATGTTTCTATTCTTGTAATAAAATTGTTTTTGTTCTTCATTCATCTAAATTGTTTATTATCCTCTTTTTCATCATAAATCAATTTAGATCGCTATTCAAAATTATTACATTAATCTTGCACTAATTCAAAGTTTTCTAAATATAATCTTAAATTTTTGAAAACCCTTATTCACCCCCCCCCCCCCTCTAAGGGCGCCGACCGATCCAACAAGTGGTATCAGAGCGAGGTTTTATCCCAATCGGCTTAACAACTGGGAATAATGACGTCTCATGATCTCGCTTCTTTTAGTTGGGGAAATTTTTGTGAAAAAGAAAAATTACTTGCACCACCTTTATTCGAAGGGACAAATTATAAAGGATGGAAAATCTTAATTGAAAATTTTATTAAATCCTTAGACATCGAAGTTTGGAATTTAGCAATAGCTAGACCTGCAAATGAATCAAGTAAAAAAGAACTTCAAATAAATGCAAAAGCTAAACACTATTTATTTTGCGGTCTATCAAATGAAATTTTCAAATTTGTATATTGTTTTTCTAGTGCTTACAAAGTATGGAATTTTCTTGAAAAAATGTATGATTCTCTTCCTACAGGTATGGAACAATCACAAGAACTGGAGAATATGCAAGCGTGCACTAGTCTTCAAGAAAGCTCCTCTCATGACGAATCAATGGAGCACACATCAAATGAAAAAGAAGAAGAAAATTTATCTATGGAAGGAGGGCTGGAAGACGATAAAGAAACTTCATGCTCTCATATTACCCCTTCTGATAGCGCTGTAAAAATGTCTAACCCTTCTTCTTATTTCCATATACTAAAAATTGCAAAAAGAAAAATGAAGAATTTAAAGATTAAAAATAAGAAATTACATTTAGAAAATAAAAATTTAAAAACAAAAATTAATAAAGAATCAAATTATAATTCTACCCAAGGTTCCTTAGTCAAAAACATTACACCTTCTATAGAATTTAATGATCTAAAATACAAGGAACTTCAAAAGGAACTTCTTTTTATAAAAGAACATAATGAAAAATTGCTATTAGAAAATTTAACTTTAAAAGGTGATTGTGCTACATGCAAAAGATATAAAATTGAAATTAAAGAGATGGACGAAACATTTGATGAATATAGGGATGAATATGAAAAACATATTGAATCAATTACTACCACTCTTAAAAATAGCACAATCGCATATAATAAAGCAAGACAAAATTTTAAACTAAAAAATGATGAATTAAAATCAAAAATCAACTTGCTTATGAAAATTGTAAATACAAATTCACAAAATCAAACAATATCCAAAAGCAAGTTGAATACAAATATGAACATCTTACTTAAACTTAATAATGGGAATAAGAAACAAAAAGCTTTTGAAAATCATAAACCTAGTTTTGAATGGAGACCAAAAAGTAAAAATGAAACCTTAAATGCAAGGATCCATTCATCACAATCTTTTCCCAACTTAAATTCAAACGAAAACAAATTTCCATTACATAATAAATTCAAGAGTAATGATTATGGAAATTTGAAAAACAATAATTACATTTTTTTAAGGTACGAATGGAAACCCATACTTAAGAATGACGCATTAATGTCAAACGAAAGGGCCCATTCAAACATATCTCCCCAAAATAAAACACGATGTATTTGGGTACCCAAAGGAACCATCACTCCCGGTCCTCTTTGGATACCTAAATCTCTTATTCATTAGTATCTCATTATTTGCATGAAGTAGAAATCAATTAAAATTGAAATATCATTCCTCCACTTCATGATTTGCTTAAACTTCTTTTTGTTTATTTTCTTTTAAACCATCATGATATGATCATTTTTTTATATCTTGTAATATGACTTTCATAAATTAAAACCACAATTCATAAATGAATCAAATTGAATAAAAATTGAATAAAAGTCATATCATTTTCAAGTGATCTACTTATCCGTTTTACTCTTATCCTTCGAAATCGATTTCATATAAAATTCTTATAAAATATGAAAACTAAATTTATTATATGATATTGTTTTCAAGACAAATGAAATTATCTTAAATGGATTTAAATGGTTTAATAAAGGGCGTAGGCTAAAAATTAAAATGCACAATGTATTGATTATTATCTATCTTATGTGCTGAATATGATAGCCCTTATATTAAAGAAAAGTATCAAAAAAAAATCAAAAACAAAAATATTCTTCACAAAATGCATGATTAGTCCTTTGTATAACATTGCATTCAAACCCATCATCCTAGCACTTTTGATCTATGCTTATTTGTCTATGCTAGGTATATCTTTTTCAATGTTATTCAAATGTCATGATAACTATGTGATTTAAAATAGAACACATAGTTTATGGATTAATCATTAGAAAATTTATATCTTGAAATTATACATGATCATCATTTCTCTAGACCTACAAATCATATCTTCATAAGTCTAGAAGAATTAGAATTCACATACATCATGATGATCTATCTTATATCTCATGCAAATATTTTTTTGGTATAGTCATATACAAAATCGCTAGTGTTTCATGCAATTTGCACTATCTAAACATCTCCTAAAATTCTGAAATTTCAGCATGAAACTACTAATGGGACACCTAATCAAGATCAAAAATCAAAAATTTCAAAATCCTAAAAAATCATTCTCTGTCTCCCGCGCTAGCGCTACCGCAGGCGCTAGCGTCCATGATCAAATTTCTGTGATTTTAAAATTTTGAAAAATTTCTATAAATATTTTGATCTATATATACTATTTAGTCTTGCATGTCTGATTCTATTTTATTTTTGAAAAATCAAAACACAAAAATATAAAATCCAAAATTACAAAAAATATGTTTTGCCTCTTTATTTTTGTTTTTGGTTAAAATCTATTTTTCAAAAATCAACTACAAAAATATAAAACCTTAAAACTATCAAAAAAACTGTATGAATTTTTCTAGAAAAATCAAGCATGATTTAATCTATTATTTAGAATTTCTATCGTGTTACAATTTATTCTTTCAAATTACTTTGAACATTGTCTTTATCATGCTTTGATATATCTATTACTATGTGCATCAATTATATTGTAAAGGTTGTGTAGAATCAAGCTTAGCATGCCTCTAAATATGAGTAAATGTTTTATGTTTGATAATGATCTTTATTCACTCACTTTTTGGCATTGTCTACATATGGTTTAATTTAAGAATACTTGTGTATGTTATGTATTAGTACAATGAATTAAAATTGCACAAGTATTTCACCTACACTCCTTTATTTGCACCCTTAAAAGATAAGAAAAGTGGTTATGTTTTTCATAAATTCTATTAGTTTTCAAAACAAGTGTATTCGGAGAACTTTGTACTAAACAAAAAATCGTAAAATAAATGACAAAGATAACTCCACCAAGCACTACTTGAACCTCCTGATAAGTCTTAATAAGCGTTGTGAGGTTGAGCACCTTGGATAGAATAGTAAAGTGTCTTGTGCAAACCATATCCTTTTTCAAAATAAGAAAAACCACTTACTCTTAAAGTACACCGGATCACAAGTCTCAAACATTAAAAATAAAATCTGTGATCCCCAAGCACTACTTTGCACCCTGATAAGTCTAAATGAGCATTGTGTGTGCAAAGCACCTTGGTAGTTGTACATTTTTTTTTCTGTGCATTAAAGTGCGTGAAAGTAAAAATATTTGTGTTTTATTGTGCTTTTACCTTAGATATCTCTTGTATTTTTGATTAAAACATTTGTTTACTATACTCAAAAATACACTTATGTGCACATCATTATCTTCCATAACACTTCTTCTCATGAGTATTGGATCCTAATGCTTAATTCTATGCTACTCTTTATTTATGAAATGCACTAGATAACCTAGCATGTTTTCTACAATGTTTGGTATGATTTGAAATTGTGAATTGAAATAACATTGTAGTAATCTCTTTGTGATAATATTATTTCATGCTTGGTTATTTTTTTGTCAACCATAAAAGCTTTTCATTGAAACATGATTTACAAAAACATCTTCTTTTTGAAATTAAACTCATATATCTTTTTATGGATTATCCTTCTTTACAATAAGATGTTTCTTGTATTTCTACAAGTCTTCCGCCCCATCACCATATAACTTTTACCTTGCGCTTTCATGCTTATATCAAGTCTTAAATCTCAATTTTCCTAAAAACAATTGATAGACTTGCTTGGTAGAATTTATATTGGTTGTTCTAACACGCATATCATTTTTATTGTAACAACTCTGATTTATAAACTTTTATGTTAAACACTCCTCCAACAAGTGAAATATTGCTTATAAAAACATCTTCTTATTATTATTGCAAATCAAATTTTACTTTTGAGGATGTTGTTTCTTTATTCCAAAATGCCTTAACTCTTATCTTTATAAAGTTTGTTTTTGAAACTCAATAAACATCTACTTTTTGAACTCAAACTCTTATTATGATGTTTCTTTTTTTTGAAATCTTCCACAATGCTCAAACTCTGATTCATTCATGATTTTCAATATTGCTATGGGAGTGTTTTTCATAAAGACAAATAAAAATAAAAACCCATATGCTATAAATTATCATTAGATTTAAATGCTTAATGTTTCCAATAATTATTATCTATGACTTCATATCTCACCATAGCGGGGGCGTAGGGTTGTAGACATTAGATAACCTTATCTCTAGTCAATTCTTGTCCTTAACCGGGGAGGTTTCTAGTGGGGCCTTGCGAGGCACTGCGGGGAAAGAGTGTTAGGTTAAGTGTTTGCATTTGGGACTATCACCCCAACCTACGGCATGTTTGCAGCTCCTCATGCCCATCCGTCACTTAGTACGGGGCTAGGGTGTAGACATATTGTCTGGGTAGATTAGTTACTTGGAAATCATAATTTTATGCTAAAACTCTGATATTTTTACAACTCTTATATAAAGGGGAAATCATTATTTTTCTTAGGCTAAAACTCTGATCTATCTTCTCTACAAATTGTTCTATAACTTCTTATCATTTCCTTCTCACTAAGAAGCTCGATCATGCCTTTATTATCCAACTTTTCTGTGGTGCATCCCTACCCACTTTTGCTAATAACAAAGGGGGAGAACTAACATGATAAAATGCAAAAGGGGGAAAACTACCATGATAAATATAATCCGCTATCAAAATAAAAAACCCAACATGATTAATTAAGATTGATAGCTTACATATTAGGGGAGCATTCACATAGGGGGAGCATATATTTAGGGGGAGCAATTCTCATTGCTAAAATCAATAATTATCCTAAGTCATCACTATCACACACACACAAGTAGGACTTTATCATGCTTATATATTAATGCTCTGTTTTATCATTAATGGATTTGTTATTATCAAAAGGGGGAGTTAGTTGGAACATGGTCTTCTGCATCTCCTAGGTTTGAGAATAACAAATACTATGTGTATTTGATCTTGTGTGTTCAAGTGTGCAGGTTTACTAGGTCCACATGACTCAAGGAGTACACATGATGACTGCCCCCAAAATTGAGGCCAAAATTCGAACAAGCTCACTTTCGCCGGCGGTAGCGATAGCGCCCGGCGATAGCAATGAATGGCGCAATTCTGGCAGCTTTTATAGAAGGCGCTAACGCCTGGCGGTAGCTGATAACGCTGGCGGTAGCGTGGCGTACAGTAGGCAAAGAGCAAATTGTTGCCTCGGATGGGGATTCTGCCGCGTAATTTGTTACCTAATCCGGGCTATCTCCGGCGGTAGCAATAGCGCCGGCGGTAGCACTGAGGCTATAAATTGGACACTTTGGCTCCGAATTCTTTATCCTCTAGAGATCCAAAACTCCATAGCTTCGTGCCATATCATAGAGAGGAAGATTCAGAGAGTTACTCCCACAAATTCATGAAGGGTTAAGGAGATCCGTGGAGAAGAATTCAACACGCTTCATCTTCGTGACGTAAGACCGCATCGACTATGATCATACTCTGCGGGTCTTCGTCCACTTCTCCGAGAGATCCATATAGGGAGTTTTTAATATTGTTGTTCTTTTTATTTCATATCTTTTGTAACCGTTAGTGAATTCGCCTCGTGTTGGCGACTAGGTCTGGGTTAGACTTAGAGGGTAATTCGCCTCGTGTTGGCGACTAGGTCTAGGGAGTAATCTAGGGGGTGCTTAAGGCCTTTCTGGGGATAGATTGGCTAGAGCGGCTTGAGGCCGTATCTGGGGAGAGATCGGCTAAAGCCAACCGGTTCGTGGGGATACGAGTCGGTATAGAAAACGAAAAAGAACTACTATTATTCGCCTCGATTTCTAGCGTCATAGAAATCCATTTTTGTAATCAATTCTATAATCATGTCTCTATTCTTGTAATAAAATTGTTTTTGTTCTTCATTCATCTAAATTGTTTATTATCCTCTTTTTCATCATAAATCAATTTAGATCGCTATTCAAAATTATTACATTAATCTTGCAATAATTCAAAGTTTTCTAAATATAATCTTAAATTTTTGAAAACCCTTATTCACCCCCCCCCCCCTCTAAGGGCGCCTACCGATCCAACAGTGTTAAGCAAAAGTCACTACACATCAACAGAGTAAGGAAGCGACATTCTAGCGGAAGACTTCATTAAAGAGTGCACTTTATAGTGTTTAACGAAAGACGTAGTATTATAGCGGAAGATTATCTATCACAGAAACCTTAAACTCAAGACCTGTATGAATAATTTCCATACCTCCGCCGCATTAATTCATTGCCAATATATAGACGCTGTGAGGTGGGGCACATCAAAAGGGATGCGTCTAAACAACTTGTACCTCACGTAACCTGCCCCGTTGCTTCATCCACACCTAGGTGCTGTCTCTCATCCGCACCTGTCACCTGTGCTAAAGATAAGATATTAGAACCACGAATCAAATCCGTCTCCTATTAGCATAACATAACATTTAAGGGAGGAAATATTTGGATTATTATTGGCCGAGGAAGTCTTCCCACGACCACCGCCTACGTACTCCGTATCATCCTGCATATGGTCTCAGACCCATGTAGTTCTATTAGTTTCGCACGGGTTGCCCTCCCAGGCCATCCGTCGTGCGGGTTGCCTTAGAGTAAAAACTCATCGGCTATCCTATATTCTCCAAAGGCACATTTTCCGAAGGGACATTTCATTCCCGTAGGAATTATTTCTCGAAGGCAACATTTCATTCCCATAGGAATTATTTCTCGAGGGCAACGTTTCATTCCCGTAGGAATTATTTCTCAAAGGCACAAGGTGTTCCCGTCAAATCTAAATTAATGTCAATACGGAATAAAACCCAAAAACATCAATTTGTCTACACTTCTGCGAGAGCGGCAGCCAGTTCGGTACTATTTAGGATTGACGCTGAAGGAATGTCTCATCTTCACGTCAACTCTAAATTATAGGCAATAAAGAAGAAAAGGCCAAAACATGGATCTTTCCGCTCGACTCTACAAGCGGCGGACAGTTCGGTACTATTTAGGGTTGACGCTGAAGGAATGTCCCATCTTCACGTCAACTCTAAATTATAGGCAATAAAGAAGAACAGGCCAAAACATCGATCTGTCCGCTCGGCTCTAGAAGCGGCGCACAGTTCGACACTATTTAGGGTTGACGATGAAGGAATGTCCCATCTTCACGTCAACTCTAAATTATATGCAATAAAGAAGAAAGGCCAAAACATCGATCTGTCCGCTCGGCTCTACAAGCGGCGGACAGTTCGACACTATTTAGGGGTGACGCTGAAGGAATGTCCCATCTTCAAGTCAACTCTAAATTATAGGCAATAAAGAAGAAAATGCCAAAACATCAATCTGTCCGCTCGACTCTACAAGCAGCGGACAGTTCGACACTATTTAGGGTTGACGCTGAAGGAATGTCTCATCTTCGCGTCAACTCTAAATTATAGGCAATAAAGAGGAAAAGGCCAAAACATCGATCTGTCTGCTCGGCTCTACAAGCGGCGGACAATTCGGCACTATTTAGGGTTGACGCTGAAGGAATGTCCCATCTTCACGTCAACTCTAAATTATAGGCAATAAAGAAGAAAGTCCAAAACATCGATCTGTCCGCTCGGCTCTACAAGCGGCGGACAGTTCGGCACTACTTAGGGTTGACGCTGAAGGAATGTCTCATCTTCGCGTCAACTCTAAATCATAGGTAATAAAGAGGAAAAGGCCAAAACATCGATCTGTCCGCTCGGTTCTACAAGCGGCGGACAATTTGGCACTATTTAGGGTTGACGCTGAAGAAATGTCCCATCTTCACGTCAACTATAAATTATAGGCAATAAAGAAGAAAGGCCAAAACATCGATCTTTCCGCTCGGCTCTACAAGCGGCGGACAGTTCGACACTATTTAGGGTTGACGCTGAAGGAATGTCCCATCTTCACGTCAACTCTAAATTATAGGCAATAAAGAAGAAAGGCCAAAACATCGATCTGTCCTTTCGGCTCTACAAGCGGCGGACAGTTCGACACTATTTAGGGTTGCCGCTGAAGGAATGTCCTATCTTCACGTCAACTCTAAATTATAGGCAATAAAGAAGAAAAGGCCAAAACATCGACCTGTCCGCTCGTCTCTACAAGCGGCGGACAGTTCGACACTATTTAAGGTTGACGCTGAAGGAATGTCCCATCTTCACGTCATCTCTAAATTATAGGCAATAAAGAAGAAAATGCCAAAACATCGATCTGTCCGCTCGGCTCTACAAGCGGCAGACAGTTCGACACTATTTAGGGTTGACGCTGAAGGAATGTCTCATCTTCGCGTCAACTCTAAATTATAGGCAATAAAGAGGAAAAGGCCAAAACATCGATCTGTCTACTCGGCTCTACAAGCGGCGGACAGTTCGGCACTATTTAGGGTTGACGATGAAGGAATGTCCCATCTTCATGTCAACTCTAAATTATAGGCAATAAAAAAAGAAAAGGCCAAAACATCGATCTGTCCGCTCGGCTCTACAAGCGGCGGACAGTTCGGCACTATTTAGGGTTGACGTTTGAAGGAATGTCCCATCTTCACGTCAACTCTAATTTATAGGCAATAAAGAAGAGAAGGCCAAAACATTGAGCTGTCCGCTCTGCTCTACAAGCGGCTGACAGTTCGGCACTATTTAGTGTTGATGCTGAAGGAATGTCCCATCTTCACGTCAACTCTAAATGATAGGCAATACAGAAAATAAGGCGAAAACTTCGATCTGTCCGCTCGGCTCTACAAGCGGCGGACAGTTCGGCACTATTTAGGGTTGACGCTGAAGGAATGTCCCATCTTCACGTCAACTCTAAATTATAGGCAATACAGAAGAGAAGGCCAAAACATCGATCTGTCCACTCGGCTCTACAAGCGACGGACATTTCGGCACTAAAATATAATTAAGGTGCATCATAAGCAGTAATAAAGTCCGGAAGCAGGGGGCCATAACATCAAGCAGTAAAATAGGCCAAAAGCAGAGGCCATAATATCAAGCAGTAAAATAGGCCGAAAGCAGAGGCCATAAAATCAGCCAGTAAAATAGGCCGAAAGCAGAGGCCATAATATCAGGACCAGTGCTAGACTGGAGAATATAAAGTACAGAAAGTAGTAAATGCAGGACCAGTACGAGACTAGAGGAAGTAAATAAAAAAATAGGTTAGTAGTCCAATCACTCCATAACAGGAGGCTTCAAAGTCGACTCCGTTCTTAGGAGGAAAGTTCTGTTCCATCTCCGTTCATAGGAGGAAATTCGGTTCCATCTCCGTTCATAGGAGGAAATTTTGTTCCATCTCCGTTCATAGGAGGAAATTCTGTTCTTTCTCCGTTCATAGGAGTTTACTTATATTTTATGAGGTTCCTTATTTTAGTGTGCCTTGATTTCACATTTTTAATTATCTTGAGGTTATTGAATTGACGGTGTCGCCTCGCGATTGCGACCTTAATTGCGCGTCGACATTTTTACTTTTAAAAATACCCAAACTTTTTAGAGAATGCGATCCAGCCTCCCAAACTTCCCATAATTTTTTGGAGACATATTGGAGGAGCGTAATTCATTATTAATTTATAACATAGATTTTTAGCATCTAAAAATAGTAAACTCATTTAAAAAAATTCCAAAATAATTACAGTAGATGTAGGTCAGTAGTATGAAGCTTCCCAAATTTTCTCATAATTTTCCCTCACTGTTACGACCCTCTGGAAATTCAAAACCCCCAAATATTACAGTATTTTAATTATTAAAAATACTAAAACATGACAGAAAAATCTGAAATTTTTACTGGGGATACTCCTCGCTGTTATGCACAACTTTTATGTTTACCATTTTTCCATTAGAGCTATATTTAACCCTCCAGAAAATCAAATACCCGAAATCTAGATTATAATATTATAAAATCTTATAAATTATAATTTCTGTTAAAACATTCTCCCGCAGCTGTACCACCGCCCCCCCTTATGGGCCTCCTCTGCCGCCAGCCGGCGGCCGGCCATGGCTCCGCCCCCGGCCGACTCCTAGGGGACGGGCGCTCCCTCCGGCGGTGGTCCGGTGGCCTGCCGCGGCCGACCACCGCCGGAAATGTTCATCTTCCTTTTCGGACGGAGGAGAGGGGGGAGGCGGCGGCGGCGCTCCGGCTGCCGGAGTTTACATGCGAGGCATCCGAAAGCGAGGGAGGGAGGAGAGGAGAAGGTCCCATCGTGTTTGGGGCCCTCCGGGAGTCCTCTGGCGAAGCCGCCATGGGAGGGTGGTGGTGGTGGCGGTGGAGCTTGGCTTCGGTTTTCCGGCGAGGTGGGGCACCGGCAGGGGTGGGGCTGGCTCGACTGAGCTTGGGGGAGAGGTGTGTCTTTCTTTGGGAGGCAAGGGGTCCTTATATAGGGAGATGGAGCACCCCCCTCCCTCTTACCTTCGATATGGGACTATCTTCCATGGGAGAAGAAGCCTTGCCTCCATCCATTTGGTTAAGACAAGTGTCAGCCATCTATTGGGGAGTTGTACAACCTATAAGCCTAGGTAGGCCATTAGCCGTGTGGAGGGCTTGGTTTTAACCAAAGGATTGAGAGTGAGAGAGAGGGAGAGTGAGAGAATGTTTGGGTGGGCCATATGTCTAAACTTCTTGGCTTTGGGATTAGTGCCAAATTCTTGATAAGCCGATGAGAGAATGGCATGGAGATTATGGTTTTTTGGAGTGGAGGATGAGTGGAGAGGGTTTTAAAAAGATCCAAAAATATCCTCTTTTAAGAGGGTTGACCAAAGTCAACCCTAAGTGGGTCCTACATATGGTCAAGATCAAAATGGGTCTGAGTCATCGAGTGTCGGGTCACCATGGACGTGGCAGGGTTGAAATCCAGCGTTTTCGTATCTCGAAAATCTTATAATTTTACGAACGTTTATTTTTATTTACTAGACCAAATGATGTCGAAATCGGGCGAAACGAATTATGTTGCACTCGTATCAGCTATACAAGTCTAATGCAACTGATAGAATTCAATTTGGAGTTCGTTTGCTCAATATTCTAAAATGGTGTTGTTGCGACGCTAGATATTACTCAAAATAGTCGTTTTCTCCAAACGACCTCAGATTGGAACGAAACGAATTCGGCTGCACTCGTATCGGCCATACGAGTCTAACACAACTGCCGGAATTCAATTCGGAGTTCGTTTGCTAAACATTTGAAAATGGCGTTATTGCGACGCTCGATATTACTCAAAATAGTCATTTTCTCCAAACGACCTCAGATTGGAATGAAACGAGTTCGGTTGCACTCGTATCGGCCATACGAGTCTAACGCAACTGACGGAATTCAATTTGGAGTTCGTTTGCTTAACATTTGAAAATGGCATTGTTGCGACGCTCGATATTACTCAAAATAGTCATTTTCTCCAAACGACCTCGGATTGGAACGAAACGAATTCTGTTGCACTCGTATCGGCCATACGAGTTTAACACAACCGACGGAATTCAATTCGGAGCACGTATGCTCCATATTCTAAAATTGCATCATCGTGACGCGCTACGATACTCAAAATAGTCATGTTCTACATATGACCTCGGATCGAAACGAAACGAGTTCCGTTGCACTTGTATCAACTATACGAGTCTAACGCAACTGACGGAAGTCGATTCGGAGCACGTATGCTCAATAAATAATTTTGACGTTGCGGCGAAGCACAATGCTACCCAAAACAGTTATTTTTCCAAATGACCACCATTATGTGGTGAAGGTCGAGTCGTGGTTGTCCTATGACCCAGCCTAATCTCTTCCAAGGGTTCAACCGAGCCGGCTAGACCCCTTTTTAAAATTGGGATGTTACACAACCTCCCTTGAAAAATCAAATACCTTTCTGCCCAATTCGGGACCTTATTAGGAAGATTAATAACCTTCAGACCGATGCAGGTAAAATATAGCAGCACTTTGAAGTCTTACTTTCTCGAACCCTCCTTTAAAATTTTTAGGGTAAAAAGCGATCTGAATTGATGCAGGGTGAACTTGACCTTAACTGACCGCTAATAAACTATATAAGTAAAAATTAATGCAATAGAATTTGGGGGAAGCTGCCCAGGAACAACACCATAGTTTCTGAGAATTTGTTTCATCTCCCACGGAAGAGGGAGGCAAAAACCGTGCAAGAAATGATCTATAGGCACCATGATCTCATTCTCTCCACACAAATTAAGACGTTCACCTGCGGCGGGCAGACAAATCATTATTTGCGAACTCATCGGATAATCTCTCAGGAAATCCAAATATTCAGCTTGAGAAAGACGGCAAGGACGCTGCTCAGATTGGAGAAAAATCTTACAAGCACCAGCTCGCGCGGACACCATCCTTCAGAAAATTCTAGACCGCCTAAATGAAAAACTTTGGGAAAGTGTATTTAAAAAGGCCAACGATTGGGTATATATAGCTACGAAGGCAATCAAGATATAATCATTACCAAATCCTGAACCATGGAGACCGCTGGTCCAGACCGCATTAACTCAAGCAAACATTCTATGATCATCACAAGCAAATTATATAACATTAAATTTCCAGATTGCGCGATCTCAGAGTATATCAAAATATCAAAGAGAAAAATTTATAAAAATAGTAGAGCTAAAAAGGTTAAAGAGTAATCCAAAGTCAAAACACAACATACACACATTCCAACTTAAATGTATCCCAAAGTAACCTGGCCATATCTCTCAATACTAAAACCATAAAAATCAAATGAAAAATCATTTCGGAAGATCCTTCTTCTTTCCAAGGAAGGCCACTCTATTCTGAAGTTTATTAACCGCCGTGAGCGTCATGCAAATACCGGTATTAGCATCAACAGCATATCGTTGAAGATCGCCAGCATCTCGTTTCAGCTCTTCCCAAGTAACATTTTCCTCTTGGTTCGCGCGATCATCAGTGACGACGTTTGAAGAGCCCGCAGGCAAAGAAATAGGAAAGCCCGCTCTTAGTTGAGAAAACGCGGTGTGTAGAGCATCAACTTTTCCATTAAAGAAAATTGTTTCTTCCTTAGATTCGCAAAGTCTTTTTCGTAAATCAACCATCTCCTCCTCCAGCTTTCTTTTACCATCTTTTTCTCGCTGCTCAAATAACTTCCGCTGATCAGTTAGCTTCTGCTCGCTTTTTACCAAGGCCGCGCGAAGTGATTTTATAACATCTCCCTCGGCCAACAAAATCTCATCCTTCTCCAGCAGTTTCTTCTCAAGATCTTTTTCTCGAGACTGAAAGGCATGGACCACTTGCATAAAGGGAGATGCGAGTGTTGGAGGGGGAGGTAGATCGGTCTGGTCAGCGGTCAGCTTATTCTTTTTTAACAGCCTTTGCGCCTCCATATCTTCTTCTACAGACATAAAAGAAATTCAATCATCTACAATCCAAAAAGAAAAGTTGATAAGCATAATATTCATACTTGGAGAAATAGAAACAGGATGGGCAGAAAGGTCATCTCGAGTGGTCTCAGAGACCGCAGGAGCAGGGATTAAAATCAGGCGAAGAGGGCGCTTTCGGCGTTCAAGATTTATCTTTTCTAACTGTCTTTTTTGAGATCGATCTCCTTCTTTCCTCCACCGTTTTAACTCTGAGAAGCAAAGGAGAATGTCTTCGGTCTCAATAAGGACGAGCTCACGGCGCCGAGCCGGAGATTGCGGCCTAATGTAGATTGGCAGAGAGATATCAAGTGGAGCGGTCCAAAAAGGCTTACCAGCACGGATTGAGGAGATAGCGGTCTCGCGGTCTTCGGCCTGTTTCATCACCATGGCATCATCCTGAGGAGGTAGAGGTTTTTCAGCAGAAGGAATTCCTTTTTCTTTGAGTATCTGAGCTTCAGAGGTAAGACAGTCCTCTTGCTGCTCTTCATTGTTTTCATCTTTTTCTCCATCATTTTCCGGGATAACATCCAAGACCGTTTCGATCTCTTTCGAGACCACGTCAGCCTTCTCAGGATCATCTTTTCTTTTCTTTCTTGTTCTCTCAGATCCATTCCCCTTGCTCATCTTCTCTTCTCTTCCCCTCTTCCTGCTCTTTTTCTTTTTCTCTACTTTTTCTTCTTCCTTTTCTCCATCTTTCTTCTCCCCTTCACCATCTTTCTTCTCCCCTTCTCCATCTTCATCTTCAAGATATCGCGCGGTCTCGACATCAGATGTCTCGACCATGTTTTCAGGAACAACAGATTCTTTTTTAGAAGCCGCAAGATCTTTCTCCGAATCTCTCTCCAATTTTTCCTCTAAGCCTTTCTTCTCTGTCTCTCCTTCACTCTTTTTCTTTCTCTCCTCCTCTTTCTCTTCATCTTCTTTTCTTCTCCTTTCTGTTTCCTCCTTTTGACGTTGTATATCTGCATCCAAGGAAGCCCTGTGCTGTTTTGATACCAGCTCCATCCGCTTTTTCTCCAAGGCAGCTTTACCTAGTTGGTCCTCAGTCTTGACAACAACAAGGGCATCTGGTGTATAACTCCCAGGATTTAGTAAAGCTCGAGTCCGCTCGTTCTCAAAAGGATCAAGTGTCTGCAAAAGAAAAAGAAAGAAAAAGAGTCGTTAACGAAAAGTTCCAAAAGAAAGTCTTGAGACTGCAGCCACCTGTAGATGAGCGATCTCAAGCGGGACAACATGACGAGCACCGACGGATTTATTCGCAAGGGTCTTGACAAGAAGCTTCGATTTGTCCTTGTTTTTCTCAGACCCATGGTCTATGAGTTGTTGTCTCATCTTCTTAGCTAAAGATACCTATTCCATGAGACCGACCGAAACATCTTTGGAATGTTTTTCAGTAGAGGGGTCTAAGGCTTCTGATTCCTTTTGAGAGGCAAAAGATAAATTCGCAGACCGATCGGTCTCTTTAGCTTTTAAAGGAGAATCTATAATGATCAAAACATCTGAAGCCGACGAAGCAGAGGACTTTCTTGGCACATTTCCTGATGAATTCTTCAAATGTGATGCAACCATTTTTCCCTTTTTAAGAGTTGTTTTTTTCGAAGGTATAGGAGGAATGACTCCCTTCTCAGCCACAATATTTTTCAACAAACCCATGATCGATCGAAATAAAAAGCGAACTCAAATTTCAGACCGCCTGGTAAACTTCTACATCAAAGATTTCGGTTTTTGCAAAAATAAAGGAGCCTCCAGGTCTATTTATAGTTTGGAAAAAAAGATTTAAATATTCCAAGCCATCGCGATCTTCGCGGTCTGAAGATTAACATTTTCGAAGCACCTTGGAGCTTAAAAATGTGCGGGGGTTATGTTCATCCGAAAGATCGCGATACCGAATTTTTGTAAGCGAGGTCACGCGGTTAGCTTAAGCGATCGCTCGATCCTGAGTTCGCGCGGTCTGAATCCTTTTCTTCACATAACTATCATTTTTTTCTCTTCTTTGCCTAAAAACTCCGGGCAGCCCGTATTTTTCGAAAGCTACCCGTTCGGGCAGCCCTCGCGTCTATAAATAGGCGTGTGGAGTTCCCAGAAAGGGGACCATGTGGAGGCTTTTGAGAACAGATTGAAGAATCAAGCAGTCTCAATTTCAGCTCGAATCTTTTCTCCTTAGTCCGGTCTGTTCCCTAACCTCTCTTTGAATTCTAACCATTTCTTTCGCTAGAATACTCTTGCAGCCAAGCGTCAAAGCGTACCAATCAACAAGAATCCTATAATAACAGTCTTCTCTGATCGTTCGATAACATCACTCCCGATGTTCACAGGGACCAAGTAGCTGGAAATCCATAGTTCGCTCACCTTCATAACCCCACTAACGAAGAGGGCATTTTTTGCATCAACAAATGAGTTCTAAGGATTATGCATCAACAAGACCACCAGTGTGTAATCTTCATAAGTTTACACTCCGGAAGGCCAGAATAAAGTTGTATATGTACTCTATTGATGAAGACATCTTTGATGTCATTATTTCAGGTCCCCCAGCCCCATACAAGAAAGATGTAAGTGGATCTTCAACACAGGAACTTGTGTCCAGGGCTGAGTGGACAGATATAGAGAAGAAGCAGAAGGTATGTGATGCCAAAGCAATGAACATTTTGGTTTCCACCATGTCAGATGACATCTTCCTGAAAGTAGCTGACTGCCAATCAACAAAAGAGATATGGGAATCTCTTTCCAGACTTGTAGAAGGAAATTCTGATGAAAGAAAGGACAGGAAGTCCCTTCTCATATCCCAATATGAGAACTTTCAAAAGAAAGCCAAGGAATCTGTTGCTGAGATGTATGACAGATTCAACATTATAATAATTGAGCTGAAAGGTCTTGAGAAGGAGATCTCTCTTACTAAAATCAATGATAAGATTCTCATGTGCTTGCCAAGCTCATGGAATTCAAGGATCTTGGCTATTAGAGAGTCCAGAGGCCATAAAGAGATCTCTACTCATGCTTTGCTAGGAAAGCTCAAATCTTATGAGATGTTACTAAAGAGCAGGGCTGAAACAGAGGCTAAGGAGATAGTCTCAACTCCTACTCAAAGGAATTTTGCCTTGAAGACTGCTGAAGGAGAGCCTTCCACTCCTGAAGATGAGATGTTCAGTCTCTTGGTCAAGACTGAAGACTCAAGAAGAAAAGAGTGGAGCTCAAAGCCTAGATTTGATAAGACTCCAAAGAAGGAAGTGATTTGTTTCTCCTGCAACAAACCAGGACAATTTTCTCCTGATTGCCCAGAAGGGAAAAGGGACAGGAGCAGCAACAAAAAGAAGCAAAAGAAGAAGTCTTTTCAGGAAGAAAGACAAGAAGAAGGGCAAGGGGCTCATTGCTGAAACTTGGAGTGACTCTGAAGCAGAGTTAAGCTCCTCTTCATCTGAAAGTGATGAAGAAGCTGAAGCAGAAGCTGTCTTCCTGATGGCATTAGGGATCTCCTCAGATGATGAAGAAGAACAAGTATCCTTGTTTGACAATTTTGATTTTAATTCTGATGATTTCAAAAATTGCCACTACTAGAAAAGGGACATTTAGCCAGTGCAAATTGTCGTGGCTAAAAGTCCAATTCCGTGGCAAAAGGGGTTTTAGCCACGGTTTGGCCGTGGCTAATGCGCGCGGCTAATGCGAGCGTGGCAAAAGGTATTTGCCACGCTCATCTCGTGGCAAATACTTTTTTGCCACGACTTTTGGCCACAAATTCAAACTGTGGCTAAAAGACCCGATTTTATCGCCTACTAGCCACGAAAACTCTGCCCTGACTAAAAGTATGTTTTTAACTATTTGCCACAAATTCGGGCCGTGGCTAAAACTTTCATAGTTGTTTAATTGTTTGCCACGACCATTTGCCGTTTCTAATAGTCTATTTTTATAATTATGTATGACGCCATAATCCCCTCGATGGGAATAGAGAAAGCCACAAAGATAATGAATCCAACATATATTCAAAATAAGAAGAATATTGAACTCAAAACACCGCGCAAAGATGATCAGTTCACTCTAAAATACTACCATGGAAATCACACTCAACCCAAACCATCATTCATCACCAAACAAAACAAAAAGAAACATTCAGATTATTGATTATGCCATCAAGAAGTCAAACTTAAGTTTAGATTTTTTTTTCAATAGTTGATAACACAAACCAAAATAAAATCAACCATAAACTTCAAATATAATCATTCTCAAACCACAAAATAAAACCAATCAAAAAACTATATCATATATATAATTAGTTTGTTGAATGTTGCATCATGCCCTCCAACTCTCCGTCTTCTAAAGCATCATGTTCATCTCCAACCTAAAAAATTTCAAATATTAGCAGTTTTAAAAAAAAATAGCAATTGAAAAGTAACATTAAATATAAACCTGTCTCCTGCTAGATGGAATGGAAGGATCATCACTTCTATCCATTGTTTGTGTTAATGGAATGTCAGCACGCTCTAAAATCACTTGCATATTTTGTTGAACACGTGTCATTTCATCCATTTGTGCTTTCATTTGAGAAATTTGAGAATCAAATTGAGATTGCACCTCCTCTCGAATTTGCGAACGAATTGATTTCGATGCTTCCTCACTTGATTGCGGATTGCTTATACCGGAACCCCATGTACGCACACGACCATGGCCATCCTTTCCCAAGACCTTAACAAAGCAAGCTTCTTTATATTCTACAGTGCGCTCCTCCTTAGGTAACTTTTCGTACAAGCTATTCACATCGTCCTGCATTATGAAAATACGAAATAATTTCAATTAATTCATTTTTTTCTTCGAATGAAAATCTACAATAAAAAAGTAACTTACAAAAAGATCTTTAGCTTCAAACTCAATCATGCCATGTTAATAAAATATCCATTGTATCTCCAAGCCCAATCATGTGGTCCTTCACTAAGATGCTTAATTTCCTCTAATATATTGATATCGCTGGATTTGACCTACATAAGTAGTTGAATAAATTTATAGATAATCATAATCCTTTAGGGTCCGTTCGTTACGTCGGAATTGGAGCGTTGGAATTGGAATTCAATTGACAATTCCAATTCCAGCGTTCGGCGGCCATAAAAATACATCGGAATTGGAATTAATTTTAATTCCCACAGGAATTGGTTATAAAAGAAACATGTCTCAGTCAATTCCGACCTCGTGAGGTCTTCATTCGCAATTCCCACCCCTACTACTACACCCCCGACTATCTCAAAAAGTCTTCGACGCCAACTCTGTCGTTTTCCTAGGGGCGCATTTTTTGCCGAAGAGCGGATTTTTTGAAGGGGTGCGCATTTTTCCGCTCAAACGTGAATATTTCGATCGGGCGCGCATTTTTCTGCACGAGGGCGCATTTTTCCGCCGGGGTGCCATTTTTCTGCCCTGGCACGCATTTTTCGCCCTGGCGCGCATTTTTCACCCGGGTGCGCATTTTTCCGCTCACGCACTCATATTTCGCCTGAGCGTTCATTTTTTGTCCTAGCGCGATTTTTTTCCCGGGAGCGCATTTTCCTGCTGAGCGCGCATTTTTCCGGCTAAACGCACTTTTTTCTGCCCTGGCGCGCATTTTTTGCCCGGGCGAGCATTTTGGCGCCACGCGCTCATTTTTCACTCGGGCGTGCATTTTTCACCTGGGCACAAATTTTTCGCCCTGGAGGGAATTTTTTGCAGGGGCGCGCATTTTTCGCCATGGTGCGCATTTTGTCGCTCACGCGCTCATTTTTCGCCCGGGCGTGCATTTTTCAGTCAGGGGATAATTTTTCGCCCGGGCGCGAATTTTTCGCTGGGGCGCGCATTTTTCGCCCTGGCGCGCATTTTTTTGGCCGGGGGCGCTTTTTCCCGCACGGACGCACTTTTTTCGCCCGAATGCACTTTATTCTCTCGGGAGCGCAATTTTAGCCAGGGTGCTTATTTTTCCTCTATTCAGCAAAAAATGCGTGTCAACAAGAAAAATGTGCGCCCGGGCGAAAAAAGCGTGCCCAAGCTGAAAAAAGCGCGTTAGGGGAAAAAATGCGCGCCCGGGCGAAAAATGCGCGCTCAGGCATAAAATGCGCGCCCGGGCGAAAAACGCTCGCTCGGGCGAAAAACGCCCGCGCGGGCAAAAAACGTGTGCCCGGGCGGAAAAATATGTGCCCGGGCGAAAAATTATAATGTGCAACCGATCAGTGGAATTACTAATTTCAATTCCTGCGATAGAATTCCTGCATTCAGCCGAACAACAAAATTTGAATTGACTTCAATTCCAATTCCTGCGAGAATTGGAATTGAAGTCAATTCCAATTCCTGCGTCTCAATTCCGACGTAACGAACAGATTAGTAAAAATATTGTTGAATATACTCACATGTTGTTTTGAAGCAATTTTTGTAGTTGCGCACTCTACAGTACCAGAGCTTTCATTGGGTTTTTTATATCTTGATTCCCCGCATATCTCATATTTATCAAGTGACAAATCATTTCCTCTGAATAACATACAATTGTTAGGGCATGCATCCCACGTCTCGTAAGAAAACCCCAAGTCTTTAGTTATTTTCTGACCTTCATAATAAGATTTTGGTAGCTTTATGTTAGGAAACACATCAATAAGAGATTCTAACAACCAAGTGAATGATACATCTGTCCATCCATGTATTGTTTTCCCTTGTAATAACCTAACCATGAAAGACAGGAAAGTATACTTAGCGCAATCAGGGTACAATGGACACTCTGCATCTTCAACAAGTTTTCTAAATTTGGCATCCCCTTCTGTAAAATCATATATTGGATTATTTGATGTATGTGGATCTTCATTCAAGTTAGTATCAAATGCAGGAATGCCAACTGCCTCATGTATCATTCCAATCATATCATCACTCAAATTTAAATGATGATTAATTGAGCAATCTCCACTATAATTTTGTGAAAGACATGACTCCCCATGAAGACTCCATGTCATGTACTTTTTGAGAAACTCATGAATAATTATATGCTCACGTGCAACAATTCTCTTTACAAGATAACGGTTGGTACATTTCTTGCAAGGACAGTAAATCCTAGTCTCAAAATCACTTGAATTGTTTTGATAAGCATATTCCAAAAACATGTCAACACCCTTAATATATTCATCTGAAGCTCTATTTTGCAAAACAATCCAACTCTTATCCATGTTATATGCTATAGTAACCTACATAAAAGCTCATAATAAGTGATTTACAAGGGGGAGAGACTTAAAAATTGGAATCAGCAAAAAATGAATAAATACCCACAAAGTAAATAAATATCTATTTGCTCCGCTTGACCCTCTACCGGCCAATACTACGGAGCATCCCTACAAACATCAATCACAGAATCTACCATGCTTTACTTAGCCACTACTTGACTAATACCTCAAAGCACACCTAGAATACAAGAATGCAAGAGGAGATAGAGATAAAGAGAGTGAAACCTAGGCCACGATCTGTAGCCGGAGAAGAACTGTAAAACCAACGATAAGTCCTCCTTATCTTGTTGCCTACAATTTAAAAGAACATTGAAATTAATCATTAATATTATTGAAAACATTAGAAATCATTGAAATTAAGCATTGAAAACATTAAAAACTAAATAAAATATTGAAAAATAAGCACCCTAACCAAGTATATTTAGCAAATTTACATACCTAAACCTAGAACCATAATGAGTTGAAAAATATGCACCCTAACCAAGTATATTTAGCAAATTTACATGTATTAAGCACAATGTACACATTTTAATGATTGTGAAATTCAGCACCAGAGAAGAGTGACATTATCCAAGAAAACGAGAGATATACAAGGTTTATTTGCTAAAACAAAATGATGAAATGCCACTGAAGAAAACATGCAGTGGGAAATTACAATTGCTAATAACAAGTGGGACTTTCATCAGTAGGGTCATTAAATCTTCCAGTATTTTACATAATACAACATAAAACCCCAAAACAACCACTCCAAGGTCCATCTACAAATAAAAATTAACCATATAATAATACACATTCACCCCACATACCTAAACACACAAACATTCAACACAAATACCTAAACACACAATCATTCAACACACATACATAAACCTACACACATTCAACACACATACATTCAACACATACATTCAACACATATACATTCAACACATACATTCAACACACACATTCAACACACACACAACACACACATTCAACACATTTATTCAACACACATACTTAAACCTACACACATACATTCAACACATTTATTCAACACACACATTCAACACATTTATTCAACACATACGTTCAACACACACACGTTCATCACACACACAACACACATGTTCAACGCGCACACAACACACACATCCAACCAATTTATTCAACACCACATCTTCAACGCACACATTCAACACACAAAACACACATTCAACACACACATTCAACACACATACCTAAACCTACACACATTCAACACACATACCTAAACCTACAAACATTCAACACACACACATTCAACACATTTATTCAACACACACATTCAACACACACACAACACACGCATTCAACAAATTTATTCAACGCCACATCTTCAACACACACATTCAATACACAAAACGCACACATTTAACACAAAACACACATTCAACACACAAACACTCTCATTAAAACACATACAAAAAAACACAAAACAACGCAAAGAGGTGGGTTCTGTGGAAGGTTCTGTGGAAGGAAAACCTAAACATTTAACACCAAATTGTTTTTTTTTTCATTTTTAGAGTTTAGGTATACCTAAACTCGTCGAAGGTTCTGTGGCTGCTCGGTGGCAGAGGGATCACTGGGAGGAGAGGTGCCGGAAGAAGCTGCTGTGAGGAGGAGCCGCGAGAAAGCTGATGCCGTTGCTTCACTGTTGTGCGTCGGTGAAGATGCGCCTACAGGAGGAATGGCTGGGAGGAGCTGCGCCGGGAGGAGATGCGAAGTTGGGAGGGGAGGAGCCGGGAGGAGATACGCCGGGAGGAGAGGCACCGGGGGAGAAGCGCCGGAGATGTGACGTCACATCGGGGAAGATGCAGCGAGGAAGATGTAACGACCCTTTCGCAAAACGTGTGAATAGTGAATACCTATCCAGCTCGATTTTGAGGAGGGAAACAACGCTGTTTTGGGTCAAAATCAAAACAGGGCCAAAACAACACCCAAATTTCGTTCACCAAAATTGAAAAAGAAAATAGGGATCCAAAACGTTACAAACAAACTGACCCTAATAAGCAATAGAAATGAAATCCCACATATTAGAAAAGAAAAGAAGAGGGGGAGAGGAAGAAAGAAGGCTCATTGTAAAATGGGAAGAATTAAGGCGAAATAATCCCCTTCAAAATCATGATAGAGAGAGGCGGTAAGAGCAGCGGCCTAGAAAGAGAGAGGTGGAAAGAGGACTCCTGAGTTTCTGCGTCGAGAATGAGCGTCGGCCTGGAGAAGAAGACCGATAAACCCTAGCAATCGAGAGACGGCGCTGTCGATCGGTAGAAATGGCGATGAGCATCAGCGAGGTTTACTAGGTTGGATCGTAGAGGCTGCGAGTAGAGGGATAGAGGCGGCGAGGGATCATAGAGGCAAAGAACATTGGGTTTTGAACCGAGCGGATTTCACTAATTTTTTAGCGGGATTTCAGCCTACAGTGCGGGAAAATGATGAGGAAATGACAGCGTGAAGTCTACTCCTTGAAAAATACAGAAATATGTTAATATATATGATATTATTTATTATTTATTAACAAATATTAATAAGTTATTGATATATTTTATATTTTATATCATTATATGCATATAATAATATAATATTTATGCTTATATGCATAATTACATAATATATATATATAAATATTATTAAAAAAAAAGCTCGCTAGCCACCTGGCGTGGTCATGAACAAGGTTAATTAGGCTCGGGCTTGGCTTGAATTAAAGCTCGAGCTCGAGTTGCGTTTTTTTCGAGCCGTCTCGTCGAGCTCTCGAGCCGGCTCAACTCAACTTGCACTACTGATAAAATCGAATCCGTACTGAATAGTTCAGTTCGATTCTCGGTTCTATTCAAGTGTTTTGCAACCGGGCAAAAAAAGTTTGGTTTTCAATCCTACTCATACTATTTTTTTGCCACGAAAAAAAACTGTGGCTAATACTTATGTATTTGCCACGAATTAGGAATTGTGGCTAAACAATTAGCCACGAATTAGGAAACTGTGGCAAATAGTATCTTTTTAGCCACGAATTCGGTAAGCCGTAGCAAATGCGTTTACTTTTTGCCACGAATTTGACATTTGTGGCTAATACTTGCTTATTAGCCACGAATTTGGGGTCGTGGCTAATACTTAACTATTAGCCACGATTTTAGACCCGTGGCAAAAAAAGAGTGGCTAAAAGTCATTTTTCTAGTAGTGTACTTTAAAGATTTCTGCAAAGATCATCTTAAGATACAAAAAGAATTAGAAACAGATAGAGAAGAATTAGAAAACTTTAAGAAAGATGAGTTATATACAATAAATAAGGAGTTGAGAAATGAAATTCAGGATAACGAAATAGAATTGATTGAAATAAGAAATGAAAATCTAAGACTAAAAGAAGAGCTAACAAAGACAAAAGCCTTTGAGAACTCTCTCAATGGCCTCAGTCAAAAGCTCAAAGATATTACATTAAATCTCTCCATGATATTTAAGCACCTAGGTCTAGGAGTAAATCCATGCACTAGCATAGAAGTCACTAGTAGACCAGCCTGGAAAAATCCAGTTAGATTTATTAGACCTAGTAACTATCAAACAAGTGGAATAACTAAGGATCGGGATATTAATAATCCAGATAAAATAACTGTATTTAATAAAGTAAATCCAAACAAGGAAAAGAAATCTCTAGGCAAAAGTAATTCAGAGAAATTAACCAACAACAATCAAAAAGCTAAAGTTCAACGCAGCATCTAATAATTTCAAGGCCATCCTTGGCTTATTCCATATTGCTGGGTTAACAAAGTTGATCTCTACAAGATGCAAGATCCTTGATGTAGAGCTGACAGAGCTAAATGACAATATTCACATAGGAGAGGATGGATCCCTCAATGGGAAAATATTTGAAACTGATATTAGCATTACAGAGGAAATGCTATCTCACACCTTTGATCTACCAATAGGTGATGAGTCTGATGAATTGATAAGGGGAGAGACAAAGAAGGCTTTAGAAATCATGCAGTTTAGGAAAGAGAAGACCATCAATCTGAAGAAGATTGATCTTGGAGAAGAATACAGATTCCTTGCTGATATAGTAGGGAAGGTGCTCCTGTGTAAAATCTCAGCTCATGATGCCATCCCTAAGCAGCAACTCCAGATAATGGGAGTCTTGGTTTTAAATAAGAAGATCAACTGAGGAAGGTGACTTCTGAAACTGATTGGCCATAAATACTCTCATAAGGAGAATGCTTATGAAAAGTGAGGTTAGATCTTAAATTAACTCTAATGGCGGGGTGAATAGAGTTTACAAACTTTTTATTAGTTTTTATAGCGGAATTAAAATTACTGATATATATATATATGTTTAGAGAGGTGAGTATTAAATCAGAGCAGTAAAAATAAAATACTGAGAGATAAAATCACCACAGCACAATCACAAAGAAAATAATCAAAACACAGAAGACACAAGGAACTATAGTGGTTCCCCTCTCAATAGGGTACGTCCACTCTTCTACCACCCTAAGTAGGAATCCACTAGGATTTTTGATCAGGTGCCCTAACACCAATGAGATTTTGATTAGGTGCTCAAAAACCAAGCTAGATTTTTTTGATAAGGTGTCTTGCCACCAAGGTTAAACTTTTGAAGGGAGTTTAGAACCCTTTACAAGATGGGGTGAGGAAGGGTTAGAATGTTCTTCTCTGTCAAGATTCTGAGAGAAGACACAAGATGTTGATGATGAAGGCTCCCCCTGTCTGATGTAGGTTTGTTGACAGTTGAGGAGGGAAGCTTCCTTTTGAAAGTATAATCTTCCTTTAGCTGATGAAACTGAGAGAATAATTTCTTCAGTCTGTTGTTGCTCTTTTGAAGATCTGGACTTGCAGCAGAAATACTGAGAGAATAATGTTGATATTCTCAGTTGAATGAATGCTGCTTGAGAAAGAAGAACACTTTCTACAGCATAGAATTTGTTCTCTAGAGAGAATGATGTTGTCTGTAGTCTTTCTTGCTCTTCTTCTTTTCTAATCCTTCACTGTTCTTGTTTTTTCTGAATCTCTATATTTCTCTTCTCTATTCTCCTTCTTTTCTTCTTTTTTTAAGAGTCAAAATGACTCTGTATATATTCTCTTCCTTCAATATGATTGGAAATTCAAATCATCAGATTTTAAGGAATATAATATTGACTTAAATCCTTCTTGGAACTGACATAGCCACCCAAACGATTTTGGCAGGTCCTTTCAAATTCCTTTTGCCGTAAAAGATGCCTTAGCATTAAATGTCAACGACACTTCTCCTTAGAATACGACAAAGTAAAGGAATATAATAAAGAGGGATATTATCCTTACTTGTCTGACTGAATATGTCCAAGAATATTGAATAGATCCGTTAAGATCGTCGATCTGAGTTCAGAGAATGTAAATATAATTGATCTGAAAGTATATTTAGTCGATCTGCACTTCTGGTTAATTTTAGTCGAACACAGACTGGAGTTCGTCGAACTCAGAATAAAATTAGTCGAACTGAACGCAGAAGTCAAAATCTGGCCGAAATATAAGCTTTTAGTCGAACTGGATCACTTTCGTCGAACGCAGGAAATACTTAGTCGAGCGCTGCACTTAGAAGGAATTCTTTGACCGCTGAGCTGAGACCATTTCATCGATCGCTGAGCTAAGAATTCTGTTCGTCGAGCGCCGTTCGACGAACGCAGAGAGCCGTTCGACGAACGCCGAACACTTAGCTTTTCTTTTGTTCTAGCTATTTTAGCAGCCTAAAACTATGACCCTTAAGACTTTACATTGGGGTCAACTTGGTCCTAATCATCAGATAGTGATCCTAGCCTAAATCAGAAATAGGGTTGTCCAACAGCTTATATGAGAATAATTAGCCAAGTTCTGTTCCATCATTATCCAAGTGTGTGCAAGTCAAAAGGAGTGCGTATTCCTCCAGGAAAAAGAATGAACATTGGAATCTTTTCCAAATGGACCAGGCAGATTCTGAAGTTTGGTCAAGCTCCAACCTCTCCTCCTCCCTCTCCAGCACCACAACATACAAAAATAGTTGCACCAGAAGTTCCTCCAGCATAAGTCACTCAACCAGTTCAACACAATATCATTCATAGTGAAGATACCATTGTACAATACATCCAGTACATTCCACCTGAACCAGCTCCAGAACCTACATCTCAACTTTCCCCTCAACTACAACAGCCATCCACCATAATTACAGACAGACAGTCTACTCCCATACCACAGTATCACATCTCTCCAGAAGTGTATCAACCCCACTCTCCTATCCACCAATATGTTCCAGACTTCCATGAGGACTTCACAGCAACACCTCATATCTCTACCTTACCTACTCCTTGCTTTGACTTTGAGCAAGTGATTTCAAAAGCAGTGGGACTAGCTACTAGTACTTTTGCTGATCTTCTGGCCTCTCAAGAAAGGAAGTTTAATAAGAAGTACTCCTAGATGGAGTCAGAACTACAAAAATCACAAGAGTCTCTTCTAGCATTTAAATCAATTGTGTCCTCCTCCTTGGTAACAAAAGAATTCTTAACCTCCCTGGTCAGTAAGGTTCAGAAGGGGGAGAACATTCAGGAGGAGTATATGCCTATAGTGGAGAAGAATCGGGAAGGGGGGAACTTTCATGAGGAATCCATTGGCCAGGAAAAAGAAAAGAATGTACAAGAAGAAATTGCCCCAAATGCTGATGTTCCAGATCCCAACACATTCACTGTTATTCAGACATGAATAGTTCAGGGGGAGTTCTTGCAAATCCTCAAGAAAATCAGGGGGAGGCGATGATTGCTAAAGCTACATCACTAAACCAGGAGGAGGTTATGATTGCTTCTACTCAGTGGGAGCCTCTAGAAGATGACCTGCTGGAAGAGGTGTCTAAGATTGCTAAGGAGGCTGCTCTGACTGCTGAACAGAATGCACAATCTCAGGGGAGCCTCCCAAAGAGAATGAAACCCATCAAGCAGTTGTCAGGATTCCTGAAGAAGAAGATAAGCCACTATAGTTTGCACCAAGGAACATAAAACCACAGAAAGTATTCTCAAGGAAGAGAAAAACTCCTGACAAAGAAAACTGAAGTCCAGGTATTCTGTAATTATGAACTATTAATGTCTCTGATGAAATAGTGAACTCTTACTTGACAATGCATAAAATGGTCTGTGATTCCAATCATTAATGTCTCTATTGTCTATATATAGGTGTTTATATTTGAGTTTGTGTCAAAACATGTTTGAAATCACTTACTTTATTTTGTAAAATTTGTTATGATAAATAGAAAGGGTAAAATGGTCATTAGATATCCTAGGATGTCACACTCACCTTAGAGTGTCAAGACTAGGTCAAGATATACACAAATTCAGTTGAGTTAAAACTTGCGTCGAATATAAGTCGATGCAACTTCGACTAGATGTCGACGTAACTCTGACTGAAAGTCGAAGAAACTCAATCAGCATGTTGAAGTATAAGTCAAGTCAACGCAACGTCGAAAGGAACTCGACGCAGAAGGAAGATCCTGTCAAAGCTATCTTAGAAGTTGACGCAACTTCGACTTCAATTTAACGCAGAAGATATAGTTCAAGTCCAAGTATTCAACTCGACGGTTACGTCGATAAGTAATCGACGCAATGTCGACATCTGAGTTTAGCCAGAGCTAAGAAGAAATTCAAAGCTAGTCCTATAAGAACTCAGAGGTGCGTTGATATGAAGAATGATGAAGTCGACGCAGTGCCGAATATAGTCTAAAATAGAAGCTTTTTCAGCTGTCCTTTTAATACCTTTTTAGAAGGTCCACACTACTGAAGACAGTTCTCCAACGGCTCGTTTATTGCCAAGAATGGAGTGGAGTATTCCAGAAGACAGCAAAAACATTCTTGGAATGTATTCAAATCAGATGGACGGGTCGAGAACGAAAGAAGAAAGGGAAATCAATTGTCCAAGAGGAATTCCTTTTCAGGACAGTCCAAAAGAAGAAAGAAATTCAAATTCCAATCATGGAGAATAAGTATGCTGCGAAAAGAAGAAAAACACAAGCATTAATTACATAATTTTTGTCTGTCGAATAGGGCTTCTCTCTTCTTCCTCCTTCAACCCTAAGAGACGAAAAAAAGATATCTCACTGCACAGGAAAAACAACACAGCTTCTTCTTCTTCTTCTTCTTCTTCATCACGCATCATCAAGTTTACATGAAGTGCTCATAGAATAAGGATCAAACAAATAACCTTTGCAATCATCACAATCATAAGCAAGGGTTCATTATATTCAGATCCAATGATAAATAGAAGCAGCAGTGAAATAGCTTCTGAAGACTTCTGAAAACAGAATTCTATTCTCCTCTTTCTTCTTTTCTTCTTCTTTATTCACCTTATGTAAAAGAGTTTAATTAATCTCTCTTTCAAAGGATTCAGTGGTTCTAAGAGTCTCCTTATCAAAAGACTCAGTGGTTTTAAGAGTCTCCTTATCAAAAGACTTAGTGGTTTTGAGAGTCTCCTTATCAAAAGACTCAGGCATAGTTAGTGCAATCCTATCAGGGAGGTAGAAGAGTGGACTACCTACATTTTGGGGAACCACTATAAAAATCCTGTGTCTTCTGGATTGAATTTTCTGTGCTGTCCATCTTTACTGTTTTATGTATTTACATTTCCTGCATTTCCATTATTCTGTTTTGGTATTGTTGAGTGCATAATACTTAGTAGTTTTTATTGTGTGTGCACATTTAGGGTAGAATGTTTTAAATCTCTATTCACCCCCCTCTAAAGAATACTCAAAGGCAGACTGTGCACTTTCACCGGGGTTGTCTTATTATTTTTGATGTACTTTTGTGTCATATGCAGGATCGTCACATAGGGACACTCATTGGAACTGGTCGTCGTCGTAGTAATGTTTATATGCTTGACCATCTCCGACTTCCTTCACCCACTTAGCTACCAGCTTCCTATGTTGCATCTCCCATCTGTCTTTAGTCAGTTAGCTTCCCGCTTGGCTATCCTATTTTGTTCGTCAGGGTATCTTAGGTCGTATGTCTATTGATCGCTCGCACACATGTATAAGTTGTAAGCTTGGTAAACAGATACAACTCCCATATTGATCCAGCAAGTATCGATCATCATTTCCTTTTGCTTTAGTTAATTGTGATGTATGGGGTCATGCCCCCTTTATTTCAAAAGGTGGTAATCGTTATTTATGCTATTTTTGTTAATGATTTATCATGTTATACATGGGTTTACATGATGCATTTTCATACTGATTTCTTTTGGATTTACGTTGATTTTGTCTCCATGGTGCGTACTCAGTTCTACATATCTATCTGCACATTTCGCTTCGATTCAGGTGGAATACTTGTCACATGCTTTTCGTGATCTTTTGGACTCTCATGGTACTCTACCTCAGCTCTCCTGTCTTGGTGCTCATTCTCAAAATGGCACCGCAGATAGGAAGCATCGTCATATCATTGAGACGGGACATATTCTCCTTATTACCTCTCATATGCCTCCACACTTCTAGGCTGAGGCCATATCCACTGCTGCCTATCTTATTAACCTCCAGCCATCCACTTTCCTATAAGGTAGTAATCCCGATGAGCGTCTATTTGGTCATCCTCCTCGATATGACCACCTACGTATGTTTGGTTGTCTATGCAATGTTCTTATTACTCCTCGTGAGTGCACCAAGATATCTACTCAGTCCACAACTTGTGGTTTCCTTGGTTATAGTCATGAGCACAAGGGCTATAGATGTTATGACCCTATAGCTCATCGTGATCGTATCTCCCAATACGTTACTTTTGTTTAAGACCGACCCTTTTTTATTTCATCCTCGTCTTCGTCTCCTTTTTCCTCTCCTCACATTTCCACCACAGTTGATGTCATTCTTCTTCTCTCCATACCACTGCATGTGTCGCCCTCCTCTGAGTTACCTCACACTCAGTCTCCATCAGGGTCACCATCTTATGTTTTTCTTCTTGAGTAATCTCCACAGTCTCTTGACCTTCCTGTTCCGTTTCATGTCCCTGCTCTTACTCAACACTATACTCGGCACTATATTCGGCGGTCTTGTCCTATAGATGCGCCATCTACCCCTTTGCATCCAGCCTTTTCCAATGATATACATGTGTATGATCCTCCAGCATAATGCTACCCCACTTGTGATTGACACCCACCCGATCGTCTTAACCTTTCTACTAAGCTGCTTGATCTACTAGTCCTTGACTTATCAGCCCTTCTAGTGACTACTTGTGGTGTTCTAGAGCCTAGTACCTATAGGGAGGCTATCCTGATTCCTGAGTGGTATTCTGTCATGTCTGAAGAGGTGAGTGCTTTGGAGAGCACTTCTACATGAGATCTAGTTTCATTACCTTCTGGTGCAGTCCCTATCACATGCAAGTGGGTCTTCAAAGTGACGACTAACTTGGATGGCATAGTGGAGAGATACATGGCCTAGTTGTTGGCCCATGGTTTTAGCAGGAGCACAGATGGGACTATAATGAGACCTTCGCCCATGTGGCCCAGATGACTAGTATCAGGACCCTCATTGTTGTTGCAGTTGTCCGTCAGCGGTCCTTATTTTAGCTCGATGTAAAAAATGCTTTTCTTCACGGTGACTTGCAATAGGAGGTGTACATTCTTCCTCCCACAAACCTTCCTATTGCTCCTGGCCTTGTCTGTCATCTCCATCGAGCACTTTATGGTTTCAAGCAGTCTCCTCGAGCCTGGTTTGAGCATTTTAGTTATGCAGTTCCTGCGGCTAGTTTTTATCCTAGTCACTATGATCCAGCTTTGTTTGCCTACTCTTCATCACAGGGTCGGACCCTTCTCCTGTTATATGTGGACAACATGATTATTACTAGTGACGATGCCTCTCATGTTGAATTTGTCAAACATCACCTTCAACAATAGTTTCAGATGATTGATCTCAGCACACTGCGTTACTTCTTGGGCATCGAGTTCTCTGCTACTCCTACTAGCTACCAGTTATCTCAGCAGCACTACACCTCAGACTTACTGGCACATGTTGCACTGTCTGACTCTCATACTAATGCTACTCCCATGCAGCTCCACTTTTAGCTGCATCCAGATGAGGGCTCTCCTCTTTCCGATCTGACATGATACCGCCATTTGGTTGGGAGCCTGGTTTACCTCACCATTACTAGACCTGACATTGCCTTTGTTGTTCATATGCTGTGTCAGTTTAGAGTGCTCCCACATAAGTTCACTATGCTCACCTGCCGTGTGTTCTTTGATATCTTCGTGTTACTATGACTCGTGGTCTATTCTACCCTCGAAGCAGCTCTCTCCAGTTACAAGCATATTCTGATGCTACATGGTCCAGTGATCATGTTGATCGTCGTTCTGTCACCAATTTTTGTCTCTTATTGGGCTCTTCATGTTGGAGTTTCCATGGTGATCTGGAAGTGGTCAAATATCTAGTCTCACTGCCATCGCGATATGAGCCTATGGAGTCACACACAAGAGTGTTTGGAGAAATTGGAGGAAGAATCGTGTTGACATGTGTTCGGAACAAAGTTCGTTCAACGAATTCAAAAATGCGTTCGACGAACGGCTATTATAGCGCGTTCGTCGAACGGCTATGTAGTGCATTCCTCGAACGGCTATTATAGCGCGTTCGTCGAACAACTATTAATGCGCGTTCGTCGAACGGCTACTATAGCGCGTTCGTCGAACGACTATTATAGCGCGTTCGTCGAACGACTACTATAGTGCGTTCGTCGAACGGCGATTATAGCGCGTTCGTCGAACGGCCATTGTAGTGCGTTCGACGAACGGCTAGCGCATTCGATGAACGGCTAGCGCATTCGACGAATGCTAGCCAGTTCATCGAACGTAGTATTCGACTTTAATTAAAATCGTATGTGTAGATAGCCTCTCTCTTTTCGTCTGGGTATATAAAGGATGTGATTCTTTTGACCTATGGATGCGATCTATTTTGCGAGAAAAACTGAGAGCGACGGAAGAGTTCCGCCAAAAGGTTTTTGACGGAAGAGTTCCGTCCCACTGCCGCTGACGCCGCCTCTTCCTGTAATCGGACCTAGCAGTCCTTGGATGACGCTGAGGGTTTTCTCCTTCTCCGACCCAAAACTTGTTGGACAAGAAGTTTGGGGTTCTCCTTCGCTCGTGTGGACTGCTATAGAGGCACAAATACATTTTCTGTGCTAGGAACTCAACCACATGATTTTGAATCTGCCATTGGAGCATCTTGGTTGAGTATCGACTCAATCCCCTTCAGGTATATTGCAATATGTTGCTTTACTTATTTCTTGAATCATGAAATCGCAAGATCCTTAATTCTTTTGGGTTGTTCTAGTTTATTTTATTCCGCTGCGCATATGTGATATGCTATCCACTTATTGTATAGAAAACCCAACAGTGGTATCAGAGCCAGGTTTGCAATCAAGTGCGTGTAAATTGGGATTTTAGAAGCGTTCTACATGCCCTGATTTCTTCTTGGAACCCCGCCAGGAACGCATGTGATTGCATTGCGATTTCATTGTTTCAGAAATTGTTTCTCCTTTGCAGTAACCGTCCCTCTAATTGGTTTGTGAAACCAAATGTCTTAGATTTTGAATCTGACATTGAGAGATGAGCTTGTCTACTGCATAAGTGGAGTTGTTTTTTGCCTATTTCAAATGCATGTAAATCTGGAGATTTGGAAGTGTTCTAAATGCTCAGATTTAGCCCTTTCTATCATAACGTTGATAATTTTATTTTGTGCACATCTGAGATGTATTTGGTTTATGAATGTTGTAACTTTGTAAATGTTCACATTGACAAATTGTTAATCATTTTTATAAAAATCCCTTATCCAATATTAAGTATATGGATGCCTTCCGATGGATGACACTCTTCCTGCCTCGATCGATGAAGTGTGGGCTTGCCAAAGCAAGGTGCATTAATCTATCTTGGTAAGGGTGCGAGCGGATAATTGTGATATCCCACTGTCGACATCGGGTCCAACTTAACTAGGTGACCTCAAAAGTTGAGTGCCTAGAGGCGTTGGGTTGGCATGCACCATATGATGGATGTGAATAAAGAGTTATTCACCAACCATACAAGAGTTGCATAGTGATGCAATTAGCAAGTGTTGCCTACCTAAATAATCGCATTATGAGAGGAACGCCAAAGCTGACTTGTTGTGTTGGTGAAATACGGATCTTGTCCACTAAGAGAGTAGCTCGCAATAGTAATCAAATAGTAATGAGAAGAAAAATTAGTCTAAGTAAATATGCGTCAAATAGTAATCGACGCAACGTCGAAGTATAGTCGACGTTCCTCTCAGAATGAGTCGAAGTAACTTTAGACAGAATTCGACGTAACCTAAGTCGACGTTACTCTGACTTCTAGTCGACGAACCCAGTAAAGTTGACGCACCCAGTAAAGTCGACGCACCTTAGTCGACGCTCCTTCCATATTCTCCTCTCGACGTCCAGCCAGGCTAAAATCGACGCTTTCGTCGAATAGTAATTGACGCACGTCGATTTCTATGACAGATTCAAAAACACGCCAGATCTCTTTCCTTCTTTCTGTAGATCTGAATTTTATGGAATGGTATTATTCTTTTATAGCCGTTCTGAATCAGTCTTTCCTTCTAAATTGATTCTTGACTTATTTGATTAAGTTTATTATGGATTTTATTTGAAAACAGAATGATCTCTTTCCTTCTACAGAAATATTGATTATAGAAACTTTTCTCTCTTACTATTTCTCGGACTGCTAATTGATTATTCTCCTATAGCATCATTTGAATAAACAGAGCAATAAATAAGAAGGAGGTCGGCAGAGAATAACAAGAAGTGATCCACTCCATCCATTTGAAAAAGAGGAAAAGCTCCCAAGAGAAAAGTGAGAAAGCTGAGAGAAGTGATAGTGTGCTGAAGCAAACAACAAGCCTTCTTCTTCTTCTCCTTCTGAAGCCATACTGCTGCAATTTCTGATAGCTCTCACCTAAAGAGAGAAAGTCTTATAATCTCCTTCTCACTATAAAAGAGAGATTACATTCACTACACTTGTGCTTCTAATATTCTTGCTAGGAAGAAGATTCTCTCTTGTTTAAATTGTTTTTCTTATTCTTCTTCTTCTTCTTATTCTTATTTCATTTTCAAACAAGTGTAAAAGAGTTTTTAGAATCTCTCTTCAAAAAATTCAGTTGTAGTGGTTCTAGGAGTCTCCTTATCAAAAGACTCAGGCTAGTTCTAAGAGTCTCCTTATCAAAAGATTCAGTACAAGATAGTGAATTCCTACCAAGGGGGTAGTAGAGTGGAGTACCCAAAGTTTGGGGAACCACTATATTTCTTTGTGTTGTGCTGTGATTTTCATTTTGCTATTTCTTTCTTTATTTACTTAATTCTTGTTGGTGTGTGGGAAGCTTAACTCTGAGATTATTACATATATATATACATATATATATATATATATATATATATATACGAGTGACAGTGCACGGGGGGCCCCCCGTGCTCCGCGCGACAGTACTCTACGCGCACCCGCACCCGGCGGCCTTCGTCCACAACCAACGGCCTTCGAGTGACAGTGCACAGGGTCCCCTTGTGTCCGGCGCGACAGTACCCTGCACGCCCCCCGGCAGGCTTCGCCCGCCCCCGGCACGCACGCAGTTATATATAATTTATTTTTCTTTTTCTTTTTTAAATAAAAAAAAAATGAAATTGAATATATATTATATATATAATATTATTTGTTATATATATTATATCTAAATTAAATGTAATTTATAATTTTATATATATACATTATAATATATATATTAAATGTAATTTATAATTTTATATATATACGTTATAATTTTTTTACAGAATTTTTTTTTTAAAACGAAGTCCGCCGCCCTGCCATTGCCGTCCGCCGCCGCCGCCACCGGAGCCACCGCCGGCCTGACCGGACCCCACCTCCGAGGTCGCCGGACCCCGGCGAACTGGGCCTCACTGTCAGGGCCACCGCCGCCGGTGACCCTGCCGGACCGCCGCCGGACCTACCCCGCCTAGTTCGTCGGGGTCCGGCGAACTCGGCGGTGGGGTCCAGTCAGGCCGGCGGTAGCTCCGGTGGCGGCGGAGGCGGTCGGCAAAGGGGGGAGGCGTGAAATCGGGTTTTGATCGGGAGGAGAGGAGGCTGAAAAATCTTATATTGTTATTCGCAGGCCAGGTAATTTCGAATATGGCTATTTGCAGCCCAGATCACCGGGATCGAACGGCTAAGATTCAATCTGCGGTTCTATTTGAGCCTCAAATGGTCCTATAAGTTTTCCTTTATATAATATAGATATATATATGTATATATTTGTTAACTTTGCACAAAACATTTTTAAAATCTCTATTCACCCCCCTCTAGAGAATTCTAGTGAGGTTAACTATGCACTTTCAATTGGTATTAGAGGGAGGTTGATCTAAAAGGGATAACTCCTTGATCAAAAAGATCCTACCTCTTATATATATATATATATATATATATATATATATATATATATATTTCTAAAAACTATTTTTCACATGGCACAAATCAAAGATTATGCTTCCACCAGACCACCAATTTGCAACCTTCAAAAGTTTGCACTTTGGAAAACAAGAATTAAAATTTATCTAAACTCTATTGATGGAGAATTATTTGATGTTATTATGACAGGTCCTCCCAAGCCATTCAGGAAGGACTCAAGTGGAAAGGTCACACAAACACTTGCTCCAAAGGCTGAATGGACAGATGAAGAAAAGAAAGCCCAAGCATGTGATGCCAAGGCTATGAATATCTTAGTCTCAACCCTCTCAGATGAAATCTTCCAAAAGATTGCTGAATATGAGTCAGCTAAGGAAATATGGGAAGCTCTCACTAAAATGGTAGAAGGGAGTGTTGATGAGAGAAAGGATAAAAAGGCATTACTCATCTCTCAATTTGAAAACTTCCAGAAGAAAGACAGTGAAAGTGTTGCTGACATGTATGCCAGATTCAGCCTCATAATAAATGAGTTAAGAACACTTGAGAAGGACATATCTATCACTGAGATAAATGACAAACTGCTAACTTGCTTCCCTAGCTCTCGGGACTCAAGAATTTGGCCAATCAGAGACTCCAGAAGCCAAAAAGAAATCTCAACAGATGTCCTATTGGGTAAATTAAGATCTTATGAACAATTGTTGAAAACAAGAGCTGAGAAAGAAGAAAAAGAAAAGACTCCTTCACTCTCAAAGGAGAAGAGTATTGCTTTAAAGGCTACTGCAGGTGAACCCTCTACAAGTGATGAGGAGTTGATCAGTCTACTGGCCAGAAAGTTCAAGAAGTGGATCAAAACAGAAGGATCCAGAAGGAGAGACCCAAAAACCATGTATGATAAAACTCCTACTAAAGAGATTATATGTTACTCTTGTAGAAAACCTGGACACATTGCACCTGAATGTCCTAAAGAAATCAGTAATAAGAAAGATCTGAAAAGAACAGATCTAAAGAAGAAAAAGAGAGAGAAAGGATTCATTGCTCAATCATGGAGTGACTCAGAATCTGAAGGAAGTACCTCATCTGAAGATGATCAAGAAGAGGGAAAGCAAGAGGAAACCTGTTTGATGGCTACTGAGAAGCCTGAAGTTACATCTCTGGTAAATATATTTGATGATATAGATTTTTCTTCTACTGATTTCAAAAACAGTTTCAAAGAATTTTGTTTAGATCTAGTCAAATCTGAGAAAGAAATAAAAGAACTAAGAAATGAATTAAAAAATCTCAAACAAATGAATACACAATATATAAACTATGAGCTCAGTCTAGGACTCTCAGAGGAGCAACTAGATAAAATCAATACTGAAAATCAAGCACTGAGAAATGAGCTAGCAAAGGCAAAAGCCTTTGAAGATTCTCTAAATGCCAGAAGTCAAAAGCTCAAGAATATCTCTGAAAATCTCACTGATAGATTTAGACAACTAGAGTATAATACTGATTTAGAACCTAGACCTCAATCATCCAGCAAATCTATCTGGAGACATCATATCCACTTCACTAAGAAGAATCATCTAATAGGAGAAAAATCACAAGAAAATCCAGAAACAACTACTATTTTAAATAAAAATAATTTCACGATATATGAAGGAATCCTAGGTAAATATCCTCAGAAAAGAAATAAACCTGCATCGAGTCATTATCAACGTGCGTCGAATTCTACTCGACGCAACTTAAATTATGCATCGATTACTAATCAACGCATACGCCAAAATACGTCGAAACCCAACCGACGCAACTTCTCCCATGCTCCGACTAAAAGTGAACACAGAATGAAGGAAGCGTCGACTTCTACTCGATGCAACTATGAACATACGTCGAATTCCTATCGACGCAACCAATCTGACAGAAATCTCTCTTCTTCCAAAAAGTCTTCTCAATCCATTTCCTTTTATTATGAAAGCTATTTCTGCAATATTACTAAAGTCAGTTGGTATGATAAACCAACACTCCTAAAGAAGAAAGGGTATTCTGAAAAACCCACTTACTCTTTCATTGAATATTTTACTGTTGGGAGGAAGGGACCCCAACTTAGCAGGGTCCAAGCTAATGTTTAAATTTTATATGCAGATGCATCACATCTCCAGGCTGGTGTGGTACTTGGACAATGGATGCTCCATGCACATGACAGGGTTCAAAAATCAATTAACCAACTTTGAGGATAGACATGGACCACCTGTGACTTTTGGAGACTCTAGCTGTGGGCAAACCAGTGGCTTTGGAGATTTCAAAGAAGGGAAAGTGACCTTCAAGAATATGGTAGTAGTCAAAGGACTAAAGCACAATCTGATAAGTATAAGTCAGATATGTGACAATGGTAAGTATGAGGTAAAATTCACCAATCTATTTTGCCATGTTATTGATGTCATGACTAGTGCCATTATACTTAATGGAGTTAGAAAAGGGAAAGTATATATAGTATATTTTGGCTCCACACACACAGAGATTTGTTTGTTCAACAACATTATTGATAAAAGTGAATTATGGCATAGGCGGCTGGGCCATTTAAACTATAAAACTATTAGTGAATTAGCAAAAAATAACCTAGTCAGAGGCATACTAAAGGGTAGGTACTCTAAGGACTCTCCTTATAGACCCTGCCAACTAGGAAAACAGACCAAATCATCCTTCAAACAAATTAGTAAGGATTACTCCCCTAGGATTCTCTACCTACTACACATGGATCTTTTTGGTCCTATTTCCACTCAGAGCTTAGGAGGAAAGTCTTATACCCTAGTCATTGTGGATGACTATTCTAGATTTAGCTGGGTATTCTTTCTAAGGGCTAAGTCTGAAACCCACAAGATTCTCTCAAGGTTCATAAGACAGATTCAATCTGAATTCAATACTCATGTTTCCATTATCAGAAGTGATCATGGGACTGAATTTGAAAATCAGTTAGTCTGTAGTTTCTGTGAGGATGAAGGTATCAAACAAAGCTTCTCAGCACCTAGAATCCCTCAACAAAATGGAGTTGCTGAAAGAAAGAATAGGACCTTAATTGACTCAGGAAGAACTTTGCTTGCAGAGTCAGGATTACCAAAAACCTTCTGGGCTGAAGCAGTCAACACTGCAAACTATGTTCTAAATAGAAGCCTCATACACAAAGCTAAGTTGAAAACTCCATATGAGCTTCTGAAGGGAAAAACACCCATTGTGAAATACTTTAAGATTTTTGGATGTACTTGCTTTATACTAAACAATGGGAAAGATCATCTTGCCAAGTTTGACAAGAAGTCTGATGATGGGATATTTCTAGGGTACTCATCATCTAGTAAAGCTTATAGGTGCTATAACAGGAGAACTCTCAAAATTGAAGAATCCATGTGTTGGGACTTGCGGGTCAGCAATGCCCCAGTGTTGCGGCACTAGTCGAATCAGAAGGGCGTGTCCCCTGAGAGCCTAACTGGCTTCCCTGTGGATCTGCCCGAGGATAGCCAGCTCTATAAAGGAGTGGTGGCGCCTCACCAAATAGACCGGTCTTTTGGTGCAGTTGGTTGCGCTATGTCCCTACAAGTGGTATCAGAGGAGGTCACGAGTTCGAAACCCCGGAGTCGTTGCTGGGGGGGGGGGGGGGGGGGGTGATTCTTGGGACTTGCGGGTCAGCAATACCTCCAGTGTTGTGGCACTAGTTGAATCAGAAGGGCGTGTCCCCTGAGAGCCAAACTGGCTGCCCCGTGGATCTGCCCGAGGATAGCCAGCTCTATAAAGGAGTGGTTGTGCCTCACCAAATAGACCGGTCTTTTGGTGCAGTTGGTTGCGCTATGTCCCTACACCATGCATATTATATTTGATGAAACTAACATGCTGTTTAAGGTGGAGGAAACTTCCACCAATCCTTTTCCACAGGAAAACAGCTCCATAGAGATTCAGCTTGAACAACTGACTCTAGAGAACACAGACACTGGGAAAGAAAACCATCTACAAGAACCAAGTGAGGAGTCTGAACAGGAACATGAAGAAGATTCTGAAAAGAGCAATCCAAACCAACTCCCACAAGAGAACGTGGTTCAAGAAGAACAGGTGGACAACGATCCCACTATTAATGAGGAAGAAGAGACTCTGACAAATCCATTCAGGACAGGAATCAATATGAAAAATCATCCTCAATCCCAAGTAATTGGAGACCCCAATACTGGAGTAAGAACAAGACACCAAGTCTCCAATGGGATGATGCTCCAATGTTTCTTATCACAAGTCGAACCAAAGAAGTTTGAAGAAGCAAATTGTGATCCTCACTGGATTATAGCCATGCAAGAAGAACTAAGCCAATTTGAGAGAAACAAAGTATGGAACTTAGTTGAGAGACCAAGAAATTACCCAGTTATTGGTACAAAGTGGGTATACAGAAACAAACTAGACTCCACTGGAGTAATTATCAGGAACAAGGCAAGACTTGTAGCACAAGGATACAGACAAGAAGAAGGAATAGACTACAACCAAACCTTTGATCCAGTAGCCAGACTGGAAGCAATCAGACTTTTTCTTGCCTATGCAGCTTTCATGAAGATGAAAGTCTACCAGATGGATGTCAAGAGTGCTTTTCTGAATGGTGACCTTCAAGAAGAAGTGTATGTGGAGCAACCACCAGGTTTTATCAATCCCTCCTCTCCTAACTTTGTTTATAAATTTAACAAAGCTCTTTATGGTCTTAAGCAAGCCCTTAGAGCTTGGTATGAAACTCTCTCCAACTTCCTGATAGAAAACTCTTTTGAAAGGGGTAAAGTAGATAAAACACTTTTTACTAGAACCCACAAGAATAAACTCCTTCTTGTTCAAATCTATGTAGATGACATCATCTTTGGCTCAACTCATCCCAAACTCTGTAAAAGATTTGCTAATCTAATGCAATCTAAATTTGAAATGAGTAATATAGGAGAACTCTCTTATTTCTTAGGGCTACAAGTAAAACAAAGTTGTGAGGGGATCTTTATCTCACAATCTAAATACACTAAAGAATTAATCAAAAAGTTTGGTATGGAATCAGCATCTACTATGAAAACTCCTATGGCAACTAATGCCATTGTAGAAAAGGATGATAAGGGAAAATCAGTAGATCAAAAAACCTATAGGGCAATCATAGGATCCCTTCTCTATTGAACAGCTAGCAGACCTGACATTATGTTTGCCACCTGCATATGTGCTAGATTTCAGGTTGATCCAAAAGAATCCCATCTCTCCTCTGTAAAAAGGATTCTTAGATACTTAAAAGGAACACCTGGACTAGGTTTATGGTACTCAGCAGAAACAAACTTTGAATTAACAGGTTTCTCAGATGCAGACTATGCTGGATGTAGGGTTGATATAAAGAGCACATCTGGCACTTGTAAATTCCTAGGTGATAGACTAATATCATGGTTCAGTAAGAAACAAACTTCAGTCTCAACCTCAACAGCTGAAGCTGAATATATAGCTGCTGGGAGCTGTTGTTCACAAATCCTATGGATGCAAAATCAGCTTCTTGACTATAAATTGGAAGTCAATAACTCTAAAATCTATTGTGATAGTTCTAGTGCTATATCCATAGCATCCAACCCAGTCCTTCATAGTAGAACCAAACATATTGAGATCAGACATCACTTTCTTAGAGACAATGTAGAAAAAGGCAAGATAACCTTAGAATATATTCCTACTGACAGTCAAAGAGCAAACATTTTCACCAAACCCTTGGATGAGACTAAGCATACTTACTTCATCAACACCTTAGGTATTCTTGATGGAAGCTTGTAAACATCATTGTTGGGCAAATCTAAAAGAGGTCAGAAAAACTAAGAGAGCACTTAAAGATACGTCGATTACCTATCGACACACCGTCGAGAAGAACACAACGCTGGCATTGATTTCATACAGACAAAGACACATCGATCCCTTCTCGATGTACCGTCGACTTGCTATCGATGCAAATCTGCGAACACGTCAACAGGACACTAGGCTGACAAAAATTCGACGGATCATCGACTCCATATCGACGCATGCGTCGACTTCATGATAAAACTGGAAACAAATATTTCCTTCTTCTTTTGACGATTGGATTACCTAATATACCTTGATTTTTGTTTCCTTTTCGACATTTCACCTTCTTTAAATAATACCTCTTATTTCATAACTCATACTCTCCCAAACCGCCAAAAACATCGTCTTCTCCCTTTCTCGCTACATCAATGGCGCCAACTTCTGTTCAATCTGCCATCATCAAAGTGATAAACGATGCCCTGGAAAACCTCTTGAATGAATTTCAAACAAGACTGAATAATTTCTCCAACGAATGTGCCGCAATTCTAACCACTTGTGAAGCCAAACTGGCCGTCCTCTCTGCTTTTCTTCCTGAGCTTCATGTTCTTCTTCAAGAACAACATTTGTCGCCAAAAAGGTTTACATCCTTTCTGCAGGATATAAACCAGGGGGAGAGTTTCTCCAGAAACCCCTCTATTCAGGTTCTCTATTCTCTTAAGCTCAGGGCTAACTCTTCTCCAATCTCTAAATATTATCTCTAAGTATTAAACCAACTTCATTTCTTACCATTGGCTCAAATCTTCTCCACTCACTCTGATTACACCTTCAACAAACCCTTTGGTGAATCCTCATCCTACCATACAGAAGGAGACCATGCTGTGGATTCAACATTCAGAGTAGATGCCCCATATGTTCAGGGTGAGATTACTGTAGTAAAAAATATAGCAGTCCAGGGGGAGGAAGAAGCAGCCAATTCTGATGACTGGAAAGGGCAAGTCTGGATTGATGCACCCCCTTGTGTGGAAGAATATCAGCAACACTCTCCTGGCTTCTCTGCCAGTTATATCAAACAGAGGACACCCCTACTTGAGGATATTCCTCCACAAGAAATTGAATGAGTAAAGCATTCCTCAGCAGAGTCTACCCCACATGAGGACATTCTGCCTCCTGTTACAGAACAAACTCCTCCTCCTACAAAAGTTCCTTCTCCACCTTCTCCTTCTAAAGAGAAAACTACATCTCCACCTCTGCCTCTACCACCACATCAACCTCCTTCTCTACCTACATCTCCACCTCTGCCTCTACCACCACTTCAACCTCCTTCTATACCTCCTCTACTACCTTTACCTCCACAAATCCTACCTAGGGAAAGACCAAGATGACAAATGAAAAGAAAAAGAGAAGTCATCCCTCATTGGCAAAAAATCTCCAAAGAAGAAAGGAAAGATTATGCAAAGGAAAAGAAATACAGAAAAGCTTGTGAGGAGATAAAGAGGTTTGAAAAGATGCCTAATATCACTCCTGACAGTCCTATAAAGGAGTACAATGACACTGAAATGGAAAAGAGGCATGAAGAAATAAGAGAAAGAGACTTGTATGAATTTGAAGCAGCAATGAAAGAGACAGTGGATAAGAGGAATGTCTGGATGGAAAAGATCAAGAAGGGGATGACCAAAGAATAGATTCTTGCTGAATCTTCCATCAAACTTCCAAAGAAATGGTTTGATGTTGAAGCATATCAAAAGAAAAATCCTCAGGCAGGGCTTATCCTAGACAAAGGACAAAAGCACAAAAGTGGTGTAGGGTGTTCAAAAAATGACTACATTCCCTATAAGAAGCCTGAAAAACCAAAAGGATTATACAAATGGCATGATTCAACCTGGAAAGGGAAAGAAAAGATGCATGAGATCCCTGAGAAACAGGAACCAGAGAAGAAAAGAAAATATAGGCCCAAGGTTGACAACAAGGGACCATATGAGCCCAAATCTACACAAAAGAAACCTCAAAGCATTACAATTGAAATGATTGATGAAAAGGCAGCAATTATCATTAGCAAGGGCTATTCCATAAATGACACTCTCCCTGATGCTGAAAAGATCCTGACAAAACTGCATACAATTATAAAAAATGTTCAGGAACACCCTGATAGAGCCAGGACCTACATTTTTGAAGCTATTGAACAGTTATCTAAGAAACTTTACTCTGACTATGTTAATTTCATGTATAACAAGAATTTCTTAGTTTAAAACCTTGAGAAAGATACTTACCTATTATATTATTTCTCTTTCTATTTTCTTCTGATTTCCTAAATATCTCTTCTCTATAAATATGTTTTGATGTGTTGATTAAAAGCTGATAAAATTTCTCTCTGAATAGGGTTAAGACAAATAGGGGGAGATTGTTGGGAAAATGATTTATCTTAACCCCTAGAAATGAGAAGAAAAGGAAGAAAAATTAGTCTAAGTAAATATGCGTCGAATAGTAATCGACGCAACATCGAAGTATAGTCGTCGTTCCTCTCAGAATGAGTCGAAGTAACTCTAAACAGAATTCGATGTAACCTAAGTCGACGTTACTCTGACTTCTAGTCGATGCACCCAGTAAAGTCGACGCACCTTAGTCGACGCTCCTTCCATATTCTCCTCTCGACGTCCAGCCAGGCTAAAATCGACGCTTACGTCAAATAGTAATCGACGCACATCGATTTCTATGACAGATTCAAAAACACGCCAGATCTCTTTCCTTCTTTCTGTAGATCTGAATTTTATGGAATGGTATTATTCTTTTATAGCCGTTCTGATTCAGTCTTTCCATCTAAATTGATTCTTGGCTAATTTCATTAAGTTTATTATGGATTTTATTTGAAAATAGAATGATCTCTTTCCTTCTACAGAAGTATTGATTATAGAAACTTTTCTCTCTTACTATTTCTCTGACTGCTAATTGATTATTCTCCTAAAGCATCATTTGAATAAACAGAGCTATAAATAAGAAGGAGGTCGGCAGAGAATAACAAGAAGTGATCCACTCCATCCATTTGAAAAAGAGGAAAAGCTCCCAAGAGAAAAGTGAGAAAGCTGAGAGAAGTGATAGTGTGCTGAAGCAAACAACAAGCCTTCTTCTTCTTCTCCTTCTGAAGCCATACTGCTGCAATTTCTGATAGCTCTCACCTAAAGAGAGAAAGTATTATTATCTCCTTCTCACTATAAAAGATATATTACATTCACTACACTTGTGCTTCTAATCTTCTTGCTAGGAAGAAGATTCTCTCTTGTTTAAATTGTTTTTCTTATTCTTCTTCTTCTTATTCTTATTTTATTTTCAAACCAGTGTAAAAGAGTTTTTAGAATCTCTCTTCAAAAAATTCAGTTGTAGTGGTTCTAAGAGTCTCCTTATCAAAAGACTCAGGCTGGTTCTAAGGGTCTCCTTATCAAAAGACTCAGTACAAGATAGTGAATTCCTACCAAGGGGGTAGAAGAGTGGAGTACCCAAAGTTTGGGGAACCACTATATTTCTTTGTGTTGTGCTGTGATTTTCATTTTGCTATTTCTTTCTTTATTTACTTAATTCTTGTTGGTGTGTGGGAAGCTTAACTTTGAGATTGTTACATATATATATATATATATATATATATATATTTGTTAACTTTGCACAAAACATTTTTAAAATCTCTATTCACCCTCCTCTAGAGAATTCTAGTGAGGTTAACTGTGCATTTTCAACCTTATTAAATAAAATTGTATTTTGAAATATAATACTAAAATATATATTTTGCATTATTTTGTAGATCTTCCATGGCAAGTGGATCTCACTCCACCTTGTCCCTGAGAGCTATCCTTGAGAAGGACAAGCTCAATGGGACTAACTTCCTTGACTGGTATAGAAACCTGAGAATTGTTCTCAGGTAAGAGCGTAAGCTCTATATCTTGGAAGAGGATCCCCCACCAGAGCCGACCGGGAACCCATCCCATGCCGACAGAGATGCTTATAAGAAGTATCAAGATGAATCCCTAGATGCCGAATACCTCATGCTCGCTACCATGACCTCTGAGCTTCAGAAGAAACATGATACCATGTGTGGCTTTGAGATTATCGAGCACCTGAAGAAAATGTTCCAATGGCTGGCTCGACTCATCACTAAGGCTTTATTTCAGTGTAAAACGGGAGCAAGGGACCCAGTGGGAACTCATGTACTAAAAATGATTGGGTACATTGAGAACCTTCAGAGACTGGGGTTTACTTTAAGCCAAGAGTTGGCTACTGATTTGATCCTGCAATCGTTGCCGGACAGTTACGAGCAGTTTGTCTTGAACTATAACATGAATGAGATAGATAAGACACTACCCGAGCTCCTAGGCAAGTTAAGAACTGCCGAGAGTAACATGAAGAAGACCAAGCTTGCTAGCCCCATATTGATGCTGCATAAAAGCAAGGCCAAGGCCAAGGGATTCAGGAAGTCTAAGGTGGTACCTAAGTCTTACCTTGATCCCAAGTCTTCTACACTGAAAAAGATGTGATTGGCTAAAGAAATAAATTTCCACCACTGCGGTAAGGCAGGGCATTGGAGAAGGAACTGTCGCCTCTACATCGAGGATCTGAAGAAGAAGGGAAGCGTGACTTCCACTTCAGGTATTTTTGTTATAGAAATTAACATGTCAGCTCCTTCATCTTGGGTATTGGATACCAGATGTGGTTCTCACCTTTGTACGAGTGTGCAGGAACTGACAAAGAGAAGACTGCTTGGTAAAGGAGAGGTGGACCTGCGCGTTGGAAATGGAGAAAGAGTTGCTGCCATTGCCGCAGGATTGTACCATCTTTCCTTGCCCACTAGGCTTATTATTGAACTTGATAATTGTTATTTTGTTCCTGCTATAACTAGAAACATCATTTCTATTTCATGTTTGGACAAGATTGGTTTTACTTTTATTATTAAGAACAATTGTTTTTCTATCTATAAGAATGATGTTTGTTATGGTGTTGCTCAAATGTTTAATGGTTTGTATGTTTTGAACATAAATCATCCAATTTATAACATAAAAAATACCAAACGACTAAAAACTAATGACTCTAATCCTACATATCTCTGACACTGTCGTCTAAAAATATTCAGCAAGACTGCAAAGGATAAAACGACTAAAAACTAATGACTTCATTTTTAAACACCTCTTCAAGAAAATAAAAACTAATTAACATGTCTGCTCCTTCATCTTGGGTAATGGGATTCGGTGTACGGGAATGGGATCCAGTGTGCGGTGGTTACAGGCTTTCCCATAAATAGAGGGGGAACCCATCATTTGAATGAATATTTCTTGAAGAGGTGTTTAAAAATGAAGTAGATAACCAACTGGGAAAGAGGATAAAAGCACTCTGATCTGATCGAGGTGGCGAATATCTGAGTCATGAGTTTCGTGATCATCTGAGAGAGTGTGGTATTGTATCACAACTCACTCCGCCCGAAACACCACAACATAATGGTGTGTCTGAGAGGAGGAATCATACTTTGTTAGACATGGTACGGTCGATGATGAGTCATGAAGATTTGCCCGTTTCCTTTTGGGGATTTGCTTTAGAGAATGCTGCTTTCACATTAAATCATGCTCCAATGAAAACGGTTCTAAAGACACCATATGAGATATGGACTGAGAAGCGTCCTAGTATGTCTTCTATTAAGATTTGGGGTTGTGAGGCATACATGTGAAGTCAAATGCCTGGCAAGCTGGAACCCAAGTCGGATAAGTGTTATCATTTGGGATATCCTACGGAAACCAAAGGGTATTACTTCTACCTACCATCCGAGGGCAAAGTGTTTGTCGCAAGGACTGGCGTCTTCTTGGAGAAAGAGTTCTTGTCCAGAAAGACTGCAAAGGTGGAACTTGAGGAAGTTCAAGAACCACAAACAATAGTTGAACCGATTTTAGAACCTGAGCAAGGACTACAAGTTGTTGTAGCTGGAGAACCTGCTCAAGAAACACAAGTCCTGCGTAGATCTGATAGACAAAGATTTGAGCCTGAGAGATATGGATTTCTCGTGTCTCAAATAGGTAATGTGTTGCTTACGGATCATGATGATGAGCATGTAACCTATCAAGAGGCTTTGTGTGGACCTGACTCCGAGAAGTGACTTGAGGCCATGAAATCTGAAATGGACTCCATGTATGCAAATCAAGTTTGGACCTTGGTTGAACCACCTAAAGGGGTACGACCCATAGGGTGCAAGTGGGTCTTCAAGAAGAAGACCGACATGGATGGGAATGTACAGACATTCAAAGGCCGGCTGGTGGCTAAAGGTTTCAGGCAAATTGATGGTGTTGACAATGATGAGACCATTTCCCCTGTAGCCATGGTCAAGTCCATCAGAATTCTACTTGCTATTGCTGCATATTATGACTACGAGATCTGGCAAATGGATGTCAAAACTGCTTTCCTTAATGGAAAACTCCTTGAGGAAGTGTACATGACACAACCCGAGGGTTTTGAATCTCCAAGTGAAGCCACTAAAATATGCAAGTTGAATTGATCCATTTATGGATTGAAAGAAGCTTCTCGAAGTTGGAATCTTTGTTTTGATGAGAAAATCAAAGAGTTTGGTTTCATCAAGAATGAAGACGAGCCCTGTATTTACAAGAAGATTAGTGGGAGCATTGTTGTCTTCCTGATATTGTATGTATATGACATACTGTTGATCGGGAATGACATTCTGACCCTACAAGTTGTTAAGAACAACCAAGGGAACTGCTTTTCTATGAAGGACTTGGGTGAAGCGACTTACATACTTGGTATTAAGATCTATAGAGATAGATCGAAGAAGTTGCTGGGTTAGACCCAGCATACATACATTGATAAGGTATTGAAACGGTTCAACATGCTTGAATCCAAGAAGGGATTCTTACCCATGTCCCATGATGTGAGTCTCTTTAAGGACCAGTGTCCTAAATCTTTGGAAGATATGGACCGCATGAAGTTGATTCCATATGCCTCGGCAATTAGATCAATCATGTACGCAATGTTATGTACTCGACCCGATGTCTCTTATGCTTTGAGCATGACGAGCAGGTATCAGTCTGATCCTGGTGATGGTCACTGGATAGCCGTCAAGAATATCCTGAAGTACTTGAGAAGGACTAAGGATTTATTTTTGGTGTATAGTGGAGAGGAAGAGCTCAGTGTAACTGGTTACACAGATGCTAGCTTCCAAACTGATAGGGATGATTCAAAATCCCAATCAGGTTTTGTATTTTGCCTTAATGGAGGAGCTGTAAGTTGGAAGAGTTCCAAGCAAAAGATAGTTGCTGATTCTACGATAGAAGCCGAGTATATTGCTGCCGCAAATGCGGCGAAGGAGGCTGTGTGGATTAGGAAATTCATTGGCGAGCTAGATGTAGTTCCTAGCATTGTTGATCCCGTAGTTCTCTACTGTGACAACAACGGTGCAATTACCCAAGCTAAGGAACCTAGATCTCATCAGTGCTCTAAGCACATACATCGGTGGTTCCATCTTATTCGAGAGATTGTCGATCGAGGAGATGTGAGCATATGCAAAGTACCGACTGAAGAAAATATTGCAAATCCACTAACGAAGCCTCTTGCTTAGAGAAAGCATGATGGCCATACTAGATTAATGGGTATTAGATACCTGAATGATCGTCTCTAGTGGGAGTCTTGTGGATTGTATTTGTCGGTTGTTGATTATTCATGTGATGAATAGAGTACTCTATATTTTATTTTACATTTATGGCAAATTCTTTTATTATGTCAAATGTTTCTACTGATAGATTAATTAGCATAATAAATGCCATTAGAATGTTTGCTTCCATAGGAATTCAAGTACGTGACTTAAATGTGAGGGCCTATGTTTAAATGAAGCTTCATTCTTAAATGGTCCCTGGTCGAGGTATCATCCTAAAAATTACGGCGAGGATGAGACCATAAGACTAGCATGTGCGTTGACTGATGATCAGTTCTCATAGTTCATGATATTGTGATATCAAGTCATCACATGGGTACTTATTAGGAACAAGTTGTACTGGACAGACCCACCTTGAGATTACTTTGTGGATTGTTATATAAACGTGTCATAAGTAGATCTCAACTGGCAATGGTGTTTGTTGTCCTTTGACCTGAAGTCACAGCATTCATCAGGTGAGGAAGAGTGTACTTTGATGCCATCTAAAGTCTTCTCTTGAGAAAGGTTGACGATAAGGGTGGTAGTGGGTATGTTACGAATCATTTGGATGTTTGTGTGTGAGCAGAAATGGAATTTGTCCTCCTATATAACAGGAGTTACATCCATGGGCCCCTTGATGGAATGAGACTGAGAAATGCATGGCCATGCTTGGTTGAGTCAATATGTGATATTGAGGTCACCATTTTTAGACAGTCTATTCTAGACCAAGGAATTAGGATTGAACAATTACGAGGGTGACACTGTCCATGACTCTAGTTCTATCCGGATGTAAAGGACAATGGGACATGACAACACTGATACATTGGTCAAGACAGGCTTGTTGAGTTATGAACTTTTATTGCTTGGGTAGCAATGATGCATTGTTATATGTCGCTCATTGTTTGTGAGACTTTTATTTGATATGTTCAAGATCAAGTGGGAGACTGTTGGTGTTTCCATGGTGATCTGGAAGTGGTCAAATATCTAGTCTCACTGCCAACACGATATGAGCCTATGGGGTCACACACAAGAGTGTTTGGAGAAATTGGAGGAAGAATCGTGTTGACATGTGTTCGGATCAAAGTTTGTTCGACGAATTCAAAAATACGTTCGACTAACGGCTATTGTAGTGCATTCGTCGAACGACTATTGTAGCGCGTTCGTGAAACGGCTATTATAGCGCGTTCGTCGAATGGCTACTATAGCGCGTTCGTCAAACGGCTACTATAGCGCGTTCGTCGAACGGCTAGTATAGCGCGTTCGTCAAACGGCTACTATAGCGCGTTCGCCGAACGACTATTATAGCACGTTTATCGAACGGCCATTGTAGCACGTTCGATGAACGGCTAGCGCGTTCGACGAACGCTAGCCAGTTCGTCGAATGCAGTATTCGACTTCAATTAAAATTGTGGCTGTGCAGATAGCCTCTCTCTTTTCGCCTGGGTATATAATGGATGCGATTCTTTTGACCTAAGGATGCGATCTGTTTTGCAAGAAAAACTGAGAGCGACGGAAGAGTTCCGCAAAAAGGTTTTTGACGGAAGAGTTCCATCCCACTGCCGCTGACACCGCCTCTTCCTGTACTCGGACCTAGCAGTCCATGGAAGACGCTGAGGGTTTTCTCCTTCTCCGACCCAAACCTTGTTGGATAAGAAGTTTGGGGTTCTCCTTCGCTCGTGTGGACTGCTATAGAGACACGAATACAATTTATGTGCTAGGAACTCAGCCGCACAATTTTGAATTTGCCATTGGAGCATCTTGGTTGAGTATCGACTCAATCCCCTTCAGGTATATTGCAATGTGTTGCTTTATTTATTTCTTGAATCATGAAATCGCAAGATCCTTAATTGAAAGTGGAGGTTTAGATCTTAAGTTACTCTAGAGGGGGGGGGGGGTGAATAGAGTATTAAAACTTTTTAATTAGTTTTTATTGCGGAATTAAGAGTACTGTAAAGTGTAAGTTTAAACAGCAAAGTCGAAATAAATTAGAATGATAAAAGAACAAAATAAAGCCACACAGCACAGCACAAAGAATGATCAAGCCCAGAAGACACAAGGAAATATAGTGGTTCCCCAATAAATCTGGGTAGTCCACTCTTCTACCACCCTTGGTAGGAATTAACTAGGAGGGTTGATAAGGTGCCCTATCACCAAGGTGATTTTGATAAGGTGTCCACACACCAATAAGCTTTTGATAAAGTGCTTAAAAACCACTAAGAGATTTTTTGATAAGGTGTCTTGCCACCACTGGATAAACTTTTGAAGGGAGAATTAACCCTGTACAAGATGAGGTAAGAAAAAGGTTAAGGTGTTCTTCTCTGTCAATATTCAGAGAGAAGACAATAGATGTTGAAGCTGGAAGCTCCCCCTGTCAGATTGAGATTGTTGACAGCTTTAGGATGAAGCTTCATTCTAACACAGTAGTTCTCTGTAGCAGATTGATCTGGAGAAGAATGATTCTTCAGATTTATTGTTGCTCTATGAAGAACTTTGAACTTTCTGCAAATCTGAGAGATTGAATAGTGTTCTCAGAATATGAAGGTGCAGAACAGGAAGAAGAAGAAGACTTTTTGCAATAATCTTGGTGTTCTTCTTTTTCTCCTGTGTAATCTCTTTTTCTTCTTTTCTTTCTCTGTATCTTGTTTTCTTTTTGATATCAAATTCTATATGTATATGTATATCCAAAAATCTGTTTATATATATAGAATATTTTCCTCTAAATCTTTGTCTTGGAACTCTTCATTGAAAGACAGAACGGCTGTTGCAGGTCCTTTCTATTCTTGAGCCGGAAAATATGCCTTTGTATTAAATGTCAACGGCTATCCTTGCCTTGGGAAAAGGAAAAGAAGGAATATAATAAAGGAGAACGAAATCCTGCCAGAATAAGTCCAAAACAGTTTGAATAGATCCGTTAAGGTTATTTATTTTGTCAGATGGGTGACAAAATGATTTCACCTTAAGAAATAAATGTCCTGGAAATAAATCTGTCTTCAAGAAGAGATTTGTCGAGCCTGGTTGAAATTTGTCGAACGCTGATTGAAATTTGTCGAGCCCTGATCATAGAAACTTAGACACTGGCTTGCTGAATTTCTTCCAGAAAATTTGTCGAGCCCAGGTCGCCGTTTGTCGAACGCTGATCCAAATTTGTCGAGTGCCGATCGACATTTGTCGAACGCTCTTTGTCATTTGTCGAACACAGAAAAACTAAAATTTTCTTAAGTTCTATCTATTCTAACAGCCTAAAAATATGACCCTTAGACTATACAAAGGGGTCAATAAAGGTCCTAATCAACATGATAGTGAACCTAGCCCAAATCAGTAATAGGGTTGTTCCAACAATTCTTTTGGGTTGTTCTAGTTTATTTATTTCTTGAATCATGAAATCGCAAGATCCTTAATTCTTTTGGGTTGTTCTAGTTTATTTTATTCCGCTGCGCATATGTGATATGCTATCCACTTATTGTATAGAAAACCCAACATTTCACTCATTGCCTAGAAATCCAAGAAGCAGATCAATGTATCTCATTCTAGCATAGAGGAAGAGCTCTGTGTCATGGCCACTACAACTGAGGACATTGTTTGGCTTCGTTGGTTGCTTGTTGATCTTGGTGCTGCTCCTTTTGGTCCTACCACTCTCTATTGTGACTACACCGAGCCTATCCAAATTACCCTGAATCCAACTAAGCACTCGCTCTCCAAGCACATTGGCATTGATGCATTCTTCCTTCGTGATCAGCACATTTAGGGTACTCTTATTCCTCATTATGTTCCCACCAAGCGCTAGCTTGCTGATTTGCTCACTAAGCCTCAGGCTCGTGCTCAACAAGAGTATGTTCTCTCCCAACTCTCCGTGTATGATCCCACGTGAGTTTGAGGGGTGTGTTAGATGTGCTCAATATAAACCAAGGTAGGAACCGACTTAACTGATTCAAGCGTACTGAACCGATCAACATTCTCTCACAAAAGGTAACATGTTTAAATCCCAGCAAACATGTGATTAAATCCAGTTTGGTGTGCTCTTAAAGACTGACCGACGTGCATTTTGTAATGCCTTGCATTTTCCTCCCCTTGGTTTACTCTCCTAGTGGAGTTTGTGTGTATGTGTCTAAGTGGCACCCTAATGAGGAGATTTTGAGTTTATCTTAACTTGATTTAATCAATGTATTAATTGGTGGAAAGTTTAAGGCAATTTGGGGATTATTTGACCACCTTTATGGTCATACAATGATGAATATTGACCCAAATTGTGTAAGGGTTGTGTTCTTGAGCTCGTGACATTGATTAGAGCTCAAAATGAAGAAAAAAATATTTTGCCCGCCCTGGGGACACGCCTATGTTCAAGGGCGTGTCACCTGGCAGGGAGCTGGAGCTGACTTGTCTAAAAATTGGCTGAACATGCCCTGGGACACGCCCATGTCTAAGGGCGTGTACGGTGTACCAAGCAATTTTGTTAAAAATTGACTTTTTCTTTGGATTTTAATTGGGGAATTGAGAGGCAAGTTGCTTGGATGTCTTCTAAAGTGTCTAGGCTCGAAAAATCAAGAATAGAAATCCATCTATATCCATTCAAAAAATAATAAAGAGAGGTGGGGAAGAATGACGAGGAGAAGATGGTTTTGGAGAGAAGAAGTTTACACCGGTGGAGAACCGTGCATCTTATTGATGAGTCGTTTGCAACAACGGATTGCTCTTGCCTCCACGGTCCTTTCCCATCATCTATTCAGAGATTCCATGGCCACAAAGGCATGGGCAAAGTGTTGAAGCCAGGAAAATCCTATCTCCAAAAGTTTGGGCCTAAGTGTAGTTTGAGGCTACTGGTTTCGCGATCAGGCAATCGGGATCCGAAGGCTACAACAATGGAGATGAAGAAAAAGCCACAAGTAGACCACATGGCAGTTCAGCAGGGAGGTCCCACCATGCACTCAGAAGTTTGAGAGAATCTTTCTCTCCACAAACACAGATGGCTGAGCTGGTACGAGGAAGGCACTGGCTTGATGAGAATCTCGCCTGGGGGGGGGGGGGGGGGGGTTGATATCTAATTTTTCAAGTGTCATTCCTGGTATCCCTGGTGGTTTATTTATAGACAAATCCTGTAAGGGAGGAGGGTAGGTGACTATGCCTGGCCCTTGCGAGGTTATTTATAGTTAACCTGGTAGTAGTCTAACTCACTTAGAGGGGGGGGGGGGGTGAATAGGTTTCTTTGCTTTTCTAATTATAGTTAACTATTTTAGTTGTGTAAGCAAAGTAGAATAGAACACGGAAAAACACATAACTATTTATAGTGGTTCCCCAAGGTCTGGGTACATCCACTTTCCCTCTCCACCTCTATAACAGTGTGTTAGATAAGGCAATCTTCTCCAATAACTCAGATCAAAGAGCTTATAACACAGATCCCTCGGCATCTCTCAGGTTTCCTCCAAAACCCAACCTCAGGCTAGCATCCCTATAACTCAGAGTAACTCTACTCCTACAGCTCAATGAATCTACTAGTCACCTTCCTCAGGCCTATCAAGAGGCCCTACAACTCAGGCTGGGAGTATAGCCCTACTACTCAGGAACACAACCCTACACACTCAGGCACAAAGGCCCTACACACACATGCACAAAGTCTCTACACTCTCAGAACAATAATGTTCTTACAGAAATGGATGATTCTACTTTTACAATAGAAGATTATATAAATAAACCTTCAACTAGATTCTTCTATTGTAGCACACAATAGATACTGTCTTGAAGTAGGGCTGAATAACAACAACTCCATTCTTTGCTTCACCTGATCGTCTTCTTCAGTAAAAGGAGGAAGATCAACTTGTTCTTCTGAAGATAATCAGCAAGAACTAGTTATCTCTCTTGGATTGATCTTCTTGCAGCTTGAGAGAGAGATTACTTTACAGGAAGAAGATGATGATCTTCAGCACAGGTTCAGCAATGTTCTTCCCGATAATCAGTACTGTTCCATTTGCACTAGCTATCTCTTTTATACCTTCTGCAATCTCCAACGGCTCTAAGGAATGCCTTCTCACAACATAGAAAAGAATAGAAAAGATTATCTTGCTTTCTAGGCACTTCTGCCAAAAATAGATCCTGGCAGTTTAATGTTCATATTTGAATTTATCTCAGCGGATGGGCTAAGACAGGCTCCAGTCTCAGCGGCTGAAATAATTTGTGTCTCAGCGGATCCGCTGAGACGGGTAGTCTACTCAATATGCTGGCTAACTGAGATAGACTTCTTCTCAGCGGCTATACAGCTGAGTCTCAGCTGTTCAGTTGATACCAGACTATTATCTCAGTTGATCTCCATAGAGATATAGTCAATACTATTCCAAGTTTTGGAATGACTTAAGCCTGTATTTAACATGAAATAAAATGGCTTATCAAATACAATATGCACTTAGCATTGTTTGTGATGCATCTTCAAATCCATGGAACATTGAAGGGCAATATTCCCAACAATCTCCCCTATTTGAAGAAGGCGGAACATATATAACAATGCTAAGATACATTAACACAATAAAGCATATCATGAAATTTTGAGATAGTAGAATAAGCAGTCATGAGAACATAACAAATTCATTATTGACAAATATAGGCAACACACAACATAAATTGAGCTTAACAGAAAATGTTTGCCTATTAGAAAAGGTTTCAGATTTCAAATGGAAGATCATTTGTATTAGTAATAAAATGTTTACAGAGGATATTACAATTTTCAGTACAACATTTTATCTAAGGAAAATTAAACCTTTGTTCAGATTTTTCATTTCTTAGAATTACATGAACTTTCAGCTTAGTCTTCAGTAGCAATCTTTGCAGCAGCAGCAGCCATCTCAGCAGACATCCTTTTGTTCTTTTGCCTCTTGAAGTATAAGAAAGGCTTTGGTATGTATTTGTAGGGTATCCTTTTGGGATTATCTCTGTTCACATGATTTTCTTTGAATATTCTTTCCCTCAGGGAATTCCTTTCCAAATGCTTTATCCATTCCTCTGCTGAGTAGATGCTGTCAATATTTTTGCACAACCATCCATGATTTAACCAAGCATTAATGATTATCTTCTTTGAGTCATCACTCCAATACTCAAAATATGTATCTCTGGCTTGATCAGCTCTGTTCTTAGCCACGACTTCTTCAGCCAGCAACACTCCTTATCTTTTCCTTCTAGCTGCAAGCTGTGCATCTTGTGCAACCCTTGCTTGAACTTCAAGTCAAAATCTTCTGGTCTTGTTGTGTCCAGGAGAGGAAGATTGAGTGCAATCCTTATTCCTTGAAGAACCTTAAGTGATTGCTCAACATTGTTCTCCTCCCCCTTTCTGGTTTCTTCAATTATCTTCTTTTCAAGATCTTGAGAGTTAGTTATCATCGAGCCAGAAAAGGTTTGAAAAGCATTTTCTAAATCAGATTTCAAATTAGATTTCATCTTCTCAACTTATCCTAACATTGTTGTTGTTGTGGTCCATACATATTCTTCAATATGATTGGAGGCTTACTTTATTACCTCATCAGTCTTGCTGACATAGTTCTTGACATATCTCATGTCTTGTTATGAAAGTTTGAGAATTTTGTCCATAGATCTCAGAATGGTGCTGTGAGCTATAATTGAGTTTTCTGCCAGATCAAACCACTTGGTCATTTGCCTATTAAGATGGGTTGTGTCCTCTTTAAGAGTCTTGATCTCAGCCATCACCTCAGCTTTTACTTCTAAAACTGATTTATCGATATAATCCTTGATTGAAGACGTTTGACCATCAATAATGACTTGATTGAACTTAGAAGACGTACTTCTGAATATGTAAAGATTGAGGTTTGCTGATTAATAATGGGTTGGTTGAAGATGGCTGGTTGAACTATAGGTGAGCTTCTCTCTTGGACCATCACACTCAAGTAGAGTGGATGTCTCAACTACTGGGGTGGATATAACCATCTTATCCTGAGCGGGGACCCTTGTATGCTCCCCCTCAACTGCAATATTATTCAGTTGGGTAGTATCTTCACCATGATCATCATTATCAGCTTCAGCATCGTCCTTCTGACCTTCAGCATTAGTTGACATCTCTTGCTCCCCCTCAGATGGAGCATTCATATTTTCTTGACTATTCTCCAAGAATTCTGGTGGATCATCAGGAATTAGACTAATCCTTCTTTCAATGCAGGAAATAATCTTATCAATATTACCTTGTAAAGTAGAATCCAACTACTCCTCATCATCTCTTTCTGAAGAAATAGACACATCCAGTGCCGCATCATCAACTGGTAAGTCCATAAGATCAGAAGCATCAGCCTTGTCTTTGACACGATCTTCTTCATCATGCTCATCTTTATCTTGAATGCTCTCTGATTCAAGATCAGCTTGGCCAGAGAAATCTTCTCCTTGGTGTTCAGATTCAGATTCTGAACTTACTATTCTTGCCATCTTAGGACCTTTGATTAACCTCTATCTCTTTTCTTTTGCCTCAGAAGGTTGACTCATTGAAAGCACCCTTGTGAATCTATCCAATGTCTTGATGTCCATCCTCTTCAGATAATGAATCTTTGAACCTTTTGAACTATCAAATAGGCCAGGATAGGTGATCAGGAGGTAAATGCTGGAACATGGTCTTCCGCATCTCCTAGGTTTGAGAATAACAAATCCTATGTGTATTTGATCTTGTGTGGTGAAGTGTACAAGCAAACAAGTTCACATGACTCAAGGATAGCACATGAAGGTTGCCCCCAACTTTGAAGTCAAAATTCCAACATGCCCACTAGCGCCGGCGGTAGCACCTAGCGTAGGTGCTAGCTTTGATTAGAGTAATTTCGAGATCATCTTTATAAGGCACTAGCGCCAGGCGGTAGCGGATAGCACTGGCGGTAGCGACGTGCACATGAGGCAAGATGGAAAGGTTGCCGCGGATTGAAGATACTCCCGCGCGGAATATTTCCTAAACTAGGATAGCTCCGGCGGTAGCGATAGCGTGGGCGCTAGCTCTAAGGCTATAAAAAGGACCCCTTGAATCCGTCTTCTTCATCCTCTTATGATCCTAAATTCCAGAGCTTCGTGCGACATTATATAGAGGAAGGTTCAGAGAGATACTCCCACAAATCCATGAACGTTTAAGGATATCTGTGGAGAAGATTTCAACACGCTTCATCATCGTGACGAAAGATCGCATCGACTACGAGCATACTCTGTGGGTCTTTGTCTAATTCTCCAAGAGATCCATATAGGGAGTTTTTATTATTGTTCATTTCATATCTTTTGTAAACCATTAGAGAATTCGCCTCGTGTTGGTGACTAGGTCTGGGTAGGACTTAGGATAGAAATTCGCCTCGTGTTGGCGACTAGATCCAGGTTATGTCTATGGGGTGCTCGAGTCCATATCCGGGGAAGGATTGGCTAGAGCGGCTTGAGGCCGTATCCGGGGAAGGATAGGCTAGGGCCACCGGTTCGTGGGGATACGAGTCGGGATAGAAAACGAAAAAGAGTTTTATAATTATTCGCCTCCGATTTCTAGCGTTATAGAAATCTAGTTTTGTAATCAATTTTATTAATAGTAATCATGTCTCTCTTTGTGTAATAAAATTGATTTTGTTCTTCATTTATCTAAATTGTTAAAATTGATTTTGTTCTTCATTTATCTAAATTGTTTATTATCCTCTCTTTCATCTTAAAACAATTTAGATCTTTATTCAAAATCACTATTTTAATCTCTTATTATTTCAAGTCATTCAAAATATATTAAAAAGTTTTTAAATCCCTTATTCACCCCCCCCCCCCCCCCTCTAAGGGCGCCTACAGATCCAACAAGTAGTATCAGAGCGAGGTTATTCCAAAACGGTCTAACAACCGGGAATAATGGTGTCTCATGATCTCGCTTCAACTAGTGGGGGAAATTTTTATGAAGAAGGAAAATCTTTATCACCACCATTATTTGAAGGAAGAAATTATAAAGAATGGAAAATTTTAATGAAAAATTTTCTTAAAGGTTTAGATGAAAAAGTTTGGAATATTACTATCGAAAAACCACCTAGTGTATTAAATAGAAATGAAATGGTTTTAAATGCAAAATCTATGAATAGTCTATTTTGTGCGCTTAATCAAAATATTTCCAAACTCATTTACACTTTTCCTACTGCATATGAGATGTGGAATTTTCTTGAGATAACTTCTGATTCTCCATCTACATGTATAGAACAAACGCAAGAATTGGAGAACCAAAAAGTTTGCAGAGATGTTCAAGAAAGCTCCTCTCATAATGAATCAATGGAGTGCACATCAAGTGGAAGAGAAGAAGAAATCTTATTTTTGGATGAGGAGTGCCAAAAAGATGACAAAGGAACTATTTGTTCAAATCTTGCCTCTTCCGATAGCAATTTAAGGAAATCAAATTCTTCTTCTTTTATGACAAATTCCATATACGCATTACATATACTACAAAGTGCTAAACGTAAAATTAAGAGATTGAAAATCGCTAATAAAAATTTACGTTTAGAAAATAAAAGATTAAAAGTTAATTCAAAATCAAAAAGGGATGTGGCTTCTCAATCTTGCTCTCAAATTGAAATCTCAAAACCTTGTTTTGATTGTAATGATATTAAAGAAAAATACAAGGAACTTCAAAAAGAATTTGTTTTTGTAAAAGAACATAATAAAAAAGTATCTTTAGAAAATTCATCTTTAAAAGGTAATTGTGCTACGTGCCAAAGTTATAAAATTGAAATCAAAGAGATGGATGAAACATTTGAGGAATTTAGAAATAATTATCAAACTCATATTGACTCAATTGTTTCCACTCTTAAAAATAGCACAATAGCTTATAATAAAGCTAGGGATAATCTTAAGGCCAAAAATGAAGAATTAAAATCAAAAATCAACTTCCTGATGAAAATTATGAATTCACAACATACAAATTTAGAATATCAAGCAATATCTAAAAGCAAGTTGAATACAAATATAAATATCTTAACGAAACCTAATAATGGGAATAAGAAACAAAAAGTTTTTGTAAATCGAAAACCAAATCATCATTATTTACAAAATCATGTTTCCCAACTTAAAATTGAAATTACACAAATTTCCTATAAATGATAATTTCAATTATTATTTTCAAAGGAAAGATAATCACAATGGAAATTTGATGTACAAGAATAACATTAAACCAAGGTTTGAATGGAGACCCAAAATTAAAAATGAAACATTAAATGAAAGGATCTATTCATCACTATCTACCCACAAACCAACACGATATATTTGGGTACCCAAAGAAACTATCTCACAAGGTCAACTTTGGATACCTAAATCTCTTATCCACTAGAATATTTCATTAGCATGAAGTAGAAGTAAATCAAAATGAATTACCAAAATCTCTACTTCATGATATGCCTAATGTTCCTTTTTATTTTCTTTGTTTTTCACTTTATTTTAAGTTATCATGTCATGGTCATCTAATATATTGTTGGAAATATGATTTGATCTCTTAATGCTTAAATAAGTTAATAAATCAAATTGATCAAAATTTAAAGTCATATTTTATTTTGATGACCTATCTATCTTTCTTAAATTCATTGCCTACAATCATCTTATATTATCTTTATAAATTAGATACTCAACTTGCTATAAGATATTACAAAAAAAGGATTGATTATGAATAGTGTACAATGAATCTTTTTTGCAAATCCAAAGATCAATAAATTCAAGTAATAAATGCAATGATATTATTTCAAAACTTTATTTATGTGACCTTTGTCTTTGATGTGATTGTATTATGTCTAAAGATTGCATGTACATTTTTTTTCTTTGACTATAGAATAAATCTTACTCATATAAAGGTTCATCATTTCGTTCTAGGACCTAAGAAAATCAAATTGAAATTACTCTTTGAGTAGATGCAATACTAGCATATATCAAATTGATCTATATCATTATGACTTTGCACCAAATCTCATTATCTCAGTATCACTTCCTAGTATAAGTTTTCTTTTGGTGCTCATAATAGATATATCACTTAAAATGTTATGCTAAATCAAAAGGTAGAAAAACTATATGAGTCTAAATTTTTTAATTATAAAATTCAAACAATGTCATAGTTTATAAATCAATTGCTAAGACTTGAATTAAGTGTCCTAGACCTCTCGTGTTAAGTAAAATATGAAAAGGCAATTGTTTCATGCAATTTGCACTATCTAGACATCTCCAAAAATTCTGAAATTTCTGCATGAAACTACTTTTGGGACACTTAATTAATATCAAAAATTAGATTTTTCAAAATCCTAAAAATTCGTGTATCGTTTGCCGCGCTAGCGCTAGCACCGGCTCTAGCGCACCTCTCTGATTTTTTGTATTTTAAATTTTTGCAAAATCCCTAAAAATATATTATTTTATATATACTACTTACTTTTTCATTTCTGCATTTAACTAATTTTTGAAGAACTTAAATACAAAATTTAGAAAAGCCAAATTACAAAAAAAATTCTTTTATTCACTTCCTTTCTTTGGTTATTTGTTTGATTCCTGTTTACATATGCAAAAATCAAATACAAAATTATAAAACAACAAACTTACCAAAAATTTATTTTTGAACTTAACTTTTCTATTTATATATATCTTGCGAAAGGGATATTTGGGATATCACCCCATCACATCTCCTAGTATTGGGCGAACCCCTCATAGGCTAGCCCTCGGGAAGTCCAAGATCAATTATAAGAGTTCAAATCTTAAAACAATTTTTTTAAAGCTATCAAAAAATTGTATAGAATTTATTGTCAATATCAAGCATGATTTAATCTATCATTTAGACCCTATACAATGTTGTAATTCCTTTTTTCAAACTACTCTGAACATTATCTTTATCATGCTTTGATATATATAATCACATGTGCATTAATTATATTATAAAAGTTGTGTAAAACCAAGCTCAGCATGCATCTAAGTATGAGTAAATGCTTTATGATTGATAATGATATTTATTCGCTCACTTATTTTGGCATTGTCTACATGTGATTTTGATCTAATAATGTTTGTGTATGTATTGTAATAGTACAATGAATTAAAATTGCACAAGTATCTTACCTACACTACCTTTACTTGCACTCTTTCAAAATTAAGAAAAGTGGTTGTGCTTTCAAAATCAAATTGGTTTGCAAAACAAGTGTATTCGGAGAACTTTGTTCAAAATAAAAATCATAAAATCAATTGACAAAGATATGTTCACCAAGCACTACTTGAACCTCCTGATAAATCTTAATAAGTGTTGTGAGGTTGAGCACCTTGGAAAGAATAATAAAGTGTCTTGTGCAAACCTTCTTACATAAATAATACCACTTATTCTTAAGTACACCGGATCACAACAAAAACAATATTGACAAAATAAAAAGTGTGCGATCCCCCAAGCACTACTTTGCACCCTGATAAGTCTTAATGAGCATTGTGTGTGCAAAGCACCTTGGTAGTTGTACATTTTCTGTGTGCATTAATATGTGTGGAAGTAAAACTATTTGTGTTTATTGTGCACTTTACTCTACTTATGTCTTGTATTTTTTGATTAAATCATTTGTTTACTTTATTCAAAATACACTTATGTGCACATCTTTATCTTCCATAACACTTCTTCTCATGAGTATTGGATCCTAATGCTAATTCTATACTAATCTTTATTTATGAAATGCACTAGATAACCTAACATGCTCTCTACAATGTTTGGTATGTCTTGAATTTGTGAATTACAATAACATTGTAGTAGTCTCTTATTGATATATTTCTTTCATGCTTGGATACTTTATTGTCAAAAGATTTTACAATAACTTGATTTACAAAAAACATCTTCACTTTTTTGAATTTAACTCATATTTCTTCTTATGAATAATCATGATTACAAAAAAGATGTTTCTTGTAACTCTATAAGTATTCCACATCATCACCATATATTTTTACCTTGCGCTTTCATGCTTATATCAAAGTCTCAAATATCAAAATTCCTTTTTTCAACAAATGGTAGACTTGCTTGGCAGAATTTATATTGGTTGTTCTTGTTGAAATTATTGAAGTGAAGTGGAAGGCGGCCGACGGTCTGAATATTGGTGACCGCAGAGACCGCGCGGTCTCTGCTCTAGTTCTCTGCCAGTCTGGTTCAGGCGGTCTTATTCTTGCCGGTCTCTTCTTGGTTTAATCTGAGCGGTTTGTTTCTTGGGTGACCGCTGTGACCGGGTTGCTTCTGCAGGTTGATCTGGTGACTTGTCTTAAGTCGGCCAGATGTTCTTGGTTTGCTCTTGGCGATCTAAGGGAGGAGTGATCGCTATGTTTTCGCGGCTTGAGCGTGGTCTGCTCCTGACTTGAGGTCTTGGACAGAATGTTGTCCAAGTGGTGTGATCGCGTGGTCTGCTCTGTGAGACCGTTCGCGATCTGATGGGAGGTTATTGTACCCCAGTTTGTGCGGTGAAGACATCCGTCTATAAATAGGGGTGCAGGGCCTGTCATTCCTAACAAGAACTGTAAGAACTTGAGCCTGGGTTAATTATGATGGTCTTAACTTTGAGGTCACGCGATCTGGAAGTGAGTTAACCGTTTGTTGTGTTCGCAGGTTTGCGATCAGCAGGTTGCGGTCTCCTTCCTTGGTGATTTTCTAGAGGCTTGTATAAACAGTTTGGCAGCAGTCTTGTCTGCGAACTGGTTTATGTTGTTCTTGTGCTGTTCGCAGTGAACTCGGCGATCAGGTGACCTCTTGTGGTTAGGCGATCAGAGTTGCGATCTGGCGACAGTTTCCTGTTCTTTGTTTAAGTTCAATAAAGCTCCAGTTCGTGCGGTCTGAGGTTGCGGTCTGGCAGTGCAGGTCATCTTACCTATGTCTCTGTTCGCGCGGTCTCAAGATGTTCTTGTGGTCTGACTGTGCAAGCGGTCTGGTGGTACAGCAGGACAAGCCGGGCGATCTGTGGAGTTTTGCGATCTGTGCGGTCTTTGTTTTGTCAGACCGCCAGTTTTGTTTGGTGTGTTTTGTTCTTCTCTTCTCCGTGATTCTTATGAATCATGTCTCGCCATGTATACCTCGAAGTGTAATCAAGGTTGTTTCAATAAAAGACTATTGTGTTGCTGATTTTGGCATTGTGGTTGTTTGGCTATAACCTTGTTGATACAACTCCTGCTTACTCCTAAACGTTTCATTGAAAATTTCACATGGTATCAAAGCAAGGTTGTTGGAGTGGATAAGTAGTGTTCAACTTTTGTTGCCATCGTCTTTGTGAGGAAGAAACCACTTAGTTTGCCATGGAAGCTAGATACGCAAGAGGTCTTTGTATTGAACTCCTCACATCGACTAACTTCAAGAAGTGGAAGTCGTGTATGGAGAGTTACTTGCTTGGCGGGGATCTATGGTACATAGTTGGAGGAGAAGACACACAGGAAGTTCAGCTAGCCGAGGATAATATGGCAGTGGTGAGAATTTGGAGGAGGACTAATGCAAAGGCAGAGTTCACTCTCAAGAAGTCAATCTCACCAGAGCTATTTGATCACATCATAGGATGTAAATCGGCTGCTGAGATTTGGACATCCTTGGACGGGCTGTTCAATAAGAAGAATATAGCTCGGCTATAGTATCTTGATAATGAGTTAGCGAAGTCCTCTCAGGGTGATCTTTCTATTTCCACCTTCTTTCTCAAGATGAAGAATCTCACTGTGGAGATTTCTGCTTTGGACCCTGATGAGCCCATCTCTGAGGCAAAATTGAAGAGGCATATAATCCGCGGTTTGCAGAAGGAGTATCTTGCCTTTGTGACATCAGTTCAGGGTTGGGAAAATCAACCATCCTTGTTGGAGCTAGAGAACTTACTTGCTTCACAAGAAAGTTTGGCGAGACAGATGGCGGGGATTTCTATCTCTGGGGGAGAAAGCGATGCGTTGTTCTCTGAGAAGAAGAAGAAGAAGAAGTGGGAGAAGAAGAAGTCGGGTCACGATGGACCCTCTACTTAGGGTCAGCAGGATAGGGGCTATGCTCCTAAGTCTGATAGGAAGAAGAAGGGAGAGGGACTGAGGTGCTTCAGGTGCAACAAGACCGACCACTTCAAGAAAGATTGCTGGGTGAATCTTCAGCCGGGACATGCAGCTGAGAAGGAGAGGCCAAAGTCTGATGAAGTTGGATGGGGAGGAGCCTTTACGACCAATATGACGGCGATGCCCGTTAAGGCCTTGGATGTCATCAACTATGAAGAGGATTGGATTGTTGATTCAGGGTGTGGGCATCATCTCACCGGGGATGAATCAAAGTTCTCTTCTTTGACGCCTTACTCAGGTAACAATGCAATTATTATGGCTGATAATTCTATTCAAGCAGTAGAGCAAGAAGGCATTGTCTCTCTGAGCAGTGATAAGGGTCCACTCACATTGAGAAGTGTTTATCATGGGCTGGGTATGAAGAAGAATCTCTTCTCTGTGACCAATGCGGTCGATGTCGGTTATCACGTTCTGTTTGGCCCAACAGAAGTGAAGTTTCTTAAAACAAAACCGGAGATAAAGGGAGATGTAATTCACGACAGGAAGCGGGTAAATGACTTGTTCGTTTTATCGACAAGTACCTATGTTGACAAGATGAGGACCAGTGATGGCGCGGCCATCTGGCATGAAAGGTTGGGGCATGTAGGAATGGACAAATTGAAGGCTATGGAGGTAAGGGGCCTTGTCAATGGCTTGCTTAGCTTGTCCTCCTATGGAGACGGTCATGTCTGCGAGGGATGTCAGTTTGGTAAGTCTCAACGACTACCATTTGATAAATCGCAAACAAGGTGCAAAGCGTCATTGGAGTGCATCCACGGTGATTTGATGGGACCAACTGCCACCCCAAGCCTTGGAGGCAACAGATATATGTTGGTGTTTGATGATTACACCAGATATGTCTAGGTGTATTTTCTAACAGAGAAGTCGGAAGCATTTTCTAAGTTCATGGAGTTCAAGGAGCTGGTGGAAGGCCGGCTAGGCCTGCGAGTGAAGAAGTTGAGAACTGAAAATGGTGGGGAGTTCACCTCTGGTGAGTTCTCAAGATTTTGCAGGAAGCATGGCGTCCGGAGAGAGCTCACTTGTGCACATACTCCACAGCAAAACAGCGTTGCAGAACGGAAGATCCATCATCTGATGGAAACTAGCAAATGCTGGCTTCATGCCAAGAGTATCCCAAAGTCCTTCTGGGCAGAGGGAATGTCTTGTGCGGCCTACGTCATCAACAGAATGCCTCTGAGTCCTATCAATATGAAGATCCTTCACGAATTGATGTTCAAGGAGAAGCCGAGTGTTGCACACCTTCGGGTGTTCGGTTCAACCTGTTATGTGCATATCCTTAATGCTCTTCGGACAAAGCTAGATGCGAAAGCAAGGAAGCTAGTCTTTGTTGGGTATGATGAGCAGAAGAAAGGGTGGAGATGCATGGATCCGGAGACACGGAGATCGGTGGTATCTCGGGATGTGGTGTTCGATGAAGTAACTTCCTACAAGGGGAGTTCAGGAGTTTAACTACCGGAGAGCAAGGTGATAAAAGAGGGAAGGCTGTGGAAAGTCTTCAAGTGGAGTTGCATGTTTCACCAGGAGCTCCAGCTGTGTCTAGCTCAGAGGCGGAGGCTTCAGGTTCTGGAAGCAGGGGGAACGATGCTCCAAGTTCGTCTGGAAGAGGAGCTAGTACAGAAGAAGCAGCTGAAGAGGTGGTTAGTCAGGTGCAACCTCTTAGGAGGTCGAAGAGGACTATTCAACCACCTGATCGCTACACAGGAGGAAACTTGGTGAGCTTTGTCTCATGTTTCTTTGCTGGCCCCCTGGATGAGCGAGAGCTGTCGAGCTTTGAGAAGGCCAAAGGCGTGAAGCAGTGGGAGATTGCTATGAAGGAGGAGATGGCTGCCCTTGAGAAGAATGAGACTTGGTCTCTGGTGCCCAGGCCCAAGGGCATCACCCCTGTGACATGCAAATGGGTCTACAAGCTCAAAAAGAAGGCTGACGACACGATCGAGCGATACAAGGCTCGCCTTGTGGCTCGTGGGTTCTTACAGCAGTACAGAGAGGATTGTGATGAGAAGTTCAGTCTTGTGGCAAAGATGACCTCAGTTCGATTTGTTTTTGCGTTGGCGGCGACTTATGGATGGGAGATTTGGCAGCTCGACGTCAAGAATGACTTTCTATACGGCGAGATTGACAAAGATATCTTCATGGTCCAACCGGCGGGCTTCATCTCGGAAGATTGTCCGGACTTCGTCTACAAGCTGAAGAAAGCCCTGTATGGGTTGAAGCAAGCGCCTCGGGCGTGGTATGGAAAGATCGCAGAGTATCTCTTATTCTGCGGGTTCTTTGCTTCAGTCTCTTACTCTAGCTTGTTCGTCAAGAAGGAGGGGGAGCTTCGGGTTATTGTATTGCTGTATGTGGATGACATGATTGTCACCGGGAACTCAAAGGAGATTGTAGCAAGGCTCAGGGTTGAGCTTGCTATCAGATTTGAGATGAAGGATCTGGGGGAGCTTCACCATTTACTTGGACTCGAGGTGCAGAGGCGGGAGAGCGGAGTGCTCATTTCTTAGGCTGGATATGCGGAGCAGATCGTTCAACTATTCGGCATGGAAGAAGGGAAGAGCAGCTCTATACCTCTGGAGAAGCATCATAAACTTTGAAAGGATGAGGGGAGAGTTTTATCTGATCCGTTTGTGTTCCGAGCTCTGGTTGGGAGCTTGATCTACTTGACGATCACAAGGCCAGATATTGCTTATGAAGTTGGCAAGGTGAGTCGGTACATGGCGGAACCACGGAAGCCTCATCTTCTGGAGGCAAAAGGCATCTTGAAATATGTGAAGTCAACCTCTGATTTGGGTCTCCTATATAGGAGAAGGTCAAGCTTGGAGTTGCATGGGTATATGGATGTTGATTATGGGGGATACGTGGATGATCGGAGATCAATGTCTGGTTATGTCTTTATGGCGGGCCCCACAGTTATCTATTGGTGCAGCAAGAAGCAAGACCCGGTGTCTGTATCTACCACAGAAGCGGAGTACAAGGCTTCGGCCTTGGCAGCTCAGGAAGCCGTTTGGCTCAGAAGGTTGGTAGAGAACGTTCATCAGGAGGTTCGAGGTCCCACTATGCTACGCGGGGACAATGAGAGTGCTCTCAAGCTGTTTAACAATCTAGTCTGTCACGCGAGGACCAAGCATATTGAGATTGAGCACCATTTCATTCGTGAAAAGGTGTTGGGAAGATCTCTTATGGTCGAGCATGTTCGGAGTGTGGACAATGTTGCAGACATCTTCACAAATCCGCTGGCGAAGGGACCATTTACTCGGTTGACGAGTTTACTCGGGCTAGTTTCCACTTCCCACTTCAAGGGGGAGTGTTGAAATTATTGAAGTGAAGTGGAAGGTGGCCGGCGGTCTGAAATCTCATAACCTTCCCAAAAGATCATTTGCATTCTTTGGCGCCATTACTTCAAAAAAAATGAGTCGCTGATACGGGTAAAAGGAGAGTTCGTCTCGTCGGCTGGATTAAGTTTAGGGTTTATAAAAGTTTTAATTAAAATTGCTTTTATTAATAAGGATTGAGTGTAAGTTTTTCCTAGAGAGTGATGTTGATTTGACTTATTAATATTAATTGATTTAATTAACACATCCCGACTCAGTGGATCTGCTGAGACGGAGTGATAAACTGCTGGGACTGGATAATAAACCGCTGGGATATGGTACTATTAACCGATGAGACCATCTCAGCTATCTGAACGATTCAGCTGAAACTTTCTCAGTTGTTTCAGCTGAACTCACTGCATAGCAGTGAACCATTTAAATAAGATTATTTGTAGATCTATCATGCCACTAAGTGCTAGAGTAGCAACCATGTTCTAGCAAAGTTAAGGTATAAATTAAAACATATGAATGAAATGTAAATGACTATTCAACATTTAACATTACTAACTCAATTTTAAAGAAATTAAATTTAGCCTCATCCAATGGCTTTGTAAAGATATCAGCAACTTAATTATCAGTGGAGACATATTCAAGGCAGATATCTTCACTCTCTACATGCTCCCTAATGAAATGATATCTAATTTCTATGTGCTTAGTCTTGTTATGAGAAACTGGATTCTTAGCAATAGAAATTGCACTGAATGAGTCACAATACTGTGGAGAATGACTTTCCTTGAGGTTATAGTCCTCTAGCTGGTGCTGAATCCATAGTAGTTGTGCACAACAGCTCCCATCAGCTATATATTCAGACTCAATAGTAGATATAGCCACACTGGTCTGCTTCTTACTGCTCCATGAAATCAATCCCCTACCTAGGAACTAACAAGCCCCCCCTTGTACTATTCCTATCTTCCTTGCAGCATGCAAAGTCACCATCTAAAAATCCTATCAGTTCAAAGTCATTGTTTCTAGGGTACCAATGGCCAAGATGTTGGCTGCCCTTAAGATATCTCAAAATCCACTTTGCAGCTGAGTAATGAGATTCCTTAGGGCATGTCTGATACCTAGCACATACACATATTGCATATATAATATCTGGTCTACTAGCAGTCAGATATAATAAGGATCCAATGATGCATCTATACATGAATTTATCAAAGGGTTTTCCCTTCTCATCCTTGTATAGGGAAATGTTGGACACCATGAGAGTTTTCATGGTGGAAGTTGATTCCATCCCAAATTTCTTAATGAGCTCCCTAGTGTACTTGGTTTGAGAGATACATATCCCTTCATTAGACTGTTTCACTTGGAGGCCTAAAAGTACTTGAGCTCTCTCGTGCTGCTCATTTCAAACTCCCCATGCATAAGGTTGGTAAACCTTTTGCAAAGGTCGTCATCAGTAGACCCAAAAATTATGCCATCCACATAAATTTGGACTAGGAGACACTTACCTTTTATTTTCCTAAGAAATAATGTACTATCTATCTTTCCCCTCAAGAACTTATTCTTGATGAGAAAGCTAAACAAGGTCTCATACCAGGCCCTAGGTATATGTGGTTGCTACACATATACCTCTTCCTTTAGATTTTTATTTAGGAATGCAGACTTGACATCCATTTGGTAGACTTTGAATCCCTTGTGGGTAGCATAGGCAAGGAATAATCTTATTGCCTCCAACCTTGCAACTGGAGCAAAGGTTTGGTCAAAGTCTATTCCCTTTTCTTGCCTATACCCTTGGCTACCAATTTTTCCTTATTCTTGATGATGACACCATGCTCATCTAGCTTGTTCCTGTAAATCCATTTGGTGTCAATAATGTTGTGTCCTTGTGGTTTTAGCACCAACTGCTGTACCTTGCATCTTCTAAATTGATGTTGTTCCTCTTGCATGGCTTGGATCCAGAAAGTATCCCGGTTAGCTTCCTCAAACTTCTTTGGCTCAACTTGAGACAAGAAGCTCAAGAATAGGGCTTTATTGTGAGCCATGCTTCCTGTGATCACACATTGGTGTTCATCTCTAATTATTAGAGTTCTTAGATGATCCCTCTGATGTCTATTTGATGCAGGACATCTGTCAGCTCCCTACTGGACTTCTTCTACAGCAGCTGGTTCTTCACCAATCTGATCATCTTCATCTTGAACTGTCTCTTCATTGGAAACTTCAATCCCTAAAGCTATCCTGTTGGATTTTGGTCTGTCATGTATGGACATATCCTGCATTTTCTAATCATTTCCTGCAAAAGTAGGAGTGCTGGACCAGCCCTTATAAAGTAGGTTAGTCTCATCAAAAACAACATGCATTGATTCTTCAACTACACTAGTCTTCTTGTTGAACACTCTATAGGCTCTACTATATGAGCTATATCCAACAAGAACACCAACATTGCATTTTCAGCAAACTTTGTAAGTCGAGTTTTCCCATTATTTAAAATATACTATTTGCAACCAAAGATTCTAAAATATGAAATAGTTGGTTGTTTTCCCTTCAGAATTTCTTATGGGGTTTTCTCATGGGCCTTATTGATAGATGCTCTATTCAGAGCATAACAAGCTGTATTGACTGCCTCAGCACAGAAATATTCTGGGAGTGAGGAGTTACTAAGCAATGTTCTGCCAGCCTCAATCAAGGTCCTATTCCTTCTCTCAGCCACTCCATTTTGTTGTGGAGTTCTGGGAGATGAAAACTCTTGCGTGATACCAAATTCTTGACAAAACTTTGTCTTGGCACCAGATTGAAACTCTGTACCATGGTCAATTCTATTTTTGACCATAGTACATTGTAATTCATTCTGAATTGCCTTGACATAGTTTATAAAGACATCTAGAGTATCAGATTTCTTCTTAAGGAAGAAGACTCATGCATACTTTGTGTGATCATCAACAATCACAAGAGTATACAACTTCCCACCTAGGCTCTGAATTGGCAAAGGACCAAACAAGTCCATATGCAATAGAAAAGGGTATATTTTAGTGTCTTTGGAGCCAATGCTTTTAAAGGTGGCCCGAGTTTGCTTACCTATTTGGCATGCATGACAGGGACCACTTTTAACACATTTTAAATTGGGACTCTTTCTTATAAGGTTTTTAGAAAATAATTTATGCATTGTCTTATAATTAATGTGTGCAAGTCTCTTGTGCCATTGAACACAAAGTGACTCACTCTCATTAGCTATAAGACACACATGAGATGATGAACTATTGCAAATAAAATCTAAGCAATAAACATTCCCACTCCTAGTGCCTGAGAGAATGATCTCTAAGTTAATTGACTTTTTGATCAAGTAGTTGTCATTGTGGAATTCAATGATATATCCTAAGTCATCCTAAGTCACATAGTTGACTTATGCTTACAAAGATGTGTTGCAACCCTTCAACAAAGTCTACCCTTGTTATTGAAACTATGTTATTGGTAATCATATCATAACCTCTTATTACACCTCTGTCAGACCCTCCAAAGATCACCTTTGGACCATTCTTTAATGGAGTGTATTCTTTAAGTAAGCTCCTTGTTCCAGTCATGTGTCTAGAACATCCACTGTCTAAGTACCATATCTGATTTAGATGGGTACTTGAACTAACCTGTAATGTAGAATTTACTTAGCCATAGGTGCCCAATTTGTTTTGGGTCCTAGGTCCTTGTTAGCATAATAAGGAATACTTTTATCTACAGCAGCCTTGGCAGGAAAGCTCTTCTTTGCATTAGGCACATTAGGGTTGTGCCAACAATCAATGGCAAAGTGTCCCACTTTACCACAACACCAACATTAATGGATGTTGTACCTTCTTTTCTGAACATTTCTTGAGGTGGAAAGAGCATCGGAATGCTAATGTTCAGTGAAGAAGGCAACATCATTCTTCCTATCTCTCTCAGCTAATACCTGACTGGATGCTCTATGGTAATCAATCCATCTTGATTGTATGTGCTTGACATCAACATATGTTAGCTTGGTAGCTGACATGCTGTTGATGGCATCTGATATGATCAAGTGAGAGTTGATTACTGTTTTGCTACCAGGCTGCTTCTTTGATGGAGGGGATTGGGAAGATGCTACTTCCTTATCCTTGAGTGTGGGGGATGGAGCACCAAACACAAATGGTCCATGATGGACCATTTGGATTTCCTCATGGGGAGCTTTCAAAGCACACATCCCCATGCCCTTTCTCTTACCATAGTTAAGTGCATTCCCCTTACTATAGGAGCTTCCATTCTTCTAGTGACCATAGATATCGTCTGGGTCATACCTGTTAGAAGGAAGAAAGACCTTTTGAAAGGTGGTTTGAGGCTTAACTTGAGCCTTGCCATTTCCTCTATTCCCAACACCTGCTGCACTTCCATTGAAGCCCAATCCCCTCCTATTTGTTTGGGAGGTGAAGGTGTCAATGATGGGAAGCACATATTTAGGCTTAGAGAATTGAGCCACTAGACTTTTCTCCTTGAGAAGCTTCTCTTCAAGATCCTTGATGATCTTGATTTTCTGGCTAGTGGTGCTTAATTGGATGATTGTAATTCCTTTAAGCTGGTTAATCTCTATACTCATCTGAGCTAGCTGGATAGCAGACTCAGAGCTCTCATATTTTACCTGCTGGAGGGAAGCAATCTCCACAGCCTGCTTCTTGGCTAGCTTTCTGCTTTTTTTCATAGCTTCCAGGAGGGCACCATACTTATCAATCAATTGATTGACATCATCCTTAGATTCTGAACCACTTTTATCTCAAGATGAAGATGTTTTATATTCAGGACTTGTCTCATAATCAGTAGAAGATATGGAGTGAATTAATACCTTTTTGGGATCTGAATCATCCTGACTGTCTTCTCCTTAAGATATGGCCATCAAGCCACAACATCCATTGACATTTTCATCCTCCTCATTGTCACTATATGAAAGTGACAGAGGGGCCCTGATGCTTATCCTTGCAGGTGGATAATCTTCATCCTCAACAACATCAAACAACCCTATGTAGGCTTCTTCATCTTCATCAGAATCTGAAGATGATGAGTCAGATTGACTCCAACTTCTTTCTTTCTTTGCCAGGAAGGAATTTTCACCTTTCCTTCTCTTGTGATGATGATGCTTCTTCTCACCTTTCTCCTTTCTCTTGACTGGACAGTCAACTACAACATGTCCAGGTTTGTTGCAGCAATAACAAACAATATTATTTGAAACATGTTTACTGGGTTTAGATTCATACCCCTCTCCCTTGGAGTACATCTTCCCAGTCTTGCTATAATCCTTCTTGGGATGTGAAGAGGAGGTAGGTTTGTTGTTCCACTGCTTTCTCTTCATCAGCTTCTTAAAATTCCTGGAGAAGGCAGCAAACTCCTCATCTGACAAGTTATTGTCTGATGTGTTGGCTCAGAGCTTTTTGAGTTAGCAAGCCTTCTTGGAGGAGATCGAATTCTCTCCTTCCTCTTCTTAGATCCTTCATCTTTGAGAGTCATAGATCTCTCCTTGACTTGAGTTCTGGTGGTGGCTTCCTCCTTCCTTGCTGATAGTTGCATCTCATATAAGAGCAGCTTTCCAAAGAGAGTATGTGGAGGATTATCAGTGAGCTTGGCCCCTTCCCTGATGGCACAGATCTTTGTGTCCCAGTCTCTAGTTAGAGACCTTAAGAACTTGTCATTCAGCTCATAATTGTTGAAGACCGTCCCATAGGTCTTCAGCTCATTGACCACCCTGAAGAACCTCTCATAGCAAACAACTATGCTCTCCTAGCTGTGCTGTCTGAAGGATTCATACTCTTGGTTGAGGAGGGATTTCATATCATCCCTCACTTTTGTAGTACCTTTCATATACACAATAAGTGTATCTCACATTTTCTTGGCAGTTTCACAATGAACCAAATTTTTGAAGGTGGAATCATCAATTGCACTTACTATTATATTTTGAGCTCTTTTGTTCATAGTAGCAAGATCACTTTCATCCTTTGTCATTTCATTATAAGTCTTGCGCACTTGCCTAGCTGGATCTATGGTGGAGGCCTTTAGGAAGACAAAAGTACCATCCTTTACAGTAATGTAAATTCTAGGGTCTGAGGCTTCCATAAATACACTAACCTTTTGCTTCCATATGCCAAAGGACTCCTTTCTACATATGGGAAACTTCTTGGAGCTCATCTCCTTATGAAGTCTAGTGGTATCCATTGGATGCAGTAATAGACTACTCCTTGTAGGATCTAGTCAGACTGTTTTGTCATTTTTACCAACCTATCTCTGATACCACTTGATAGTTAACCTGGTAGTAGTCTAACTTACCTAGAGGGGGGGTGGGGGTGGGGTGGGGTGGAGTGAATAGGTTTCTTTACTTTTTCTAATTATAGTTAACTGTTTTAGTTGTTTAAGCAAAGTAGAAGAAAGCACAGAAAATCACACAACTATTTATAGTGGTTCCCCAAGGTCTGGGTACATCCACTTTTCCTCTCCACCTTTCTAATAGTGTGTTAGACAAGACAATCTCCTCCAACTACTAAGATGAAAGAGCATACAACACAGATCCCTCAGGATCTCTCAGGTTTCCTCCAAAACCCTACCTCAAGCCCGCAACACTACAAGTCAGAGTAACTCTACTCCTACAGATTAGTGATTCTCCTAGTCACCTACCTTAGTCCTATCAAGAAGCCCTACATCTCAGGCTGGGAGTACAACCCTACTACTAAGGCACACAACCCTACACACTCAGGCACAAAGGCCCTACACACTCAGGCACAAAGGCCCTACACTCTTAGAACAAGAATGTTCTTACAGAAACGGATGATTCTACTTTTACATCATAAGATTATATAAATAAACCTTTAGCTAGATTCTTTTGTTGTAGCACACAACAGATGCTGTCTTGAATCAGGGCTGAATAATAGCAGCTCCAGTCCTTACTTCACCTGATCTTCTTCTTCAGTAAAAGGAGGAAGATCAACTTGTTCTTCGGAAGACAATAAGCAAGAACTAGCTATCTCTCTTGGATTGATCTTCTTGCAGCTTGAGAGAGAGAAATTACTTCACAGGAAGAAGATGATGATCTTCAGCACAGATTCAACAATGTTCTTCCTGATAATCAGTACTGTTCCATTTGCCCTAGCAATCTCTTTTATAACTCCTGCAATCTCCAACGGCTCTAAGGAATGCCTTGTCACAACATGGACAAGAATAGAAAGATTATCTTGCTTTCTAGGCACTTCCACCAAAAATAGATCCTACCAGTTTAATGTTCACATTTGAATTTGTAAGACCCCATTTTTTTTCTTTTCAAACACCGGGTCTTAGGCCCCGAACCGCCGTTTTGCAGTGACACCCTCGCTCGGGAAGGTCGCCACTATAAAACGCCGATCCTGCCGGCCAAATCGATCACAAAGAAAAGTAAAGCTTAAACAACTTATATAAGCCAAGTCCACATCACATATAAATAAACCATCCAAAAGAGATGTCCACATAATCACAACTGAAACAAAAGGTACATATAACAAGGGATCCTGTCCGATACATCAAAGTCTCACTACAAATTCACTCGCGGAAGCAAATCAACTAGAACTAATACTCACGGATCCTGTCCTCGGTGCTCCCGTGCTAGACTGCCCCGTCTCCATCCGCACCAGCCTCTGGTGCTGCTCCATCGCCACGGTCTCCTAAAATGATAAGGTCCACCGACCGTTAGTCAAAAAGACTACGCCAATCCCCCACCCCTTCCCCGGTGACTCCTAGGCACCGAGCGGTAAGGATGAAGCGGATGACAAACAAGGGTTAAAACAATAGTAGGTGACGGAAGCTAGTCTACAGGAAATGTTCTACAACTACACAGATATATATATATATAAGTAAAGTAGTAAGTAAGCATGATAAAGAATAAACAAAGTACAGTAAAGCAGTATATATGAAAGCAAGTAAAGTTATATAAAAGTAACCATTGATTTATAGGAATGCCTACACAAACCTATAGACCAAGGGGTCGTTTAGCAAGGCCTATCGCATAAGAAGTCCCATAACCGACTTATACGATAGGGGTAGGGGTTGAAATGCAATGTTTATGCTATGACATGCAAGGTATGCAGTTATGCTATGTTCACACAAGTGCAACTCACACACTACGACTCTATGGGCATAGACCTTTAGTTCCCCCTTTTTGGAGCTAGCAAGACTCCCAGGATACTCCCGTAGTGGCAAACGGAAGCAGTGGGTTAGGACTCGCCCACCTCTAGGTTGGTATTAGCACTACCTAACCTAGACCTATCGTACGCCTCAACGCAAAACCGCGGAGCATCTTCTTACTCTTACTGGATGGACCACCAGACTTTTATGGCTAAGTGCAAATTCCACACTCGCCGAGCCCGAGTATCAACGTCGGTGCAACGACCGTCGAAACTAAGGACCCACCAACTTCATGCACATGCAACATGTTCTACTATCTATCTACAAACTCCAAACAAAAACCACCTGGGCTTAACTTGCCCAACCAAGGACCAATCCGAGTCACAAACTCACCGGATCCACAATCTGCACCAACCACCACCGAGCCTACAACTCGGGGTACCAAACCAACTAAACTCCCGTGACAACGGAGTGTGAGTGAATGTATTATTAGTTAGTCTTGAGCATCATCTTATTCCTACGACTTAAGGTTAATCTTGGATTTCCCGAGGGTTACCCTGTGAGGGGCTCACTACGGTACTAAGAGCTACAATGGGATGACACCCCAAAGTTCCCTTTCTCAAGACACTTAGTGTTGTTGGTATCTACCCATAAGAACACCCATCTTATCATTTCACTTGAGCTAAACCTAAGTGCTTTAAGACACACCAGGGGAAAAGACGATCTTTCGTCATTCCCGAGCACAAACTTACCCTTAAGCCACTGTGTACACTCTCTTCACACACACTACCTTGGATGGACTTGCAACTATCTAATCAACCCATGTGCACCATCTGCACACCATTTCCACCTAGTAGGCCACTAAAAACCTAAGTTTCACAGTTTTACTACGCGCAGAGCAAGCTAACTACATGAAGCCTACAACTAGAGGTACTCCAAATATTCATCCAACTGACACAAGCTATTTACTGGAGGTCTATCATGATGTTATAAGACTAAATCCAGAGAATCATATGTTTTTCTAAGTAATTAGTATTTATTTAAATTTCTCTAAACATTTGCCAAGTGTGAAGATGAACATGAAGTGTAAGTAAATCTTAAGATATGGCTCTCCAAAAATTATGATAAATCTATGATGACTAAATAACATCAGAAACATCATATCATATTTTTACAGTAAGAAATTGTCCTCTAATTTAATTATTTATCATCTAACCAAAATTGTAGTTTTATGAAGGAACCACCAAAAATATCAACACTAAAATTATGGGAAAACTACCAAACTCTTGTATTAATCAGAAAAGGCTACTGACTAAGTTTCAGGATTTAAGGGAATCATTTTCATAATTAAATAAATACTATAAGAAAACCTCAAATTAAATAAATTGTGAAGTAGCCTCCAGATTTAAGTCTCCAAAAATTCTATAAAAATTCACAGAACTTCCTAATGTTCTGAAATGTCCTATCACCAATTTGCACAATTTAACAATGAGTTTTGGACCCTCAAGTATTTTTCTTAAGTCTAAATCAAAACTGGTGCCTTGTGAATGAAGTACCGATTAAATAATTCAATAAAATACACAAAAATTACCAAAAGTTCAATTCATGATTATAAGGGCACAGCCAAAGTCTCGTCATCATCCAAGACCTTTTAAGCATTCAAATGTTTCTTGTAAGAAGTTTCCCTAAAGGGGTTATGTCCTAATTTAAAGGGAATATTGGCTCCTAAAATTCTTATAAAGTTCCCTAGGTCATAACTACACCCCATGAACATATCTCCTAAGTTCCATGACCATCAAAGGACTTTTGACCTCAGGTCCTTCACAAAGTTCTATTTGTACACCTAGGACTAAACCTAGGGTTCTAGGGCTTAATCACCTCCACACCACCCCATATCACTCATGGAGGTAATTTAGGTGATCCTAAACCAGTGGACAAAGTTCCATCTCATGGTGAGGAGATTTGACCACAGAATCCCAAGGTAAACACCTTGCCCTAACTATGACCCAATTTGACCTAACTTGGGTTGACAAATTACCCAACCAAAACAGTCCCAAATGGGCTGAGATTTTTACCAAGGTCATATCATAACCCTAAGGGGCACCCACCAAAATTTGGAGGGCATTGGAGGTCATTTGACCCACTAATTAATTACTAGATGATATTTGCAATTAATTCAAAAACATTAGAAAAAGTTCCTCCTAAAAATCCCATCTTTGGGTATCTTGTGAGGGTATGTGTAACTAGCCTAGGTTTTAAATATCAAGGCCATATTATATCCCAATCAAAAGTTATACAATAAATGGTGGTTGTCCTACACTAGGGACCAGTCCCACCAAAATGGACCTACAGGGAGCTACAATGCTCCTTTTGGGCTGAAACAAATTTTGAATTAAAGTAGACTCCAAGGGCTACAACTTTGGTGTTGACCACTTTTTCATTTGAGTGGATCTACTATTTTTATTAATTAAAACAAACTACAGCAAAAAGGTGTGACAAAAATAATTAAACCTTTAGTTAAATAGCTGAAATCGGCGCTCGACAAAAATTACACAGCGCTCGACGAACGCTGAACACTTCTACGTTCGACAAATTCCACAGCGCTCGACGGAAGCAGAGCAACACTGCGTTCGACGAATTAACCACAACACTCGACGAAAGCAGAGCAACCCTGCGTTCGACAAATTTAGTTCGTTCGACGAACTGCAAACTCGTTCGGCTAATTTCTATTATATCAGTGCTCGACTAATTTCTATTATTAATTTCGTTCAACTAATCTTTAACAGTTCTGCGTTCGACTAATATTTAACAGATCTTCGTTCGACTAATTTTACAGAACACAGCGCTCGACTAAATTACAGCATAACAACGCTCGACTAATCAGTTCATTCTACGAACTCAACCCGTTCCACTAATTAAACAATAACCGTGCTCGTCTAATTAATATCTAGATAACGGAATATATTCCGCTCGACAAATTCTGAGATCGACTAAATTAGTTCCATTCGACTAATTCATTAGAGATCGACTAAGTAAATGAAATATCATCAAATCCGACGGCTCTCAGTCATCGTCCCCAAGGATTAGATAGCATGCGACAACCCGACCTGGGCTTCTTTGCGGGGAGATTTCCCGACCACCTACGCCTCTTTCCGGCCAGCCAAAGCCACCACCACCTTCGTTGAGGTGGTGGCCGGCGATAGGGGTGGTTGGCAGGCCGGAGGTGGTCGGATCTGGTTTTTAGAGGAGGGAAAAAGAGTATGAAACGTACTCTTTCGGAAACACAATCTGAGCCCTATTGTGCACGGATCATGCCCCAAAATATGAAAGGATCTATCACTAAGGGAGGAGTAATGGATCGGACCTGTGAGGGTGCTTGGTTGCGTGAATTCCGGCGAGCGGCCATTGATGGTGCTGGAGCTTTCGGTGCCATGCCGATCTAGGATTTCTCTGCATGATTCTCACCGGAAAATTGGGGAAACTCTTCCTCTCTGAGCACTGAAGGAAATGGGAGGGGTTTCAATCATCTAGGATGGCTTTATTCCAAAAACCATTAATGGCCATTAACCCCAAAATTCGGTTACTCCTAATTCCTTCTTAATTCAGCCTCTTTCGACATGGAAAACTCCAGAAATTAGGCTTGTAACTGAAGGGGGAGTGAATGCACATCAATTGGGGAGGGATTTGAAGTATCAAATGCAATAAATCACCATGAAGGCTCTCTTTCTCTCTCCAATTTGGGGGAAAACTCCAAATTCTCTCTCCTAATCAGCAATTACTGAAAATAGGTGGTAATTTCAGTAATTACCAGGTCCACCAGATGGTGGACCCCTTAATGGGGCCTAGCCCAAATGGATTGGGTCCAATTTGGGCATAGTCGGTTATTTTGACCTAAAATTAGGATAGTTTGACTTTGGTCAAATTGACCAATTGGGTTGACCCCAAAGAGTGTCTTGGACTCCATTGGCTTCCCTTAAGGGTTAGGAAGGTCTAGGTACGGTCAATTTGGCAGGGTGAAGGTGAATTGCCCCTTTTTTGGGCACCGTGACCAAATTAGGACTTAGGGTAAATTGGTCAAATTGCAAGTCTCATGATGGGGCTTTTTGGTCCATTAGGTTCCTAGTATCCATATTAGGGTATGGGTAAGGTCAGTTTGGCATGGTGGAGGCTATTTGACCTTAATTGAGTTAGATTGACCAATTCAGGGCTAAGGTTGACTTTGGTCTAATTGGCCTCTTAATTTGACTCCAATGGGTTCTTGGTGCTCCAAGTGGACCCCTAATGGGTTAGGGATGCTATGGTGGGGTCAAGATTCAAGGTGGGGCCCCTAAATCCAATCCTAGGCTTGATATCTAAAAATTGCTATTTGCAGACCACTTGGGTTTTCTTCTTCTCACCTAAGCTCACAAGGTCTTGGGCTCTTCCTATGGTTTTGTCGTGACCTAGTCATGACAAAACCAACTTAGGGGTCTAGTTGTTAGGGGGATGTTACAAATCCCAATATATAAAAATAAAAATTTCGTCCTCGAAATTCAGGTTAAGTGTGGGGTTTCTACTGCTAGGAAGAAGAAGTAACATCCCGAAAAAATTAAATTATACCTGTCGTAAAAAGCTGCGGGTACTTTTGCTGCATCAAGTCTAGTGGCTCCCAAGTATGCTCTTCCTGTCCATGATTCCTCCATAGGACCTTGACCAGCGGAACATTCTTGCGCCGCAAGACTCGTAACTCCGTGTCGTCTATCCGAACCGGCTCTAGGTGAACAGACCGATCAGTAGCTACTGGCCCCTCTGAAGTAGAAACCTGCTGCTCTGGCCGAAGTAGAGCCATCCTAAGTGAGGAGACGTGGAAAACGTCGTGTAGTCCGTCCAACTCTGGCGGTAGCTCCAGTCTGTAAGCCAAGGGACCGATCCGCTCCAGGATCCTATAAGGCCCCATATACCTCGGACTGAGCTTCTTCCGCCCGCGAACCCACGAGACTCCATGCATCAGACGTATCTTCAAGAAAACCCGATCTCCTACCTGGAACTCCACCATACGATGACGCGCATCGTAATACTTGGCCTGCCTGCTCTGGGCCTCCAACATCCTATCTTGAATCAGCCTCACCTGAGCCTCCGTGTCCTCTACGAACTCTGAGCCAAGTGCCTTGGGATCCTCATCCTGAATCCAAGACAATGGTGTCCTGCATCTCTGTTCGTATAAAGCCTCATAAGGTGCCCTGCCAATACTAACCTGATGATTGTTGTTGTATGAGAACTCGACTAAAGGCAACAGTCTCTCCCACGGCTCCCCACGGTCCAGAATGCAAAGGCGTAAAAGATCCTCTAGGGTCCTGTTGGTGCGCTCTGTTTGCTCGTCTGTTTGGGGGTGAAATGTTGTACTAAAGGTCAACCGGGTGCCTAGGTAGGCCTGCACCGCTCTCCACTCCCTCGACGTAAAACGCCCATCTCGATCCGACACGATTGTCCTCGACACACCATGATATCGGACAAACTGCTCCACGAACTTCTGTACCAAAACTCTGACCGAATCATCCTTCCTGACTGGAATGAACCTGGCCACCTGTGTCAATCTGTCGACGATCACACAAATTGAGTCATTTACCGCACGAGATCGGGGAAGACCGTGTATGAAGTCCATAGCGATGTCGTCGAACTTCCACTCCGGAACCGGAAGTGGCTGCAATAATCCTGCCGGGTTTCGGCACTCCGCCTTCACGAGTTCGCAAGACTCACAGTGGGTCACAAAATAGACGATGTCCTTCTTCATGCCTGGACAATACATGGTCCTCTTCAAATCCGCAATCATCTTGGTAATGCCCGGGTGCACGGAATATCTACTGCAATGAGCCTCTGACATAATATCCTCCCGAATCCGGTCCCCTGCCGGTATATACACTCGGCCTCTAAAACTCAACAGGCCGTCCTTCAGCGAATAATCTCCAGCTGAGCCTGCCTCCAAGGCTCTGAATATCGGCTCCAGCTTGGCATCCTGCCTCTGCCCATCCCTGATGCGGTCTCGAACGTTGTAAGTGGCACCCATCGCTGCTAAGTGCTCCTCGTACAGCTCCGGATCATCCTCAGATACTAGGGAGATCTGTATGTCCTCGAACATCCGCACTAACTCCATGGACATCAAATTAGGCTCTGCTCCTGAAGTAGTAGCTCTCCTGCTCAATGCATCTGCTACTACATTCGCCTTCCCTTGGTGGTAATGCATCGTGTACTAGTAGTCTGATAAGAACTCCACCCATCGCCTCTGTCGGATATTCAGCTCCTTCTGCGTATCTACATACTTCAGATTCTTGTGATCTGAGAATATGTGGCAGTGGACACCATAGAGGTAGTGTCACCAGATCTTGAGAGCGAATACAACTGCTCCCATCTCCAAGTCATGCACTAGGTAATTCCGCTTGTGATTCTTTAACTGGCGGGAGGCGTAAGCTATCAGATGCCCGTTCTGTATCAAAACGGTACCCATCCCCTGAAATGATGCAACTGTATACACCTGGAATCCTTCCCTCCCCGACGGAAGGGCAAGGATGGGGGCCGAAGTAAGCTGACCCTTCAGCTCCTGGAAGGCTGCCTCACACTGCGGCGTCCATTTAAAAGTAGCATCCTTCCTCGTAAGGGATGTGAGCGGGAGGGCTATCTGAGAAAACCCTTGAACAAACTTCCGGTAGTAGCCGGCAAGTCCCAAAAAACTCCTCACATCGGTGGCCGTCTTTAGCGGCAGCCAATCCCATACTGCCTGAATCTTTGCCGGATCCACCGCTAGGCCAGCTCCACTGATGATATGGCCTAGGAAGGCCACCTCCTTCAACCAAAACAGGCACATGCTGAACTTCGCATACAAACGATGCTCCCGAAGCTTCTCCAGGGTTAATACCAAATGTCGTGCATGCTCCCCCTACGTCCTCGAGTAGATGAGGACGTCACCGATGAACACAATGACAAAGATGTCGAGATAAGGCTCGAACACCCGGTTCATCAGGCTCATAAATGCTGATGGTGCATTTGTGAGCCCGAACGACATCACCTTGAACTCGTACAATCCATATCGGCTGCTGAAAGCCGTCTTTGGGATATCCTCCTCTTGGATCCTCAGCTGATAATACCCTGACCTCAAATCCAGCTTCGAGAAGCAGTGGGCTCCCTCCAGCTGATCAAACAACTCGTCTATCCTTGGCAGAGGGTATGTGTTCCGCACCGTCAGCCTATTCAGAGCTCTGTAGTCGATGCACAATCTGAGCATCCCATCCTTCTTCTTCACGAACAACACCGGAGCTCCCCAAGGTGAGGAACTCGGCCTAACAAACCCAGCTTCTACCAGCTCCTGCAGCTGGCTCCGAAACTCTACCAGCTCCTTCAGGGCCATCCGATAAGGAGCTTTGGACACCGGCTATGCCCCTGGCACCGGCTGGAGCTGGGAAATCCTTCTCGCGGTGCGGTGGCTGTCCGGGAAGCTTCTCCGAAAATACATCAGCAAAATCCCGTACAACCGGGATACTTGACACTGAGTCCTTGACTTCAGTCGCCTCGAAGAGCACTTGGTATACCTCGTCTCCCTGCAGGTGGGCCTTGACGGCCTGAACATATGACAAGAAGAGACGAGAGGTGGGTTGAGTACCTTCGAATACCACGTCACCGTCTTCATGCTTTAGAATGATCCTCCTCGCCGGGCAGTCAATCCTTGTCTGGTTTCCAAACAACGAACAATCTTCCTTCGATCTCCATCCTCATGCTGCACGTGGCATTTGTTAGAACCTCCGATCCGTCCGGAAATCGCACTCTCCTGTAATCGGTCCTGAAATGCTGGACTTGGTCCAGGTCCTCGATAAATTAAGCCGAGACGAACGAGTGCGATGCACCCGTATCGAACAAGGTAAAAGCGGGTTTGCCGTGAACACGTACTAATCCTGAGGGTTTTGTTGTTTGGTTCAATGCTAAGGTAAAACTAAAACTTATAAGGTACAGACAATTAAAAGAAATGCATCAAAGTTCCTGCGATGACCATTGCTGGGTCCCAGGGCCTTGCCAAGTCTAGGGCATATGCCTGCTCCCTGTACTGTCTCCGATCATCACCCTGAAATCCGCAACCTCGTCCACGCCCTCGGCCCTCGAGATGCTGGCCCTGCGGTGCTGCCTGAAGTGTTGGTGGTGCATTCCTCTGAGGGCAGTTTCTCTTGATGTGGCCGGTCTGGCGGCAGTGATAGCACTCCGGAGGTGGCCCACCTCCTCCAATCCTTGGCATCTCCCGCATCTGCAGAGGCTGAGGAGCCAGCACTACCGACTCCCTTTGCACTTGCCTCTCCTCCCTACGGGGTCGGACCTTCGTCTTTCCTTACCCAGCGTCTCGGCCTCTCGGCTGGTCCCTTCCACCACCACGTCCTTGTTCCTCCAATGACCTCTTTCTCCCACGAACAGTTTGTTGGTCTACCTCCAGCTTCTTGGCCATCTCCAGAATCTTCGTCATACTACCGTCGGAGACGAAGAGAAGGGCCTGCCTCAGCTCATCACGGAGGCCCTTATAGAACCTCTTTGCGTATCCCACGTCATCCAGCTGATATGATTCCGCAAACCGGGATAGGTGGGTAAACTCCCGGTGGTACTCCAGAACTGTCCTGCTCCCTTGTCTCAACTGCAAAAACCTGTCCTCCAGCTCGTCTCTTGCAGACTGCGACACAAAATGCTCCAGCAGTGCTGCCTTAAAATCATCCCACGCAACGTCCGCAGCATCCAGTCCTGGGTAAGCTGTATCCAGGAACCTCTTCCACCATCTCCTGGCATGGCACTCAAGAAACCACTAGTGGCACCTCCATATCTGTCGGGCACTAAATCCCTGTCAACATCTCCTCCATGATATCCACCCACTCCTCAGTCCTCACAACAGTCTCCGTCCTAATGTATGAAGGTGGGGAAAGACCTCGAAAGATGCTCAGCTAGTTGGCCCCAGGGTTTTGCTGAGGAGCATGTGCCTGCTGTGCCCTGAAAGTCTCCAGAATAGCAGTCAGTGTCTGTCCCAACTCCGACTGCTGGAACGGGGTAGGAGACGGTGGTGGTGGGATGATGTATGGATCCGGTGGAACTCCATGCTGCAGTGTAGGGTTTGTCGCGTGCTATATAAGAAAAATTACGCTCGTAAGGGACTTAGCTAAAGAAAATTCAGTTATAAGTGGACCTTTTCATGTGATTTCCCTTATGGGCACACCATTGCTTCCGCTGCTAGTTTTTCCTCAAACTAAGCTCGCGCGGGGTGGCCCAGGGTTTGTGGACTTCTTTTCTTCGGATCGAGGTTTCGCTCTGATACCACTTGTAAGACACAATTTTTTTCTTTTCAAACACCGTGTCTTAGGCCCAGAACCCTCGTTCGGGAAGGTCGCCACTACAAAACGCCGATCCTGCCGGCCAAATCGATCACAAAGAAAAGTAAAGCATAAACAACTTATATAAGCCAAGTCCACATCACATATAAATAAACCATCCAAAAGAGATGTCCACATAATAACAACTGAAACAAAAGGTACAGATAACAAGGGCTCCTTCCCGATACATCAAATCCTCACTACAAATTCACTTGCGGAAGCAAATCAACTAGAACAAATACTCACGGATCTTGTCCTCGGTGCTCCCGTGCTAGACTGCCCCGTCTCCATCCGCACCAGTCTCTGGTGCTGCTCCGTCGCCGCGGTCTCCTAAAATGATAAGGTCCACCGACCGTTAGTCAAAAAGACTACGCCAATCCCCCACCCCTCCCCCGGTGACTCCTAGGCACCGAGCGGGAGGATGAAGCGGAGGACAAACAAGGGGTAAAACAATAGCAGGTGACGGAAGCTACTCTACAGGAAATGTTCTACAACTACACAGGTGTATATATATATATATAAGTAAAGCAGTAAGTAAGCATGAAAAAGAATAAACAAAGTACAGTGAAGCAGTATATATGAAAGCAAGTAAAGTTATATAAAAGTAACCATTGATTTATAGGAATGCCTACACAAACCTATAGACCAAGGGGTCGTTTAGCAAGGCCTATCGCATAAGAAGTCCCATAACCGACTTATACGATAGGGGTAGGGGTTGAAATACAATGTTTATGCTATGACATGCAAGGAATGCAGTTATGCTATGTTCACACAAGTGCAACTCACACACTACGACTATATGCGCATAGACCTTTAGTTCCCCCTTTTTGGAGCTAGCAAGACTCCCAGGATACTCCCGTAGTGGCAAACGGAAGCGGTGGGTTGGGCCTCGCCCACCTCTAGGTTGGTATTAGCACTACCTAACCTAGACCTATCGTATGCATCAACGCAAAATCGCGGAGCATCTGCGTACTCTTATTGGATGGACCACCAGACTTTTAAGGCTAAGTGCAAATTCCACACTCGCCGAGCCCGAGTATCAACGTCGGTGCAACGACCGTCGACACTAAGGACCCACCACCTTCGTGCATATGCAACATGTTCTACTATCTATCTACAAACTCCAAACAAAAACCACCTGGGCTTAACTTGCCCAACCAAGGCTCGCCAGATCCACAATCCGCACCAACCACCACCGAGCCTACAACTCGTGGTACCAAACCAACTAAACTCCCATGACAACGGAGTGTGAGTGAATGTATTATTAGTTAGTCTTGAGCATCATCTTATTCCTACGACTTAAGGTTAATCTTGGATTTCCGGAGGGTTACCCTGTGAGGGGCTCACTACGGTACTAGGAGCTACAATGAGATGACACCCCAAAGTTCCCTTTCTCAAGACACTTAGTGTTGTTGGTATCTACCCATAAGAACACCCCTCTTATCATTTCACTTGAGCTAAACCTAAGTGCTTTAAGACACACCAAGGGAAAGACGATCTTTCGTCATTCACGAGCACAAACTTACCCTTAAGCCACCATGTACACTCTTTTCACACACACTACCTTGGATAGACTTGCAACTATCTAATCAACCCATGTGCACCATCTGCACACCATTTCCACCTAGTAGGCCAGTAAAAACCTAAGTTTCACAGTTTTACTAAGCGCAAACCAAGCTAACTATATGAAGCCTACAACTAGAGGTACTCCACATATTCATCCAACTGACACAAGCTATTTACTGGACGTCTATCATGATGTTATAAGACTAAATCCAGAGAATCATATTTTTTCCTAATTAATTAGTATTTATTTAAATTTCTCCAAACATTTGCAAAGTGTGAAAATGAACATGAAGTGTAAGTAAATCTTAAGATATGGCTCTCCAAAAATTATGATAAATCTATGATGGCTAAATACCATCAGAAACATGATATCATATTTTTACAGTAAGAAATTGTCCTCTAATTTAATTATTTGTCATCTAACCAAAATTGTAGTTTTATGAAGGAACCACCAATAATATCAACACTAAAATTATGGGAAAATTACCAAACTCTTGTATTAATCAGAAAAGGCTACTGACTAAGTTTCAAGATTTAAGGGAATCATTTTCATAATTAAATAAATACTATAAGAAAACCTCAAATTAAATAAATTGTGAAGTAACCTCCAGATTTAAGTCTCCAAAAATTCTATAAAAATTCACAGAACTTCCTAATGTTCTGAAATGTCCTATCACTAATTTGCACAATTTAACAATTAATTTTGGACCCTCAAGTATTTTTCTTAAGTCTAAATTAAAACTGGTGCCTTGTAAATGAACTACCGATTAAATAATTCAATAAAATACACAAAAATTACCAAAAGTTCAAATCATGATTATAAGGGAACAGCCAAAGTCTCATCATCATCCAAGACTTTTTAAGCATGTAAATGTTTCTTATAAGAAGTTTCCCTAAAGGGGTTATGTCCTAATTTAAAGGAAATATTGGCTCCTAAAATTCTTACAAAATTCCCTAGGGCATAACTACACCCCATGAACAAATCTCTTAAGTTCCATGACCATCAAGGGACTTTTGACCTCAGGTCCTTCACAAAGTTCTATTTGCACACCTAGGACTAACCCTAGGGTTTTAGGGCTTAATCACCTCCACACCACCCCATATCACTCATGGAGGTAATTTAGGTGATCCTAAACCAGTGTACAAGGTTCCATCTCATGGTGAGGAGATTTGACCACAGAATCCCAAGGTAAACACCTTGCCCTAACTATGACCCAATTTGACCTAACTTGGGTTGACAAATTACCCAACCAAAACAGTCCCAAATGGGCTGAGATTTTTACCAATGTCATATCATAACCCTAAGGGGCACCCACCAAAATTTGGAGGGCATTGGAGGTCATTTGACCCACTAAATAATTACTAGATGATTTATGAAATTAATTCAAAAACCTTAGAAAAGGTTCCTCCTAAAAATCCCAACTTTGGGTATCTTGTGAGGGTAGGTGTAACTAGCCTAGTTTTTAAATATCAAGGCCATATTATATCCCAATCAAAAGTTATTCAAGAAATGGTGGCTGTCCTACACTAGGGACCAGTCCCACCAAAATGGACCTACAGGGAGCTACAATGCTCCTTTTGGACTGAAACAAATTTTGAATTAAAGTAGACTCCAAGGGCTACAACTTTGGTGTTGAACGCTTTTTCTTTTGAGGGGATCTACTATTTTTATTAATTAAAACAAACTACAGCAAAAAGGTGTGACAGAAATAATTAAACCTTTAATTAAATAGCTGAAATCGGCGCTCGACAAAAATTACACAGCGCTCGACGAACGCTGAACACTTCGAAGTTCGACGAATTCCACAGCGCTCAATGGAAGCAGAGCAACACTGCGTTCGATGAATTAACCACATCGCTCGACGAAAGCAGAGCTGCCCTGCGTTCGACGAATTTAGTTCGTTCGACGAACTGCAAACTCGTTCGGCTAATTTCTATTATATCAGCGCTCGACTAATTTCTATTATTAATTTTGTTCGACTAATCTTTAACAGTTCTGCGTTCGACTAATATTTAACAGATCTTCGTCCGACTAATTTTACAGAACACAACGCTCGACTAAATTACAGCATAAAAATGCTCGACTAATCAGTTCATTCTACGAACTCAACCCGTTCCACTAATTTAACAATAACCGTGCTCGTCAAATTAATATCTAGATCAACATAATATATTCTGCTCGACTAATTCTGAGATCGACTAAACTAGTTCCGTTCGACTAATTCATTAGAGATCGATGAAGTAAATGAAATATCATCAAATCCGACGGCTCTCAGTCATCGTCCCCAAGGATTGGACGGCACGCGATAGCCCGACCTGGGCTTCTTTGCGGGCGATTTCCCGACCACCTACGCCTCTTTCCGGCCGGCCAAAGCCACCACCACCTCCGTTGAGGTGGTGGCCTGCGATAGGGGTGGTTGGCCGGCCAGAGGTGGTCGGATCAGGTTTTTATAGGAGGGAAAAAGAGTATGAAACGTACTCTTTCGGAAACACAATCCGAGCCCTATTGTGCATGGATCAAGCCCCAAAATATGAAAGGATCTAGCACTAAGGGAGGAGTAACGGATCAGACCTGTGGGGGGGGGGGGGGGGGCTTGGTTGCGCGAATTCCGGTGAGCGGCCATTGATGGTGCTGGAGCTTTCGGTGCCATGTCGATCTAGAATTTCTCTGCACGATTCTCACCGAAAAATTAGGGAAACTCTTCCTCTCTGAGCACTGAAGGAAATGGGAGGGGTTTCAATCGGCTAGGATGGCTTTATTCCTAAAACCATTAATGGCCATTAACCCCAATATTCGGTTACTCCTAATTCCTTCTTAATTCAGCCCCCTTGGCCATGGAAAACTCCAGAAATTTGGCTTGTAACTGAAGGGGGGAGTGAATGCACATCAATTGGGGAGGGATTTGAAGGATCAAATACAATAAATCACCATGAAGGCTCTCTTTCTCTCTCCAATTTGGGGGAAAACTCCAAATTCTCTCTCCTAATCAGCAATTACTGAAAATAGGTGGTAATTTCAGTAATTGCCAGGCCCACCAGATGGTGGACCCCTTAATTGGGCCTAGCCCAAATGGATTGGGTCCAATTTGGGCATAGTGGGTTATTTTGACCTAAAATTAGGATAATTTGACTTTGGTCAAATTGACCAATTGGGTTGACCCAAAAGGGTGTCTTGGACTCCATTGGCTTCCCTTAAGGGTTAGGAAGGTCTAGGTAGGGTCAATTTGGCAGGGTGAAGGTGAATTGCCCATTTTTAGGGCACCTTGACCAAATTAGGACTTAGGGTAAATTGGTCAAATTGCAAGTCTCATGATGGGATTTTTGGTCCATTAGGTTCCTAGTATCCATATTAGGGTAGGGGTAAGGTCAATTTGGCATGGTGGAGGCTATTTGACCTTAATTAAGTTAGATTGACCAATTCAGGGCTAAGGTTGACTTTGGTCTAATTGGCCTCTTAATTTGGCTTCAATGGGTTCTTGGTGCTCCAAGTGGACCCCTAATGGGTTAGGGATGCTATGGTGGGGTCAAGATTCAAGGTGGGGCCCCTAAATCCAATCCTAGGCTTGATATCTGAAAATTGCTATTTGCAGACCACTTGGGTTTTCTTCTTCTCACTTTTCACAAGGTCTTGGGCGCTTCCTATGGTTTTGTCATGACCTAGTCATGACAAAACCAACTTAGGGGTCTAGTTTTTTGGGGGATGTTACAGAATTTGTCTCAGCGGATGGGCTGAGACAGGCTCCAATCTCAGCGGCGGAAATAATCTGCCTCTCAGCGGATTCGCTGAGACGGGTCGTCTTCTCAGCGGTTTACTCAATATGCTGCCTAGCTGAGGTAGACTTCTTCTCAGCATCTATACAACTGAGTCTCAACTGTTCAGCTGAGACTATACTGTTATCTCAGCTGATCTCCAAAGAGATATAGTCAATACTATTACAAGGTTTGGAATGACTTAAGCTTGTATTTAACATGAAATAAATTGTCTTATGAAATACAATATGCACTTAGCATTGTATGTAATGCATCTTCAAATCCAAGGAACATTAAAGGGAAATATTCCCAACAGTTATCTAGTTGAACCTGGAAAATGAGCGACTATTGAAGGATTTCTCCCATGCCTGGAGAGACACTGTTGATTGTCGCCACCTTGGCGAGGAACTTCGAGGCTTGCTAATAGACGCCATCTTGGGGGCGAGTAATCCTGATACTCGCATCTAGCATTAAATGCCCCTATGGGTTGCTCGCTGATTCTGACTTGACCTTTGACTTTGACTTCTGCCCACGTGGAACGAACGTGTCCTACCCTCGAAGAATATGGGTTATACACAATCCCCACTCTTTGCGAGCAATTAAGTGGCTTGGAAAGAAACATCCAACCCTTATTCAACTAGGGTATTCTGGCGAGTATCGGTCATACTCGAAAGCATGTGGGTACCTTCCAACATCTATAAATAAGATCAAAGGGGCCTTCCCCGACACACCCATTTTAAGGATACATCAAGAAGTTGACTCTCGAGAAGATAGTCGTGAAGATCCAGGTACTGATGAAGCTGCTGAACAAGACGCAGGGTGGTGATCCTTGCCATGGCGGGGGAGAAAAAGGAAAAGGGATGATGTTGAGCGTCCGAATAAGAGGATGTCGGGGAGGACGTTTCATTGGGAGGACCAGCGCAACCTGTGTTGGACCCGATTCAAACTCGACGAGCCAGACAGGCTTGGACGATGAAAGCGAGCAGCAGGTCGCTGGTAGCGAGCCTTCGCCCCCCCACCCCCCACCCTAACATGACCGCAATAAGTAATCATCGTTCGTCTTTAGAAATCCTGCAACTGTTTACTTTACTGATGCCAACTTTCTCTTATAGCGACTCCTTCAGAAACCAACCCGGCTGGGCTGGGTGCATTTGCGCCCCTCGCTGAGGAGCCTGCAAGCGTAGAGCATCTACCACCTCCTCCGGCTATCCCATCTAGTGTTGTCCCACAGCAGGAGCCTTCTCGCCAACCGTGATCTTCAACAGAGGTTGGGGAATGCAGTTCCCGCGTAGGAATTCTGAAGCTAACGACAGTGAGGCTCTCATCCCGTCTCTAGCCTCCGCCTCCCTCTTCAGAAGTTCCTCACCAATCGGAGACAACTACTCAAGGCCCTCAAGTGTCCGGCAGAAAAGGAGGCGGATGGTCCTCCTTTGCGCCTCTGCCTTTGATGTCCACAAGGGCGAATGATCACGGGAAGATGCCCATGGATCAGCCGGTTGGGACCTCTTCCCGACAGCATGAGATTGTGCACCCGCACTTTCATCCAGCGGGTGGGAATGATAGAGGTTGGCGGTCAGGGAATCGACAGAATCCTCCTCGCCATACACCATCACCTCGTCGAATTTCCCCACCACATCGCTGAGATACTCCCCGGCGGATGCCTTCTCCTCATCGCCATTCTAGGGTAGCTTCTGCACGCGCAGGTACTTCTCACCTTTAAGAGATCCGCCGCATTGTTTTTGTAGATATTCTTTTGATTCGCTTCTATCTTCGCCAGGTTGTGCGACGTCTCCGGGATCAGCCTTCATAGATTCCATCGGCCTACCATTGCATGAGTTCTAGATAAAACTAGTCTTAATATACATCGACCTTTATACTAAGGTCGACAGGATGGCGGCGTATGAGGCCAATAGCCGAATATCCTAGTTGGAGGCTCACGTGGCGAACACTGAGGGGATCGAACACCAGCTCGAGGCCTCGAAGGCTAAGTATTATGCCATCAACGAGCTGGATTGGCGGATGGCGGATGTGGAGCACCGACAGGACTTGCTGCAGGATGACATTCACAGAATGCGGGCGAGTATGGGCTCCCTCGGTACCCTTACTTGCATGGAGGGTTATATCCACCTCAGCGAGGAGTATATTGTGAGGGACAGAGAGCAGATGAGCCTCGCGCGTGAGCTAGGGTGGACTGGGCGACATGCCCATACTCCGGACAGGCGTGACAATCCTCCAGTACTTACGTCGGTAGGCGACCTTTTTTTTTTATTTTCTTTATGGAAATTTGTCATTCAAATTGTCTATAATAATTCGAACTTATTCTGACAATGATCTGATGTATGCTCGCGCGTAATTCCGACTTTGTTTCTGCTTTTGCGATGTTCATATATTTATTTCTACATATTGTGGCGAGTTTGGTTTGTTTGTCATACTCTGTGAGCGAGGTATGACTACTCATTCTTAGGTAGCCTTCCGTGGGAAAGTTGGGTTGTCAGAAGTTTGGGCAGTTACTCGCGCGCGGCGGATCTCGCGACCCCCCCCCCCCCCCTCCATGCGATGTCTATAAATAGGGGGGGTCTGAAAATACTACGCTACCATGACCCGCCTCCGAGTATTCTACAATGACGTGCGAGTTTCTTTCCTTCTCGATGGCGCCTACCGATGAAGCAGCTAGTCGAAAGTTGTGCTACGCCAGGAACTTCTCTAAGAAGAAATTTAAGAAGTCAGTTACCTGCCAGGACGAGCTAGAGAGCTTTGTCCACCGCTTTTTTGCTGGATGGATATCGTGCGAGCTTGTCGGTGAGGGACGAGCGAATAAACACTTTCGCGGAGGGGAAAGTCATTTTTTACCTTTCCCACTTTGATATGGGTCTGCGCCTCCCCCTATGACCGGAGTTCTACCATATCCTTCGCTATTTCGGCTGGGTTCCGGCACAGATCAATACCAACGACATTGCCATTATTATGGGCTTCCTCTGCTTCTTGAGGTCAGAGAGGATCCCTTTCGACCTCGCCATCTTCCGGAAGGTCTTCTACTTGGGCGCGACCAAGGACGGGGTGATCAACTTTGGTATTCACCTCTGCTCGCTTGCGGGAACCGCAAACAAGGTTCATCGCTGGATCGAATGATTCGTCTTCATCTCCGGCGACTCCAGAGGGATCCCTTTCCATCCCCAGCAACCTTCTGGCGAGTTGTTCCTCGCCCCTGGCCTGCATGGCGTTTGCAAAGAGTTATGTAGTACGATGAAGAGTAGAAAGTTTGACGTTGTTTACTGGCGGCAACGCGTCGACCAACTTGAATATGTCGTGCCAGGAGAAGATAATATCACTTCGAGTGATCAACATGTGGGTTGAGTGCTTATTTCTGTGATTAATCCTTGTTTTTTCAGGTGTCCGCCAAGTTCTCGCGACCGTCCTTCTGTTGGCGGGCGAGTCCACTCCCCCCCCCCCCCCCCCCCCCCGCATCTCCAGCAGGGCAAGCACATCCTAGGGACGCATAGGACAATCCTGTGGTGGAGTACCCTTTTTGAGAGGTGCTTGCTGGACTCGGTGACCCGACCGAGATACTTCGTGCAGGAGGCCACCGGGATGAGGGCGAGCCCTCGATGAAGAAGAGGAAGAAGGAACTTTCTCGGAAGAGCGAGGAAGATCGGTAGAGCGAACACGAGGATAACGTCCCCAAGAACCATCCGAACTTCGAGCAAGGCTCGCAGAACACCAATCTGGAGGGTGAGCCTCTAATCGCGTTGATAAGGAGAAGGAATGATGTCCTCCTCAGTTCCCACCTACCATCCTGAAGCGAGGATGAGGAGCCAAATGACGATGCCTTATGTGTCACATTCGGTCTATACGGGCGCGATGATGCGAAGCATCTGCGGAACACGTCTCCTCTGTACGTGGATGACCAGGGGTCGCGTGTGATATTGCCAGCAGCGGAACTCTCTCATCAAATTGCCCGGAACCAACTCGGTGCCGAGGAGGAGATCAGGGTCCTCCGAAAGCTTCTCCGGGAGACTAAGAGGCGCCAAGCCTTGGCTAAAGCAAGGGCAGCCGAGGCTGAGGAGAAAGCTTCCTCTAGCAAGGATTTCGAGGTGATCTTGTCAGTCCTCCATACTTTTTTACCTGTCCACCTTTCATCAGCCCTTTACTCTTTATAACACACACCTTTTCAATTTTATAAGAGGAGCAGCTTACAGCGGCCGATACCATATCCAAGATCGAAATGACCTACGAGCTAGCCAAACCTCGCTGGAGGCGGCACAGGTTTGCATTACGGAGCTAGAGTCCGAGACCGCAATGACATCTCCCACGGAGGTCGGCCCTTCTCGTCGGAGAAAGGAACTCTATATGTCCTCACGGGAGTGGTCCGACCTTCGGCGAGAAATCGCTTTCACAATAGGCGATCTGGTCTTTGCCAAGCGTCATGTCAGAGGCTTCCTGACGCTGGCAGGAGAGGCCCTGATGACAAAAGACATCCTTCCAAGCATTTTTGATGAAGACAAGGATGACGGATCATCCGATTCCTCGGATTACGCTCCATCACCGAGCTAATCCTTTTGCGCCTAACAACTTTTTGTAACTCTTGAGAGAGTAGCTATAATTTTGTCTTTATGTAATTAATACAATTTTTGAGATATCGATGTCTCTTGCTCACACTTTTCATCTTGTTGTATTGATTTCCGCTAGGCTTATAGACTCGGATTCGTTGAATGCTTGCTAGTCTCATAGGCTCGGATGCGTTGAATGCTCGCTAGGCTCATACGCTCAGATGCGTTGAATGCTCCCTAGGATCATAAGCTCGGATGCTTTGAATGCTCGCTAGGCTCGGATGCGTTGAATGCTTGCTAGGCTCATAGGCTCAGATGCGTTGAATGCTCGCTAGGATCATAGGCTCGGATGTGTTGATTGCTCACTAGGATCATAGGCTCGGATGCGTTGAATGCTCGCTAGGCTCATAGGCTCGGATGTCTTGAATGCTCGCTAGGCTCATGGGCTCGGATGCGTTGAGTGCTCGCTAGGATCATAGGCTCGGAGTGATTGCTAGCGAGATGGATGCGGCTTGGAAGGGCACTCGCTATAATCTCCAGGCTTATCATACTCACATACTTGCATGGATATGCTCGCCCCTACATGTCTGCATTAATATATACTCGCCGATATGAGTTCTCGCCTTCATCAATGATTGTAGATACTTGGACTGGAGGTGTTACTCGGGGGGGGGGGGGGGGGGGGGGGGGTCATGTATGATGCACACTCCTGAGATTTCCACTCTACATGGTGAGAAACTTAAGAGTACATACATATATATAAATAAAGGGTAAGTAGAAAATGTCAGTCGGGGGGTCCAGGGGGACGCACAACCACGAGGCTTCCATCTTACTTTACTATAGAATGCTGAGAGAACTTGTAAGTAGGGACTGGCAGTCTAGGGGTCTAAGGGGACGCACAACGACGAGGCCTCCATCCTATTTCGGGTCCTTGGTCCTTGAAAAGTCATCCTCCTGTTACTCAATCATCAGTGGGGGTTAACTGCACCAGCTCATATGACGGGAAGAAACAATTGTAAAATTAGGTTTTGTTACGGGATTTCTACCCTTTGAGGTTAAATGACACCTTATATAATGGTCCCTCTGTCAGTCAAATCGATCATCTCTTTGTCGAGTTGGGGGGGGGGGGGGGGGGGGGGGGGGGTCAGCGTCCATACTCTTTTCTTATAATCTCTTCAGTTGGATGATAAGTGCGATAGGGGGGTTATTCAGCCAATGTGCAAGGGGGAGTTGATCTCGGTCGTCAATGTAGGTGCTTGGTCTAAAGAAAACTCGCTATCCTGATGCACTGTCCCATCACTTGTACTGGGTTTTATGAGAGTCAAGTCGGAGGTCTGTCCCCAACCTGTCGTGGAGATCGATTTGACCTACCTTGAGAAAGAATTGCTGAAAGAGAAAGAGACGCACACCATCTCTTATTTCAGGGGGAGAGGAGTTTATTTATATAAATGAATATACAGTTGAAAGTGCATAGTGAGTCCTCTGAGTTTTCTCTAGAGGGGGGGGGGGGGGGGGTGAATAGTGATTTAAAACTTTTCTATAATATCATGCACAATATAATAAAAATACTTTTAACAACTATGCATTCAGCTATCCAATCCAAAATAAAATAAGCACAGAAATGCAGAAATAAAGTAAATGGACATCACAAAAAATTATCACACAGATGAGACAAGATCTATAGTGGTTCCCAAAAAACTGGGTACATCCACTCTTCTACCACCTTGGTAGGAATACATTATCTAGTGCCTGAGTCTTTTGATTAGGAGACTCTTAGAACCACTGAGTCTTTTGATAAGGAGACTCTTAGAACCAACCAATGAGTCTTTTGACAAGGAGACTCTTAGAACCACTTAGTCTTTTGGTAAGGAGACTCTTAGAACCACTGAGTCTTTTGATAAGTAGACTCTTAGAACTAAACTAGATATTTTGGTAAGGAGATCTTGAACCATTGAATCCTTTGAAGAGGGATTCTAAGGACTCTTTACTCAGATTACTATGAATACAGAAAGAGTTATAGAGAATAAGAGAGGAAGATGATTCTTCTAATTGAATCCTCCTGCAGTAGTCACTGAGGATTCAGGCACCGTAATGTTTATGTGAATCTCTATTCAGTAGATGAATCCTTGCTTGGGAAGAAGAGATGCAAGGATCATAGAGCTTTTGATCTTGAAGATGATCTCTGTGTATTTGATTGCTTCTTGCCTGTTAGAGAGAGAGGAAGAAGAAGCCTTGTTGGTTGTGCAGAGATCTGTTTTCTGTTTGTTGTATCAAAGACAAAGAGCAGCACCACCGGAGAGATAGATGATTTTTGTATATCTCTTCTTCTGTATATTATCTATCTCTTTCCCTGTACTATTCTTCCGTCGAATAAAGATTGATTACTTTCCTTTTCTATTATATCCCTAATAGGAATATCCATGAGGTAGTATTATGCACTTGTCATTTCTGTTGACAACCCCTCAAACATCTTTTTGAATAACTTCCAAATATATCTTCTTTGTATCTCTGGAATTTTTCTTTCTATTCTTGACTATGAACGGCCCTTCAGAATTCAAATACTTTCCTTATATATGGTCTGAATGATCTTTAGAATAGAGTCCAGGAAGAATTCTAAATCTGTGACTGTATTCGACGTTGCATCGAATACATTTGCTTTCTTATCGGCGCACCTCTGAGTTTTAATAGGAGCTTCTTCGAAATCTTCCTCAACTCTGAATTGAACTATGATATCGACGTTGCATCGAGTACTTATCGATGTATACGTCGAGTTGAAGACCTAGACTTTGATTTCTGCCTTCTGCGTCGAATCTAATTCGAAGTTGCGTCGACTTCTAGTATTGCTTCGACTGGTTCTTCCTTCTACGTCGAGTACATTTTGACGTTGCATCGACATCACTTAATACTTCGACTCCCAGTCTGAGTTTTCCTTCTATTCGAAGTTGCTTCGACTTGAAGTCGAAGCTATGTCGACTTATATTCGATGCATATTTAACTCAACTGACTTTTGTACTCTTCTGGACTAGTCTTTGACACTTTAATGAGAGTGTGACATCCTAGGACATCTAATGACCAAATAACCCTCTCTATACAACATGGATAATAAATCCTAAATGATGAAATCACTTTTATATAATTTGTAAAATAAATTCAAAGGATGTTTTTCCCAACAATCTCCCCTATTTATCTTAACAAATTTTACAAATATTTTAAGGGTCCCTTCGTTTGAACAGAATTGGCTTTCTGGAATTGGCGATTAGAAATCCAATTCTAATGTTCGGTGCAATGAAATTTACGCGGATATTGGCTTTTATGTGAAAACTCATGGCTTTGACTATAAACTAAAAAAATAAAATCGCATATTCTTACCTCCGCTCATGGGTTTTCCGCATAATCGAGTGTTTTCACCATAGTTTTTCAGCCTATGCGCGCATTTTTCGCCCGGGCGTGCGTTTACTGTCAGGCGTGTTTTTCGGCAGGACGCATGTTTTTTGGCCGGGTGCGTGATTTTTTGGTTAGGCGTGTGTTTTTTGGTTGGGCGTGTGTTTTTCGGCAGGGAGCCTATTTTTCGGCCGGGCATTCGTTTTTTCGCCCAGGCGAGCATTTTTTTCGCCCGGGATCGCGATTTTTTGCTTGGGCGCACGATTTTCACTCGGGAGCGTGTTTTTCGCCCGAGTGGGTGTTTTTTCGGCCTACCGGGTGTTTTTTGGCCTGCCGGGCATTTTTTGCTCGGGCGCGCATTTTTGGCCTGAGAGCGTGTTTTTCGACCCAGGCACACTTTTTTTACCAACGCGAATGTTTTTCGGCCGAGCCCGCATTTTTGCCCAGACGCGCGTTTTTCGCCTGGACGCGCATTTTTTGCCCAGGCGCGCATTTTTGGACCGAGCGCACATTTTTTGACCGGGCGGGTGTTTTTCGCCCGAGCAAGAATTTTTCGCCCCGGTGGGCGTATTTCAGCCGGTTGCTCGTTTTTCGCACGGGCACGCATTTTTCAGTCGGGCACGCATTTTCCCGCCTAAACACGCGTTTTTCACACGCGCGTGCATTTTTTGGCGCAAGCGCGCATTTACGGCCCGGGCGCGCATTTTTTGACCGGTCGGACGTTTTTCTCCTGAGCGCATTTTTTGCCCGGGCGCGCTTTTTTCGCATGGGAGCGCATTTTTCAGTCGGTGGCTCGTTTTTCACCCGGGCACGAATTTTTAAGCCGGGCACGCATTTTTTTTCCCAGGCTAGCGTTTTTTGTCCGGGCGCGCAATTTTCGCCCAGACGCACATTTTTGGCCCGGCCGCGCATTTTTCGACCGGCCGGGCATTTTTCGCCTGAGTGCGCATTTTTCGCTCGGGCACGCATTTTTCGCACAGGAGCGTGTTTTTCATTCGGTCGCTCGATTTTCGACCCGGGCACGCGTTTTTTGACCAAGTGCGTGTTATTAGCCCAGGCGCTTGTTTTTCGCCTTGGCGCGCATTTTTTGCCCGGGCGCTTGTTTTTTTGCTCGGGTGTGCATTTTCGCCCCACCGCGCGTTTTTCCCGTCCCGCAAAATGCACACCTGGGCCAAAAAACACATGCACGGCGAAAAGCGCGCGCAAGTGAAAAAAATGCGAGTCCGGGCAAAAAATGTGCGTCCGGACAAAAAATGCACTTCCGTGCCAAAAAATGCACTCCCGACCGAAGAACACGCGATCGGGCGAAAAACGCGGTCCTAAGCCAAAAAATGAACATCTTGGGGAAAAACTCGCCTCCTGAAGAAAAATGCGCGCCCGGGCAAAAAATGCGCATATGGGCAACAAAACTGTGCTTGGGCAAAAAATGAGCGTCGTAAAACTTATTATGTAATTTAATGCGTTCGGCGCTGAAGCCTATTTTGGGTTTAATAAAATTATTTTATAATATCAATTCCAATACAAATTCCATCATCAGCCGAAGAACTTTTGTGCTTCAATTTCAATTTTGTTGACTGAATTCAATCTTAAAGCCGAACAACATAATTGAAATTATGTACAACGCCAATTCATGTAGATATTGGTTTTCATCAAAAAGCCAATTTCGTTCAAACGAACGGGCCCTAAGTGATTTCAATCATATTGTTAAAAAACAAAGTTGTGTACAGATAAATATACAATAAACAAAAATGACATAATTACATAGAAGTATAGACCAAAATGATCAACTTCCAATTGATCTGATTGCCCTCCATAAATGTATCCTCAAACAGGTTTACTGAGAACTTATAATATAAATTATTCATTTGCTGATTACCTGTTTTGTACTATTCTTTTGGAGGGGTTTTTCTCTTCCTTGAGAAGACCTGTGGAGTCACCTTTCTTGGTGGAAAAATCAGGGGCTTATCCTCCTCTTCAGCAGCATCGTCATCTTCTTTGTGAGGCTCCCCCTGAATTAGTGAATCATCTTCAATTATCTGAGCAGCCTCTTTAGCAATCTTTGTGACATCTTCTAAGAGTTGTTCATCTTCTAAGAGTTGTTCATTGGTGAGAGGCTCCCCCTGAGTTAATGCAGCATGTCCAGTATTGAAGACAGCTTCCTGAACAACTGTAATAACTTCTTCTTGAATTTGTTCTTCATGAGCAACTTTGAGAGGCTCCCCCTGAATCGGTGCAAGCACTTCTGGAACAACTAAAACATCTGGGGCAGGAAATATCTCCTCTTGAATTGTCTCCCCTTTCTAAACCTTACTTGCAAGTGAGGTTAAGAAAGATCTTGTTACTTTGGAGGAAGATATCACAGCCTTGATTGTCTGGATAGATTCCTGTGAATCCTTCAGTTCTTTCTCTATCTGAGAAATTTTTTTGTTGAATTTTCTTACTTGAGTCAGTAGCAGATCATCAAAGGTTCTAGTGGCCAGCCCCACTGCTTTAGAAATTGCTTGATCAATGTCAATGAAGTGGATATGATGAGATGTAGAGGGTGTATCAACAAGAGGTGGTGATTGGTTAATAGGAGGGATTGTTGGAGACACGGTATTGAGGTCTTTGAGATTGTCGTTAATAGGGGATTGTGTTTGAATGTCTTCTGGGTTGTGGTAGATTATGGTTGTTGTAGAGATGGGATCTATGCTGCAGGTTCTGCTGTTAAATCTGGTTGGGCTGTCTCATGGTCTTGACCTAGATGTTCACTTGGTGTATCTCTTTTAACTGTATCAGGGTCTTGAAGAGCTGGAGATGGAGGTAGAGAGGATGCAACTTGACCGGGCTTTAGAATTTGTCTGGTCCATTTTAAGAAGATGCCTATGTTGATTCTTTTTCTAGGAGGAATGGGCACTCATTTTGATTTGCACATCATTGGGTAATGATGGAGCAGGACTTGGCTCATTATTCTCATATATGCATTTTCTTTGTGATCATACCTGTGACCAATCAGTTTGAAGAGGCACCTCCCCAGTGAATTCTTTTGTTGAGAACCAACACTCCCATGATTTACAGTTGCTGTTTGGGAATTGCATCATGTGCAGAAATTTTACATAGTAGGATCTTGCCTACTATGTCTGCCAAGAACCTGTATTCTTCTCAGAAATCATTCTTCTTTAGATTTATTGCTTTGTCTTTGTTGAAATTCATGATTTGTAGTGCTAGTTGGGTTTCTACCGACGTTAGTTCAGATGAGTCCTCACCTACTAGTAGATCAAATGTGAGACTCAACAACTCCTCAGTGATATAAATATTATGGTCAGAAATTCTCCCTTGGAGAGACCCATCCTCTCCAATATGGATGTTGTCTTTTAACTCCGTCAATTCAACATCATATATCTTTCCTCTAGTAGAAATCAGTTTTGTGAGTTCTGCAGTTTGAAATAGTCCCAAGATTCCTTTGAAGTTTTCTTTCGCAGTATTAAATGAGTCGATGTCATCATCGAATCCGGAATTCACCTTTGGGGGATCCATTGAATCTAATAACAATATCTGCAAAAGAAAACTAGAAAGGGAAAGAGAGATGGGAGCAAGAACGCAAGAAAGCAAGAGAGCATGAGAGGGAAAATTCGAATGCGTAAGTTATTCTAACGTCTGTGTTGCTTAAAAGAAGACGATTCGCCGTAGCTTAGGGGTTTAATCAAAGTAATGTCAAATGGAAATGGATACAGTGTGCCAAAATAAGTCGATGTAGTTTCTAGAAGCAAAATTGTGTGCGCTTGACATATCGACATTGCGTCGAGTGGTAATCTGTGAAAATTTTTCTAAGGACCTTGTGAGAGCAAGCAGGAATCGATTATGCAACTTAGAGATACAAGCCAAACAACCAGAAACAAACTTTAGGCAAGCAATTGATCTTTATTGATAGCATAAACTTCATTACAGGACAAGACATGCTTGGCGAGACATGATTTCGCCAGCACAGATACCAAACAGAAATACAAGAAGATGAGGATAACTTGAGATCGCTCCAGACCGCGCGACCTCCCTGCGACTTCAACACACTGCCAGACTGCAGCGCCTTGCCGATCACAGCACACCACCAATCCGCTGATCAGACCGCTCCCTTCTTCCGACCTCCTGATTCTCCCGAACTCCAGCACCACAAATCCAAGCCGCAGACCGCCCGAACACTTTCAGAGGAAGAGGTGATCGCTGCCGCCCACACTATCCGCAGAAGCTGCACAAGAGGAATTCAATCAGCAGACCGCACGGTCAGAATAAACCAGACCGCAGGAAACAAGCGAACTCAGCTTACACTTGGTGTGTTCTTCTTTTGCTGCTACAGTGGCTCCCTATTTATAGGCGTGAGACCTGATCCAGTCACCACCCTATGAGATAGAGTCACCACCCATCAGATCGCGCGACCTTACCGGTCAACCCGCGCGATCACTGCAACCCTCCTGCTTCATTTTGGTGAGCGCCGACTTCACTCCAGACCGCGGGAGATCGCTACTCCCTTGGTCTGAACACGACTCCACACGGAGATCGCCAGACCGCCTAGAAGTCACCCACCACCTGTGTTCGCCTGAGACCGCAAACACAGCCAGCTCGCCCTCCTGGTCTCCTCCTGAGACCGCGAACTGAGACCGCGCGACTAAGAATGACTTAGTCCGCGAACTCCTTCAGAAGCCTCTGGAAAGCCACCAGACCGGATTCAAGAGCCAACCCGTGCGGTCACGCCAGACCGGCACGTCCTTGAAGAGAACAACTTGTCACGCGGTCAGAGACAGACCGCGCGACCCTGAGGATGATCAGCCGTCATGCGGTCACAGCCAGACCGCACGACCTCCTCCTCCAGCAGCCCTTGGACCAGACCAGCGGTCAACCCTGGAAGCCGCAGCTGACCAATAGAACAGATCGCCATTGTCAGACCGCCAGACCGTGCGGTCACGCCAGACCGCCCGGTCTCTTCCCAGACCGCCCAGGTCCAAAAGCCTCCTCCACATCCACTTCAATAATTTCAACACTCCCCCTTGAAGTGTGAACGGCCCCTTTGCCAGTGCCTTTGTGAAGATGTCTGCGACATTGTCCGCACTCCGCACATGCTCGACCGAAAGAGATCCCTCCAGCACCTTCTCCCGTATGAAGTGATGCTCGATCTCAATATGCTTCGTCCTCGCGTGACAAACTGGATTGGTCACCAGTTTGAGAGCACTCTCGTTGTCACCGCGTAGCAGAGTCGGCTCCCGAACCTCCTTGTGGACGTCTCCAACCAACCTCCTAAGCCAGATGGCTTCCTGAGCTGCCAAGGCCGAAGCCTTGTATTCCGCTTCCGTGGTAGAGACCGATACGGAATCCTGCTTCTTGCTGCACCATGATATAGCCGTAGGGCCCGCCATAAAGACGAATCCAGATGTCGACTTCCGATCATCCGAATCTCCCCCGTAATCAGCATCCATGTATCCATGCACCTCGAAGCCCGCATCCCTCCTGTATAGGAGACCCATGTCCGAGGTCGCCTTGACATACTTCAGAATGTTCTTGGCCGCTAGCAGATGAGGTACTCGTGGTTTCGCCATAAACCGACTCACCCTGCCTACTGATCGTCAGATAAATCAAGCTCCCAAACAAAGCTCGGAACACCAACGGATCTTGCATGATCCTTCCCTCATCCTTCTGAAGCTTCATAGCCTTCTCCAGAGGTGTGGAAGTGCACTTCCCTTCCTTCATGCCGAATCGCTCCACGATCCGCTCCGCATATCCGGCTTGGGTCACCAGCACTCCACCTTCCTTCCTCTGCACCTCAAGTCCAAGAAAATGGTGAAGCTCACCAAGATCCTTCATCTCGAACCTGATAGATAGTTCAGCCCGAAGCTGTGCTACCTCCTCCTTCGAGTTCCCCGTCACGATCATATCGTCGACGTATAGCAGCACGATGACCTGAAGCTCCCCGCTCTTCTTGACGAACAAGCTCGAGTCTGAGTCTGAAGCAACAAATCCACAGAATAGGAGATATTCTGCGATCATCCCGTACCACGCCCTCGGCGCTTGCTTCAACCCATACAGGGCCTTCTTCAGCTTGCAGACATGCTCCGGAAAATCTTCAGACACAAAACCTGGTGGCTGGACCATGAAGATGTCCTTGTCAATCTTGCCGTACAAGAAAGCGTTCTTGACGTCGAGCTGCCAAATCTCCCATCCACTGAACGCCGCCAAGGCAATGATGAACCGAACTGAAGTCATTTTTGCCACCGGACTGAATGTCTCATCGTAATCTTCACCGTATTGCTGCGAGAACCCCCGAGCTACAAGACGAGCTTTGTACCGCTCGATATTGCCGTCAGCTTTCTTCTTAAGCTTGTAGACCCACTTGCATGTCACAGGAGTGATGCCCTTGGGCTTGGGCACAAGAGACCAGGTCTCGTTCTTCTCAAGAGCTGCCATCTCTTCTTGCATCGCAACGTCCCACTCCTTCACGCCTTGGGCCTTCTCAAAGCTCGACGGCTCCCTCTCATCCAAGGGACCAGCGAAGAAACATGAGACGAAGCTCACTGCGTTTCCTCCTGTATAGCGATCAGGGGCGATGATCGCTCGCTTCGACCTCCTCAGCTCCTTCCCTTGAACTGCAATGTCATCCGCTGCTTCTTCCCTAGCTCCCCTTCCAGACGTGCTAGGAGCATCGCTCCCCCTGCTTCCTGAACCAGAAGCCCCCGTCTCGGAACTAGAAGGAGATGGACCACCTGGTGACACAGGTAGCTCCACCTGAAGATTCTCCACAGCTTTCTCTGGCATCTCCTCCCTGCTCTCTGGTAACTCCACATCAGAAGACCCCTTGTAAGATGTCACCTCATCGAGCACGACGTCGCGAGATACAACAAATCTCCGCGTCTCCGGGTCCATGCACTTCCACCCTTTCTTCCGCTCATCGTATCCCACGAAGACTAGCTTCCTTGCTTTCGCATCTAGCTTCGTCCGAAGAGCATCTGGAACATGCACGTAGCAGGTGGAACCAAACACCCTAAGGTGTGCCACACTTGGCTTCTCCTTGAACATCATTTCATGTGGAGTCAGCATGTTGATGGGGCTCAGAGGCATCCTGTTGATGACGTAGGCAGCACAAGACATTCCCTCCGCCCAGAAGGACTTTGGGATACTCTTGGCATGCAGCCAACACTTGCAGGTCTCCGTCAGATGACGGATCTTCCGTTCTGCAACACCGTTCTGTTGTGGAGTATGAGCACAAGTGAGCTCTCTCCGGATGCCCGCCTTCCTGCAAAAAGTAGAGAACTCACTGGAGGTGAACTCCCCTCCGTTGTCAGTCCTCAGCTTCTTCACCCGCAGTCCCAGCCGACCTTCCACGAGCTCCTTGAACTCCACAAACTTGGCAAACGCCTCCGCCTTCTCCTTCAGGAAATATACCCAGACATATCTGGTGTAATCATCGATCAACACCAGCATATACCTGCTGCCTCCGAGGCTTGGGGTAGCAGTTGGTCCCATCAAGTCACCGTGGATGCACTCCAACGGCACACTACTCCTTGTCTGCGACTTGTCAAACGGTAGTCGATGAGACTTGCCGAACTGACATCCTGCGCAAACATGACCTTCTCCGTAGGAAGATAGACTTGGCAGGCCCTTGACCAGGCCTCTCACCGCCATTGCTTTCAGCTTATCCATTCCTACATGCCCCAACCTCTCATGCCATATAACGGCACCATCATTCGTCTTCATCTTGTCGACGTAGGAACTTGTCGATAAAACGAACAAGTCCTTTGCCCGTCTCCCGATATGAACAACCTCGGCCTTCACGGCCTCTACATTACGTAGAAATTTCACTTCTGTTGGGCCGAACAGAACGTGATACCCAGCGTCAACAGCGTTGGTCACAGAGAAGAGGTTTTTCTTCATTCCGGGCACATGATAGACACTCTTCAAAGTAAGTGGCCCTCTATCACTGCCCAAAGAAACAACCCCCACCTTCTCTACTGGATGCACGGTATTATCAGCAGTAATGATTGCATTGTTACCTGTGTAGGGCTGTGCAGAAGAAAGCTTGGTCCCGTCTCCGGTGAGATGATGACCACACCCCGAGTCCACGATCCAATCCTCCAGATAGTTGATAGGAGCAGAAGCTCCAACAGAAGCCGAAAAGGCTCCTCCCCAACCTCCTTGAATGTGCCTGGCCTCAGCTTCCTCCTTCTCCGCAGCATGCCCAGCTTGGGTGACCACCTTGCAATCCTTCCTGATGTGGCCAAACTTGCCACACTTGTAGCACTTCGGACCTTCACCCTTCTTCTTCCCGTCAGCCTTGGGAGCATACCCCCTTTCCTGCTGCCCAGAAGTTGAAGGCCCATAGCCACTTCCAGCGGTCTTCTTCTTCTTGTCCCACTTCTTCTTCTTCCCTGAGAAGAGAACTTCGCCATCTCCCCCAGCCACCGACACCCCCACCATCTGCCTTGCCAAACTTTCTTGCGATGCAAGCAAGTTCTCCAGCTCCAACAGAGACGGCTGATTTGCCCATCCCTGCACTGACGTCACAAAGGCCACATATTCCTTCCGCAAGCCGCGGATGATGTGCCTCTTCAGCTTCGCCTCAGAGATAGGCTCATCAGGATCCAGTGCTGAGATTTCAGCGCACAAATTCTTCATCTTCAGAAAGAAGTTTGAGATAGAAAAATCACCCTGAGCCGACCTTGCCAGCTCATTCTCCAAGAAATGCAGCCTTGCCACATTCTTCTTGTTAAACAGCCCATCCAGGGCTTTCCAGATTTCTGCAGCCGATCCACATCCCAAAATGTGATCAAAGAGATCAGGTGAAATGGCACGCTTCAAAGTGAACTCGGCCTTGGCATTGGTCTTTCTCCAAGCTCTCACGGCCAGACCGTTATCACCAGCTTCTGTTGCCTTCACCTCTTCCGTCTCATCTCCTCCAACAACTTCCCATAGATCCTCACCCAGAAGATAGCTCTGCATACATGACTTCCACTTCTTGAAGTTAGTCGATGTAAGCATCTCAATACCAAGACCTCTTGCAAATCCACCTTCCATTGGTTTTCCTCTGGTTCCTTCTTCACAAAGGCGATGGCTACTCTAAGTTGCAACCTGCTCTATCCACTCCAACCTACCTCTGATACCATGTGAAAATTTTTCTAAGGACCTTGTGAGAGCAAGCAGGAATCGATTATGCAACTTAGAGATACAAGCCAAACAACCAGAAACAAACTTTAGGCAAGCAATTGATCTTTATTGATAGCATAAACTTCATTACAGGACAAGACATGCTTGGCGAGACATGATTTCGCCAGCACAGATACCAAACAGAAATACAAGAAGATGAGGATAACTTGAGATCGCTCCAGACCGCGCGACCTCCCTGCGACTTCAACACACTGCCAGACCGCAGCGCCTTGCCGATCACAGCACACCACCAATCCGCTGATCAGACCGCTCCCTTCTTCCGACCTCCTGATTCTCCCGAACTCCAGCACCACAACTCCAAGCCGCAGACCGCCCGAACACTTTCAGAGGAAGAGGTGATCGCTGCCGCCCACACTATCCGCAGAAGCTGCACAAGAGGAATTCAATCAGCAGACCGCACGGTCAGAATAAACCAGACCGCAGGAAACAAGCGAACTCAGCTTACACATGGTGTGTTCTTATTTTGCTGCTACAGTGGCTCCCTATTTATAGGCGTGAGACCTGATCCAGTCACCAACCTATGAGATAGAGTCACCACCCATCAGATCGCGCGACCTTACCGGTCAACCCGCGCGATCACTGCAACCCTCCTGCTTCATTTTGGTGAGCGCCGACTTCACTCCAGACCGCGGGAGATCGCTACTCCCTTGGTCTGAACACGACTCCACACGGAGATCGCCAGACCGCCTAGAAGTCACCCACCACCTGTGTTCGCCTGAGACCGCAAACACAGCCAGCTCGCCCTCCTGGTCTCCTCCTGAGACTGCGAACTGAGACCGCGCGACTAAGAATGACTTAGTCCGCGAACTCCTTCAGAACCCTCTGGAAAGCCACCAGACCGGATTCAAGAGCCAACCCGTGCGGTCATGCCAGACCGGCACGTCCTTGAAGAGAACAACTTGTCACGCGGTCAGAGACAGACCGCGCGACCCTGAGGATGATCAGCCATCATGCGGTCACAGCCAGACCGCACGACCTCCTCCTCCAGCAGCCCTTGGACCAGACCAGCGGTCAACCCTGGAAGCCGCAGCTGACCAATAGAACGGATCGTCATTGTCAGACCGCCAGACCGTGCGGTCACGCCAGACCGCCCGGTCTCTTCCCAGACCGCCCAGGTCCAAAAGCCTCCTCCACTTCCACTTCAATAATTTCAACATAATCGATGTGACTTCGAGTTCTTGTAGTAACTATTAAGTTGGTGCCTCTGTCGATATGAATTCAACACTATGTCGACTGCTATTCGTATTAATTATTTCTGGCAGCTCTCAAAGCTAACGTCGAGTAGAACTCAATGGTTCATCGAATTCTATTCGACGCAACTCTGAATTAGCATTTTTACTTTCTTCAAAGAATTTTGTTGTTTTTCCCAGCAATTATTTTTTTATTAAAAATATCATTTATAAGATAATATGTGTAAATTAGAGATCATCACAGGGGCATATAGAATAGATCACCCCCTTTGACTATTTCTAGTTCCACATTGAAGATTTAGTTCTCTCATTCTCTACATTATCTCTGAGAAAAAGCTTCCCTGCATAAGTAATTCAAACATTAGAGGGTACCTAGGTTACCTTGGGTCATTTGCTTTTACCATTATAAAGTGATATAAAAGAATAAAGTGGTCTTTCATTATATCCTTTTGGGTGGCAGAAGATAAGTTTATCTGGTCTAGGTTTATTACCTTAATACTTGAAGTTTGCATAGAATGCATCTTGATATAGTAGATTTGTTGAATGCCTAATAATCTTTCTTTTGGATTTAGCCTTTTGATTTTGGTTCATTGGCTTTTTTTTATTTTTTTGTCTAGAGTGTTCTTCGCATTATTGGGATTAACTTTATTAAATATAGTGAGATTATTAGGATGATTATTATTTTGTTCTCTAAGCATTAGACTGTTCTCATTTATTAGATAGCCGCTAAGTTTGACAAACATAACTGGATTTTTTCAGGCTGGTTTGCTGGAACTTGTTGTGCTAGTGGATGATTCTGCTCCTAGACCAAGATATCTAGGTCTCTTAGAGAGATTTTATGTAATATCCTTGAACTTTTGACTCCTCCCATTGAGTGAGTCTTCAAAGCCTTTTTCCTTTGTAAGCTCTTCCTTTATGTTTGAATTTTCGTTAGTTAGTTTATCTATTTTTGTTTCCTTTTTATATAGTTAATTTCTTAAGTCATAATTAATAGAATATAGATTTTCTATCTTAAGCTCCTCTAGTTCTTCCCTAACTATTTTAGTTTCTTTTTGAAGATTAAGATAATCTTGACAAAATTCTTTAAAACAGCTTTTAAAAACTTTTGAAGTAAAATCAAAGTCATCAAAGAGGGTTTACCTGATCCTCTTTAGAGGAATCTTCAAGAGCCATCAGGCAGGGTTCCTCAGACTTTGTTTCTTCCTCACTATCTGAGGAGTTGCTGGAGCTTGATTCAGTATCACTCTAAGTTTCAGCTTCAAAGCCTCTTCCTTTCATCTTATCCTTCTTTTTGAAGGACTTCTTCTTGTACTCCTTCTTGTTGATGCTTCTATCCTTTTGCTCTTCAGGACATTAAGGGGCAATGTGCCCTGGTTTTCTGCATGCAAAGCTGATTATCTCCTGCTTTGGAGTCTTATCAAACATTGGTTTGTTGGAACTCCCTTCCTTCCTTCTTGAATCTTCAGTCTTGACCCATCTTCTAAACCTTCTGGCTAAGAGATTGAACATCTCTTCTTCAGAAGTGGAGGGCTCTCCTTCAGCTACATTCAAGGCTATTGTCCTTTCTTTGGGAGTTGAAACTTTCTCCCAGGATTCAGTCTCAGCTCTACTCTTCAGGAGTCGCTCATACGATTTGAGATTGCCAAGTAAGGCGTCTGTATAGATCTCTCTATGTCATCTGGACTCTCTAATGGCCCAGATCCTTCAGTCTCATTTGCTTGGGAAGCACATAAGAAGCTTATCATTTATTTCAGTTAGAGAGATCTCTCTATTCAGTCCTTTCAGCTCATTTATAATGATGTTGAATCTCTCATACATCTCAGCAACATTTTCCTCATCCTTCTTTTGTAAGTTCTCATACTGGGATATGAGAAGGGACTTTCTGTCCTTTCTTTCATCTGAGCTGCCTTCAACCAGTTTGGACAATGATTCCCAGATCTCTTTGACTGAGTTGCAGTCAGCCACCTTCTGGAATATGTCATCTGACATAGTTGACACCAAAATGTTCATTGTCTTGGCATCACATGCCTTCAGCTTCTTTTCAGCATTAGTCCATTCAGCTCTAGGCACAGCTTCTTGTGTAACAGATCCACTTGCATCTTTCTTGAAAGGTGTTAGAGGACCTGATATAATATCATCAAATATTTCCTTATCGATAGAGTTCATGTAAAGATTTATTTTAGCCTTCCAGAGTGTAAACTTATTCAGATTACAGACTGGTGGTCTTATGGATGCATAGTCCTTAGAGCTCATTTTCTGAAAATAATTTTAAAAAATGAAAATTTGAGTGAAGGGATCTTTTGATCAAGGTGTTAACCTTTTTATGATCAACCTCCCTCTGATACCAATTGAAACTGCACAGCGAGTCCTCTGAGTATTCTCTAGAGGGGTGAATAGAGATTTAAAACTTTTCTATAATATTATGCACAACACAATAAAAACACTTCTAACAACTATGTATTCAGCTATCCAATCCAGAATAAAATAAGCACAGAAATGCAGAAATAAAGTAAATGGGCAGCACAGAAAATTATCAAACAAATGAGACAAGATCTATAGTGGTTCCCTAAAAATTGGGTACATCCACTCTTCTACCACCTTGGTAGGAAGACACTATCCAGTGCGTGAGTCTTTTGATAAGGAGACTCTTAGAACCACGGAGTCTTTTGATAAGGAGACTCTTAGAACCAACCACTGAGTTTTTGACAAGTAGACTCTTAGAACTACTTGGTCTTTTGGTAAGGAGACTCTTAGAATCACTGAGTTTTTTGGTAAGGAAACTCTTAGAACCAAACTAGATCTTTTGGTAAGGAGATCTTGAACATCTGAATCCTTTGAAGAGGGATTCTAAGGACTCTTTACTCAGATTACTATGAATACAGAAAGAGTAAAGGAGAAGAAGAGAGGAAGAAGATTCTTCTTATTGAATCCTCCTGTAGCATTCACTGAGGATTCAGGTACTGTAGTGTGTATGTGAATCTCGATTCAGTAGATGAATCTTTTCTTGAGAAGAATAGATGCAAGGATTATAGAGCTTTTGATCTTGAAGATGATATATGTGTATTTGATTGCTTCTTGCTTGCTAGAGAGAGGAAGAAGAAGCCTTGTTGGTTGTGCAGAGATCCGTTTTCTGTTTGTTGTATCAAAGACAAATAGCAGCACCGCCGGAGAGATTACGATTTTTGTATGTCTCTTCTTCTGTATATTATCTATCTATTTCCCTATACTATTTTTTGTAGAATAAAGATTGATTACATTCCTCTTCTGTCATATCCCTAATAGGAATATCCATGAGGTAGTATTATGCTCTTGCCATTTCTGTTGACAACCAGTCAAACATCTTTTTGAATAACTACCAAATATATCTTCTTTGTATCTCTGGAACTCTTCTTTCTATTCTTGACTATGAACGACCCTTAAGAATTCAAGTACTTTCCTTATATATGGTCTGAATGATCTTTAGAATAGAGTCCAGGAAGAAATCTAAAACTGTGACTGCATTCGACGTTGCGTCAAATACATTTGTCTTCTTATCGACGCACCTCTGAGTTTTAATAGGAGCTGCTTCAAAATCTTCCTTAGCCCTGAATTTAACTCAGATATTAATGTTGCATCGATTACTTATCGACGTATCTGTCGAGTTCAATACCTAGACTTTGAGTTCTGCCTTCTACGTCGAATCTAATTCGAAGTTGCGTCGACTTCTAATATTTCTTTCATTGGTTCTTCCTTCTACGTTGAGTACATTTCGACGTTGCGTTGACTTCACATGATACTTCGACTGCCAGTCTGAGTTTTCCTTACTTCTATTTGAAGTTGCTTTGACTTGAAGTCGAAGCTACATTGACTTATATTCGACGCATATTTAACTCAACCAACTTTTGTACTCTTTTGGACTGGTCTTTGACACTCTAATGAGAGTGTGACATCCTTGGACATCTAATGACCAAATTACCCTCTCTATACAACATGGGTAATAAATCCTAAATGATGAAATCACTTTTATATAATTTGTAAGATAAATTAAGAGGATGGTTTTCTGAACAACAACACATGAACATACAAATTCATACTAGGGGTAGAACCTGTTTAGGTCATCACCGCTCCAAGTATTTCCAAGCAGCTCCCCTTTGTGATTTTGCAGACATTACCCTCCAGTTGTTAGTGACTCGTGGATGATGAAAGGTCCTTTCCAGTTTGGGTTAAGCTTCCCCACAGCGGCTTCTCTTCCTGTCGCATCCACTTTCTTCGGGAAGAGATTGCCTGCTTGGAACTGCTTGATGCGGATGTGCTTGTCAAAGTATTTCGCCATTCGTATCTTGATCTCTTCCCGTCGAGCCGAGGCTAGGTCTCAGAGTTCTTTGATGTAGTCAAGAGATAGCCTTCGAGCCCCCGGCCGGCCGCCGCAGGCCGGCGGCGGCCGGCCGGCGGTGGTAGTTGGCCGGCGGCGGTTGGTCGACGGCGGTTGGGATCCCGCGCGGGGTGGTTGGGATCCCGCGCGGGGTGGTTGGGATCCCGCGCGAGGTGGTTTGGATCGGCGTGTGGTAGTTCGGATCCGACGCGCGGGAGTAGGATCCGGTGTGCGAAGGTGGGATTCGGCGTGCGGTGGTTTCGGGATCCGGTGCGCGGTAATGGGATTTGGTGTACGGGAATGGGATCCAGTGTGCGGTGGTTACAGGCTTTCCCATAAATAGAGGGGGAACCCATCATTTTCCCCCCAAATCCATTTGTTTGGAGCGCACGGAGAGCAATTGGAGTTTCCCATGTGACTTGCATCTGTGAGCGATGGCCGGAGTGAATTCTGGCGCGGAGGTTGGTGGTGACGACGGCGGTGCCAAGGTAAGCATGAGGTCAAAGGTTTAATTTCCAAAAAGGCGGGTGAACAGCGCTCTAGAGGTGCGGGGAGTCGCGTGGAGGGGACGGGCGGCGCGCGCGTGCGCGGGGCCGCTGCGCACGCGCGCGGGCGGAGAGGCGCGCACGGGTCGCGCTCGCGCGAGCCTGTGCGGCCGGGCGCTCGCCGGCACGGCGGGGCGCGCGCGGAAAGGTGCGCGCGGGCGCTCGCGCGGCAGGGTGCGCACGGCAGGGCGCGCGCGCCCGCGCGTGCTCGCGCCTGGAGGGGTGCGCGCGGCAGGGCACGCGCGCCCGCGCGTGCTCGCGCCCGGTGGGGTGCGCGCGGCAGGGCGCGAGCGCCCGCGCGTGCTCGCGCGCGGCAGGGCGCGCGAGCCCGCGCGTGCTCGCGCGCGCCCGCACGTGCTGCGCGCGGCCGGGCGTGCGTGCCCGCGCGTGCTTGCACGAGGCAGGGCACGGCCGTGTGCGCGCGCGTTCATGCGTGAGCTGCCGTGGGGGCAGTCGTGAGGGCTACCTCGCGGGGTGTGCTGCGCATGCGCTCTCGGGGCTCACTTGTGCGCGAGGTTTGCGCGGGGGTTAGTCTCGCGGGTGGACTTCTCTTGTATTTGTTGGAGGTTTGTACTGACGCGCTTTCCTTTTCTTTCAGGCTTCTCGACGCGGTGGTCAAAGTCACCCAATGCGACTGGGCTCGAGTCTTACTCTTGATCACGTTGCCATATGGAGGAGGCGCTTCAACCTGCCCCCCGAGTTGGAGATTCGAATCCCAGGTCCTGAGGAGCGGGTACAGAATCCACCTCGGGGTTGGATGACCCTTTGCGAGTCGTCACTTCGGAGTGGCTTTCGCTTCCCGGCGTGTGAGGAGGTGATTCACGTCCTGAAATTTTGCGGCGTTCCAGTGTCACAGTTTACTCCTCAGGGGATGGTGCAGATCATGGGGTTGATTGCCTTTTTCCGAGAGCATGGCGCGAAGTTCTCCCTGGGCCTTTTCAGGGAGTGGTGTGAGGTGCAAGTTGATGTCGGAGGTCGTATTGAAGTCCTTAGCAACAAGAGATGGCTGGAGTTCGAGACCCGGGTAGACCGCCGTCACGGGAACACTTTATTTGGCTACGTAAGGAACCCGGAAGGGTTACCAGAGGAGTGGAACTCTTTACCAGATCGTTGTCGGCGGCTTAAAGGCCGTGAGCGGGAGTTCACTCCCATTCTTGGATTTTCCGACGCTCAAGAACTGGGGAATGTTCTGCACAGTATTTCCCTGTTCGTGGACGAGAAGCGCCTGCTTCTATGCGGGTTGTCTGTTGATGCTGGACGTGCTGCTGCTGCCCCACTTGTTCGAGACAGAAAGAGGAAGTTGGTGTTTAAAGGTCTTGGGGAGCCAAGTCCTGCTCCCCCACCGGTACAGGATGTTCCTCAGGAGGAGGCGGCCCCGTGTGCCCCTGGAGCTGACGGCAAGCCGGTTGATGAGGAGGTCGAGGTCCTGGGATCTTCTGCCCCCCAGGCCTCTCCGGAGCGAGGCGCTGCTCGAAAGGTGTCGGAAGGGAAGAGGGTCTCTTCCTCTCTGGAGGCCATGAGCCAGGCGGTAAGCCGGATTTTTTCTTTCTCTTTTTTGTATGGCGTCATTCCGAGGTTGCGGTTCTAACTTATATATTTTTTCTTGCAGATGGAGACCCAAGCATCGATCGCGCACGTATGGAACAATCATTACGTGAGCTTGAAGGACGGGTTAATGACCATCCAGGGTGAGCTTCGGGAGGCGAGGAGCGCCCTTGTGGAGGCGGAGAGACGGCGAGATCGCGACATCTCGCCCTTGTGTCTGCAAGATCCTTACTCTTTGGGTTGTTCTTGTTGTTTCTTCCGCTGCGCATATTTGATATGTTGTCCTTCTTGTGTATAAAAAAACCCAACACTCAGCAGGCTGACAAGCACGATGCCTACTCCCACAGAGCTTTTGCCTAAAACACTGTCCACGAACATATTCTGGGAAACCAGACTCAAGGGGCCCTCACTTTTATCTGCCTCCCCCGAGAGGTCAGCTAGGAAGTCCGCAACTGCCTGCGCTTTAATCGCCACCCAGGGCGTGAAGGAAATGTCGAACTCACTGAATTCTACCAACCATTTTGTCAGCCTTCCCGAATGCTCCACTCCTTCCAGGATACTTCGAATGGGATGATCGGTCACAACTCGGATGGAGTGGGCTTAAAAATAAGGCCAAAGCTTCCGCCACCACACCACCAAGGCGAAAGCAAGCTTCTCGAGGATGGGATATCACATCTCCGCCTTCTTTAGCACCCGATTTACATAATAAATGGGTAGTTGCTTCTTACTTTACTCTCTGACAAGCACAGAACTTACTGCCTCCGCCCCCACTCCTAAGTAGAGGAGTAGGTCTTCACCTTCCCTCAGGATTTGGAGGAGAGGTTTCTGAGTTAGCTGCTGCTTCAACTTTTTGAAGGCATTTTTGCATTCTTCAGTCCATTCAAATTGTTGGTTGTTTCGTAGCATTTTGAAGAATTTAGAACACTTCTCTCCCACCTTTGACAGAAAGTGACTAAAGCCTGCCAACCTTCCAGTCAACCTCTGAACTTCCCTGATGCTCTTCGGTGATGCCATTTTAACGATGGTTTTAACCTTGTCAGGGTTGGGCTCCACTCCTTTGGGGGTCAGGAGATGTTCCAAGAACTTCCCTCTTCCTGCCTTAAACATGCACTTGGCAGGATTGAGCCTCATTTTGAACCTTCGGAGAGTTTCAATGGTCTCCTCCAGATTGGTGGCATGCTCTTGAGCTCTCTTGCTTTTGACCAAGAGATCGTTCACATACACATCAATGTTCCTTCCCTTTTACCCTTTGAAAACTTGATCCATCATCCGCCGATATGTAGCCCCCGCGTTCTTCAACCTAAAATACATAATCTTGTAGCTGTAGCAGCCATCACCAGTGATGAAGGACACATCGCAACAATCGGGAGGGTGCATCCGGATCTGGTGGTATCCTGAAAAGGTATTGAGTAAGCTCAACACAGAATAACTGACGACTGAATCAACCAACACATCAATTCGAGGCAGGGGATAATAATCCTTTGTGCAAGATTTATTTAACAATGAAAAATCGACACTCATCCTCCAGCCCCCTCCATCTTTCTTCATCATTACAACATTTGAGACCCAGCCTGGATACTAGATCACTAACACGAAGCCTGCCTCAAGCAGCTTCCTCATCTCCTCTCTAATGGGTTCAACCAACGTGATGACACACACCCTCTTCTTCTGCCGGATGGGCTTGACCTTTGGGTCTCGGTTGAGATGGTGGCATGCGACCTCTGCATTGATCCATGACATCTCTATGGTGCTCCATGCGAAGATGTCCACATTCTCTTGCAGACACTCCACCATCATTATATTTTCCTCTACCTTCAGCTCTCCACCGATCTTCAGTAGCCTGGGATCTCCTTCCTCTGAGGATACTTTTACTTCTTCTACCTCATCTGCAGCCTCCAGCCTAGCCACCCCTTCCAGGACTCAGTCCGCCTCCTCCCCCGCCTCCATCCAGCTAACACTGCTTACCGCATTTAGGTAACACTCCCGAGCAGCCTTAGGATTACTCCGGATCCTAACCTGGCTGTCTCCTTGGAAATACTTTTAAGCACTGATGGTAGGAGGACAGGACGGGTTTGAAGGTGTTCATGAGTGGTCTGTCGAAGATAGCTCTGTAACAGCTCGGTGCATCGATGATGATGAATCGACACTTGGTTGAATTACCGCCGAGTGTTACCAGTAGCTCCACTCCTCCTTCCACCTCATTCCATTCACCCGAGATACTAAAGAGTGGCCCATGTGAGGCTATCACCCTATTTTCCTCCACCTCCAACCCATCAAAAGTCTTCTTGAAAATGACGTTTACCAAACTCCCATTGTCCACCAGAATTGGGTTGACGGTGAAGTCTTCAATGACTTCCTGAATCATGAGGGCATCATGAAAGGGGTTCTCATTCCCCAGCATGTCCTCCTCTGATAAGGAAATCTCATCTAGCGGGGGTGGCGCTTGAGAGGTTGAAGCGATGCTCTTGCGATAGATTTGGTGGAAACTTGCCTTGCGGGAAGCTCCTAGCCCTGCTCCTCCGTAGATTGCTCCTACTCTTCTTCCTCCTCCCTGGGCCACTCCTCGACCTCCCTGGACAACACGATCCTCATTCCTCCTCCAGACGGGAGCCTGACTCAACAGCGGCTCTTCCGAGATCTCTTGCCTCTAATGATCTCCTATTACTCCCGCACCTAGCCTTCTCCTGGCCTCCCAAAAATCAGGGCAGGCCATCATTTTGTGCCCCTCCACCTAATGCAGCTCGCAGTACAGGGGGATTGTTTCAACTCGGTGCCTCCTTCGATTTTTCCTCCGGTTATGTTTGTTGCCCTTACAGGCAATAGCAATCGCTTCTCTGCATCCTCCCTCTTGACACCTTTCCTGCCGATCACGATTCCTCCCCTCTGGGGAGAACCTCCTTCCCTGACTCTGATGTTGGATACTTCCTATCAGTCTCCACGGTGGTCGCTGCTCCGGTACCTGGTACCACCTTTCCTCTTCCCGTCATTCCGGAGCCACAAAGGGCCTCCTCACCTCGTGTCACCTCGACCCCTCCAACCTTCCTAGCTCTTCCCTACTCCTCGATTCCTCCTTCCTTCCAACTATCTGCCTGTAAGATTCCCCCCCCCCCCCTCAACACTGAACCCAGGTCAAGAGAGGATGGTCTTACTGCCCGAGATGGCCACCTAGTGCTTCCCGAGTGGCAATGGCCTACCCTCGTGAGCACTAGATGATTTCCTTATCAGGCAAGGAAATTAATACATCACATCAGATCACAGTGCGAAAGCAATCATAAGGAGAACCAACCAGACATATATATATATATATATAAGCAAAAGTCTGTTGCCAGGTATTTACATGAGTAGCCCTGTGGGCTAAGGGTAACTACTATAACCATACATTCCTTACATAGTCCAATACCCTAGGACTCACATCTCGGAAGACAGGAGGTGTGGCCCGTGTATCTGCTCGTGCGGTCTCTAAAGCCAGTACGTTGTCACGCGGAATGGTGGCTTTATTGGAACATGCTTTCCATATCTCTTGGTTTGCGAATAACAAATCCCATTGTATTTGATCATACTTACCATGTGTTTATAGAGTGCGGGAACTTAAGCTTTCAAGCCCCTATGAGTATGAAAAAGAAAGACGATGATTCGACATTAGAACAATGTACTGTTGCTAACGCGGCGTGTTAACTCTACCGCTGGCGGTAGCGGCTACTTTCTCGACGGATCATCGAGATGGAAATATCCGTTGAGTGAAGGAATACCATCGAGATGGATATAGAAAGTCTAGCACTGGGTGTTAACTCTAATGCTGGCGATAGCGTCAGCATATTTAGAAACAACGTCAAGAAGGAAACAACATCAAGAAAGGAATGTCTACGAGACGCAGATATATCAAGTATTATCACGGAGCGTTCAGGCTAACACTCGATGGTAACTTATGGAAACCCCACCATCAGGATGATGATTGAGGAGCAAATGTGGAAATAGATTTAGCGGCAAGGAATAATATATCGCTAATGTGGGGCATTAGCATTACCGCGGCGCGGTAGGATGGATATTCATATTTGGTGCAAGGATGTTGCCAAAGATGACTCAATCTGCGTGCCAGCAAGATGCCTAAAGTGGCTACCGCTGGCGCTAGGTCCCAATTCTATTTAAAGACCGGTCCTTCTCCATTTAGCAGTGCTGATTTACAACAAACCAAAGCCATATTTCCAGAGCCTTCGTGAGAGCCTCCTCTGTGCAGCCAAAAGAACTCCATCAACGCTCCAGAATGCAAAGGACTTGAAGAAAGAATCGACCACACTTACAACATCTTCAAGTTCATTCTTTGAGGGAGTTTTCTTGTTGCTTTAGATTCAATTATTGTTTGTAACTCTTATTGTTGTTGGTAGAGAAATTCGCCCATGGTAGGCGACTAGGGCCTTGCGAGGACTAGGGTAATTTGCATTGTGTTGGCGACTAGGTCTAGGATTAGATTTAGGGAGTGCTCGAGGACTTTTTGGAGATAGAAAGGCTAGAGCGGCTTGAGGCCATATCTGGGGAGAGATTGGCTAGATCCAATCGGTCCTTGGGAGAAGGGTCGGTATTGAAAACCAAAAGGGTTTTTATTTCTTACCTTGTTCCAAGCATCATTGGAATCAATTTTGTAATAATGTTTATTTCAATGATAATATATTTTTCTCCATCTCAGACTTGCCTTCTCTAATTTACAAAATATAAACTAAAAGGAATTTCACTTTCACTAACACTGGGCGGTAACTTCTACCGCTGGCGGTGGTGAAATATTTCACTCAAACTCAAAAAGTTTTAAAACCCTTATTCACCCCCCCCCCCCCCCCCCCCGCCCCCTCTAAGGGCGCCTACAGATCCAACAAGTGGTATTAGAGCGGGGTTATTCCAAAATGGCTTCATATCCGAGAATAATGGCGCTTGATGATCTCGCATCCACTAGATGGGATGATTTTTTATTAAATGAAAAATCTTTAGCACCACCTTTATTTATGGGCAAAAATTATAAAGGGTGGAAAATATTAATGAAATTTTTTATTAAAGCTTTAGATGAAAAAGTCTGGAATATTACTATTGAAAATCCATCTAGCATATTAAATAGAAACGAAATGGTTTTAAATGCAAAATCTAGTAATAGTCTATTTTGTGTGCTAGATCAATGTATTTTCAAACTTATTTATACTTTACGTACCGCAAATGAGATTTGGAATTATTTTGAAAGAGCTTATAATTCTCCTTCTATAGGTATGGAACAATCCAAAGAACCGGAGAATATGCAAGATTGCATAAACATTCAAGAAAGCTCCTCTCTTGATGGATCCATGGAATTCACATCAAGCGGAAGAGATGATGACAACTCATCCATGGAAGAGGAAGATGAAGATGACAAATGAACTTTATGTTCAAATCTCATCTCATCTGAAAGCGCTGTAAGGAAATCAAATTCCCTCCTTGATTGTAATTCTATTTCTACATTACAATTGCTACAAAGTGCTAAACAAAAAAAATCAAGAAATTGAAAAATTCTAATTGCAAATTGCTTTTAGAAAATAATGGTTTAAAAGCAAAAGTTAATGTAGAATCAAATTTTGATGTATCTAATTTTTTCCATGGCTCGTTAGGTGAAATTAATGAATTAAAAGAAAAATACAAGGAACTTGAAAAAGAACTTATTTTTGTAAAAGAACGTAATGAAAAATTGTCTTTAGAAAATTCATCTTTGAAAAGTAATTGTGCTTAGTGTAAAAATTATAAAATTGAAATTAAAGAGATGGATGAAACGTTTGAAGAATTAAGAAATAATTCTAAAACTCATATTGACTCTATTGTTACCACTCTTAAGAGTAGCACAATTGCTTATAATAAATCTAGACATAATCTCAAAATTAAGAATAATGAATTGGAAACTAAAGTCAACTTGCTTAAGGAAATTATAATGAAAAATTCTTAAAACATACATTCACAATTTCATGCAAAATCCAAAAGCAAGTTTAATATGAATATGAATATCTTGACTAAGCCAAATAATGGGAGTAAAGAAAACAAAGTATTTGTAAATCAAAATCCAAATCACTATTATTCACAAAATCATTTTTCTCCCAACTTAAAATTAGAATTGCACAAATTTCCTATGAAAGTATTTTCAATAATCATTATAATTATAATCCTCAAGATAAAAAAAATCATAATGGAAATTTGATGCATAAAAGTAATATTAACCAAGGTTTGAATGGAGGCCCAAAGTTAAAGATGAAACACTAACTCCACTCAAAAGAGCCCATTCATTACTATCTCCCCAAAAGCAAACACGATGTATTTGGGTACCCAAAGGAACCGCCATACCCGGTCCTCTTTGGATACCTAAATCTCGTATTCACTAGGTATCATACAATTGCATGAAGTAGAAACAAATCGATAATGAATACCATTACTCTACTTCATGATATGCTTAAATTTCTTTTTTTTTTCCTTTCTTGAGCTAACATGCTATGGTCACTTTATATAACATGTGGTATGACTATCAAACATTAAACCTAAATTCATTATTGTGTAAAATTGAATTAAATTGAATAAAGAGTCATATGATTTCTCAAGTGATTTATCTATCCTTTTTATTTTTATCCTTCTAAATCCATTACCTATAAAAGTCTCTTATTATCATTATAAATTGAATACTAAAGTTGTTATATGATATTAGAAAGGGTAATGAAATAATTGTCAAAATGGACTTAAAAGGAGTTTTTAGAGGTCTTAGGCTAAAAGTATAAAATGCGCAAGTTTGTGGTTATTCATCTAATATCCTCGTGTCATTTGATAGCCCCTATCATGTTTAACCATAATCATGAATAATCGGAATTGAAGAATTGCAAAAATCATATGCTTTAAATAAAAATTTCAACTATGTTGCTAGCGTCTGACATTAGTTTTCTAACACCAGCGGTTGCACAACTTTCCTGAAAAGTTCTGATTTCTCGAAATATAAATTTCTGAAAAATTATTCTATTACCTTAACCATCACTATGTTCTCAGAAAACAACATATATATGTGGTTTGTTTAACTTTCAAAAAGCAAAGAGAAAATTCACAAAATCTTTCTAAATAACCAAAAATATTTTTTCATTATATTTATTCATTATTTGCCTTACAATATTTCTCTTTAATAATTTGAAAAGGATGAATATGATTTGTTTTATATATACTTCACTTACATCATTATGAATAAGTAAGTATGAGTACTTAATTTATATGTGTTAAAGTTAATGATCATATATAATAATCACGCAAAATCAAAAGATCTTTTAATTCAAACATCAAACATAACTACAAAAGATCATATTGCTTCCAACATATAGTTTGTGATCATGATCATTATATAAATCTATTATGTTTTGCGTGTATCTCATTTATATATATAGACCATAGAATAAACTTACATCAATAAGAATAAATCAAATAGAATCAACACTTCATTCTATGTCTTAAAATTTAAATAATATTTTTAAAATACATGCAATACTATCACAATTAATTTTATGGCATAACATTACATTTAAAATCATCATTCTAGCATTATCAATTACTAAATATTATCATGCATGCTAGTTATCTCTTATTACCATAATGAATTAACTTTAAAATAGAAAATTGAAAGCTAAAATTCATAATTACTATGTGACTTTAAATCAAGTGTAATTAGAAATTAATCTCACAACAAAATCCATAGTTTATAAATTGGTATTTAGGACTAAATATTTAGTATGTCCATGATCATTCACCCACATTATGTGTCTCACAATAGCGAGGGTGTAGGATTGTGTGCATTTGATACCTAACCTCTAAGTCATGTCTTGTCCTTAACCGGGTAGAGCCCCAGTGGGGCCATGCGAGGCACTAGGGGTAAAGAGTGCTAGGTTGAGCGTCGTCTTTTGTAGGCATATGGGATTAACACCCCCAACCCACGACATGTGTGCAGCTCATCATGCACATATGTCACTTAGTATGAGGCTAGAGTATAGACATGTAGTTAGGATATCTTGATCTTAGACATACTCACTTTATATACATTGCATGATTATTATGTCACTCCTTATTATCCTTTTCAATCATGCAGATTTTGTTCAAACATGCTATCTTATGTTTTTCATACTATATACTCTTTGGACTTTCTCGATTTTGAAAACCTAAGTATTTTGAAAGAGTATTTTAACACCTTAAGAAAAAAAAATTATCCGCATCTTTCACACTATTATTCAAAACTATTTGCGGTACTTAGTTTCTCTTATCTTAGAAAACAAGAATCAAGAAAAATCAGAACAAAAAATTATCAAAAACCATGTTTTCTAAGCAAAATACCAAATCTCTGTTGCTAGTGCCACGTGATAGAACTAGCGCCGGCGATAGCATAAAATTGATATTTTTCCTTTTTCTTTGCAGTTTCTCTAGCATAGAATATCATTTATTGATAGGCTTGATAAAGACTTCTATATTTTCTAGAAAAATATTTAAAGTTGAATATTAAAAAAATTTAAATACAAAATTATAAAACAATTTCAAAGAACAAAAATATGCTTTTCTTATTGTTTCTTTATGTGTGTTTATTATAAATAATCAAAAATTATAAAAAGGATTGCTATTCATTGAAATATTTCAAGGATGATTATTTTTATCTTTTTAAGATTAAAATACAATGTTAAATTCTAATTTCAAGTATCTTAAAACATTATTTTGTGTCATGCCTTGAATATTATCTTGTAATGTGCAATGAAATTGATTATTGAAATTATGTGTAGAAGTGCGTAACATGCCTCTAAGTATGAGTAATGTTTTATATTTGATAATGATTCATTCACTCACCTCTTTGATAATCTAAATATGATTTTAATCTTACTATTGCATGATTGTGTAGTGTAACAACGTAACATTATTTGACGTGTGCTTAGTTTACCTACACCTCATAAAAATCTTTTTTCTTTTCATACACTCATATTTGAAGAAGTGTGTTTAAATCAAAAACTCTATGTTTGCAAAAACAAATGAATTCGGAGAACTTTGTCCCAAACAAAAAATTCAAATGAATACATGACAAAGATAACTCTACCAAACACTACTCATCCTCCTGATAAGTCTTAATGAGCATTGTGAGGTTGAGCACCTTGGAGTGAATTATAAAGTGTCTTGTGCAAACTCTTTTCTACATTACTTCTTCTTGTACACCGGATCACAAATAAAAAAAAGAATAGATTAATTATATGTGATCCCCCAAGCACTACTTGTAAGACCCATTGCCATTTCCTTGATCCTCCATCAATTTATTTGATCTAGAGCTCGATTCCAACTCCCTGCTCCCTTCTGAAGTTGAAGGTGTGATCAATTCGGGGTGAGGTGTAGTGTTTATGGAGCTACCATTATGGGTGGTTGTCCAACACATAGGAAGCTCCCCCTTGCTGCCATTTGGCATGGAATCCTATTAGAAAATGCTGGGGAATTACTTTGGGAGCTCATATTTGATCTTTGGGAGGAGAATTGAGTGCCAATTGGCACTCAATTTTCAAATCCCCTTTTGGCCTTATGTGAAAATTGGGGAAAATCCCAATTTCACATTTGCATGCTTAATCTCTCCAAAAATTTGGGGTCATGATAGGTATTCTGATTATTGTATCTTAGAATGGGCTTCAATTGGGGCCTTGGCCCATTGGATTTTGGGTTTGGGCTATTTTGACATAAATGGGTCATGTTGGGTTAAATGGGTTTAGGCTTGATCCAAGCCCAATTTAGGTAATATGGTTAATTCCCATTGATGTTCTTGGGTCCCCAAACACCTTCCAATATTGGTTGAGTCATGTTGAGATCCAGATTGGGATAGTCGACCCATTTATTATTGATTTGACCTAAGTTGACATAAAGTTGACTTTGGTCAAATTGATGAAATTGATTGAGCCCCCTTGATTATTATTAACCTAATAGTCTCCCTTAGTGGTTAGGAGAGTATTGGTGAAGTCAATTGGTCATTTGAATTCTATCTGAACAAATTTAAAGTAAGTTGACCCACTTTGAGATAGAGTTGACTTTTGTCAAATTGCCTAATTTGGATGACCAATTCATATGGTTTATGGACAAATGAATCCCCTTTTAGGTTTAGGGAGTTAATGGTGAGGTTATATTGTCATATTGAAACTCCTTTGGTTAATCCTAGGCTAGTGCTTAAAATTTCTATTAGTACCCCAAGTGACATTTCACCTGACCACTTGGTTTCTAAGGCCACTTAGGTTGACTTAAGCATATGTCATGACCCTAGTCATAAAAAAAGTCATCATAGAGGTCTGGTAGTTCTGCGGATGTTACAAATCCAATAAATGAAGAAACAATTTCATCCCCAAAATTTAGGTTAGGTCTACGGGAGTTAGAGTTCAGAATATACCCGGAAGGTTTAATAGTTTTTTTGTGCAACATGACTCTCAATTAACATTGGGAACGATTAGGTCTAATTCACATCGCCCCATACTCAATTATTCTCCCAAGTGCACTTTCGCTAGACCTCATTATGTTTGTAATCAAGATCTTCTACCTGAGGGTTCTTAAATAATTCCCCAATTTGATGAAGATATATGTAGTGGAGGGAAGACGTAGATTGAAGTGAAATTACATAATTACAAGGTGCGTGTATAACTCAACCGAGCCTTATAATCTATCATATGATGTCTTCATAAGTATACAGTTCTCGATCCAGAGGGTATATCGTCAAATTCACAGGCGATATTATCAATACCATCCTTAATAACACTTTGGATCTAAACTCTCCTATGGTTCACAATCATTGTACATGTGATGTCAGTACTCTTGTTCATTAGGTATTGCAATTAGAATATAGACTCGTATTCCAAGATTATAATATGTTTATAACTTATGTAATATTGGTTCTTCTAATTTCAAGACATCGTCATTCTTTTAACATTTAATGTCACGATCAATCGCGCTTCTAGAATCCGAAATGATATAAGTAAATTTAAATATGACCATGGTCATTTACTGAATTCAAGGCTACTCAAGTGATGATCATGCTTAGTTCTAGTATACAAATTCATGTGGGCCATCAATTCCAAAGCTCAGAAAAAATCATAAATTGTAAATCCTCCAAGATTACTTCTTGAAGTGCACATAATCATGTTAATATCCTACAACCGTAATCCTAGTTTAATCCTAAATCCACGTGTTATTGATGGCCAAATCTATATTTCTCATTTTGTTAAATGCAGACCAAGCTCAAACATCGCACGAGACTTATCACTTATGAATCAACTATCAAAAATATGTTGTCAATTGGTCTCTAATTCATTCCAGAAGTTTTGTAAGTGATGATTTATTGATTTCAACTTTTCATTTAAAATAATGTCATATTTTTGGGCCTAATTCTTATTTATTCTATAATTATGGAGTCCACCAATTTGTACACAAAGTATCAATTATCATGGCCCAATAAACAAAGAAACAATATTAGCCTCCCGTAAATCTTGTGTTGTGTTTCTTATATCCGAAAATATGGACATTCCATGTATGCACATAATCCTTATGGGTATACAATCCTCGGTTTGGAATTATGCTGATTAAGTCCTCGTATCCACTTTCATGTTTGACGGTCCTTGAGATCTGTGGATATGGTAAGGTTCTCTGCCCTAAAAACTACCATTTATCGCAACTTTTCCAAGGGTCGTGTGCTTGTTATCCTATTAAATGGACTTCTCTAGATTGGAATTCTCATTCCACATTCGACATCCTCTCCTTGTGATGGATTTTTACGAGGATGGAAGTGGGGAGTATCAACTTCTATGTACATGAGTTAAACCTACAAGTCTCCTGCTAATCTGATAGTAGAATCACAAGCACCAAATCCACTTAAGATGATCCTGTTTGTTCGTGTGAGGGGTGTTAGTATCGCTTGGAAAGTGATGTGAGAGTATCAGAGAGTAAGCCTTGAACACATACACATACATGCTTTCAACTCTTTCATTTAGTCAATTTGGGGTATCCTACTTCTTCACCAATATATACCTTAGGTCGATGTCGGGCTAGGATACCTTACGAAATATCTTGCTAAGTCAAACCAATATGGTTGTACTAGTAGGTTGGCCTAATCTCATCGTTAAGTGGACAAAATTGTGTGATTTCCCATATGGACACACCATTGCTTCCAGTGCTAGTTTGTCCTCAAACTAAGCTCAAGCGGGGTGGTCCAGGGTTTATGGACTTCTTTACTTGGATCGATAGTCAGCTAAGTTGATACCAATTTGTAAGACCCCTTTTTTGCATTCGTTTTTGGGTCTTAACGCCCAAAACCGCCGCCTTGTGGTGACACCAACACATGGGTCGTTTGCTACCACAAGACGTTGGTCCTACCTTCTAGTTCAACATTCATCCAGCCCAACCACACATCGCAGTAATAGAAGTATAAGTTATAAGTCCACACATCACATTACATTTAATTACAATAATAAGTAGAGTCCACAGATGAGATAAAAAGGAGAACTAATAATAAATAAGGGCGTATGCTCTGTCAAATCCGTGCTACAAACGCTTGTGGATGAAAACTAAAGTTATTGCACACATGATACGGTGGTTGATCCTGCTAGTATTGACCGGGGTTGGATCACCTCTTCATGCTCGTCCCTCCTAGTGCGCTGGATTCTGGAGCTCCTTGTGTTACTGTTTGTTATGCCACATCCGACCATTAGTCATAAAGACTAAGTGGTTTCCTCGTCCCCTCCACCCGTGACTCCTAGGCACCGAGAGGGAGTAAGAAGCGGAGGACAACATGGGGTAATGTACAAGTAGATGACAATGCTCTCATATACATAGTATTAGAACAGTATCACAAGGTCTAGTTAATATAAGATCTACTAGCAGGTAGAATAAATCACTAACAATTCTACTATGTAAGAGCTAGATATAAGAACGGTAACAAGAACATCAATAAATGTAAAATAAGTATGGTTAATTATCATCACAGAAAAGTAACCTTAACTTATAAGGAAATCCCATACAAACTTATAAGTTAAGGGGTCGTTTTGCATAGACCATCGTATAAAGAAGCCCATACTAATTTATACGATGAGGTTTATGAGGTATGTGTGATGCGTATGATATGCGGTGCAATGCAATGTTTATATTATTGATTCACAGACATGCAACCCACCTACACGACTTTGTACGTACAGACCTTTAGTTCCCACTTTTCGTAGGTAGCTAACCTCTCGGGCACCTCTTGTCGTGGTCAAACGGTGGCAGAGGAGCAGGTGTCTCCTCACCTACGTGGGTAAAAACACTACCAGACCTAGGCCCTAACGTATGCTATGGAACCTGTCCTCAGTACTCATGAGCTCTTGTGTACTCTTGATGGATCTGAAGGAACCAGGCCTTTATTTGGCCAGGTAGGGTTTAGGGAATCCCTCCCGTCGGACGCGTAGTAAAACAACCTGGCCCTTTAAACCTCTAGCCCTACCGAGTCAACGAACTACTACCGGTGTGACGACGAAGCCAAAACTGAAGACCCACCACATTCTATGCACATGCATTTATGTATCATCTCTATCATCCGAGCCTCCAGCTCGCAGGACTAAGCCGTTCTCTGTTATATATACACCAAGTCTATTGCTTGCAGGACCAACCCGTCCTTCATAAATACCGAGCCTACCGCTCCATGGACAGACTTGTCCGTTCCACTCTATAAAGTACTAGTCATCGAAGATGTATGTGCATGATTCATTTATATTCCTAAACCATCTAATCTTTTCTACTCTTTTGTTGACCTTAGATGTTTAGGGTGCATCTTGGACTTCCCAAGGTCTACCTGATGAAGGGATCACAGCGATACTTGGAGGTACGATTGTGGTAACATCCCAAACCTCCCTTTCTTAAGATATTTATTATTATTGGTGGCTACCCCTACCTCCCACAATCTATCTGGTTACTTTAGAGCCCTAAGATGGATTATGGTTATTTAGGGGAGCGTTGATCTTCAATTGAATCTCAACGATGTCTGTTATTTACAGACTGAGTTCTTCTCAGCTCATCTCCACTTGGTCATGATCTAGGATTAATCCCAGAAGCTTATCATACCATATTATTGCTAGTGGCCCATATCGTCTCACTCCTCTTTCTAGACTTAATAATCCAAACTTAAGCATTTCTCTAACCGCAGACCAACTTGCCTGGGACTAGTTCCAAAATGAACTGGCCTACCCACCCTCCTATGTGGTACATGATAGTTCTAAGATAATTGGAGTTGTGAATGATGACTAAAGGATGCCCAAATCGCAAAACGCAGATTTGCTATTCGCAGACCAACAAGACTATGAGTGAAAACTAAGGCCCTTATGAGATGTAAATGGTAACCATGTTCAAAAGGCTCCAAATTTATTCCTGAAACTCTACATGTAATGTAGTGTCTTCATGATCAATCTTGTGCATTTTCCATTAAGTGCCTAATTATTTAACATTCCATAATTAATAGATAACTTCCAATTTCCACATGGGTTTCTGATGGTTGCCTTTTTCACAAATTTTCCCAAAGGTTCACAGAGGTAAAAAATGCACATTTCCATAATTTGGTAATTTTTCTAATTTATGTTCTGCCAATAATAATTTAATACAAAAATTAGGCCTAAACGATATTTACAAAGAATCACCCTTTTTATTTAATCTAAAAATTATAAGAAAATTTCGAGGGGTTAATAATACTCCAAAAAGAACTTCTACAAAATTTTATCATTTTCCAGATAGATGTGATCACTTAAACAAATTTCACTAAATATAGCCCAAAAGATCATTTTAAGGAATTCACCAAGAATATGTCAACTAAAAATTATAAGTAAATTCTCAGGGCTCTAATATGCTCCAACATGAACTCTTACCAATTTTTATCATTTTCCATAAATGTTACGACCCTAAAAAGCAAATTCCTCATAAACATGAACTCTGAAAAATACCACTCTAAAATTCCAAATAAAATTCATACTGAGAGGTAACATCAAATCATAGACATATTCAAAATTTTGGAATTTTCCAAAATGTTTCAGCCATAAGTATTCCATTAATTTACATGGTGTAAAACACCAACAAATTAATTTAGTTGGGTAAATGGTACTCAAAAATCTCGAAATAAATTACAGAGATGTTTCATGTCCTAATAATGCCTAGGGCTGAGTTATGTATTTTTCCATACTAATTTGGTCACTAATATTTTACATAATGCAAAAGTGTATGAAATTATTACAATTTTTCAAGAAAATGATCACCAAAAATTCCTAATAAATTTCCAGAGGTTCAAAACTAGATTTCAAATGTTATCCTAGAGTTTCAAAATTTCCCAACTCTTTTTCTTTATTAAAATTTCAATAATTCAGAATTGTGACAAGTCATGATTTTTGGGTAATAATCAAAGAATAATCTCTGAAAATTTCTACAAAATTTTCAGAGGTTCCAAATGGTATTCCTAGTGATTTCTCAGAGTCTCACAATTTTCCATAAGGTTTTAACCACAAACATTCTATTATAACCTAAAGGAGACATATTTTTATTTAATCAATTAATGAGGATTTTAACCCCCAAAATCCTAATTTTTACTGAGGAAATGTATTTTGTCATAACAAAGATGTGACCAAATTATCAGAGGCTAAGATCAAGCCAGATGTGCTAAGTTCACAAAATACCTTTTTTGGGTACATGCACACCATAGCACATAACATGCAACGACATGCAAGTGGAACAATCCAACATGTATTGATCCAATTGCACTCAAATTTTTACCAAGGTCAACTGATGACCTAATAAACATGCCACCCAAATTTGGGGTCATTTTGAGTTGCCCAACTCCTTAAATCACATTAATTTGATAAATCAAATAATGAACAAAACTAGAGAAAAATATTCTCTTAAAAATTTTGATTTTTGGGCACAAGGTAGTCCAAGGGCACATGCATGTATGACCCAAATTTCATCCCCATTAGAATTACTATCTAAGATATATTTAAAATCTAATATCTGACATACACTAGGACCAGTCCCACCAAAAGTGGTGTTGATGGAGCTACAGAGCCCCAAATTGAGTGAACTCAATTTCTAAACATAATAGAGACTTAGGGCTACATAATCCATGTTGGGCACATTTTCTGAATTAGCTTCTAAGTATTTTTTATAATTAGTTTAAGATCGGGCAGGATTTCTAATATAATGTTATTTAGTTAATTTAGGTCTGCGTATAGCACATCTTCCTAAATCTAACGGCAGTGGGGTCGTCTTCCTCCTTGAGCCGACGACTGAGATCATTTTCAGCTGGGCCTTCTTCAAAACTGAAATTTGGCCACCCCTTTGAGTTCATGGCCGGCCACTTCCTCCACCACCTCAGTTGAGGTGGTGGTCGGCGATTCGGGGAAGTTGCTGGCTGGAAGGGGGGAAATAGTGGGTTTCAGCATGGGAAAAGTTGGGGTAAAGCCAAATTTTGATCTTCATCAATTCAGCTCAATTGAGCACAAAATATCTTCCTAAAGATTCTAAGATCTATCACGAGAGGAGGAGAGGGGAATCCGACCTTTGATCGGGCTTGATCTTGAAGAAAAACGGGATTTTCCATGGCCGACGACTCCTTTTGTTCCCCTGTGGGTTATGGGCTATTTTGACCTAAATGGGTCATGTTGGGTTAAATGGGCTTAGGCTAGATCCGAGCCCAATTTAGGTAATGTGGTTAACTACCATTGAAATTCTTGGGTCCCCAAACACCTTCCAATATTGGTTGAGTCATGGTGAGATCCAGATTGGGCTAGTCGACCCATTTATGGTTGATTTGACCTAAGTTGACCTAAAGTTGACTTTGGTCAATTTGATGAAATTGATTGAGCCCCCTTGATTATTATTGACCTAATGGTCTCCCTTAGTGTTTAGTAGAGTATTGGTGAAGTCAATTGGTCATTTGAAGCCTATCTGAACCAATTTAAAGTAAGTTGACCCACTTTGAGCTAGAGTTGACTTTGGTCAAATTGCCTAATTTGGATGACCAATTCATATGGTTTACGGTCAATTGAATCACCTTTTAGGGTTAGGGAGTTAATGGTGAGGTTATATTGACATATTAAAGTCCTTTGGTTAATACTATGCTAGTGCTTAAAATTGTTATTAGCACCCCAAGTGGCATTTCACCTGACCACTTGGTTCCTAAGGCCACTTAGGTTGCTTAAGCTTATGTCATGTCCCTAGTCATGAAAAAAGTCACCCTAGGGGTCTGGTAGTTCTGGGGATGTTACACTACTTTACACCCTGATAAGTCTTAATGAGCATTGTGTGTAGAGCACCTTGGGAGTTGTACTATTTCTATGAGCATTGAAATTAAATATAGCTTTGTGGATGGAAGTAATTCTAAGAACGCATTTCAATAATGTTGTGTTTATTTCATTATACATGTCATGTGTTTTGATTAAATCATTTGTATAATCTTATCAAAAACACTGCTTGTACACATCATTATCTCTTATAAATCTTCTACCCATGAGTATTGGACTTTAATGCATATTTACATGTCTTTTCTACAATTTTTAGTTGATGCACTAGATAACATTGCATGATCTCTATAATGTATAAGTCTACTTGAAGTGTGAATTTAGATCATTGTAGTTTCTTATCTTGACTTGATAAATTCAAATCATGCTTGAGTTATCTTTATAGCATATCTTGGATTTCAAATTTAAAACATCATCTTTCATAAATCAACACTCTTATTCATTTTTAATATTTACAAAACTTCAAAAATGATGTTTATTTTAGGAATGCTTATTATATTTAAACTTATCTTCCGCTAAGCCTTGTATACTCACTTTTTCTTATTTACTTTCTAAACAAGCGCTATTATATTTTTCATGTTAAAACATCTATTTTTCTACTGAAACAACACTCTTACTCACTTTCTATGCTTCAAACTCCAAAGATGTTTATTTATCTTGAAACATGCTTTCTACTATCCTTACTACTTGTACGCTCGATCATGAATAATCTCTTCCCAACAAGTGGAACCGTAGCTTAACTCATAATACTTCATTCTTACTCTAAACTTCCTACAAAAGGGGGAGAATAACTATGTACTTCAATCTCCATCCTTTATTCACTGACCATGTAGTATCACTATGTCGTAAATCTTTTTCATGCTTTTTCCTACGTCTCTCCACCCTCTTTTGATAATACCAAAAGGGGGAGAATAACTTTGAAAGAAAATCACACTTATGGGGAGTCAAATTCATAGGAAGCTTTGATGTAAGGGGGCATTCATTTTGGGGGAGCATTCATTTAAGGGGAGCATATGCACAATTTCTAACTATCATGTTTATCCTTCACTATAAACACAATTCCTATATTTTGAACTATTTCTTTCTAAGAGGATTTGTTATTATCAAAAGGGGGAGTTTATTGGAACATGCTTTCCACATCTCTTGGTTTGAGAATAACAAATCCCATTGTATTTGATCATACTTGCCATGTGTTTATAGTGTGCAGGAACTTCAGCTTTCAAGCCTCTATGAGTATGAAAAAGAAAGACAATGATTCGACATTAGAACGGTGTACTGTTGCTAACACGACGCATTAACTATACCACTGGCGGTAGCGGCTGCTTTCTCGACAGATCGTCGAGATGGAAATATTCGTCGAGTGAAGGAATACCGTCGAGATAGATATAGCAAGTCTAACGCTGGGCGTTAACTCTAACGTTGGCGATAGCATCAGCATATTTGGAAACAGCATTGAGAAGGAAACAACATCGAGAAAGGAATGTTGACGGGACGCAGATATATCAAGTATAACCGCAAAGCGTTAAGGCTAACGCCCAGTGGTAACTTATGGAAACCCTGCCATCAGGCTGATGATTGAGGAGCAAATGTGGAAGGAGATTTGGCGGCAAGGAATAATATATTGCTAACATGGGGCGTTAACATTACCGCGGCGCGGTAGGATGGATAACCATATTTAGAGCAAGGATGTTGCCAAAGATGACTCAATACGCGTGCCAGCAAGATGCCTAAAGTGGATACCGCCCAGCGGTAGCACTACCATTGTCGCTAGGTCCCAGTTCAATTTAAAGATCGGTCCTCCTCCGTATACCAGTGCTAATCTACAACAAACCAAAGCCATATTTCCATAGCCTTCGTTAGAGCCTCCTCCATGCAGCCCAAAGAACTTCATCAACGCTCCAGTAGGCTAAGGACTTGAAGAAGAAATCGACCATGCTTACATCATTTTCAAGTTCTTCCTTTGAGGGAGTTTCCTTGTTGCTTTAGATTCAATTTTTGTTTGTAACTCTTATTATTGTTAGTATAGAAATTCGCCCGTGGTAGGAGACTAGGGCATTGCGAGGACTAGGGGGAATTTGCCTTGTGTTGGAGACTAGGTCTAGAATTAGATCTAGGGAGTGCTCGAGGCCTTTCTGGTGATAGAAATGCTAGAGCGGTTTGAGGCCATATCTAGGGAGAGATAGGCTAGAGCCAACCGGTCCTTGGTAGAAGGGTCGGTATAGAAAACCAAAAGGATTTTTTTTTCGCTGTTGGGTATTGTAGCCACAATTACCTTGATTTGAAGAAGTCCCCTTCAAACTAAGATGAATTGTAATTGTATTTGATGTTGTCTTCTAGTAGTGTGTTTGCAGGTTTTAATTGACTAAGTACAAACCAATGTCAGGTTTCAATGAGTCTTCAAACACAGATCTATGCAATGTAATTCCTTATTGTATGGACCAGTGTTGACTCATGTGAAATCTCTCAATATGGATGTACCTCATATTCAAACACAAAGGAAGAGCTAAGAGAAAGTTGCTGCTGATATGGAAGACAACATTTTTCCTAAGTATTCATAAATTCGTCGAACGTGGCATCAAGTTCGTCGAACGCAGCATGTCGTTCGTCGAACGCAGTATTGAGTTCGTCGATCTCAGTTCTGCTGAAGTTAAAGAAGCTTCGTTCGAAGAAACTAAAGTATTTTTCGTCGTTCGTCGAACGCAGTATTAAGTTCATCGAACGCAGGAAAATGGCAAGTTCGTGGAACCCCGTTAGAGTTCATCAAATGCAGTATTGTTTTCGTCAACCGCTGAGAACTAAAGATTTTCGTCGATCGAAGTTAGCCTATCTCCGTTCGACGAAATGAAGAAGATTCGTCGATCTCTATTATTGCTGATTTTACTTAGAAAGAAAATGATAGAAGTAAGAATTCGACGAATGGTATTAACCGAATTCGGCTAAAGGCTTTAAGAAAATTCGGTTAATGATATTCGGCTAAACCATTTCAAGTAGGCAAAAATTTTCCTAAGTAAATATTCGACGAATTCGGCTAAAGGCATTAAGCGAATTCGGCTAATGACTTTCGGCTATATAATTTAGCCGAATCGAAAAATAATTCGGCTATATCAAATAGTCAAATCGAAGATGTGTCCCGTCCGGTTCAAGTTGTTACGGCTCGGAAATTAGGGCATCCCGCAAGCCTCATTCTAGCCTTTAGAAGAAGAGTGTATAAAAGGCTAAGGGTCTTCAACTTAAAACCCCAAAAAAATCGTGAATAAAAAAGAAATCTCTCGTACTCTTCGTCTGTCGGCCGAACCTTCTCGCACAAGATCGCCATCTCCGACAAAGAAATTTCACACGATTCCTCTTGAAGAAAAGAGGCAACTAGATCTCTGATTTCAGATCTCACCAAGTTCATTTTAGATCTAGTCATCTCTTAAGTTTCAGATCAAGCCATCATCGATTTCAAGACTTCTTCTTCCTTCATTTACAAAGGACTGAACTTATCATAAGGAGGAAGGAGATCTTTCATTTTAAGATCTGAAGAAGAACTTCTGAAGAAGTTTTAAGAAGAAAGAAGGTGATCTTGCATTCAAGATTTGAATAAGAACTTTATCAGAAGTTCTAAGAAGATTGTCTCTAAATCTTAATTGTTGTAAAACTTTCTTTACATTATTTTTGTAGGAAGCTTGCTTCCGAGTTGTAGGAGTTTTACTCCGAGTTGTAGGAGCATTGTCTCCGAGATTGTATGAAGTTTTACTTCCGAGTTTGTAGGAAGCTTGCTTCCGAGTTGTAGGAGAGGTTCTCTCCGAGTTGTAGGAGAATGTGTTCTCCGAGCTTGTAGGAGTTTGACTCCGAGTTGTAGGATTATTCATAATCCGAGTTAGTGAGGTAGCCTAGTCTAGCTAGGAGAGCTAGATAGGTGAGGTGGAAAGTGGACGTACCCATTTCGGGGAACCACTATAAATCCTTGTGTTGTGTTGTGCTTGGTCTCTGTGTGCTTTTATTATTTAAGTTTTTAATTCCGCAAAAATTCATAGAAACCACCTATTCACCCCCCCTCCAGGTGATTTAGGCAGCGACTAGATACTTTCAATTGGTATCAGAGGTAGGTTGTTCGTTAAAAGGCTAACACCTTGAACAAGATCTCCTAATCTAGTTGCAAGTACAAGCATGTATGGAATGGAAAGAACCAAGGATCCCTCAGTCAAGCTACACGTCTGCTCTAAGGAGAATTTCCCCATGTGGAAAGAGAGAGTTAAATTCTACATGGAGGCTGCAGATCCCAGAATCTTTCAGATAGTGGAAGAAGGTCTATATGTTCCTACAAAACCATCTTCAATAAACTCAACGATCATGATCCCTAAGAAGATGTTGGAACTTACCAAAGATAAGATTGCACTTGTTGCTCTAGACAAGAAGGCAAAGAATATCATAGCAGGTGCAGTAGATGACTCTATGCTGCAAAATCTGATTCACTGCAAATCTGCTAAGGAAATGTGGGACTCCCTAGTTGTTCTAATGGAAGGCACGGAAGAGGTATGGGATGATCGAAGATCTTTGCTAAACCAAGAATATGAAGCATTCAAGCAAGATCCAAGAGACTCCATTTCTGATACTTATGAGAAGTTCTTCAAGATCGTCAACGGTCTTAGGAACTATGATCGGGAATTCACCATCGGAGAATTGAATGACAAGTTCTTGAGATCCCTGACAAAAGAATGGGATACCAAGGCAATTGCCATTCGGGAATTCGGAAAGTTGGGAACCATGGAGCCACAAGCATTGTTCGGTAAGCTCTTATCACATGAGCTAAAGTTGAGGATCCACAAAGCTGAAGAGGAGTGGAGTAGGGCCTCCGGAATGGAGAAGTCCTCAGCTCTAAAAGCGGCAAGTTCAAGGAAGAGCAAGGCTCTCTCACCTGTGAGGAGACCGTCTTCTGATGAGGATGAATCTGAAGCTAGTCCCTCAGGCTCAGAGATGTCAGATGGAGAGTTCTCTCTACTCTCCAAGCAATTCAAAAGGCTTCAAAACAAAAGGAAGCAGTGATGCAGCAACGTCTCCTAACGGAGATCTATACGGATTTCACTCCAACTCGCCTCGATTACACGATAAACTACCGCACTTACACAAGCATTCTATCGCTCACATACGTTGCCATTCTCATCACAAAATCAAACAAAAGAGAAGAACGATCGACTCTAAAACAGCGGTCAAAAGAGAGTCGACAAAGTTCCCAAATCAACACAAAGATTGCTACTCTTTTAGAGAACAAAACCAAGGCTATAGGCCAAGATCCGTTCAAGCAAACGAGACCCACATGGTCCGGACACGAAGAACGCGGGAGAGCGATCTCAAGTTCAGAAAAATACCAACGATCGATATTCAAAAATCGCGGAGAACACGATGGTTCTTCCTCCACAAACTAAAGAAAGAAGCTCTTAGAGATTTTGGAGATTACCCAACCAGAAAATGATTGCACACTTGATAACTGTGGGAGAATCACTCTCTCCACGCTTTCCACCGGCGTCGCACCGTATGGATCCTTCGGAGTCACACCGAGGGGCTGCCTTCCTTCTTCCTTGGAGTCGCACCAAGAAACCACGCCGGAAACACCCAAGAAGGGGGGAGGCCGAAAGTGGAGAAGAGAGGGGGAGACAAGGGGGCGGCGGCTTGGAGAGAGCCTTGGCCGAAATTCCTCCTAAAGGGGGGAGTTTTTAGGGTTCAAAATCTATTCTATCATTTCTCATAAGAAGGCTCCTTTAAATAGGAGTTACAAACACCATCCAACCATCCAAAATTGAGATGAAATCTCATCAACCCGGATGGTTAAATGCACACCACAAAAATGTCTATTAGCACACCCAAAATTAAAACATGCCGGAATATTAAATATTACAATTAAAAATGACAGAAATAAAAATGTAAAACTAAAGCAAGATAAAAAGGCTTCAAGCATCCTTTGCGCGGCGCGGGCGGAGGTTATAATGTTGACTTCCGGGGGGCCGAAAGTCCTTGTGTTGTAACATCTCCAAGTCATCCACATGTGGGGGAAGTGGTGCGGCATCAATCCTCCCCCCCCCCCCCCCCCCTCAACTTCACGTATCACCGATGCGTGGTCCAAGAGGAAACGGTGGAGCAGAGCGGCATCTAGTCTTTGAAGCTCGGACTCAAGCACCCAAGAGTCATCGGAAGGTGGACGATCCCGCCATCGAATGAGGAAGCGGCGAGTATCACCATCAGTAGTAGTAACGGGCTCTATGTCCAATATCCTGTCAGGGTTAGAAAAGGTTTTGGGAAACCTTGGAAACATGTCAGCATTAGGAATAAGATGTGACTCACCATCCGGCAGTATACCTGTGGAAAGCATGGAAGAGAGATCATCCGTTCTACCACTCCCCAACCCATTAGAATCATGTGTGGAAGGAGAAGATGACATAGAAGACAACTCTTGTGGAGGCGGAACAAACATCGTCAAATCCGAAACATTGAAAATGGGTGAGACACCCCAATCAGAAGGCAAATCCAAAACAAAAGCATTCTCTCCTATTTTCTTCAAAATCCGGAACGGGCCGGCTCGCCTCGGTGCTAATTTCTTAACGGTGCCAGATGGCATCCGTTTGGGAACTAAGCGGACTAAAACTTGGTCGCCGACTTTAAAGTTTGACGCTCTCCTACTTTGGTTTGCATGTGTTTGATAGGCGTCATATTGAGAGGTCAAGGTCACCCGAATATGTGCATGTAGATCATGAATGTGTTGGGCAAAAGATTGTGCGAATTGACTGGCCTTATACGACGGTGGTAGTGGGACCAAGTCAAGGGGCACCGGAGCATTATACCCGTGAACAACCTCGTTGGGAGACATACACGTGGATCGGGTCTTGGAATTATTATAAGCCAATTGAGCGTGGGGAAGAAGTAAGTCCCATGTGCCTTTATGGTCACCCACGAGGCACCTAAGAAGATTTCCCAAACTTCTATTGACCACCTCTGTCTGCCCATCCGTTTGTGGGTGGTAGGCGGCAGAGAATAGCAATTTAGTGCCCATCAGAATCCACAATGTCTTCCAAAAATAACTTGTAAATTTCACATCCCTATCCGACACAATAGTGTTTGGCACCCCACGATGGCTAACGACATTTTGAAAATACAGCTTGGCAATATGAGATGCATCGTTGGTCTTGCTACAAGGGATAAAATATGCCATCTTGGAGAACCTATCTACAACAACGAATATAGAGTCGTGTCGGTGAAACGTGGGGGGAAGGCCTAGAACGAAATCCATGCTCACATCTTCCCAAGGTTTAGATGGAATAGGTAACGGTGTATACAAGCCAACATTGGTTTTAGAACCTTTGGAGACTTGACACGTTCGGCAACTGCTCACTACTCGTCCGACCATGACCTTAAGTTTTGGCCAATAAAATTTCTCTTCCACGAGCACAATAGTCTTGTCACGCCCGAAGTGACCACTCAACCCGCCACTATGCAACTCCCAAATAATGTGTAGTCGTAGGGAAGATTGCGGAATGCATAGTTTCCTGTGCCGAAAGAGGTAACCATCTCTAATAGTGAAGGCCGAGATAGTGGTGGGGGAGTTGTCCTGTGCAGATAGGTACAACTCCTGGAAATCCGGGCACGTGGCGTACTCATCCTTAATGCGCTCGAACCCAATAACATGCACTTTCATGGTAGACAGAAAGAGGGTGAGGCGGCTAAGCGCATCGGCGACTCGATTCTCCGAACCCTTAAGGTGCTTAATGTTAAACGTGTATTCTTGAAGGAACGCAACCCACTTCGCGTGCCGTGGGCTGATCTTATGACTACCGTTTATGAATCTCAAAGCATCATGGTCAGAAAGGAGCACAAATTCCTTGGACAGAAGATAGTGTCTCCAATGATGCAAACACCTCACAATCGCATAGAACTCTCGGTCGTAGTTAGAATAATTGAGCTTTGCGCCTGCCAACTTCTCACTAAAATAACTGATAGGGTGGCCCTCTTAATTTAGGACTCCTCCTATCCCTATCCCAGACGCATCACAAGTAACCTCAAAGACCTTGGTGAAGTCAGGGAGACGTAACACCGGTGCTTCGGTCATGAGTTGCTTGATCCTACGGAAGGCAAAAGTAGCAGACTTCGACCATGCAAACTCTCCCTTTTTCATACAATCGGTAATAGGTGCCATGATGCTACTAAAGTCTCGTATAAAACGACGATAAAATGTAGCTAGCCCATGAAAACTGCGCACCTCTCGAATGCTAGTCGGCTCTGGCCAATCCTTAATCACCTGGACCTTCCCGGGGTCTACTCGTATACCTTCGGACCCAACAATATAACCTAAGAATTCTACCTCAGAGACTCGAAAAGTGCACTTCTTAAGGTTCAGATAAAGAGTTTCCTTCTGAAGGGTGGAAAGAACTGTACGCAAGTGTGAGATGTGATCGGCGGGGGTGGTACTATAGATAAGGATGTCGTCAAAGTAGACAACCACGAACTTCCCCATATAAGGCTGGAAGACATGAGTCATCATCCTGGAGAACGTGCTTGGGGCGTTGGATAACCCAAAAGGCATCACAAGCCACTCGTACAGTCCATCCTTGGACTTAAACGCGGTCTTCCACTCGTCTCCCTCACGGATCCTGATCTGGTGGTAACCACTCCGCAAATCTAGCTTGGAAAAGATGGTGGCACCCGCTAGGACATCGAGGAGATCATCTAACCGTGGGATTGGAAATCTATACTTGATGGTGATTTTGTTGATAGCACGGCTATCAACACACATCCTCCACGAACCGTCCTTCTTGGGGGCAAGAAGGGCTGGAACAACGCATGCACTCAAACTAGTCCGAATGAAACCCTTCTTCAGTAAGTCCTCTATCTGGACTTGTAACTCCTTGTGGGCATCGGGAGGGAGTCTATAGTGGGGCTGATTGGGTAGGGATGACCCAGGGATAAGATCAATAGCATGTTGTATATCCCTAAGTGGGGGTAACGACAACGGAAGCTCGTCGGGGTAAACATCCCTATACTCATCTAGCAAGGCCCGCAACTCTCTAGGCAACCCATCTAACGCGCTCGAATCAGTCTTCGTACTCATAAGAACTAACGCATACATCACTCCATCTAAAAATGGGTACCTTACAAACTCCGTCCTGCCTACTAGACTCAACGTCTTCCTCTCGACCGAAACAATGGTGTCCTTAGGTAACGCAACTGGTTCCTTCGGAACGGTCGGGCTCAAAGTAATGGTCTTACCCTTAAATTTAAACTCATAGGAGTTGGCCCGGCCATAATAGGTTACATCACGGTCATAGAGCCAAGGGCGGCCTAATAATACGTGGCAAGCATCCATCGGTAACACGTCACACCATATCTCATCCGTGTATGATTTAATCGAGAGGGGAACTAGGCATCGCTTGGTAACTGGAACAGTGATCTTGTTAATCCAAGCTACTTGATACGGGGTTGGGTGTGGCTCCGCGGTCAAGGCCATACGTGTGACGGTGTTCTCAGAAACGACGTTTACACAACTTCCACTATAGATAATCAGCTTACATAACTTCTCACCACTCCTAAAAATCAGGGAAAATATGTTCGTCCTCTTCCAATCATCTAAAGGAAGAGGGGTGGTCAAGATACATCGCATCACTCCTAGGTAGTGTTCGTCCTCCAAATCACTCGGGACTCCCTCAGGGTCATCCTCCTCAGTAGCCTCATAAATCAGATCGGCGGGGTCGGCCTCCGCATCCAACAGGGCTATGGCTCGGGTTTTTGTAGGACACTCGAAGGCGTAGTGACCCTAAACCCCGCAAGCATAACATGTGGTGTTAGCCTTGCTAACCTTTCCTATGGGGATACGCTCACTCGTGGGATTCCTAGAGTTCCTCGCAGTAATCACTACCGATCTAGACTCGGCGGTCTTAGGTTTTCCCTTATCGTGGGTGGTAGATGAAGATGCTCCAAATATGGTCAAGCTCTTCGTACGGGAGTAACGAGAGTGGGCCTTCGAAGCCAGATGCTTTTCAATGTCAAGAGCGGCATTGAACGTCGTATTCAGATCTGTGTGGCCATATCTCAATAGCTTCCTCTGAATGTCAGGGTGGAGCCCCTTACGAAATCGCGATAGCGTAACCTCAGGGATCTCTCAGAGATCACAACGCACATACGGTCTTTCAGTTCGCCCATATACTCAGCCACCGAGTTTGAGCCTTGCCGAAGGGTGGCTAGCTCATCGAACATTTGGGTTCGGTGGTAGGCGGGGACATATTGGTCAGTGAGTAAGTTCTTCATCACCGGCCATCCAATGGGTGGAACTCCTTGCCCGGCTCCTAGCCTACGTTCTTCATTCAGCCAATACGTTTTCGCTCAACCCGTTAGCTTCATCCTGGCAACCTGGACCTTTTGGGGAACCGTAAGATGGTGCCATTCAAAATAACATTCAATATCCACTACCCAAGTAAGGAAAACCTGGGGGTCTCCCAAACCATCGTAAGTGGGGGCGTCGATTTTAATGGCTCTAGTGATGTCAGTGCCACGATCCAGACGACGTCCACGAGGAGGGGCTCGAGGATAGCCTTCATCCGAATCCGAATCGTGAACCCGTTGTTGCGGATTGGGCTGCTCATCATTAGCCGGTGGGGGTGGTGTTCCCCTTTGATTCAGCATAATCTTGGCTAACATGGTCCTAATCTCCGTCATCTCACCACGTAGCTCTTCTATAGCCTCCGTGTTAGGATCTACTTGATTGTTCGCTGCCATCCTAGAGGTGGACGGTAACTCTACGGTGTACTCTGTGCCTAGTCTCGTGCGCATGCAAGTTTTAACAACTAGAATGAAGATTAATTTTTTTGACGGACCTAACGAGAGAAAAATGAAAAACTTGAAGTTTTAAAGTTGCTGGAAATGAACTCAGTAAGCTACAGAAAAAAAATCAGATTTTGTTGACAAGTTTAAAATTTTTTTTTTTTTTTTTTTTTACTAAATGCAGACCAACCCGAAAAATTTCAGATTTTGGACCAAACAACGAACGCGCCGGCAAATCTAGGGAAAGGACGGTGCCGAGATAGAACTCAACACAACCTGGCTCTGATACCAAATTGATGCAGCGGCGTCTCCTAACGGAGATCTACACGGATTTCACTCCAACTCGCCTCGATCACACGATAAACTACCGCACTTACACAAGCATTCTATCGCTCACATACGTTGCCATTCTCATCACAAAATCAAACAAAAGAGAAGAACGATCGACTCTAAAACAGCGGTCAAAAGAGAGTCGACAAAGTTCCCAAATCAACACAAAGATTGCTACTCTTTTAGAGAACAAAACCAAGGCTATAGGCCAAGATCCGTTCAAGCAAACGAGACCCACACGGTCCGGACACGAAGAACGCGGGAGAGCGATCTCAAGTTCAGAAAAATACCAACGATCGATATTCAAAAATCGTGGAGAACACGATGGTTCTTCCTCCACAAACTAAAGAAAGAAGCTCTTAGAGATTTTGGAGATTACCCAACCAGAAAATGATTGCACACCTGATAACTGTGGGAGAATCACTCTCTCCACGCTTTCCACCGGTGTCGCACCGTATGGATCCTTCGGAGTCACACCGAGGGGCTGCCTTCCTTCTTCCTTGGAGTCGCACCAAGAAACCACGCCGGAAACACCCAAGAAGGGGGGAGGCCGAAAGTGGAGAAGAGAGGGGGAGACAAGGGGGGCGGCGGCTTGGAGAGAGCCTTGGCCGAAATTCCTCCTAAAGGGGGGAGTTTTTAGGGTTCAAAATCTATTCTATCATTTCTCATAAGAAGGCTCCTTTAAATAGGAGTTACAAACACCATCCAACCATCCAAAATTGAGATGAAATCTCATCAACCCGGATGGTTAAATGCACACCACAAAAATGTCTATTAGCACACCCAAAATTAAAACATGCCGGAATATTAAATATTACAATTAAAAATGACGGAAATAAAAATGTAAAACTAAAGCAAGATAAAAAGGCTTCAAGCATCCTTTGCGCGGCGCGGGCGGAGGTTATAATGTTGACTTCCGGGGCGCCGAAAGTCCTTGTGTTGTAACATCTCCAAGTCATCCACATGTGGGGGAAGTGGTGCGACATCAAGCAGAAGAGAGGTCAATCCTCCACTTCTGATCATAGAAGATCAAGACGTGATGGTGATCCTCACAAGAAGGATTACCACAATGATAGGTATAAATCTAAACCGAATAAACATATTTCGACTGACGTTATCTGTTTTTGTTGCAATAAGCCAGGACACGTGATAGCCGAGTGTCCATATAAAAAGAAGGAAGAAAAGAGATCCTTCAAAGGAAAGAAGAAAGAAAAGAGCCTCCTCGCAAAGAAGTCCAAGACTCTGAGCAACAGCGACTCGGATGAGTCAAGCACAGATGAAGAAGCCTACTTCAGGCTGATGGCATATTCAGATGAGGACGTCAGTGACTCCTCATATAAGGGGAAGGTAAACTCTCACACTCCTCTTTCCACTTCTGAGGATGATGCTGCATCCGTTGCAAATGATGGCTACTCTTTAGAGGAAGAGTCAGAACTAATGACTCAGTATAAATTCCTTTTGGAGGGATTTGACAAGTGCCGCAAGGTAGTCAAATCTCAAACAAAAGATATTGAATCGTTTAAGAAGGTGGAATCAGAACTGAGAGAGGAAATCAGAAGATTGACTTCCTTCAGAAATGAAGTCCAAATCTTAAAGGATGAACTAAAAGGCTCTACTGAGTTATTAACTCTGAAGGAGAAACTTATACATGAATTAGAAGATAAGTTAATGGTGGAAAGGAAGATAGTATAAAGCTTCTCCAAGACAAAGACTGTTCTTCCAATCATTGATAAATTTTCTGCTCCTGCGAAGGGTAGCGGCCTTGGTCATGAGGCTGAAAGTAGTAAGGCTGCTGAGAAAAGAGCCGTGAAAGGAAAGGGAAAAGCTGATCAAAGTCATCCTTCATTCAGGAAGGTAGTTTTTCCAACCAACCCCTTTGACTTTGAGGCATCCAATGGTCACTTTGCTAGACCAACACATGTTGAATCTAACAGAAGATACCAAGGATGGAGCAGACCCCAAAACTTTAACACGACTCCATTCAAAGCTCCCCATGAAGAAGTAATCCTCAAGGATCATGGTCCATTTGTGCATGGATCAGTTGCCAAGAAAGCACCAATGATCAAATAGACTGCTCCCAAATCTGTCGAGAAGAAGTTGGAGCCATGTGTGTGCTGCCACCATAAGACCCCTTCTTCTAAGAAAGCTGCTCCTGTCGTACCTCCCGTTCAAAAAGTAAAACAGGAGTCAAAGAGAAGGTACAATCGATTCGATTGTTGGTGTTGTGGCAAGGTTGGTCACTTTGCCATAGATTGCTGGTTTAATCCTCATAATTTCAGGACTCCACAAGTTAACAATGCTAGAATGACCCCTCGCAATGTTAACGTCCCGAGTAGTAGTCGTCTAACAAAAGTCTATGGACCTAAATCAGTTTGGGCTCCTAAGGGCAATTGATTATTGATTGCAGGTATTTTCAAAGGCCAATAAAACTCCAATATGGTACTTGGACAGTGGATGTTCGCGACACATGACCGAAACAAGAAACCTATTACAAGAGTACGCCCCTGTGAAAGACTGTCCAAAAGTTATCTTTGGCGGATCCGATCAGGGCATTACCTAAGGCTACGGTATGATCTCTAATGGTATAGTCTCTTTCTCAGACGTGGCTTATGTTAAGGGATTACAACATAATCTTATTAGCATAAGTCAATTATGTGACAAAGGCTATATGGTAGAATTCTATAAGGACAGGTGCTTGATAAAGTTGTCTGATACGTCAGAAACTATTTTAACAGGCACTCGGAGTAGAAATATTTTCTATTTAAATTTTCTATGTTTAGATTCTTCTACACCAGTGTGCTTTTTAACAAAAGATAGTGCATCTCTTTGTGACCAATGGCACAAGAGACTAGCACATATTAATTTCAAAACTATTAGTATGCTATTTTCTCATAAATTAGTTCGTGATGCTCCTGATGTTAAGTGCATTAAAGAAAGACCGTGTCATGCATGCCAAATGGGTAAGCAGACTCGGGCTACCTTTAAGAGCATCATTGGCAAGGATTCTACCAGATGTTTATATCTGCTCCACATGGACTTGTTTGGTCCCATGCCAATCAGAAGTTTAGGAGGTAAAGCTTATACCTTGGTTATAGTTGATGACTACTCATGTTTTGCTTGGGTATTCTTTCTGAAACACAAGTCAGACAACTTCGACTCTTTCACAGCATTCGTCAGGCAAATTCAGAATGAACTGGAATGTTCTGTGGTCAAAATCAGAAGTGATGAAAGTGCACAGTTAACCTCACTAGAATTCTCTAAAGGGGGTGTGAATAAAGATTTAAAATTATTTTGTGCAAAGTTAACAAATATATATATATATGTGTAATAATCACAAAATTAAGCTTCCCACACACTAACAAGAATTAAGTAAATAAAGAAAGAAATCACAACACAACACAAAGAAATATAGTGGTTCCCCAAACTTTGGGCACTCCACTCTTCTACCCCCTTGGTAGGAATTCACTATCCTGTACTGAGTCTTTTGATAAGGAGACTCTTAGAACCAGCCTGAGTCTTTTGATAAGGAGACTCTTAGAACCACTACAATATGAATTTTTTGAAGAGAGATTCTATAAACTCTTTTACACAATTGAAATGGAAATAAGAATAAGAAGAAGAAGTAGAAGAAACAATAGAAACAAGAAAGAATCTTCTTCCTAGCAAGAAGATTAGAAGCACAAAAAATAGTGAATGTAATCTCTCTTCTATAGTGAGAAGGAGATTATAAGCCTTTCTCTCTTTTAGTGAGAGCTTTCAAAAATTGCAGCAGTGTGGCTTCAGAAGGAGAAGAAGAAGAAGAAGAAGAAGAAGAAGAAGAAGAAGGCTTGTTCTTTGCTGCAGCACTATTTCTCTTTTCTCAATTTTTTCTCTTTTCACTTGGGAGCTTTTACTCTTTTTCAAATGGATGTAGTGGATCACTTGTGCATATTCTCTGCCGACTTCCTTCTTATTTATAGCTCTGTTTATTCAAATGATGCTATAGGAGAATAATCAATTAGCAGTCAGAGAAATAGTAAGAAAGAAATGATTCCATAATCAATATTTCTGTAGAAGTTAAGAGATCATTCTGATTTCAAATAATATCCATAATAATCTTAATCAAGTTAGCCAAGAATCAATTAGAAGGAAAGACTGATTCAGAACGGCTATAAAAGAATAATATCATTCCATAAAATTCAGATCTACAAAAAGAGGGAAAGAGATCTGGCGTGATTTTGAATCTATCACAGAATCGACGTGCATTGATTACCATTCGACGTAGGCATCGATTTCATCCTGGCTAGACGTCGAGAAGAGTTTATGGAAGGTGTGTCGACTTCACTAGGTGCGTCGACTAGAAGTTAGAGTAACGTCGACTTAGGTTACGTCGAATTCTATTTAGAGCTACTTCGACTCATTCTGAGAGGAACGTCGACTATACTTCGACGTTGCGTCGATTTCTATTCGACGCATATTTTCTTAGACTGATTTTTCACTTCTTAGAACTCATACTCTACTCATTTTTAGGGGTTAAGATAAATCATTTCCCCAACAATCTCCCCCTATTTGTCTTAACCTATTCAGGGAGAAATTCTATCAGCTTTTAATCAACACAGCAAGGCATTTATATAGAAAAGAAATATGATAAGTAATCAGAAGAAATTAGAATCATATAAACAGTCTGCATAAACAGTATTTAAGCATGGAGGAAAAAAATATAAAGTATATCAACATTGTTCAACACATCACTTAGGAGGGGTAGGAGGAGTTTTTCTTTTCCTAGTGAATACTAAAGTTTTTAGAGAGGTGGGTTGCTCCTTCTCAATAACAGGTGGTTCACTCAGCTCCCCCTGAGTCAAAGTAGTTTGCTCCACCTGAGATGGAACTTCCTTTAAGCCTTCTACTTCTGCCTCTTCAGTTTCTTTCTCAGCTCCAGCTTTAGTTATGTCAGCATTTGGCTCCCCCTGAGCTTCAGCTTCTTGTTCTTTCTCAACTTCAGCCTCAGTTTCCTTTTCAACTTCTCTCTCTGCTCTGCTTGCCTCCCCTTAAAATAGAACTACTTGTTGTGCAACTTCTCTTGCTATAGAGAGTACATATGTTATCTGGTCTTCAGTATGTAGCTCTGGTACTATTTCATTCCCAATTGTTTTAAGCAGTGCAAGACTATCAAATTTTGATGTAGGAAGGGACTTGTGTGAGAGAGATTTGTGACTTGAGAGCTGCTCTTCATCTAACTTCTCCCTCTTCTTGACCTTCTTAGCCAAGGAGGTTAAGAAAGACCTGGTGACCTTAGAGGAAGAGAAAGAGGTCTTCAGGCTTTGCACAGAGGCACTGACCCCATCTATTTGGATTTGCATGTGCAAGATGGAGGAGTGAAGCTGGGAGCAGTGCCCATCCAGCATTGCTTGGAAACTTTGGGTTGCTGATTGGATGCACTGAGTGATGAGAATTTCAGTGGATGGAGATGGTTCAGGATGTGTTGGTGGAGGATATAATGGTGGAGGGGATGAAGGTGGAGAAGTGTTTGTTGATATATGAGGTGTGGAAGATGATGGAGGTAGAGAGGATGAGATAGTAGGAGGAGTATGTAGGAGAAGTGATGATTGAATAGGTGTTTGAGAAGATGTAGGAGGTGTGAGGGTAGTAGAAACTATTGGTGTGGATGATGGTGGAAGGGAAGGAATGTCTGTATGTGGAGGAGGAGGTGAGGATGGATGAATAGGAGAGTTAGGAGGAGAGGGAGTACTTTCAGGAATGGAACCAGGCTTAGGGATTTGCCTGGTCCATTTGGAGAAGAGAGAAATGGACATCTTTTTGCCAGGAGGTATGGGAATTCCTTTTGACTTGCATAGGTCAGGGAAGGAGTGGAAGAGTACCTGACTCATAATCCTCATGTAAGCATTCACTTTGTGAGAATATTTGTTGCCTATCATTTTGAGTAAGCAGCTGGCCAAGTCTACTTTCTTCTTCAGCACAAGGGCCCCCATGATGTTCAGTTGCTGCTTGGGCACTGCATCATGGGCAGAGATCTTACATAGTAGTATTTTTCCTACTATGTCTGCCAATAGCCAATATTCATCAGAAAAATCTATTTTCTTCAGGTGGATTGGTTTATCTCTGGAGAACATCATGGTGATTAATAGACTTTTGATTTCCCAGGGATGAGTTCCACAGGTTCATCACCTGATAAGGGAATGATGAAGGAGATTAATTTAGTTACTCTCTAGAAAATAATTTGCTTTCCCCTTTTTGATTTAAACAAGGATAGGTTGGTATGTACCTGAAGGAAGATCAAAAGTGTTCCTAAGGTGTTCTGCAGAGATTGAGACAGGTGTCTCATAGATTGTTCCTGTGATCTCTCCTTGTTCAGATATCTGAACATGATTCATTAACTCTGTGAGTTCTATTTCTAGGAGTTTGCATCTTGTGGAGATGAGTTTATCTAGACCAGCTTCAGTGAAAAGAGCTATGATGCTCTTATAGTTTTCGGCGGCAGCTTGGAAGGATTCAAGATCAATGTCGAAACCAGAGTTGATCTTGGGAGCCATTTTAGGTCAAAGAGAGAGAGGAAGAGATGGCTGGACTGAGGAGCAAGAATGGTGAAAGATGCAGAGGGCGTGCAGATTTCTAACTGAAGAGTTTATTTAAGTCAGGTGAAACGTCGAAACGGGACACAATTCGAGGCTTATTCGGTACTACAGTAGATGTGACCGAAAATATTTTAGTATTGCCGCTCTTTTTCATGAACTCGACGTTACGTCGAGTGGAAGTCGATGTATGCGTCGGTATAGTCTGAGCTGAGATGACAGGATTCCTATCGACGTATGCGTCGATATGAGTCGACGCATACGCCGAGTTTATTAATCATTTTTAGTTATCGACGATGCGTCGATTCCGAAATCGACGTGATTTTTACTTTGTCTGAAAATTCCAGGTTTTTCTTGAGAGGTCATTTCTTCCTATTCCTAAGGTTTTCTAAGTCAGCCTTGGACTAATTTTATAGATAATTGGATTGATTGTGCCAACATTGTTTGGCAATGTGGCCAATTTTATTACAGATGTAACACCTGATTGTCTTTAGATTATGGGAGTTTGAGTTTAGAGGGGGGTAGAAGTGTTGATTAGGATAAATTTTTTGATTAGGATAGAAATTTTGATTAGGATAGAAATTTTGATCAGGATGAATGTGTCCTGAATGGGGGTTAAAATAAGGAATTTTTGAGGGATAGATATATCCTATATTTAAGTTGCTCTGAGGTTTCATGCGTCGATATCTATTCGACGTATGTTGAGAGTTGCGATGATTTATATTCGGCGCTTTCTCTAGATTGCGTTGATCTGGGATCGATGCATGGAAATAGTTACGTCGATTGTAAGTCGACGTACTTTTATTCATGCGTCGATTTGAGGTCGAATCATCTGAGAGATTGCATCGAATACAATTCGACGTACTATCATTCATGCGTCGATATGAAGTCGACGTAGTTTTATCTTCACATATTTTATTTTTCCCTTTTTCTGATTGGAGTTTTGTTTCTTTATAACTTGTTTCTTTTGGCCAAGTTGCCTTCTCAGAAGTAGTTTGAGAGTCTTCATCTGTATAGTATGATGTTTCATCAAAATGGTTTATCTCTTTGAAGGTGAGGTCTTCTTCTTTATTTTGTGAGTCTTCTTCTAGGTTGGTTGTTTTGATGGGTTTAGTAAATTTAACAGGGCTCATCCATGCAGGTTTGTTGGATGGTATTAGACTAGTTGAGGGATCAACCCCTAGCCCAAGATTCTAATATCTTATTGTTTGTTTTTCAGTGATTTCTTTAAGTGTTTGGCTTCTGATCTTTATTGATTCTTCAAAGGCCTTTGCCTGGGATACCTTTTCCTTGAGAAGTTGATTTTCTATTTTAGCCCTCTCTATTTCCTTTTCTCTGATGTTAGCCCTTAATTCATAATTTTTAGAATATACATCCTCTGTATTTCTCTGGTTTTTAATCATATTAATTTGTTCTTGTAGGTTTTTAATATCTTCTTTAGCCTTTAGATGGTCTAGACAAAATCCTTTAAAATCATTTTTGAAATCATCACATAGAAAATCTATATCATCAAAAATGCATACCTCACTCTTATCCTCAGATTCCTCTATGAGAATAGGGCTATTTGCTTTTGTTGTGGAATTTCCTTTTTCATCCTCAGAAGAGATGCTTCCTTCTGATCCTGTCTCACTCCATGATTTAGCAGCATATTCTTCCTTTGAGCTTTCAAGAGCCATTAAGCATAGGTCTTCTTGCTTATCCTCCTCATTATTACTTTTAGATGAGGTGCTGTCCTCAGAGTCTATTTCACTCCAAGCTTCTGCAATGAAGCCTCTTTCTTTCTTGTTCCCCTTTTTCTTAAGATCTTTCTTATTCAGATTTTCTTTTTCTCAGCATTTTCTGGACATTCTGGGGCAATATGTCCAGTTTTCCTGCAGGAATAACAAACAATTTCTTTAGTAGGAGTTTTATCATACCTTGGTTTTGATTCTCTCCTTCTAGACTCATCTGTCCTGACCCATTTCTTGAATCTTCTGGCCAGGAGGCTGAATAGTTCTTCTTCAGTGACAGGGGTCTCTTCTTCTGTTGCTTTTAATGCAATGTTTCTATCTTTTGAGGAGGTTGGAGTGTTTCCTCTTCTTTCCTTCTCTTCTCGGGTTTTCAGCAGTTGCTCATAGGATTTGAGTTTTCCTAAGAGGGCATCTGTTGAGATTTCCTTCTGTCCTCTTGTATCTCTTATTGCCCATATTTTTGAGTCCCAAGAACTTGGGAGACTCATTAATAGTTTGTCATTGATCTTTGTGAGAGAGATCTCTCTATCCAAGTTTCTTAATTGATTGATGATCAGACTGAATCTGTCATACATCTCAGATATGCTTTCATAATTCTTCTTTTGGAAGTTCTCATATTGGGAGATCAATAGAGCCTTCCTATCTTTCCTTTCATCATCACTTCCTTCTACCATCTTTGTAAGGGCCTCCCAGATTTCTTTGGCTGATTCACAGTCAACAACCCTTTGAAAGATTTCATCAGAGAGGGTTGAGACAAGAATGTTCACAGCCTTTGCATCATATGCTCCTGCCTTCTTCTCATCATCAGTCCACTCAGATCTTGGGACAAGTGTTTGAGTCACATTGCCACTTGAATCCCTTCTATAAGGCTTGGGAGGACCTGTCAAAATAACATTAAACAGTTCATCATCAATAGAGTTCATATAGATCCTAATTTCCAAACTGCAAACTTTTCAAGATTGCACATTGGTGGTCGGTGGAAGCATAATCTTTGATTTATGCAATGTGAAAAATAGTTTTTAGAAATATATATATATATATATATATATATATATATATGAGGTAGGATCTTTTTGATCAAGGAGTTAACCTTTTTAGATCAACCTCGCTTTGATACCAATTGAAAGTGCACAGATAACCTCACTAGAATTCTCTAGAGGGGGTGAATAGAGATTTAAAATTATTTTGTGCAAAGTTAACAAATATATATATATATATATATATAAATATATATATATATGTAATAATCACAGAATTAAGCTTCCCACACACCAACAAGAATTAAGTAAATAATGAAAGAAATCATAGCACAACACAAAGAAATATAGTGGTTCCCCAAACTTTGGGTACTCCACTCTTCTACCCCCTTGGTAGGAATTCACTATCCTGTACTGAGTCTTTTGATAAGGAGACTCTTAGAACCAGCCTGAGTCTTTTGATAAGGAGACTCTTAGAACCACTACAACTGAATTTTTTGAAGAGAGATTCTAAAAACTCTTTTACACAATTGAAATGGAAATAAGAATAAGAAGAAGAAGTAGAAGAAACAATAGAAACAAGAAAGAATCTTCTTCCTAGAAAGAAGATTAGAAGCACAAAAAATAGTGAATGTAATCTTTCTTCTATAGTGAGAAGGAGTTTATAAGCCTTTCTCTCTTTTAGTGAGAGCTTTCAGAAATTGCAGCAGTGTGGCTTCAGAAGGAGAAGAAGAAGATGAAGAAGAAGGCTTGTTTTTTGCTGCAGCACTATTTCTCTTTTCTCAATTTTTTCTCTTTTCACTTGGGAGCTTTTCCTCTTTTTCAAATGGATGTAGTGGATCACTTGTGCATATTCTCTGCCGACTTCCTTATTATTTATAGCTCTGTTTATTCAAATGATGCAATAGGAGAATAATCAATTAGCAATCAGAGAAATAGTAAGAAAGAAAAGATTCCATAATAAATAGTTCTGTAGAAGGAAAGAGATCATTCTGATTTCAAATAATATCCATAATAATCTTAATCAAGTTAGCCAAGAATCAATTAGAAGGAAAGACTGATTCAGAACGGCTATAAAAGAATAATATCATTCCATAAAATTCAGATCTACAGAAAGAAGGAAAGAGATCAGGCGTGATTTTGAATCTATCACAGAAATCGACGTGCGTTGATTACCATTCGACGTAGGCGTCGATTTCAGCCTGGCTAGACGTCGAGAAGAGAATATGGAAGGTGCGTCGACTAAGGTGCATCGACTTCACTAGGTGCATCGACTAGAAGTCAGAGTAACGTCGACTTAGGTTACGTCGAATTCTGCTTAGAGCTACTTCGACTCATTCTGAGAGGAACGTCGACTATACTTCGATGTTGCGTCGATTTCTATTCAACGCATATTTACTTAGACTGATTTTTCACTTCTTAGAACTCATACTCTACTCATTTTTAGGGGTTAAGATAAATCATTTCACCAACAAGTGACCATGGTACAGAATTCAAGTCTGGGGACATGATAGAATTTTTTGAATGCCTAGGTATCTTTCATGAGTTTTCTTCTCCTCGTACTCCACAAAAAACGGAGTTGCCGAGAGAAAGAATAGAACACTTATAGAGGCTTGCAGGACAATGTTGAGTGATTCTTCACTACCGGAATACTTCTGGGCTGAAGGTATCAACACTGCTTGCCACGTGCAAAACAGAGCACTAATCAACAAGAACCATCATAAGACTCCTTATGAACTTCTGAAGGGCAAGAAACCGACCTTGTCTTATTTTAGAATCTTTGGCAGTAAGTGCTTCGTACTTAATAATGGGAAACATTACAAAACTAAGTTTAGTGAAAAATGTTTTAAAGGTATTTTTGTAGGCTATAGTTGCCAGAGTAAGGCGTATATGATTTTCAACAAGAAAACCATGGTTGTAGAAGAAACTTGTAATGTTATTTTTGATGAGATGAGCATGCTTCAAGGCAGCTCTTCTAGTGTATTTGTTGAAGATGCAGGTGCAAAGTTCAAAGAACTTAACCTGGAAGAAGCACCAAAAGAAGATACTCCAAAATCTATAGAAGTAGAAGTTCCAATTCCACATGAAGAAGAATTTCAAGAAGAAGAAGAGACTCCAGAAGTGGAATTACCTCCTGGTGGCAGGGATGTTGGAAGGAACCTGATGATGAGACATCAGAGAGATCATCTAGTTGAACAAATCATCCGTGAAACCAGTGTTGGAGTAAGAATAAGAAGAGGTACAACTAACCAGATTTTGCACTTAAGTTTTCTTTCACAGATCGAGCCAAAGAAGTTCAATGAAGCAAAGAATGATGCGTCATGGATCGTTGCTATGCAAGAGGAGCTCCATCATTTCAAGAGATGCAAAGTATGGAAGCTAGTACCCAGACCCAAAGGACAAAATGTCATAGGAACAAAATGGGTGTTCAGAAACAAACTGGACGAAGATATCGTAATCATCAAGAACAAGGCCAGACTTGTTGCTCAAGGCTATAGACAAGAAGAAGGAATTGACCTCAATCAAACTTAGGCTACCGTGGCAAGACTCAAAGCTATCAGGTAATTTCTAGCATATGCTGCCTACGAGGGATTCAAGGTCTATCAAATGGACGTGAAGTCAGCCTTCCTCAATGGTGATCTAAAGGAAGAAGTATACGTAGAACAACCCCCAGGTTTTATAAACTCCTCTTTACCTGATCATGTATACTACTTATGTATGGCTTTATATGGTCTCAAACAAGCTCCCCGAGCCTGGTATGAGATGCTTTCTAGCTTTCTTCTTGAGAACAAGTTCGCAAGAGGAAATATAGAAAAGACATTATTTCTTTGGGAAGTAAAATGCAAGATTTTGCTAGTGCAGATCTATGTCGACGACATTATTTTTGGATCTACGGATAATAACCTCTGCAAAAAGTTCTCTAACTTGATGCAAGGGAAATTTGAAATGAGTAGTATGGGAGAGCTGAAGTATTTCTTAGGACTTCAGGTAAAGCAATCTGAAGATGGAATCTTCATCTCTGAGACGAAGTTTACCAAAGAGTTAATTAAGAAATTCGGAATGGAGAATGCAACCTATATGAGGACTCCAATGGGTTCAGCTATGTCCCTAGACAAGGATGAGAAAGGGAATCCTTTTGATGAAACCAAGCATAGAAGCATAATTTGATCCTTGCTCTATCTTATTGTTAGTAGGCCTGATATAATGTTTTCCACATGCGTATATGCTATATATCAGGTGAACTCTAAGGAATCTCACTATACTGCTGCAAAAGCAAATTTTGAGATATCTTAAGGGTACACCAAATCTTGTCTTATGGTACCCAAGAAGTAATGATAGCGAGCTAATAGGTTTTTCAGATGCAGACTTTGCAGGAAATAAAGATGACAGGAAAAGCACTTTCGGAACATGTCAATTTCTCAGAAGAAGGCTTAGTTCCTGGAGTAGCAAGAAGCAGAACTGTGTTGCAATATCAGCATCAGAGTCCGAATACATTTATGCAGGCAGTTGTTGTCCACAACTTCTCTGGATAAAGAATCAGCTTGAAGATTATGACTTGAAATTTAAGAACATCCCTATGTTTTGCGACTCCTCCAGTGCAATAGCTATCGCAAATATTCCAGTCTCGCACAGCCGGACAAAGCATATCGAGTTAAGATATCATTTCATCCGGGAGCATGTGGAGAATGTTGGAACATGGTCTTCCGCATCTCCTAGGATTGAGAATAACAAATCCTATGTGTATTTGATCTTGTGTGTTTAAGTGTGAAGGATAACAAAGTCCACTTGACTCAAGGATTACATATGAACGTTGCCCCCAAAATTAAGGCCAGAATTCTATCATGCCCACTAGCGCCGGCGGTAACACCTAGCGCCTGGTGCTAGCGATGATCTGCGCAATTCCGGGAGCATATATTGAAGGAAATAGCGCAGGGCAGTATCCGATAGCGCAGGCGGTAGCGACGCGCACAAGAGGAAAGCCAGAAATGTTTCCTCGGATCAAAGATTCTCCCGCGCAGAATAATGCCTAATCCGGGATAGCGCCGGCAGTAGCGATAGCGCTAGCGCTAGCGTCAAGGCTATAAAATGGACCCCTTGGCTCCGTCTTCTTCATCCTCTTGAGATCCTAAATTCCAGAGCTTCGTGCTACAACATAGAGAGGAAGGTTCAGAGAGATACTCCCACAAATCCATAAAGGCTTAAGGAGATCCGTGGAGAAGATTTCAACACGCATCATCATCGTGATGAAAGACCGCATCGACTACGATCGTACTCTGCGGGCCTTCGTCCACTTCTCCAAGAGATCCATATAGGGAGTTTTTATATTATTACTATTTTCATTTCTTATTTCTTATAAACGGTTCGTTAATTCGCCTCGTGTTGGCGACTAGGTCTGGGTAGGACTTAGGGGGTAATTCCCCTTGTGTTGGCGACTAGGTCTAGGCTAGGTCTAGGGGGTGCTCGAGGCCATATCCGGGGAAGGGTTGGCTAGAGCGGCTTGAGGCCGAATCCGGGGAGGATAGGCTAGGGCCACCGGTTCGTGGGGATGCGAGTCGGGATATAAAACAAAAGGAGTCTACTATTCTTCGCCTCCGATTTCTAGCGTCATAGAAATCAACTTTTGTAAAACCTTATTTGATATAAAGCATGTCTCTACTTTATTGTTTTACTTGACTTCTCTTTGTTTTAATCTCGCATTATTTCAAAGCTTTTTAAATATAATACCAATTTTTGAAAACCCTTATTCACCCCCCCCCCCCTCTAAGGGCGCCTACTGATCCAACAGAGAAGAGGTACATTAATCTATGCTATGTGCCGACGGATAAGCAAGTTGCGGATATTTTCACAAAGCCGCTGGATGAAACCAAGTTCACCTTCTTCAAGACAGAGCTTGGAATGCTCAAAATGGAGTAATATTCAAGACAGGAAGAAAGGTCAAGAAGTCTATCATATGGCTGCTGAAAAGCTTAGGAAATCAGTCCGAGCACTGAAATTCTAAGGGGGAGACAAGAAGGAGGGGAGTTGATTAAGTTCAAGCAGTCAGAAAGGGGGAGAACTAATGTAGTTAGAAAGGGGGAGAGAAGTCGAAGTAAAGGCAGAGAAATTTGAAAAGGAGGAAGGGTTATAAAGCTAAGTCTTAACTCTCCTTATTTCTTTATCTGTTTATAATTTATAATTCCATGTGCAATTCATCTCAGTAGATAGGGTTCTGACTTCTTCAAATAGGGGGAGATTGTTGGGAATTGTTGCCACAATTACCTTGATTTGAAGAAGTCCCCTTCAAACTAAGATGAATTGTAATAGTATTTGATGTTGTCTTCTAGTAGTGTGTTTGCAGGTTTAATTGACTAAGTACAAACCAATGTTAGGTTTCAATGAGTCTTCAAACACAGATCTATGCAATGTAATTCCTCATTGTATGGATGAAAGTGTTGACTCATGTGAAATCTCTCAATTGGGATGTACCTCATATTCAAACACAAAGGAAGAGCTAAGAGAAAGTTGTTGCTGATGTGGAAGACAACATTTTTCCTAAGTATTCATAAATTCGTCGAACGCAACATCAAGTTCGTCGAACGCAGCATGTCGTTCATCGAACGCAGTATTGAGTTCGTCGATCTCAGTTCTGCTGAAGTTAAAGAAGTTTCGTTCGAAGAAACTAAAGTATTTTTCATCTTTCGTCGAACGCAGTATTATTGTACAACCCGTATTTGGCGAGTGGGTCCTTCGAGTCAATTGATGAGACAGGGGTCAACCAGATCATTCGCCCTTACTGAGACATGAAAAAGGACCCCCGGATTAGTGTGGATAGGCTGCATGCAAGAAGGAGCCCGGCGAGTGGTGCCTCCACGGACCACTCGCCCAGAGGCCTGGGGCATTCGCCCAGTCAAGCGGGAACTCGGCGAGTGGTTCCCTCACGGACCACTCGCCCAGAAGGCTTTGAGGAGGAATTGACCATAATACCCCTTGTGGTCTGCATATAGCCCTTCAGAACAGCGGAGTTAGGCTATTTGCAGACCAATTTGGGGTGCGTTTAGTAAAATTAAAAGGCGGATTCAGGCTATTTGCAGACCAGCCTAAGAAAAACTATAAATAGACCCTCAACGGCACCTTGGAGGAGATCCGATTTTGAGAGAATCCTCTCCTTCAGGCTAGTTTTTGGTCGGCTGTTAGTGCCCTCCAAGGTGCCCGGTTGAGCTCTGGTTTGGGAGGGGAAGCTCTCTAAGATCTTCCGGGTTTGTGGCGGGACCTCCTCGCTTCAGCCTTGGGTCTATTCTTGTTCTCACATCCACCGTCCAGAGAGTCCAGTGAGGGAGAAGTAAGCACCGGCTACACCCGCCAGTGGGTCCGAACTCAAGAGACCTGTTGCAGGTTTCAACATTTTTGGTGCGGTGAGCGTGGACCGTAGCCAGTGAAGGAAAATCCCCAGCTAGGTTCAAATGACAGGAGATGGAGGGAATGGTTCAGACTCGGGCCACTCGCAGTCACTCGCGAGTGGAGAGTGACTGGAGATGTTCGAAAAATTCAACCGAGAAGTCCTACAAACAGTTCTCGCGGCGAGGGGTGAGTGCGAGACGCCAGCAGATCCCATCGTTCCGCCTCCGCAAGTTGGCGAGAACGCCCCCGGACAGAGACCAGGGAAGGAGGTGCCGGCAGAGGGAAGCGCGCGAGACCTCCCCGGGCGGCAACTGTTCAGCAGCCCGGCGAGTGCTGAAGTCTGCGAGTTGGCCCCGCGCGAGAGGACCATTCGCCGAGCAGGGGAAGGGAGCCCCTTCTGCGAGATGATCCTCTCGGCCCCAGTGCCAGAGGGATTCCGAGGGCCGGAGATGTCCTATTACACCGGCAAGGAGGACCCCGTCGTGCACCTGCAGTGGTTCGAGGACATGACCTCGATTCTTCCAATGACGGACTCCTTTCAATGCCGTCTCTTCGCAACCACCTTGAAGGAAAAGGCAAGGGACTGGTTTCACCAGCTCCCCGTAGGTTCTATCTATGCCTTCGACGATCTGTGCCGGAGCTTCCGGCTCCGCTTCTCGACGTCGAAAAAGAGGAAGAAGGATGCAGAGGCACTCTTCAAAATCAAGCAGGGGGAGGGGGAGTCCCTGGCACACTACGTGGATAGATTCCAGGAAGAGATCCACCTCGTGCAGGAGGTGCCAGGGTTCGCCCTCAAGATGGCGTTCATCGTGGGGCTGAGAGACGGGTTCTTCAAAATGGACCTAAAGCGAAGGGCTCCGGTCTCCTTCGAGGAGCTGATGGAGCGAGCAGCGGAAGAGATCGAGGGGGAGGCTGCCAACCCGGAGTTTTACAAGCGGTTGGCAAGGATGAGCGAGCCGGAGGCGAGGCCGCAAGAGGCGAGAAGGAGAGAGGAGCCTCGAGGTCAGGGGTTCGAAAGGCCTCCCCGGAACTGGAGGTATCAGGAGCCGAACAGGTTGGGTTGGAGGAACCAAGAAGGACCTGCGAGAGGTCAGGAAGGAGGATATCAAGGAAGGGAGGTGGGGGGAGCCAACCTCGGATGGAGGCAGGGTCCCAGGCCCCCTCACCCTCCGCGGGAGCAGGCCATGGCAGTAGGCCGAGGAAGAGGAGGAAGAGGAGGAAGAGGAAGAGGAGGAAGAGGAAGAGGGGAGAGAGGGGGTAGGGTGGCGTTGCCCTACTTTGACTACCATCAGGAAGAGGGTCACGCGACGGCCACCTGCCCCGAATTCTAGAAGATAAGGGAGAGAGGTCAGTCTCGGCAGCAGCCAGTCAGGATCGAGGAGGTGTTCCCGGAGGGGGAAGAAGATAGATGCGAGGACCGAGCTGATGTGGGAGCAAGGGGAGGAATCGGGGTGATTCACGGTGGGGTTGGGATAGAGGCTTCTCGCAAGAGGAGCTTCCAGGCGATGTTCCGAAAGGACGTTGCGTCGACATCCCAAACCCCACCCCCCTCGGAGAAGCTCACCTTCTCCTCGGAGGATATGCCTGACTTTGAGGATCCATTCTGCGACGCCCTGGTGATCCAGACGGCGATCGAAAATTTCACGGTCTCCAGAATCCTTGTGGATAATGGGAGCTCAGTGAATGTGATCTTCAAGAAAGCCTTCGATGCAATGGAGGTAGAGAAGAAGAGAGTGCAAGCCTCGGACGGACCTCTGTTCGGTTTCTCCGGAGAGCGGAAGGAAGTCGAAGGAGGTGTCGGTCTCCAGGTGACGCTAGGAGGGGTCCCCAGAAACTGCCGGTTCGTCATTGTTGACGCTCCGAGCAGCTATAACGCCATATTCGGACGCCCTCTCATCAGCGCCTTCCGATGTGTGCCCTCATCCTACCACCAATGCTTAAAATTCCATAGTGGAGGAGTCCAGGTCCGGATCCGGGGAGATGCCAAGGTGGCGAGGTAGTGCTACGTAACTGCCGTCAACACCATCTCCTGGATGGCGGAAGCAGAGAAGATGGATGAAGAGATGGCAAGGCCGGAGGGGCCAGAGAAAGAAGTGGAGAAGAAAAGGGTAGAGGAAGGGGGCAAAGCCCAAGAAGAAGTGATGGAGGTCGCTCGGGAGGAACTAGAGGTCGAACAGATGGAGATCGCTCAGGAGGAGCAGGAGGTCGAGCCGGTTGAGGCTGAAAAAGCTGCAGAGAAAGGGGCCCAGGAGGAGGGGCGGAAAGCAAAAGGCCAGTGGGAAGAGCCGGCCCAGCTTGAGGCGGCGGAAGAAGTAGTGGAGATGGAGGTCACCACCCAGGAGGGGAGGGTGAAAGAAGTGCGGGTCAGCGGGGGCCTCGGCCCGGAAGACAGGGCAAAGATGCTGGAATGCCTCTAGAAGAACGTGGACGTCTTCGAGTGGAGCGCGGCGGACATGCCAGGCATCGAGGCGGACGTGGCTTGCCATCGTCTCAACCTCGAGCCGGGTTCTCGCCCCATCAGGCAGAGGAGGAGGACCTCCGCCAGCAAGCTCGAGGAACCGATCCGCGAGGAAGTAGCCAAGCTCCTCGAGGCAGGTTTTGTATCGGAGATCCAGTATCCAGGCTGGGTCTCCAATGTCGTGATGGTGAAAAAGGCCGATGGCCGTTGGCGTATGTGTGTAGATTTTTCCTTGTTAAATAAGGCCTGTCCTAAGGATTGTTATCCCCTGCCTCGGATCAACGCGCTGGTTGATTCAGCCGTCGGTTTTTCTGTGATGAGTTTTTTGGATGCTTTTTCAGGTTATCATCAGATCAGGATGCATCCCCCAGACGTCAAAGACGTCTCGTTCATCACCAGAGAAGGATGCTACTGCTATAAAATGATGCCTTTCGGGCTAAAGAATGCAGGAGCAACCTACCAAAAAATGATGGACCGGGTCTTCAGGGAGCAAAGGGGAAGTAACCTGGAAGTCTACGTGGATGATCTCATGGTAAAGAGCAAGTGCGTAAGCTCTCACATCCAGGACCTCGAGGAGACCTTCGCCACCTTACGCAAGTATAAGATGCGCCCGAACCCCCTCAAATGTGTGTTCGGGGCCAGCAAGGGGAAGTTCCTAGGACATCTTCTCACCCCTTTGGGGGTAGAACCAAATCCGGACAAGGTCAAAGCCATAATGGAGTTGGGATCACCGCGAAATGCTAAGGAGGTCCAACGTTTGACAGGAAGGCTCGCAGGGTTGAGCAGGTTTCTCTCCCGGGCCGGGGAGAAATGCTCTCCCTTCTTCAAAACACTGCGAGGTAATCAGAAGTTCGAATGGACCTCAGAGTGTGAGGAGGCTTTCCAGGCCTTGAAGAGCCAGCTCACCAAGGCTCCGCTACTCCAAGGACCTAAGGAGGGGGAAGACCTATCCTTGTATCTCGGGGTCGGGATCGAGTCCGTAAGTTCCGTTCTGGTTCGAGAAGAAGGCAAGAAACAGCTGCCCATTTACTATGTAAGCAGGGTCCTGAGGGGGGCAGAACTCAGGTACCCGATCTTGGAGAAGCTGGCTTTTGCCTTGATCGTTGCCGCAAGAAGGCTCAGGGCATATTTCCAAGCCCATTCAATTCAGGTAGTGACCGACCACCCCCTCCGCCAGATCTTTGAGGGAGTCGAGCACTCGGGAAGGCTCGCAAAGTGGTCAATAGAGCTAAGTGAATTCAATATTACCTTTTTCCCTCGATTATCCATGAAGGCGCAGGTGGTGGCTGATTTCATGGCAGATTATGTGTCCGAGATGGAAGAAGATGACGCCCCCCACCATGTCCCGTGGAAGCTGCTGGTTGATGGGGCCTCGGGCAAAAATTCTCTCGGAGGGGGCGTGGTGTTGGAAAGTCCTCACGGGGTGAAGATCGAGCAAACGCTGGTAATACACTTCCCGATCACCAATAATCAGGCAGAGTATGAGGCAGTGATCGCCGGCTTACGACTAGCCCGGGAGCTGGGAGTCCATGACGTGGAGGTACTCACCGACTCGATGGTAATAGCTTCTCAGATCCAGGGAGAATTCGAGACGAGGGAGCCTTCACTCATTAGATACCTGGCCAAGGTGAGAGGTCTAGTGGGGACGTTCAAGACCTTCTCCATCTGGCACGTCCCTCGGGAGGAGAGCGCTGCGGCAGATCGATTGGCCAAGGCCGGCCCTCGAGTCGGGGGGACCTTGACCGACCTCTTCCGCCCTTCGATCGAGGAAGGAGAGCTCATGGAGGTGGAACATCGACCCTCTTGGAAGGATCCCTTCATCACCTTCCTCGCAACAGGAACATTCCCGAAGGAAGTTCCGAAGGCTCACTCGGTGGCAGGTTCCAAGGTGTTGAGAAAATGGCCCCGAGCAGACCCGCTGTCCAGGCTCTCATCTAGCTGGCAGGTCCGAAGGCTCACTCGGTGGCAGGTTCTAAGGTGTTGAGAAAATGGCCCCGAGCAGACCCGCTGTCCAGGCTCTCATCTAGCTGGCAGGTCCGAAGGCTCACTCGGTGGCAGGTTCTAAGGTGTTGAGAAAATGGCCCCGAGCAGACCCGCTGTCTAGGCTCTCATCTAGCTGGCAGGTCCGAAGGCTCACTCGGTGGCAGGTTCCAAGGTGTTGAGAAAATGGCCCCAAGCAGACCCGCTGTCCAGGCTCTCATCTAGCTGGCAGGTCCGAAGGCTCACTCGGTGCCAGGTTCGAAGGTGTCGGGAAAATGGCCCCGAGCAGACCCGCTGTCCAGGCTCTCATCTAGCTGGCAGGTCCGAAGGCTCACTCGGTGGCAGGTTCCAAGGTGTTGAGAAAATGGCCCCGAGCAGACCCGCTGTCCAGGCTCTCATCTAGCTGGCAGGTCCGAAGGCTCACTCGGTGGCAGGTTCTAAGGTGTTAAGAAAATGGCCCCGAGCAGACCCGCTGTCCAGGCTCTCATCTAGCTGGCAGGTCCGAAGGCTCACTCGGTGGCAGGTTCTAAGGTGTTGAGAAAATGGCCCCGAGCAGACCCGCTGTCCAGGCTCTCATCTAGCTGGCAGGTCCGAAGGCTCACTCGGTGGCAGGTTCCAAGGTGTTGAGAAAATGGCCCCGAGCAGACCCGCTGTCCAGGCTCTCATCTAGCTGGCAGGTCCGAAGGCTCACTCGGTGGCAGGTTCCAAGGTGTCGGGAAAATGGCCCCGAGCAGACCCGCTGTCCAGGCTCTCATCTAGCTGGCAGGTCCGAAGGCTCACTCGGTGGCAGGTTCTAAGGTGTTGAGAAAATGGCCCCGAGCAGACCCGCTGTCCAGGCTCTCATCTAGCTGGCAGGTCCGAAGGCTCACTCGGTGGCAGGTTCTAAGGTGTTGAGAAAATGGCCCCGAGCAGACCCGCTGTCCAGGCTCTCATCTAGCTGGCAGGTCCGAAGGCTCACTCGGTGGCAGGTTCTAAGGTGTTGAGAAGATGGCCCCGAGCAGACCCGCTGTCCAGGCTCTCATCTAGCTGGCAGGTCCGAAGGCTCACTCGGTGGCAGGTTCCCAGGCATTGAGAAGATGGCCCCGAGCAGAACCACTGTCTAGACTCTCATCCAGCTGGCAGGTTTGAGAGTTCACTTGGTAGCAGGGTCCAAGTCCTGTAGGGTGGGTCCCAAGAGCACTCACAGGGACCACCCTCCAGTAGGATAATCTTACCTCTTCCTGACTGCCTCAGCAAAACCCCAGTCTCAGCGAATGGTAAAGGTACGCGAGTGTTTCAGGTAGCGGGAAATCGAAAAGGGGCAGCGCGCCTAAGTCATCTCTGAGCACTCGCTGGGTGGTCGGGACAGTTACTCTACGTTCTAGCGTTCTGGTGGGTCTAGCGAGACGTAACGGCGAATGATAACGAAGTTTAAGATAGTGGAAAAATTGAGATTGCACGGAACCTTAGATAGCACAAAAATGGTAATCAATATATATATCTTTTGGGGGCATTCGCCCAATTCATGATTACATCGAAAAGAGAAAAGGTAAATACAAAAAGAGTGCAAAACAAAGTGAAAGGCCCTTCTCAGGGGTCATCGGACTCCTCGCCCGAGGATTCGTCACCCTCGACCAACTCCGGGATGGGGACCTCTTCTCGCGACGCGACGTTATCGTCCTCCGGGAAGGGGATCGGAATGTAAAGCTCTGGAACCACTTGGTGAGTGGTAAGGCATTCGGCCTCTGGCTTCAAATACCCGGCCCGCCGCAGCACCTGTAGCGCTTGCTTAATGGCTCGTTGTGCATTCTCCTGAAGCAGTTGCTCCAGCTCGTGATGGGGGTAGAAGTGCCCCCCACCACCCGGGGCGAGTGCTGTCTCCCCGGCTTCTCGCAGCAGCTGGGTCTCGGCCTTGGCCAGGCGGACTTCCTCCTCAAGGTCGACCACCCGAGCTCGAAGCATCCCAGCACTTGTAGCATCCTGGAAAAATAGAATAACGATGATGAGATGAAAGTGGGGTAATTAGTAATAATCATTCGCATGAGTGAAAGAAAATGTACCTCTACAACCGGGCGATTGGCGAGAAGAGCTTCCGCGATTTTTAGTTTTTCCCTGAGATCACTCGCCTCCTGGGAAATAAGAGCCCTGGTCTCCTCTGTAAGACCCTCTTTTTTTTTTTGCTTTTAAACCGGGTCTTACCGCCCAGAACCGTCGTCTTGCGGCGAGACCATTACACCCAATGATCCCTACCACAATACGCCGATCCTGCCGGCTAAACAACATCATCCAGGCCAACCACAATTCATAGTAATAGAAGCAAATAGAAGCAACAAGTCCACAAATCACATTAAGTAACTAAGTTACATGATTATAATGTCCATGATGAGAATTTAAGTAAAAGAGAACTAAACGAAAAGGGCTTATGCCCAGTACATGTTTAAGTATAGTGCTACAACACACTTTCTTTACATCTATGCGGAAGCTATCAATTCTGTCTTCAAACATCTGTAGCTGCTGCTGCGACGATGTGTAGAGTCTGATCTGCTCCATCCTGTCTTCTAAACGGGGTCCTGCTGCTCTGGTACATCATCCCTAAAATGATATGGTCCACTGACCGTCAGTCTAAAAGACTCAGCATATTCCTCACCGCCTCCACCCGCGACTCCTAGGCACCGTGCGGGAGGAGGAAGCGGAGGACATCAAGGGGTAAATCAAGAAGCAGGTGACATGTGGTAAAACTAGCAGTGTATATAAGGTAAAGGACATTGCATTATAAGAAGCGAGTAAAATAGATTAGAGCAGCTACGAAAATAACCCTAACTTATATGCACGCACAAAGGCATATAAGCTAAGGGATCTGGCAAGCAATAAACTCATCGTATAAAGAGCCCACACTGATTTATACGATGAGGTCTAGGTTTATGCAAACATAAAAGACAATGCAAATCATGAAACAAGTACAATAGATTAAAAGCAGCTACGAAAATAACCCTAACTTATATGCACGCACAAAGGCATATAAGCTAAGGGATCTGGCAAGCAATAAACTCATCGTATAAAAGAGCCCACACTGATTTATACGATGAGGTCTCTGATTGTGCAATAATGTCATGCTATGATGTGCAATGCAATGATGCAATGTTTGTATTATTATTTCATCGACATGCAAGTACTCACGCACATGACTCTGTACGTACAGACCTTTAGTTCCCACTTTTCGGAGGTAACTAACCTCTCGGGCACCTCCCGTCGTGGTCAAACGGTGGCAGAGGAGCGGGCGTCTCCTCACCTAGGTGGGTAAGTCACACTACCAGACCTAGGCCCAAACGTACGCTGTGATACCGGTACCCGGTACCCACGAGCTCCTGCGTACTAAACTGAATTGGCCAGGCAGGGTTTAGGGGATTCGTCACGTCGGACGCGCAGTAAAACAACCTGGCCCCAATAAAACCACTAGCACTGCCGAGTTAACGAACTGCTGTCGGTGTGACGACTAAGACAGAACCGGAGACCCACCACATCTTATTCACAAGCAACATATGTTAGCCTTTTACCACCGAGCCTCCAGCTCGTATATCTACCTCAGCATTTATAAATTAGAGCCTACCACTCGCCGGACTATCCCAGTCCACTCTTATAACCCGAGCCTACCGCTCGCCGGACTATCCCAGTCCACTCTTATAACCTGAGCCTACCGCTCGCCGGACTATCCCAGTCCACTCTTATAACCCGAGCCTACCGCTCGTCGGACTATCCCAGTCCACTCTTATAACCCGAGCCTACCGCTCGCCGGACTATCCCAGTCCATTTCTTATATATACCGTCCCGGTTCGGGATGGATGTTAACTTGTCGAGTTCTCCTACTTAACTAGTCTTGTCTATAATTTAGTTGAACTTAGAAGTTTTAGGGTTAACCTTGGACATCCGGAGGGTTACCCTGTGAGGGGCTCGCAGCGGTTCTAGGAAGTGTGGCGGGCTGACACTCCGAACTTCCTATTCCCAAGGCACTTAATCTTGTTGGTATCTACCCTTTTTTTTACTTGATCACCGATTTCCTCTCCAATTACATCAATTCCTAAGATGAGTTAAGCTTGGCACCTAGGGTGGGGGAGTTCCCCTGAACTCCAACACCACCAGCTGTGATCGGATGCTGACTCTCCCGTCGTCACATTCTAAGCTCGAGTTCCCTTCCTCACATAGGAACTACACACATATACTTAAAATTCTCATCCTTACTTGGACCCACACTCCTATCCTTTGTCATTCTTAATCCAGGGTTTGCCTTAGTTACTTCCCGACTCCGCCCTTAAGTATTTACCTTAAGATGGCTTACCCGGCTAAGGGCAGTTCTACTTCTATATAATCACTTAGTACCGATGAGTTGTGGGTGGGGCCCTTAATGAGGTCTAACCTCCTTTTCATATCACTACGAACTCATACCTTATAATTTTCTAAACGCACCCTTAAACCTTATGTCCCAATATGCTCTTAGAGATGCTCTCCCTGATAATCTGTCACTTTTTGATATTCGAAGAGCTAATAGTTCTATGTATGAAGGCTAGTGGTGGTCTATGTCATATAGATCAGGTTGGCTACTCGTAGACCAAATTGAGGTTGCGCTAGATTTGACTCCTATGGTGAGATCTTAAGCTTATCATGTCTAAATGAGTTCCAAGTTTTTGGCCATAGGCTCTTAATGGGTGACTAACCCAAAATTCTGATATCAGACTTTATAATATTCCAAGGTGTTTACTCATAAACTCTATTTAATTGAACGGTGTGCGAACATGGTTTTGTTCCTTGAGTGTCATTTAGATATCCCTACATGTTATAATAATTTTACCTAAATATGGTAATGGTCTAGGAATCACAAACCCCAAGTCTCCCATTTTCCAAGAATTACTTGACCTTATTTATCGTTTATTACTTCTGGTGTGCAGTTCAGGGTTTATACTACGAGTGTTGGACTAAGGGTTGTTAAATTCTGGGGATCTACTGTAGTTCCATATTGGTCTGATGCTATCAACCCTAAGTCTCATATTAATCCAAGAAGTATTTAACTTTAATTACCTTTCATTACATTCTCGCTAAATGCACCCCAATGTTTAACTTAACAATTACGGATTTGTACATGTCTCACCCAAAATAGTATAGAAGGAGCTATACTTATCCAAATGACATGAATTCAGTGGCATTGGAAAGGTAAGATCTAGCTCTACTTTACTCCTGTTGAATACAAATTCCAGAAATGTATTTAACCTAGGTGAATTCAACTTACGAGTGATGTACAAGGTGTAAAATTCAGCAAAACACTATTTTAGACAAGTCACACTAAAAATGACTTAGAAGGAGTTGTACTAACCCAAATGACTTAAATTTAGTGGCATTGGAAAGGTAACATCAAGCTCTACATTACTCATGTTGAATACAAACTCCAGAAATGTATTTAACCTAGGTGAATTTAATTTACAAGGTTGTATACAATGTCTACCTACAAGGTACACATATCACACATATCAAGTGTGACTCAAGTGTGACTATTATACCACCTAGATGATATGGGATACAATTTCCACACACCCTAAAGTGATGTATTCATTCATGTCACATACATGGATAAAATCTCTTGCCAAGGGTGGAGCCATTAAGAGAGAAGCATAAATTCATTGGTTATGCTAAATGCACCAATTGTGCCCACACACCTCTTGCATGCATGTGAAAACCTCAAACTCAAGGGGGTCATATAGTTGAGTCTCCTAGCAAGCATGGGAATAAAAACTGTAACATACAAGGTGATTACACCTACACTTCCATTAAAGTTCAAAGCCCAATTTTGACTAATAGACATAATGAGCAGTCCTAGAAAAATGGATGCCCTGGTGTCCACATTGCACCAAATCAGGTGTTTAGGGTGGCAATGGAAAGTAGACATCAAGGTCTACCAATGTTAACTCTGGCACTTTTTACCAATATGGCCTCTAAGGCCTTCAAAAATAGCATGCAAACTGATTAAAACCTAGGCAAGACTATGTGGTTTGCAAATAGACAAAATGAGCAGTCCTAGTAGAATGGATGCCCTGGTGTCCACAGTGCACCAAATCAGGTGTTTAGGGTGGCAATGGAAAGTAGACATCAAGGTCTACCAATGTTATATCTGGCACGTTTTACCAATATGGCCTCTAAGACCTTCAAAAATAGCATGCAAACTGATTAAAACCTAGGCAAGACTATGTGGTTTGCAAATAGACAAAATGAGCAGTCCTAGTAGAAGGGCTCTACAAGGAGCTGTAGTGCTCCAAATCACTTGATCTCAAATCCTACAGAAGGTAGACTTCAAGAGCTACAAAAGTTTTCTCAGCCAACTTTTCAATATCTGGCCTCCAAGGCCCTCAAAAATTCCATGCAAACTACCTCAAAATCCTAGGTAGAATTATTTCCATTAAGTACACAAAATGAAATAATTTGCAAAACTTTAGAAAAACATTCTCTAAAAATTTCAAATTTTCTCACTAATCATAGGTTAAGTATGGATACATGCATGGCCTAAAAAAAGAAATCATCCATGTTGCATGCACCAATTTCTCTTAAATTTCAAAACTACATAAATTGTGACATTATACATGCCACACTAAAACAGCTCTATAGGGAGCTATACTTTACCAAAAATTATGTACAACATATCATTGGAAAGGTAAGAGAAAGATCTACAACATTGATGTTGGGGACTTTGTCTAGTTTTGAGTGAAAACAGGTCAAATATCAGGCCAAAGATGCAGCAAATATTGTGACAGATTTCATAAATCAAGGTATATTTTGACCAGCCTCACTAGATTGAGTGTTGTGGTCCCCATGACCAAATGGCCTGATTTCACTTCCATTGGAAAGTAGACATCAAGGGCTATAAATGTTGTCTCTGGGCATTTTTCGAAATGAGGCCTCTAAAGGCCTTAAAATAATTAATCAAAACTTGTCAAGATTTGTAGCAGAAATTTGTATTAGGAATATTATTATTTAAGTGGTCTGCGGTTAGGATTTTCCCCCAAATCGGACGGCCAGGGAGTCGTCTTCCCCGATGGACCAACCGTCCTGATTAGCCGCGCCTGGAGCGTTTTGCGGGCCGGATTCCGGCGAACCCAGTCCGTCTCCGGCAAAACGCCCGAGCCACCACCACCAGTCGACATAGGGCTGTCGGCTGGTGGTGGCCGATTGACCTGGGGTGGCCGGAGTAGGGCTCCGGCACCTTTCGTTTTTCGGCTAGGAACATGGAAAATCTCGAAGTAGAAGTAGCCAATGCATGGCTCAAATCGACAGGGGAGAGAAGGGATACTAGCACAGGAGGAGGGGGAAAGGAACTTTGCCTTGATTGTGGCTTGAGGTTGAGGGAAGATCGGACTTGCCATGGTTGAACCTTGTCGGCGATCTCCTTGGATGCAGAGTCGCACAGAGCTCGATTCCTTCAGCAAACAGGGGGCTTTTTCTCCTCTCTCGATTCTGAAGCTAATCGTGAGGATGAATTAGAGTGAGGGGGTTTTGTTTGATGGCTGCCATTTTCCGGCGACCTCCCCTATGCTGCCACCGCCTCAGCCAGCCAACTACAGGTCTCCAACTCATCAGGAATTCACTCCTGATCACGCGCTGATGCCAGGGGAGAGAAAATTTGGCTGCTTTGCATTGGAATGGAGGAATTGCCATTATGGTGGCCGGCCTCTCTCCCCTCCTTGCCCTCTCAACTGAAGCCAGCTCAGCCTCACCTCCTGTTGAAACTCCTTGGGAAGGCTGAGGGAAGGCCAGAAAATAAGGAGTGGTGGCCAAGTGGCCACCTCTCCATGGACTCACTTGAATTCCTCTTGGTGATGGCCGGCCACCACCTTTGGTGCACCCCTCTTGGGCCCAAATTGAGGTCTAGAGGATTCAGCCCATTAGTGGGTTCAATTTGGTGGGGCTGAGCCCAAGATTCTAGGGTGGGTTTGGGTTAGGCCCACTTAGGTTGAGATTGGCTCACTTGATCCAAAATAGGGCAAATTGGGACTTTTGGGTTTAGGCTTGACCCTAGCTCACTTCATTCAAGGAGACTGACCCTCATTGTCTTCCAAGACTCTATGGACCCACATCAAAAGGAAATGAGTCAAGGTGGGGCCAATTGGGGCTTGAGTGCACTTGATTGCCTATAAGGGCAATTCGGGTATTTTGTCGATTTTGCCCTAATTATCCATGGTTGAATGAACACTATGCTCCCTTAGGTCTCCCACACTCCCTTTAGGGTTTGGGAATGATCCATTTGATTATATTCAAACAAATGGAGGTTAATTTAGGTTTTAGTACATTTAGGTCAACTTGGGGTTTCTTAGTGATCAACCATTTTCCCCCAAAATAATAGTCCTATGATGGGGCTTTTGGGTCCTTTGGGTCCCCTAGGGAGGTTTCCATATGAGGGTGGGTCCAATTTGATCATTTGGAGCTCAATTGCCCTCATTCATGGAGGTTTGACCTAAGATAGCTCAAAGTTGACTTTTGGTCAATTTGGCCAATTTGGTTGACCCCAAGGGTCCCTAGTGGCCTACTCACCTCCTTGGATGGTCATAGGGGTCATGATGAGGTTATGTTGACTTGTTGGAGGTATGTTGGTCATCCCTAAGCCAAGCCATCAAAATTTGCTAATTGCACCCCAATGTGCATTTCTTCTTAATTTATGGAAATCATGGGGCCCCCTTGGCCCATTTTGTCTTCTTGGAGCAATGTCATGACCTTGTCATGACAAAATGCATCTTAGGGGTCTAGGTGTTTTGGGGTTGTTACAAATCCCAATAAACGAAGAAACAATTTCGTCCCCGAAATTTAGGTTTAGGTCCACGGGAGTTAGAGTTCATGGATGATTTAGTTGTTTGGGGTGCAGTATGGCTCTCAATTAACATTGGGACTTGTTAGGTCAAATTCTCATTGACTCATCCTCGGTTTTCTCCCAAGTGCACTTTCGTTAAACCTCATCCTATTCGAGTTCGAGATCCTTTACCTGAGGGTTCTTAGACAATTCCCAATTGATGAAGACATCGTAGTGGAGGGAGGACATAAGTCGAAGTAAAGTCACACACTCACAAGGAGAGTGTAAGAATCCATAGAGTCTTATATTTTTATAGTATGATGTCTCCGCAAGTATACAGTTCTCGATCCGGTGAGTACATTGTTACGTTCACCGTCAATATCTTTAATACCGTATCCTTACTAACACTTTGGGTCTATTCTCCCGTGGTTCACAACCGTTGAACACGTGACATCAGTACTCTTATTCCTTAGTTGTTTGTAATTAGAAATCAGACTTGTCTTCCAAGCTCAATTATTGTACGAGACCTATCACCTATAAGTCAACTATCGTGAATATGTCGTAAATTGGTCTCTAAATCACTCTCAGAGCTTGTAAGAGATAACTCTACATATTTCATCTCCTCATAATGTCGTGTTTGTTTTTGGCCTCATCCTTATTTCTTTCATAACCATGGTGTCTCCAATTTGTACACACAGTAGCAGTTATCCTGGGCCATTAGGTTTAACAGAATTTCTAGAGACTAATCATGACCCAAGGCAGTATTAAGCCTAGTTCATAGTTCTCCTCCTTAAATAATTCCAAAAGATTCATTATGCGGTTAAGGGTGCAGAACTCATTTTGTGGAGGGGGTATGATAATTGTTCAATAGTTAAGAATAATAAAATTTCGTAGGTTCAATGGAGACTACAAGTCCATCTTCTCATTTCTGTAATATACTAGATTTTCATAATGATCCAGGGAAATTTGGCCCTGGAATTCTCAATAATAATTACTGTAACAAGAGTTCACAAACCTCAATTCTTACGGAACTCACTCCTCAAGGCCTTGATTCCTTCAGGGGTGAAGGATTTCTTGATGATAAGTGCATGTCTTGGATTTCAAGAGTTGACCAGGGAAATACATATCATCCCTAAACCTCTAAGTGTGTAACCACGAGGGTATTAATCTAAGCTACCTCAGTCTTCATTAAGCCTTAGGTCCACCCCAATCGTACTAAATTTATACGCACGGTGTAAAATTCAGATCGTTTAGGTAAGTCAGATGGTGGGGGTGCGCCGTTTTACACATCTTGCACCAAGGCAGGTGCCCATGGAGTTATATTGCAGAAGTTTCTATGTTTCTAAGAAAAGCTAAGTCAATATTTTAGTGACCCAATAAACGAAGAAACAAGATTAGCCTCCCGTAATCTTGTGATGAGTCTCTTATATCCGAAAATATCGGCTTTCCACGTATTCATAAAATCCTTATGGGTATACAGTTCTTATGATTTGAATATGGTAAGGTTCTCTACCCTCAAAATGTCATTTGTCGTAAATCTTTCCTAAGAATCGTGTGCCTATTAAGTGGTCTTCTCTAAGATGGACTTCTCGTTCCACATTTGACATCCTTCCTTCGTGATGGTTTTCCGAGGGTGGGAGTGTGCAGTATTAGATTCTAAGCACACAAGTAAGGCCTTACGAGTCTCACAAACGCCACAACAACTTAAGATTGTCCTATTTGTTTGCTTGAGGAGTGTTAATATCACTTAGGAAGTGGTGTGGGTATATCGAAGAGTAAGCCCTGAACACTCGCACACGCTCTCAACTCCTTCTTTTAGTCACCTCGGGGTATCCTACTACTTGATCAAAATATAGTTGAGGTTGGTGTCGGACTAGGATACCTTAAGAGAAGTCTTGCTAAGTCAAACCAATATGGTGTACTAGTCGGGTTGGCCTAATCTCATCGTTATGTGGACAAAATTATGTGATTTCCCATATGGGCACACCACTGCTTCCGCTGCTAGTTTGTCCTCAAACTAACTCGAGCGGGGGTTGCCCTAGGGTTTGTGGACTTCTTTTACTTGGATCGAAAGTCGGCTAAGCTGATACCACTTTGTAAGACCCTCTTTTTTTTTTGCTTTTAAACCGGGTCTTACCGCCCAGAACCGCCGTCTTGCGGCGAGACCATTACACCCAATGATCCCTACCACAATACGCCGATCCTGCCGGCTAAACAACATCATCCAGGCCAACCACAATTCATAGTAATAGAAGCAAATAGAAGCAACAAGTCCACAAATCACATTAAGTAACTAAGTTACATGATTATAATGTCCACGATGAGAATTTAAGTAAAAGAGAACTAAACGAAAAGGGCTTATGCCCAGTACATGTTTAGGTCTAGTGCTACAACACACTTTCTTTACATCTATGCGGAAGCTATCAATTCTGTCTTCAAACATCTGTAGCTGCTGTTGCGACGATGTGTAGAGTCTGATCTGCTCCATCCTGTCTTCTAAACGGGGTCCTGCTGCTCTGGTACATCATCCCTAAAATGATATGGTCCACTGACCGTCAGTCTAAAAGACTCAGCATATTCCTCACCGCCTCCACCCGCGACTCCTAGGCACCGTGCGGGAGGAGGAAGCGGAGGACATCAAGGGGTAAATCAAGAAGCAGGTGACATGTGGTAAAACTAGCAGTGTATATAAGGTAAAGGACATTGCATTATAAGAAGCGAGTAAAATAGATTAGAGCAGCTACGAAAATAGCCCTAACTTATATGCACGCACAAAGGCATATAAGCTAAGGGATCTGGCAAGCAATAAACTCATCGTATAAAGAGCCCACACTGATTTATACGATGAGGTCTAGGTTTATGCAAACATAAAAGACAATGCAAATCATGAAACAAGTATAATAGATTAAAAGCAGCTACGAAAATAACCCTAACTTATATGCACGCACAAAGGCATATAAGCTAAGGGATCTGGCAAGCAATAAACTCATCGTATAAAAGAGCCCACACTGATTTATACGATGAGGTCTCTGATTGTGCAATAATGTCATGCTATGATGTGCAATGCAATGATGCAATATTTGTATTATTATTTCATAGATATGCAAGTACTCACGCACACGACTCTGTACGTACAGACCTTTAGTTCCCACTTTTCGGAGGTAGCTAACCTCTCGGGCACCTCCCGTCGTGGTCAAACGGTGGCAGAGGAGCGGGCGTCTCCTCACCTAGGTGGGTAAGTCGCACTACCAGACCTAGGCCCAAACGTACGCTGTGATACCGGTACCCGGTACCCACGAGCTCCTGCGTACTAAACTGAATTGGCCAGGCAGGGTTTAGGGGATTCGTCACGTCGGACGCGCAGTAAAACAACCTGGCCCCAATAAAACCACTAGCACTGCCGAGTCAACGAACTGCTGTCGGTGTGACGACTAAGACAGAACCGGAGACCCACCACATCTTATTCACAAGAAACATATGTTAGCCTTTTACCACCGAGCCTCCAGCTCGTATATCTACCTCAGCATTTATAAATTAGAGCCTACCACTCGCCGGACTATCCCAGTCCACTCTTATAACCCGAGCCTACCGCTCGCCGGACTATCCCAGTCCACTCTTATAACCCGAGCCTACCGCTCGCCGGACTATCCCAGTCCACTCTTATAACCCGAGCCTACCGCTCGCCGGACTATCCCAGTCCACTCTTATAACCCGAGCCTACCGCTCGCCGGACTATCCCAGTCCATTTCTTATATATACCGTCCCGGTTCGGGATGGATGTTAACTTGTCAAGTTCTCCTACTTAACTAGTCTTGTCTATAATTTAGTTGAACTTAGAAGTTTTAGGGTTAACCTTGGACATCCGGAGGGTTACCCTGTGAGGGGCTCGCAGCGGTTCTAGGAAGTGTGGCGGGCTGACACTCCGAACTTCCTATTCCCAAGGCACTTAATCTTGTTGGTATCTACCCTTTTTTTTACTTGATCACCGATTTCCTCTCCAATTACATCAATTCCTAAGATGAGTTAAGCTTGGCACCTAGGGTGGGGGAGTTCCCCTGAACTCCAACACCACCAGCTGTGATCGGATGCTGACTCTCCCGTCGTCACATTCTAAGCTCGAGTTCCCTTCCTCACATAGGAACTACACACATATACTTAAAATTCTCATCCTTACTTGGACCCACACTCCTATCCTTTGTCATTCTTAATCCAGGGTTTGCCTTAGTTACTTCCCGACTCCGCCCTTAAGTATTTACCATAAGATGGCTTACCCGGCTAAGGGCAGTTCTACTTCTATATAATCACTTAGTACCGATGAGTTGTGGGTGGGGCCCTTAATGAGGTCTAACCTCCTTTTCATATCACTACGAACTTATACCTTATAATTTTCTAAACGCACCCTTAAACCTTATGTCCCAATATGCCCTTAGAGATGCTCTCCCTGATAATCTGTCACTTTTTGATATTCGAAGAGCTAATAGTTCTATGTATGAAGGCAAGTGGTGGTCTATGTCATATAGATCAGGTTGGCTACTCGTAGACCAAATTGAGGTTGCGCTAGATTTGACTCCTATGGTGAGATCTTAAGCTTATCATGTCTAAATGAGTTCCAAGTTTTTGTCCATAGGCTCTTAATGGGTGACTAACCCAAAATTCTGATATCAGACTTTATAATATTCCAAGGTGTTTACTCATAAACTCTATTTAATTGAACGGTGTGCGAACATGGTTTTGTTCCTTGAGTGTCATTTAGATATCCCTACATGTTATAATAATTTTACCTAAATATGGTAATGGTCTAGGAATCACAAACCCCAAGTCTCCCATTTTCCAAGAATTACTTGACCTTATTTATCGTTTATTACTTCTGGTGTGCAGTTCAGGGTTTATACTACGAGTGTTGGACTAAGGGTTGTTAAATTCTGGGGATCTACTGTAGTTCCATATTGGTCTGATGCTATCAACCCTAAGTCTCATATTAATCCAAGAAGTATTTAACTTTAATTACCTTTCATTACATTCTCGCTAAATGCACCCCAATGTTTAACTTAACAATTACGGATTTGTACATGTCTCACCCAAAATAGTATAGAAGGAGCTATACTTATCCAAATGACATGAATTCAGTGGCATTGGAAAGGTAAGATCTAGCTCTACTTTACTCCTGTTGAATACAAATTCCAGAAATGTATTTAACCTAGGTGAATTCAACTTACGAGTGATGTACAAGGTGTAAAATTCAGCAAAACACTATTTTAGACAAGTCACACTAAAAATGACTTAGAAGGAGTTGTACTAACCCAAATGACTTAAAGTTAGTGGCATTGGAAAGGTAACATCAAGCTCTACATTACTCATGTTGAATACAAACTCCAGAAATGTATTTAACCTAGGTGAATTTAATTTACAAGGTTGTATACAATGTCTACCTACAAGGTACACATATCACACATATCAAGTGTGACTCAAGTGTGACTATTATACCACCTAGATGATATGGGCTACAATTTCCACACACCCTAAAGTGATGTATTCATTCATGTCACATACATGGATAAAATCTCTTGCCAAGGGTGGAGCCATTAAGAGAGAAGCATAAATTCATTGGTTATGCTAAATGCACCAATTTTGCCCATACACCTCTTGCATGCATGTGAAAACCTCAAACTCAAGGGGGTCATATAGTTGAGTCTCCTAGCAAGCATGGGAATAAAAACTGTAACATACAAGGTGATTACACCTACACTTCCATTAAAGTTCAAAGCCCAATTTTGACTAATAGACATAATGAGCAGTCCTAGAAAAATGTATGCCCTGGTGTCTACAATGCACCAAATCAGGTGTTTAGGGTGGCGATGGAAAGTAGACAGCAAGGGCTACCAATGTTATCTCTGGCACTTTTTACCAATATGGCCTCTAAGGCCTTCAAAAATAGCATGCAAACTGATTAAAACCTTGGCAAGACTATGTGGTTTGCAAATAGACAAAATGAGCAGTCCTAGTAGAATGGATGCCCTGGTGTCCAAAGTGCACCAAATCAGGTGTTTAGGGTGGCAATGGAAAGTACACAGCAAGGGATACCAATGTTATCTCTGGCACGTTTTACCAATATGGCCTCTAAGACCTTCAAAAATAGCATGCAAACTGATTAAAACCTAGGCAAGACTATGTGGTTTGCAAATAGACAAAATGAGCAGTCCTAGTAGAAGGGCTCTACAAGGAGCCGTAGTGCTCCAAATCACTTGATCTCAAATCCTACAGAAGGTAGACTTCAAGTGCTACAAAAGTTGTCTCAGCCAACCTTTCAATATCTGGCCTCCAAGGCCCTCAAAAATTCCATGCAAACTACCTCAAAATCCTAGGTAGAATTATTTCCATTAAGTACACAAAATGAAATAATTTGCAAAACTTTAGAAAAACATTCTCTAAAAATTTCAAATTTTCTCACTAATCATAGGTTAAGTATGGATACATGCATGGCCTAAAAAAAGAAATCATCCATGTTGCATGCACCAATTTCTCTTAAATTTCAAAACTACATAAATTGTGACATTATACATGCCACACTAAAACAGCTCTATAGGGAGCTATACTTTACCAAAAATTATGTACAACATATCATTGGAAAGGTAAGAGAAAGATCTACAACATTGATGTTGGGGACTTTGTCTAGTTTTGAGTGAAAACAGGTCAAATATCAGGCCAAAGATGCAGCAAATATTGTGACAGATTTCATAAATCAAGGTATATTTTGACCAGCCTCACTAGATTGAGTGCTGTGGTCCCCAGACTTGACCAAATGGCCTGATTTCACTTCCATTGGAAAGTAGACATCAAGGGCTATAAATGTTGTCTCCGGAATTTTTCGAAATGAGGCCTCTAAAGGCCTTAAAATAATTAATCAAAACTTGTCAAGATTTGTAGCAGAAATTTGTATTAGGAATATTATTATTTAAGTAGTCTGCGGTTAGGATTTTCCCCCAAATCGGATGGCCAGGGAGTCGTCTTCCCCGATGGACCAACCGTCCTGATTAGCCGCGCCTGGAGCGTTTTGCGGGCCGGATTCCGGCGAACCCAGTCCGTCTCCGGCAAAACGCCCGAGCCACCACCACCAGTCGACATAGGGCTGTCGGCTGGTGGTGGCCGGTTGACCTGGGGTGGCCGGAGTAGGGCTCCGACACCTTTCGTTTTTCGGCTAGGAACATGGAAAATCTCGAAGTAGAAGTAGCCAATGCATGGCTCAAATCGACAGGGGAGAGAAGGGATACTAGCACAGGAGGAGGGGGAAAGGAACTTTGCCTTGATTGTGGCTTGAGGTTGATGGAAGATCGGACTTGCCATGGTTGAACCTTGCCGGCGATCTCCTTGGATGCAGAGTCGCACAGAGCTCGATTCCTTCAGCAAACAGGGGGCTTTTTCTCCTCTCTCGATTCTGAAGCTAATCGTGAGGATGAATTAGAGTGAGGGGGTTTTGTTTGATGGCTGCCATTTTCCGGCGACCTCCCCTATGCTGCCACCGCCTCAGCCAGCCAACTACAGGTCTCCAACTCATCAGGAATTCACTCCTGATCACGCGCTGATGCCAGGGGAGAGAAAATCTGGCTGCTTTGCATTGGAATGGAGGAATTGCCATTATGGTGGCCGGCCTCTCTCCCCTCCTTGCCCTCTCAACTGAAGCCAGCTCAGCCTCACCTCCTGTTGAAACTCCTTGGGAAGGCTGAGGGAAGGCCAGAAAATAAGGAGTGGTGGCCAAGTGGCCACCTCTCCATGGACTCACTTGAATTCCTCTTGGTGATGGCCGGCCACCACCTTTGGTGCACCCCTCTTGGGCCCAAATTGAGGTCTAGAGGATTCAGCCCATTAGTGGGTTCAATTTGGTGGGGCTGAGCCCAAGATTCTAGGGTGGGTTTGGGTTAGGCCCACTTAGGTTGAGATTGGCTCACTTGATCCAAAATAGGGCAAATTGGGACTTTTGGGTTTAGGATTGACCCTAGCTCACTTCATTCAAGGAGACTGACCCTCATTGTCTTCCAAGACTCTATGGACCCACGTCAAAAGAAAATGAGTCAAGGTGGGGCCAATTGGGGCTTGAGTGCACTTGATTGCCTATAAGGGCAATTTGGGTATTTTGTCGATTTTGCCCTAATTATCCATGGTTGAATGAACACTATGCTCCCCTTAGGTCTCCCACACTCCCTTTAGGGTTTGGGAATGATCCATTTGATTATATTCAAACAAATGGAGGTTAATTTAGGTTTTAGTACATTTAGGTCAACTTGGGGTTTCTTAGTGATCAACCATTTTCCCCCAAAATAATAGTCCTATGATGGGGCTTTTGGGTCCTTTGGGTCCCCTAGGGAGGTTTCCATATGAGGGTGGGTCCAATTTGATCATTTGGAGCTCAATTGCCCTCATTCATGGAGGTTTGACCTAAGATAGCTCAAAGTTGACTTTTGGTCAATTTGGCCAATTTGGTTGACCCCAAGGGTCCCTAGTGGCCTACTCACCTCCTTGGATGGTCATAAGGGTCATGATGAGGTTATGTTGACTTGTTGGAGGTATGTTGGTCATCCCTAAGCCAAGCCATCAAAATTTGCTAATTGCACCCCAATGTGCATTTCTTCTTAATTTATGGAAATCATGGGGCCTCCTTGGCCCATTTTGTCTTCTTGGAGCAATGTCATGACCTTGTCATGACAAAATGCATCTTAGGGGTCTAGGTGTTTTGGGGTTGTTACATCCTCGACCTTGACCAGGTTCCGCGAGACCTCGAGGCTCCGGCGAGAGGACATATGCGAGATCTCGAGAGCGCGCAGCATAGCCCGGGCGGATTCGTGGGCGAGAACTTGAGTCTTCTCCAAATCGAAGACCTCGGCGTCCTCCCGACCGTAGAGGGCATACGCCATGGCATAGGCCTCGCCGCTAGCGGTGTTGGTCTCCACCCAAGAGGGATGGAGAGTGGATAGCGAAACCCTATTCGCTTTCCTGTCCCATTTCAGCAAAGGAGCCCCGGAGGGGTCCACGTACCTCTCGCCGTTCGAGAAGTTGCGATGGTCTCTGGGCAGCGGAGGCAGCGGCAGCGCCGACTTCTCCAGAGGAGCATTCGCACCTGGTGCGTCGGTCCCCAGGTTTGGGGGTGGAGCACTCGCCCCAGAGGACTCGCCCAAAACCCCCTTGCCCTTCGCTGCAGGTGGACAGGGCGACTTCGAGGGAGGAGGGGAAGAAGCCCTCACCAGCTTTCGCTTCCGGCTGCCAGGCTTGGAAGAGGAAGGCTCCTCCCGGCAGGCATCCGCGGCGGCTTGCGCGAGAGGTAGGCAGAACCCAGGAGGACGCGGCGGATGAACGGGAAGGTTACGCACACCTGCATGATATTGCGAGTGGTTTAGGCGAATGGTGTAAGAACCACAACCAAAATGAATTCGAAAGTCTTGGAATCTTACCCTCACCCTGCGAGATGAACGGGAGCGTGTTGACGTTTCGCCGGAGATAGACGAGGTCCATCCCGTACTGCAGAATGTATTGATGAGTTTTGCCTCATGCCCCCCCAGGGTCGGGGGGCGGAAGGTTGACTCCTCCTCTTGCACCGGGGCGAGAAGAGTGTTACCTAGGCTCCCGCCGACGAAGATGAAGCGACGAACGCATTCGTGGTTTTTGTTCGGGAGCCCGTAGTGTTTGAGGGGGCTTAGACCCGAGAAGAAGGAGATGCCGCCGGTGCAGCGGAAGGTATAAAGTTTGCGGAAGACGGGCAGCGAGAACTCGATCCCTTCTTCTCGCAAATAGCTCGCGTACCCGACCAGCATGGCGATGGAGTTGGGGTTGAGCTGGGCGGGTACGACCCCATAGTACCTGAAAGTCTGGCGTAGTTCCGGCCAGATCGGGAGGCGAAACCCCACCTCGAAGTGCTCTAGCGGGATCGCGAGAGCACATGGCGAGATGGAGTTCAGGCGCTCTTCCGGCCTAGGCTTTCGCCCCTCGAACCCCGACGGAACGTAGTCGGCGACTGCTGTCAAGTAAGCTTCTTCAGAAAGGTCGCAGGAATCGAAGGTATGGTTGATGAATGCGCTGGCACACTTGCCCCTTCCTTCGGTATCGGCACCCATCTCGCGAATGAGGGAGAGGAAAGGAGCAGCAAAGAAGAGAGAGGTGCGAGTGCTGAAGCAAGGAAAGAGAGGGAGCGGATGGTAAGGTATTTATTACGGTGGTTGAAGGGCCTATTTATAGAGGCCTTAAACGGCGTTTGGACTTCCGAGGCAGCAGGGGGTGCGGATAGCAACCTGCGGCAGCCCGACGCCTCGAAACCCGGTCCAAATCTCTCTCGCCCATTAATGGCGAATGACCTATAACTATTCGCTCAAACGACTTTGCGAAAAGTGTTAGGAAAGCATTCGCAAAGCATATCATTCGGCAAGACCTAGACAGGATATGAAAGAAGCTAAAATGGTTAGGAAAGCATTCGCAAAGCATATCATTCGGCAAGACCTAGACAGGATATGAAAGAAGCTAAAATGGTTAGGAAAGCATTCACAAAGCATATCATTCGGCAGGACCTAGACAGGATATGAAAGAAGCTAAAATGGTTAGGAAAGCATTCGCAAAGCACATCATTCAGCAACAATCAGGTAGGCTGATGGAAATAAATAGCGAGAAATAGAGCATTCTCAGAATCATAATATACAAAGTTATTACAGACAAATATTAATGTTCGACACTCGCGGCGATGCGAGTAAGAAAAGAAAGAAAGATTATGACATCTGGATCAGTACTCCACCCAAACCCATCGACCTCGCTTTCGCGACCCAGCTTCGGGGGGCATTCGCTGACGATAGTATGTCATCATGTTGGTGATCTCGTGGGAAGCCAGTTGGAGCTGGTCCCGGGCTCTCGTCGCGTGTCTTCCAGGGGAAAGCTCCCCACCTTCACCCCCCAATCGCTCCACTGTCGCGAGAAGTCGCGAGTAGTCCCTCCGGAGTTCCTTCAGCTCGCGCTTGAGCTCCTGCTTCTCCTCATCCACCTGGCCGGCAGCATTCCGCTGGAGGTGGATGAGCTTCCCAAAGATCTCCGTGATCCGCTCCTTCAGGGTCACGTGGTCAGAGGAGTCGCCCAAGAAATCGGCGAGATCACCTGGGGAAGGAAGGGGCGAGAGCACCCCGTCATCCCCCTCATAGTAGGACTCAGGGGGGGAGATTTCCCGATACCCTATGAGATTACAAAAGGATCAGTACGACGAAGTTAGCGAATGCAGCAGGGACAAGATAGAGGGCTGACCTAGGGCGGGTACCCTATGGCCTGAGGGGCGAGAAGTATGGGGGTGTACCCCGGGCAACCCGGCGGAAGGGTGGAAAACCTTCCCTTTTCCGGGGCGGAAAGGCGGTGGAGGAGGAGCCTGATCATCCGCCGGGGCATTCGCGCTATCTCCAGCACGAAGGTGCTGACCCGGCTCCCGCTCAGGGGAAACCCTCTGTTCATTCGCGGTAACAGAAGGGTTCCGCTGGGTTGGGGGAGTGGGAGGAATAGTGTCCCGTAGCGGGACGTCAGGGTTGAGGGCTGCGAAAAGTTGAGGGTCAGGAACAAGCCGTCTTAAAGGTAAATCGGAAGGGTTCAAAACTTACCGGACTGAAGTGCGGTCTCGCCCGGAGGAGGGGGAGGAGCCAGGTCCAGGTTAGGGGGAGGAGCCAGATCCAGGTTTGGGGGAAGAGCCATGTCCAGATCTGGAGGAGGCCACTCAGACTCGGGGGGTGGCGCCGCGACACTACTCAAGACGACCACGTGGTCGTCCTCTGGCACCGAAGTCCCCTGCGAGTGGTCAAAGCAATTTTGGGATGAGTAGACGAGCTAAAAGGAAAGGCAGGAGGAATTCCCATACCTGGGTCCCGAGGTCAACAGGAGTACGCGCCGGAGATTCTACTACGGTCTCGCCTTTTTGACGATTCAGTCGAATCGTCTTGGCTCGCCGCGAGACGTTGGGGGCGCTCAGGTCTCGCTTAGATGTCAGCCAGGGAGCTAATCTGGCAGTTTTCGGGGCGGTTGCAACCTGGGCCGCGGCCAGGCGCTCGATCATTTCCTGGGAGAGGGGTTTCGAAGAAGGCTTATGAGTAGACATTGGAGCTGGCGAGAGGTCAAGAGAGAGAAGAAATCCTGAGCCAAAATATGGAAGTGGTCCAGAAAAACCTGACATGGAATGTATATATATAGGATAACGGTGGGACCCACAGAATCTTTCGGGGTCCAATCAGCAAGCACTCACCAAATAAAGGGTTGGACTGTTCTTTCCGAGTGGAAGAACCACTCGCAAAGAGCGGGGATCGTGTACAACCCGTATTTGGCGAGTGGGTCCTTCGAGTCAATTGATGAGACAGGGGTCAACCAGATCATTCGCCCTTACTGAGACAGGAAAAAGGACCCCCGGATTAGTGTGGATAGGCTGCATGCAAGAAGGAGCCCGGCGAGTGGTGCCTCCACGGACCACTCGCCCAGAGGCCTGGGGCATTCGCCCAGTCAAGCGGGAACTCGGCGAGTGGTTCCCTCACGGACCACTCTCCCAGAAGGCTTTGAGGAGGAATTGACCATAATACCCCTTGTGGTTTGCATATAGCCCTTCAGAACAGCGGAGTTAGGCTATTTGCAGACCAATTTGGGGTGCGTTTAGTAAAATTAAAAGGCGGATTCAGGCTATTTGCAGACCAGCCTAAGAAAAACTATAAATAGACCCTTAAGGGCACCTTGGAGGAGATCCGATTTTGAGAGAATCCTCTCCTCCAGGCTACTTTTTGGTCGGCTGTTAGTGCCCTCCAAGGTGCCCGGTTGAGCTCTGGTTTGGGAGGGGAAGCTCTCTAAGATCTTCCGGGTTTGTGGCGGGACCTCCTCGCTTCAGCCTTGGGTCTATTCTTGTTCTCACATCCACCGTCCAGAGAGTCCAGTGAGGGAGAAGTAAGCACCGGCTACACCCCACAGTGGGTCCGAACTCAAGAGACCTGTTGCAGGTTTCAACAATTATGTTCGTCGAACGCAGGAAAATGGCAAGTTCGCCGAACGCCGTTAGAGTTCGTCAAATGCAGTATTGTTTTTGTCAACCACTGAGAACTAAAGATTTTCGTCGATCGAAGTTAGCCTATCTCCGTTCGACGAAATGAAGAAGATTCGTCGATCTCTATTATTGCTGATTTTACTTAGAAAGAAAATGATAGAAGTAAGAATTCGACTAATGGTATTAACTGAATTCGGCTAAAGGCTTTAAGCGAATTCGGTTAATGATATTCGGCTAAACCATTTCAAGAATGCAGAAATTTTCCTAAGTAAAGATTCGACGAATTCGGCTAAAGGCATTAAGCGAATTCGGCTAATGACTTTCTGCTATATCATTTAGTCGAATCAAAAAATTATTCGGCAATATCAAATAGTCGAATCGAAGATGCGTCCCGTCCGATTCTACTTGTTATGGCTCAGAAATTAGGGCATCCTCCATGCACAGTACACGTGGTGCCCATCCCGCAAGCCTCGTTCTAGCCGTTAGAAGAAGAGTCTATAAAAGGCTAAGGGTCTTCAACTTAAAACCCCAAAAAATCGTGAATTAAAAAGAAATCTCTCGTACTCTTCGTCTGTCGGTCGAACCTTCTCGCACAAGATCGTCATCTCCGACAAAGAAATTTCACACGATTCCTCTTGAAGAAAAGAGTCAACTAGATCTCTGATTTCAGATCTCACCAAGTTCATTTCAGATCTAGTCGTCTCTTAAGTTTCAGATCAAGCCATCATCGATTTCAAGACTTCTTCTTCCTTCACAAAGGACCGAACTTATCATAAGGAGGAAGGAGATCTTTCATTTTAAGATCTGAAGAAGTTTTAAGAAGAAAGAAGGTGATCTTGCATTCAAGATCTGAAGAAGAACTTTATCAGAACTTCTAAGAAGATTATCTCTAAATCTTAAGTGTTGTAAAACTTTCTTTACATTATTTTTGTAGGAAGCTTGCTTCCGAGTTGTAGGAGTTTTACTCCGAGTTGTAGGAGCATTGTCTCTGAGCTTGTAGGAAGTTTTACTTCCGAGTTTGTAGGAAGCTTGCTTCCGAGTTGTAGGAGAGGTTCTCTCTGAGTTGTAGGAGAAGGTGTTCTCCGAGCTTGTAGGAGTTTGACTCCGAGTTGTAGGATTATTCATAATCCGATTTAGTGAAGTAGCCTAGTCTAGCCAGGAGAGCTAGATAGGTGAGGTGGAAAGTGGACGTACCCATTCCGGGGAACCACTATAAATCCTTGTGTTGTGCTGTGCTTGGTCTCTGTGTGCTTTTATTCCTTAAGTTTTTAATTCCGCAAAAAGCCATAGAAAACACCTATTCACCCCCCTCTAGGTGATTTAGGCTGCGACTAGATACTTTCATTCGCCTTGTCCAAAACGTCATTGGAATCAATTTTGTAATCATGTTTACTTCAATAATAATATATTTTTCTCCATCTCAAACATGTCTTCTCTAATTTATGAAATATAAACTAAAAGGAATTTCAGTGTCACTAATGCTGGGCAGTAATTTCTACCGCTGGCAGTAGCAATAGTGAAATATTTTCACTCAAACTCGAAAAGTTTTAAAACCCTTATTCACCCCCCCCCCCTATAAGGGCACCTACAGATCCAACAGGCTTCGTGCTGTCCCATCCCATGTGAATGGTTATATAAACAACCATTAGTCATTGAGCTATGTAGAAACACATCTCCTTCCCTGATCCATTCCTTAGGAACGAGCTTGAGCTCCCAAACAATACATAAATACCTGAAGTAAAGAGGGTTAGCAGCAAATAAATAACTGGAAGCAATAGTAATATCGACAGTTATTTAAAAGAATAGCATAACTAGTAGCCGTAATATCAACTAGTACCCACATTTTTGCAAACACGTCGCGGGTGTTCAAAACCCACTTACACACCCTGTGTCGACACAACTTGGCCTGCTTCTCTTCCAGCAGGGTAGCGAACCCCACGGGCCTCACCGATGTGGTCGTCGATGACAGTGGCCAGTCCTACAACTTCTTTGTGTGGTCGTACCGCACCACCCAGGCGCCACCGTACATCGTAAGTACTCCTGCATGTGCGCGACATCCGGTGATATCTGATTTTTAGGATGACTAGTGGAGGAAATCCAACGAGCATAAAACGGTGATCACCCTAGGTACATATCTTTTGTCGCTATGAGTCGTCAACCCTCCCACACCGGTACGAATAGTCTGCGAGCGTGACCGACCCGCCAATTTTTACTACAAGCTATTTACAAGCAATTTAATTAAATGATGGTACATTTCGGGTTTGCGACGACCTTCTTAAATCGATGGGTTGCTCAACTTTTAGCTGTGAGTCGCAACGGGCGTGAGAGCACATTATTTGGGGCTAACCCTGGAGGAAATACTCAACTCTTGATTATCCCCAACTAACGCTTTACTAGGAAATCAACCGCTTGTCAGAGTAAGACCCGGCTAGAAATACTAAAATAGTAAATTGTTGTAATTGAGTGCGGTAAGGAAAAGTACTACAACATAAGCTGCAGAAAAGAAGTGCAGAATTGTTAAAGTACTGAACTGAATGAACTGAAATAAAGTGCTGAAATAATCTGGACTAGTATGGGACTGGAGTATTACTGAAAAGAAAACGGAATGGAAAGTACTGAAACTGAAATACTTGAAGGAACTGGACCAGTATGAGACTAGAGTAAAAGAAAGTGCAATAGAATAAAAGGGTTAGTAGTCCTTCACTCCATATTTAGGAGGCTTCAGTTCCATCTTCGTTCATAGGAGCTTCTTCTAAATTCTGCCATTCGTTAAGGTCCGACCATAGGTTTAATTGCGCCTTTTAAACATGGCTTAAACGGACTTGAGGAACGTTATTATGAGTTCCTTAATTTCTTCAAAAAGAGGCAACTTACAATGTCTGAGAATTATTCTAAACGCAGCTCGATGATTCGTAATAACTCTGCATTGCTTCGAGCTTGAGATTTCACCTTTATAAATTGGGTCATCATTTATTTGTAAAAAAATTCATCTATTATATTACGATCGCGTACTTTGATCCATTCTCCCAACCATTACAAGATCAAAATTTTAAAACGCAACCATTTATTCCAAAAACTTGGGAACTATAAAATTTTTACCCAAATGGCCCCATATTTTGATAGTACACCTAAGAGGTCCTATTATGAGTCTAGAAATTTTTACCTAAATGTCCCTAACACTGGGAAAAGCTTTCATGTCCAAATATTTTTGCCTAGGAACCTACAATTCCATCAGAAAATTCCTCCGCTTCTGTGAGAGTTGGTAGCTGGATAGTAGATTTTGAATGTTGGGAGGGCGTCGGGCTGCGTATAGATCTTTTGTCCCCACATCAAATCTGGAGCGGATCAACTATGGGGGCGTGAATTCTGAGGCAGGAGTAGGGATTAAGAATCCCTGAGCCATCCGATCTAATCGTGGAGATTAGACGGCAGCTGCTTCTCCCCGGCGGTGTAGAAGGTGGCGACCTCTGCCACCGCCGGGCAGCAGCTTCCAGACATCGACGCCGCCCCTGGTCGACTTGCCGGGGGCTGGCGAATCATTTGGCAGTGGTACGGTGGCCTGTCGCGGCCAGCCCAGCCAGATTTCTTCAACCCGAGAGGTGGGTGGAGCGGTCTACGCAGTTCCCATTGGTGACCCCCTTCTTTGGTGGCCATGCCACTGCCCCCGGCAGGCTCGTCAGGGGTCGGGCTTCCCTCTGGCGGTGGTTCGGCGGTCTGGCACCGCCGACCGCCGCTGGGAATGTAAACAGATAAAAAAACAATAATTCACGGGTGCCACCGGAGACGTGCTCTACAGCGGCACTGCTACCTTCCACCGCCGGGATGGGTCCCCTGGTAGATTACCACCATCCCGATGCCACCACCGGCGCTGGGCATAGCTTACCCCGCGCTGCTACAACCCGAGCCTGAATCTTGGCCCGGGTAGTGTTGGCGGCGCTCCAGCGGACAAGGGGTACATGCAGCTTGTTGGATGAATGAGGATGGTGGAGTGGAAGAGGTTCCACCTGCCATGGAGGAGCTCGAGAGGAGTCGGTCTGACTTGCCATGGGAGGTGGTGGAGGAGGAAGGAGGGTGGCGAGAGGTTTTCTGGCAAGGGGAGGCTCTGGCAGGGGGACGTCGGCTGGGTCATGTGTGCTCATACAAAAGGGGGGTGGGGAACCTTTATAGGCATGGAGGGGGACTCCCCTTTCTCCTCCCCAGTGTGGGACTAAGGGATGAAGTGAGGAGGAGTTTTTCTCCTCCTCTAGCTATCCTAGACAGCTAGCCATTTTAGGGGGAGGGGTGTGGTGGCACATCCACTCAGCAGCCTAGAAGGAAGAGGGGAAAAGGCCCTAGTCTTGATGGTGGTCTTGGGAAAAGAAGAGGGAAAGGTTGATGGGATTTTGACAAGGCCCATTCCAAGACATTTTTGCTAGTTTTAGAGGCCCAAAGAATGGAGGGGGTGGGGCCTAAATGTTTGTGTGATGGGGGAGGTGAAGCACTTCTTGAACAAATTATTAATTTTGAGTTTTTAGGGGGGTTTGACCAAAGTTAACCCTAGGGTGGGTCCCTTATGTTGGTCAAAGACCAAGTGGGTCCTATTGGGAATATTGCCCTCAATGTTCCCTAGATTTGAAGAGGCATCACTCACAATGCTAAGTACATATTGTATTTGATGAACCCTATTTTGCATCAAGAATATGCAGGGTTAAGATATTCCAAGCATAGGAATAAGTTCAGTGGTTTACTGTCAAAATAGCTGAGACGAGCTTATTGTCTCAGCTGAACCGCTGAGACGGGGCCAGGAGCCGCTGAGAAGAGGTCTGCCTCTGCTGAGCTGTAGATAGACAAAATTTGCTGAGAAGACAAATAGTCTCAGCGGGGCCGCTGAGAAGAAGTCAGCCTAACTGCTGAGACTGATAACTGTCTCAGCCCAACCGCTGAGACAGATTCAAATATAAGAATCAACATAGGCGGCAATTGCTTTTGGTGCAAACAGCTATAAAGCTAGATAATGTTTTCTATCCATCTCCATGTTGTGTCAGAAGCTTTCTAAGAGCCGTTGAAGATAAATGAAGTATAAAAGAACAACCTATGGCACTTTCAGAAGGGGGTTGTTGGTGTACTGAAAAGAAGAGAGAGATTATCAATATTTCATTAGTGGATTTCAAGTTTTCTCTTCTTCTGCTTCCTGAACCAGCAAGAAGATACACAAAGAAAAGATTTCTCTTCTATCCAGAAGAACAAGAAGATCTTTACTCCTCTACTGAAGAGAAGGATCAGAAAGAAGCAAGGACTGAAGATTTCATTTAGCCCGGCTTCAAAGTAACACCAGCTGTGCAGGAACAACATAAGACATTATATTATTGCTGTCAATTATTGTAAGCAAAACATTTACTCACTGTAGGAACTGTGTAGTTCTAAGCTTGTAAGGTACATGGCCTGAGTTTTTAGGGTTGCTGAACCTAAGCTAAAGGGATGTTAAGCCTGAGTTTGGTAATGATGTTGAGCTTGAGTTGTAGGGCATTTTTCCTGAGAAGTAGGGATTCTTGATAAGCCTGAGGTAGGAGATCAAGGTGATCTCTGAGCTGTAGGAGTGGGAGCACTCTGAGTTGGTAGGACTGGTTAGCCTGAGGTAGGGATTGGAGCAAGCCTGAGAGATCCTGAGGGATTTGTGTTGTAAGCACTAGGAGCTGAGATTAAAGGAGGTTGCCTTGTCTAACACACTGTTAGAAAGGTGTAGAGGGACAGTGGACTACCCATAAACACACTGTCTTGGGGAACCACTATAAACAATTGTGTGCTTTCTGTGTTTGCTTGAATTCAATCTTTAACTGCTAGCAACAATTACGTAAAACTCAAAGAGACCTATTCACCCCCCCCCCCCCACCCCCCCACCCCCCCCCCCCCCCCCCCCCCCCACACACACACACCCCTCTGGGTGAATTAGGCTACTGACCTATAAACTATCAAGTGGTATCAGAGGTAGGTTGGTCAAAAAGGACTCAACAACCTGACCAGATCCTACATAGGTGTAGTCAAATCTGAATCCAATGGCTACCAATGGAGTCCAGAAGGAGATGGGGTCAATGAAGCTGCCAATATGCAAAAAGGAAACTTTTGGCATTTGGAAGCAAAGAGTTTGGCTTTTCATGGAAGCATCAGACCCTGGTATTTTTATCACTTTCCGGGAGGGTCCCTTTGTTGTCACAAAGCCCTCCACTATTGATCCTACTAGACAGGTAGCCAAGTCATATACTAAAATGACAAGAGATGAGAATGCATTGGCAACAATGGACAAAAGAGCTCAAAATATTATAGTCAATACAATTGATGATTCCACCTTCCAAAACTTGGTACACTGTACATGAGACTTCTAAGGACATGTGGGGAACACTAATAGTGTACATGGAAGGGAAAATTGAAGTGAGGGATGATAAGAAATCCCTCCTAAATCAGGAGTATGAAGCCTTCAGGCAACAAAGCCTGGAATGCATAGCTGATTGCTATGAAAGATTTTTTAGGATAGTGAATGAACTAAGGACCTATGAAAGGACCTTTACTCATAATGAGCCGAATGACAAATTCCTAATATCTCTAACTAGAGACTTGGATACCAAGATATGTGCCATCAGAGAAGTCGCAAAGCTGGGTGAGACTCCTCCCCATACTCTGTTTAGAAAGCTGCTCTCCTATGAGATGCAACTATCTGCTAGAAAGGAGAAGGACACTTCCTCCAGGCCTCATGCAAGGGAGAGGATTGTGGCCCTCAAGGCTGAGGGCTCCAAGAAAAGCAAGGGAAGGATGTCTACACCTCCAAGGAGGGCTGCTGGCTCAGAAAATTCTGAGCCCAGCTCATCAAATAACAGCTCTTCTGATGAGGAGTTTATTGCCTTCTTTAGGCATTTCAAGAAGATGAGGAGGAGGAAGCAGTGAAAGAACAAGCCTTCCTCCTCCTCACATCCCAGGAAGGATCTCAACAGATCAGACAAGCAGCACCCTAAGGGGGACAAGTATGACTCTAAACATGTTAAACATGTTTCAAATAATGTGATTTGATATTGCTGCAGCAAGCCTGGACATGTCATAGCTGACTGTCCAGTCAAAAGAAAGGAGAAGGGTGATAAGAAAGATTATCACCAGAAGGGAAGGAATGGTGAAGAATCCTTCCTCGCCAAGAAGGAGAAGAGCAGGAGTGAATCTGAGTCATCATCCTCAGATTCAGATGAAGAAGAAGAAGCCTATATTGGGTTGTTTGCAGCTGAAAAAGATGGGGACCTTCCAGCTGCAAAGGTGGGCATCAGGGCCCTCTATCACACTATGATAGTGACATAGAGGAGGATGAAGAGGCTAGAGAACATCATGGATTAACCATAACATATAATGATGAAGACAGTCAGGACATTCCTGACAAGGTACTTTCTACTTCCCCCTCTTCTGATTATGAATCAATGCCAGACTCTGAAGCACGCTCTTCAATTGATGAAAATGATTTAGAATCTGAAGTGGCTGTCAATCAATTGATTGATAAGTATGATGCTTTATTGGAGCTCTAAAAAAGAGCAAGAAGCTGGCCAAAAGGCAAGCTCAAGAAATTGCTTCCCTTAAGCTGGCTAAACAAGATTGCACTGAATCACCTACCATGGTGGCTCGGATGAGTAGAGAATTAAGCCAACTCAAGGGGATAACAATTGTCCAATTGAGCACCATTTTCCGAAAGAACAAGGTCATCAAGGACCTTGAGGAGAAGCTTCTCAAAGAGAAGAGCCTAGTGGCTCAATTCTCCAAGCCCAAATCTGTACTATCAATCAATGAAACCTTTTCCTTCCAAACCAAAAGGAGAGGACTAGGTTTCAAAAGTTTGGCAGTGGGTGATGGGAGTAGAGAAAAGATCAAGGCTAAGGCTAAGCCTCACACCACCTTTCAAAAGGTACTACTTTCCTCCAACAGGTATGACCATGACAGCATGTATGGTCACTAGAAGAATGGAAGTTCCTATAGGAAGGAAAACACTCCTTCCTATAGTAGAAGAAAGGGAATGGGGATGAGTTCTATGAAAGCTCCTCATGAAGAAATTCAAATGGCCCCTTCAGGACCATTTGTTTTTGGTAGTTCAACCCCTTCATTCAAGAATAAGGAAGCAAGTTTTTCCAAGTCCATTCTAGCAAAGCATTTGGCTGCTGACAAACCTGTAGACAGGTCTAACAGCTCAGTGTCTGATGCCATCAAATCTTTCCTAGCTTCCAAGCCAAGGAAAGCTGATGTCATAAAGACAAAGACTGCTAAGACTGATCACAGATTAACCTTCAGTCAGATCATTGCTGAAAGGAATAAGAAGAATGTTGATGTCCTCCCTCCTGAACACAAGCATATTGATGCTCCTTCCACCCTTAGGAATGGTCAGACTAGAAGATATAACATTCATGAATGTTGGTGTTGTGGCAAGGTGGGACACTTTGCCATTGATTGTTGACACAATCCCAATGTGCCAAGTGGAAAGAAGAGTTTTCCTACAAAGGTTGCAGCAGGTGTGAAGTCATCCTTTAATACTGACAAAAGACTAAGACCCAAAATTAATTGGGCCCCTAAGGGTAAATAAATTCCTTCTTGCAGGTTAGTTCAAGTACCAGTCTGGGACAAATATGGTACTTGGACAGTGGGTGCTCAAGGCACATGACAGGTACCAAGAGTCTTCTACAGGAATACAAAGATGTGAAGAATGAACTAAGGTCATCTTTGGTGGATTAGAAAAAGGCATCACCAGAGGATATTGTATGATTTCAAATGGCATAGTCTCCATCACAAGGGTGGCTAATGTTGAAGGGTTGCAACACAACCTTGTAAGCATAAGTCAACTATGTGACTTTGGCAATGTCATTGAATTCCACAATGATAAGTTCTTGATCAAAGAGTCACATGACTTAGAGATCATTCTCTCAGGCACTAGGAGTGGGAATGTTTATTGCTTAGATTTTATATGCAATTCTTCATTGTCTCATGTGTGACTTGTGGCTAATGAAAGTTTGTTTCTTTGTGTTCAATGGCACAAGAGACTTGCTCACATTAACTACAAGACAGTGTATAGACTATTTTCCAAGAACCTAGTTAGAAATAGTCCAAATTTGAAATGTATTAAAAGTGGTCCTTGTCATGCATGCCAAATGGGCAAGCAAACCAGGGCCACCTTTAGAAGCATTGGCTCCAAAGACACTGAAAGATGTCTTTATCTATTGCACATGGACTTATTTGGTCCTTTGCCAATTCAGAGCCTAGGTGGAAAGTTGTATACCTTGGTGATTGTTGATGATCATTCAAAGTTTACATGGGTATTCTTCCATAAGAAGAAATCTGATACTTTAGATGTCTTTATAAACCATATTAAGGCAATCCAGAATAAACTACAATGCACTATGGTCAAGACTAGAACTAACCATGGTACAGAATTTCAATCTAGGGCAATGACAAGGTTTTGTCAAGAATATAGTATCACCCAAGAATTTTCCTCCCCAAGAACTCCACAGCAAAATTGTGTGGCAGAGAGGAGAAATAGGGCCTTGATAGAAGCTAGGATGACATTGCTTAGTGACTCATCACTCCCAAAATATTTCTGGGCTGAGGCAGTCAACACTGCATGTTATGTTCTCAATAGAGCATCTATCAATAAGACCCTAGGAATAACCCGCTATGAGATTCTGAAAGGCAAACAACCTACTATTTCATACTTTATAATCTTTGGTTGCAAATGCTACATTTAAAATAATGGAAAATCTCAATTAACTAAGTTTGCTGAAAAATACAATGTAGGGGTTCTTGTTGGATATAGCTCACATAGCAAGGCCTATAGAGTATTAAACAAGAAAACTCATGTTGTAGAAGAGTCAATGCATGTTGTTTTTGATGAGACCAGCCTGCTCTATAAGGGCTGGTCCAGCTTTCCTGTTTTGACAGGTAATGAACAGTAAATGCAAAATATGTCTCTCCAAGATATACCCTGCATAAGCAAGGTCAATTCAGAGGTAGCAATCCCTGAAGTTGAAGATCAGCAAGCTGCTGAAGATGTAATTGCTCAAGAAGAAGAGCTGCAATTAGCTGAAAGATTGCCTGAAGCAAATAGGCACCTAAGAGATCATCCAAGAAACCAAATAATTGGAGGTATTAACCAAGGAGTGGTTACCAGAAGAAGGGCTCACAATGAAGCCATATTCTTGAGCTTTCTATCACAAATGGAGCCCAAGAAGTTTGAAGAAGCAAATGAAGACACCTTCTAGATTCAAGCAATGCAAGAGGAGCTACTTCAATTCAAGAGGTGCAAGGTGTGAAAGTTGGTGACAAAGCCTCAAGGACACAACATAATTGGGACCAAGTGGATCTACAGGAACAAGCTTGATGAGAATGGCACCATCATCAAGAACAAAGCCAGACTGGTGGTAAAGTGGCACAGGCAAGAAGAAGGTTTTGACTTTGATCAAACCTTTGCCCCAGTTGCAAGGTTAGAAGCAATAAGGCTATTCCTTGCCTATGTTGTCCAAAAGGGGTTCAAAGTGTACCAGATGGATGTCAAATCAGCATTCTTGAATGGCAATCTAAATGAAGAGGTATATGTGGAGCAGCCCTCATGTTTTGTTCACCCAACCCTCTCCTCTCATGTTTATTTGCTTAAGAAAGCTCTATATGGTCTAAAGCAAGCCCCCAGGGCTTGGTATGAGACCTTTTCTAGCTTTCTCATCAAGAATAAGTCTTGAGGGAAAAGATAGATATCACATTGTTTCTTAGGGAAACAAAGGGCAAATTTCTTTTAGTCCAAATTTATGTTGATGACATAATCTTTGGGTCTACAGATAACAACCTCTGCAAAAGTTTTGCCAACCTTATGCAGGGCGGTTTGAGATGAGTAGTATGAGAGAACTAAAGTACTTCTTAGGCCTCCAAGTGAAACAATCTGATGAGGGGATTTTCATCTCTCAAACCAAATACACTAGGGAGCTTATTATGAAGTTTGGGATGGAATCAGCTTCCACCATGAAAAATCCAATGGGGTTCAACATTTTCCCGGACAAGGATGAAAAGGGTAACCCCTTTGATGAATCCATGTACATGTGCATAATTGGGTCCCTATTGTATCTAATTGTTAGTAGACCAGACATTATGTATGCTACATGTGTTTGTGCTAGGTACCAAGCATGCCCTAAGGAATCTCATTACTCAGTTGCAAAGAGGATTTTGAGATACCTTATGGGAAGACAACAGCTTGGCCTTTGGTACCCTAGGAACAATAATTTTGAACTAATTGGCTTTTCAGGTGCAGATTTTGCAGGCTACAAAGAAGATAGGAAAAGCACAAGTGGAACTAGTCAATTCCTAGGAAGAATACTGATCTCATGGAGCAGCAAGCAGCAGACCAGTGTGGCAATATCCACAGCTTAATCTGAGTACATTGCTGCAGGAAAATGTTGTGCACAACAATTGTGGATACAACATCAGTTAGATGATTATAACCTCAAGGTAAGTAATTCTCCCCTATATTGTGACACTGTTGGTGTTTCCAAGGTTATCTGGAAGTGATCAAGCATTTAGTCTCACTGACAATGCGATATGAGCCTATGGGGTCACACACAAGAGTGTTTGGAGAAGTTGGAGGAAGAATTGTGTTGGCCTTACTCATATAAGACATGAGTGAAGGACCAATTCTACGACTTATTGGAGTTAGGTCGAGTTGACTGAATGCTCCATGGGTATTGTGAATATTGTATGGAGTATGATGGTAAGTTTTTGAGAATATCTCGACGAAACTTATCTCAAGTCATTGAAAGAGTTCGTCGAATGGTCTCGAAGAATTAGATCTACTTAACAAAATAGTTCTTCGAATTGTCTCGACGAAATATGTCAATTCGTCGAAATGTCTCGACGAAGTGGATATTTTCGTAGAGTCAATTCGTCGAATGGTTTTGACGAAATAGATATTCTCGACGAAATCTGTTCAGTGAATTACTCGACGAATTCGTCGAATGGTCTCGATGAATTCGTCGAATCGTTTCGATGAATTAAATTTACTAGACAAATTCTGTTTTCTCCAATTCTGGTCGTGGGTGTGCGGATAGACTTTCTCTCATCCTGGGGTATAAATTGATCACGATTTTATGCCCTAAATGTAATATTGTCCTTTTGCGATTCTGAGTGAGACGAAAGAGTTACGCGAAAGGTTCCGACGGAAGAGTTCCGACCGATCGATCCCGCCACCGTCGACATCTCTCCCTATCGTTGGCTTAGCAGTATCTGGGAGACATAGAGGGCACTTCTTCTCCGACCTAGTTCTTGTGCCACAAGAAGCTAGGGTTCTTCAACACTCGTGTGAGCTTCTGTAGAGGCGCCGATCTATTTTTACGCTTGGGACTTAGAGTTTGTCTTCGATATTTCTTCTTGGAGCATCTTGGTTGAGTATTGACTCAATCCCCGAAAGATACATCGCATTTGTTACCTTTCCAATTTCATGATTCCTGAAATCGCAAGATCTTTATCTCTTTTGGGTTGTTCTTGTTTATTTATTCCGCTGCGCATATATGATATGCTGTGTAAAGAAAACCCAACAGTGGTATCAGAGCTAGATTGTGATCCCGTGCATGTAAATCTTGAAATTTAGAAGTGTTCTAAATAAGTAGATTTCTTCCTGGAGCATCAATTTTGATGTATTTTGTGAGGTTTCCGGTGGTATGTTTTTCAAAATTTGGTCGGGGCTCTGCCCCGCACCCCACAAGGGCTCTGTCCCTTAAGCCCAATCAGCGCCAGGGGCACTGCCCCTTGGGCGCTGTTAGGGGCTTTGCCCCTAAGACCCCGCCAGGAACGCATGTGATTGCATTGCGATTTCATTATTTCAAAATTTGTTTCTCCTTTGCAGTATCCGTCCCTCAAAATGATTTATGAAATCAAATGTCTTAGATTTTGAATCTGACATTGAGAGATGAGCTTGTCTACTGCATAAGTTGAGTTGCTGTTCATAGGTCCAATGCATGTAAATCTGGAGATTTAGAAGGGTTCTAAATGTTCAGATTTAGCCCTTTTCATCAAAGTGTTGATGGTTTTATTTTGTGCACATCTGGGATGTATTTGGATTATGAATGTTGTTTTTAGTTTCTTTGAATGTGCACAATGATTAAATATTAATCATGATGAAATGTTCATCGATTGTATAATAAAATCCCTTAATCCAATATTAAGTATTCGGATGCCTTCCGATGGATGACACTCTTCCTGCCTCGATCAATGAAGTGTGGGCTGGCCAAAGCAAGATGCATTAATCTATATTGGTAAGGGTGCAAGCAGATAATTATGATATCTCACTGTAGACATCGGGTACAACTTAACTAGGTGACCTCAAAGGTTGAGTGCATAGAGGCATAGGTTTGGCATGCTCCATATGATGGATGCGAATAAAGAGTTATTCACCAACCATACAAGAGTTGCATAGTGATGCAATTGGCAAGTATTGTCTACCTAAATAACTGCATTATGAGAGGAACGCCAAAGCGGAATTGTTGTGTTGGTGAAATATAGATCTTGTCCACTAAGAGAGTAGCTCGTATAAGCTCTTCGAATTGATATTAGGGTTATCGATTTGATTAAAATAGTGGGAGCCCTTTAATAAAAGTCCTTATTAAAATAAAATATATTTTAAAATATAGTACTAAAATTTTACTTTGCAAAATTCTTTGGAGAATATCCATGGCAAGTGGTTCTCACTCCACCTTGTCCATAAGGGCGATCCTTGAGAAGGATAAGCTAAATGGGACAAATTTCCTAGACTGGTTCAGGAACCTGAGAATTATTCTCAGGCAAGAGCGTAAGCTCTATGTCCTGGAAGAATATTCCCCTCCAAGAGCCAGCCGCTACTGCATCACGTGTAGATAAAGATGCTTACAAGAAGTATGGTGATGACTCCTTGGATGTTGAATGCCTTATGCTCATGACCATGAACTTTAAGCTTCAAAAGCAACACGAGAACATGAGTTGTTACGAGATGGTTGAGCACCTGAAGATAATGTTTCGAGGGCAAGCTTGCCAAGAGAGGTTTGACATATCCAGGGCATTATTTTAGTGTAAGATGGGAGATCGAGACCCAGTAGGGACTCACGTTCTCAAGATGATTGGGTATATAGAGAACCATCAAAGACTGGGGTTTCCTTTGAGCCAAGACTTGGCCACTGATCTGATCATGCAATCGTTGCCGGACAGTTACGAGCAGTTTGTCTGTGGTAGGACTTAGGGCAGAATTCATCTCCTACCCCTCTTCTCTCGTTTCAAACACACCTTATAAAGATTATAGAGAGAGGTTGAGTGCTAGAATTCCAGAGGCTGCCTTGGCCAAAATTTGACGTCCTACCGAAGTTCTGCTAACTTCTGAAGGAGAAATCTCATCACGCCGGATCCAAACGAAGTCCGCTTCGACAACGCTTATTCTACAGCGGATCTTCATCTCCAACTTCAGAAGTTCATTAAGAGGGAGTTTTAATTATTTGTATTTCTTTTTCTTGTAAACGGTTAGTGAAATCGCCTCGTGTTGGCGACTAGGTCTGTGGTAGGACTTAGGGCAGAAATTCGCCTCATGTTGGCGACTAGATCTAGGCTAGGTCTAGGGGGTGCTCAAGGCCATATCTAGGGAAGGATTGGCTAGAGCGGCTTGAGGCCGAATCCGGGGTGGATAAGGCTAGGGCCACCGGTTCGTAGGGAAGCGAGTCGGGATAGAAAACAAAAAGGAGTCTTTTTCTATTAGCTTTAATTTCTAGCTTCGATAAGAGATCAAGTTTTGTAATCATACCTCTCATGTTAATAAAATATGTCTTTTTACTTTTCTTCACTTGATTTGTCTTGATCTTCTTTAATTTAATAATTAAAGTTTTTCAAAGTTTTTTAAAATATAATATAAGTTTTTAAAACCCTTATTCACCCCCCCCCCCCTCTAAGGGCGCCTACCGATCCAACAAGTGGTATCAGAACTAGGTTTTATTCCAATCGGCTTAACAATCGGGAATAATGGTGTCTCATGATCTCGCTTCTACTAATGGGGCAAATTTCTATGAAGAAGAAATATCTCTTAAACCTCCTTTATTTGAAGGAACAAATTATAAAGGATGGAAAACCTTAATTGAAAAATTTATTAAAACTTTAGACATCGAAGTATGGAACTTAGCAATTATAAGACCTGCAGATGAATCGAATAAAAAGGAACGTCAACTAAATGCCAAAGCCAAACATTATTTATTTTGTGCACTATCAAATGAAATTTTCAAATTAATATATTGTTTTTCTAGTGCATACAAAATATGGCAGTTCCTTGAAGAGATGTATGATCTTCCTCTCGGAGGTATGGAACAAACACAGGAGGAGAAGAACATACAAGCATCCACTATTATCCAAAAAGATCTCTCTCATAGCAAAGCCACGGAGAATATTGAGACAGGAAAGGAGAACAATACATCAAAAGAAGATAAAAAGTCATCTATAATGGAGGAAGGACTAAAAGATGACGAGGAAACTTCATGCTCATATTTTGCCTCCTCCAATAACGCTGTAAGAAAGACTAAATCTTCTTCTTGTGTGATAACTTCTATCTCTAGTTTCAATATATTAAAAACTGCTAAACGTAAGATCAAAAAATTGAAAATTACTAATAAAAATTTACGTTTAGAAAATAAGAGGCTAAAGGCCAATAAATCAAATTGTGATGTGTTTTCACCATCGTGTCTTTCACTTGAAAATACAAAACCTTGTTTTGATTGTAACAATATTAAAGAAAAAGTCAAAAAACTTGAAAAAGAAATTCTTTGTATAAAAGAACATAATGAAAAGTTATGTTTAGAAAACTCATCTCTGAAAAACAATTGTGCTAAGTGCAAAGACTATAAAATTGAAATTGAAGAAATGGATGAAACTTTTGAGGAATACAGAAACGAATATCAAAATCATATCGATTCAATTATTTCTACTCTTAAAAATAGCACAATTACTTATAATAAAGCTAGACCTAATTTGAAACTTAAGAACAATGTATTAGAAACTAAAATTAACTTACTTAAGAGAATCATAAAGAAAAATTCTCAAAATCAAGCAAACTCCAAAAGCAAGTTGAATTTGATTTCACGAAATATGAGGATTGAAAATAAAATTTCAAAATACAATCATTATTATCATGTACAACATCAAACTTCTCTAAACATAAAATTTCACAAATTTCCTATAAAAAATACTTCCAATAATCACTACAATTATAATCTTAAAAATAAAGAATATCACAATGGAAATTTCACATATAAAATTACACTAAACCAAAGTTTGAATGGAGGCCCAAAACTAAAAATGAAACACAAACACCACTAAAAAGGGCCCATTCATTTCCATCTCCCCAAAAGCAAACACGTTGTATTTGGGTACCCAAAGGAACCGTCACACCCGGCCCTCTTTGGATACCTAAATCTCTCATTCGTTAGGTATCACCAAATGCATGAAGTAGAATATTTTCAAAAAGGAAATATACAATTTTCTTCTACTTCATGATATGCTTTAGTGTCTTTCTATTTTTGTTTTTGTTTTCTTATTTTTAATCTATCATGTTATGGTCATCATATATGATTTTATCACTTAAAACTTAATGAGTATATAAACCAAATTAATCTAAATTCTAAATCATATTTTTGTTATGGTGACCTATCTATTATTAATCTATTCATATATAAACATAATTTATCAACAATTGAATTTAAAAATTTTATGTAGTATTAAAATATCTAATCATACGATTTCAAAAATATACTGCATAAAATTACCTAAACATCGCCATTTCATAACATAAAAATTACTAGTTAAACATCCAAAGATAACATAAAGAACATGGTTCCAAAGTCCTGTATTATTACAAACAAAGAAAAATTGTTCCTCTCACACTACTCCTCCTCATTTATGTCCTCCACACTTGGACTTGGAGAGTGTCTCCTGCGAGTCCTCCGAATCGAGTAGCGGGGCGGATCCAAAACTGGGCTCTCCCACTCCCTCCGCTCCAGTGTAGATGGGTTCAACTTTAACGCTTTAATCATAAACTTCATCATCTTCTTGATCCCAGAAACATCCTTCTCCACCTGTGTCATCCGCTCACCCATCTCTTCTTGAAAAGACCCATATGAATCATCTCGAGCCCCTCGAGATGACTCTCCTCGCCGGAGTGGTGGTCGAGTAGATGTCGAGGGCTCATCCGAGATAAATGTTGCTCGCAAATGTGAGGTACTATAGATAGGCGGGTAGCAATCTATCAAAAAGAAACCTATTTCAATGGAGGGATACAACACATGAATGACCCACTATATAATGTCACCAAGGGGCAAGTTATTGAATCTCTGACGGGTAGGCTGCCGCAACTTGTAGGAATAACGAATCAAGGAAAGCAACAAGTCAGCCACATCAAATTTTTCCCCCTCCAAAATGAAATAAGTAACAAAACTAAGATGTGCTGTGACTTTTGCGGTGTCACCCAACTTCAGCATAATTGTGTGACGTAATACATCCTGAACCACCAAAGCATCCACTGTGAGAGTCGACACAGTGGAGATCAGACTCCTACAATCCTTATTGTGCAGCGCCATGATCACTTGAGTCCAATCCCTGTCCACTCTAAATTTCTCAACAATCTCTAACCTGTTTGAATGCTGGGACAATCCAAACACAAATCGTAGTTGATCATGTGTAATAGTCACTGCTTGTCCCTGCACAAATGACTGCACTCCACCATCCAGTTGTGGCCTAGATGGGTCTTCCAAGTGCTAATAAAAATCCCGCACCAATTCCGAAGAAAAACCATCAGGAAGAAATAGATTTAGCACCTCAGCGGCAGCAAATAACTGCATAATATGGTGGTGTCGCGGCAAGTCAAACTCCACCACATACGGAACTCCCACTACAGCTGTCTCCACTGCCAACTCTGTGCTCTTCTTTCCTTTAGGTGCCATCTGCCACATTACAAAAATTGTTAGAACAAAAATGAAAATTTTCATCCAAAAATAAAAAATTTTGTATCTCCTTAAAACTAAATATTTTCTAACTTGCTAGACAAAAAAAAATTAACATCACAATCAAGTTAGATCTTCATATAATATTTTCAATATTTGAACTAAGCAAGTTAGATCTAGTATAAAATATTTCACATAATAAATCAAAATCAAGTTAGATCTAAGAAATAATGTTCTCAAAATCAAAATCAAAATCAAAATCAAGTTAGATCTAAGAATCAAAATCAAGCATAATATTTCACATAATATTCTCAAAATCAAAATCAAGCTAGATCCAAGAAATCCACCAAATCAAAACAAAAATCCTAATAAAAACACAAATCTTGAAGAAAATCAAACGGTGTAGACTAGTTTCTAAATCTACCTAAACACCTCAAATATCTTCATCTCTAACATCATCATCAAGCTTTAAAACAAAAATTATAAGAAAAGACAAGTGATTTACCTCAGATCTGCGCATAGAACGAGTCGTCTTCTAGGGTTTTTCGGGAGGAAATGAAAGGGAATGGCGGATCTGAAAAATTAACTTGGATTTAACTAACGCCTCGATAGCGCTAGTGCTACCGCAGGCACTAGTGTCCCTATTCGATTTTCTGTATCTTTAAAACTTTGAAAAATCCCTAAAAATATATAAATCTATATTTTCTACTTAGTTTTGCACTTCTGTTTTTCTTTAATTTTTGAAAAATCAAATACAAAACTTCAAAAACCAAATTACAAAAAAATATGTTTTTCCTTTTTGTTTTTTGTCATTTGTTTCAAGTCTATTTCTTATGCAAAAATCAAATATAAAAATATACAAAAGCCAAAATTACAAAAAATATGCTTTACCTTTTTTTGTCTTTGCCATTAGTTTAAAGTTTATTTGTTTGCGAAAATCAAATACAAAAATATAAAACACTAAAACTATCAAAAACAAAAACTGTTTGGACTTTCCTGTAAAAATCAAGCATGATTTAATCTATTATTCAGAAATTTTACAATATTGCAATTTATCTTTTCAAACTACTTTGGACATTGTTTTTCTTCATGCTTTGATATATCTATTCAAATGTGCATCAATTATAGTTTAAAAGTTGTGTAGGATCAAGCTTAGCATGCCTCTAAGTATGAGTATATGTTTTATGTGTGATAATGATATTTATTCACTCACCTTTTTGGCATTGTCTACTTATGTATTTAATCTAAGAATGCTTGTGTATGTTTTGTAGTAGTACAAATAAATTAAAATTGCACAAGTATCTTACCTACACTCCTTTATTTGCACTTTTAAAAAAAAATTTAAGAAGAGTAGTTATATTTCTTTCATAAACTATATTGGTTTGCAAAACAAGTGTATTCGGAGAACTTTGTACAAAACAAAAATCATAAAATAAAGTGACAGATAACTCCCCCAAGCACTACTTGAACCTCCTGATAAGTCTTAATAAGCATTGTGAGATTGAGCACCTTGGAAAGAATAGTAAAGTGTCTTGTGCAAACCATATCTTTCTTTCAAAATAAAAACCACTTACTCCTAAGTACACCGGATCACTAGGTTCAATATTAAAAAATTAGAATATGTGATCCCCCAAGCACTACTTTGCACCCTGATAAGTCTTGATGAGCATTGTGTGTGCAAAGCACCTTGGTAGTTGTACTCTTATTTTGTGCATTAAAGTGTGTGGAAGTAATTTTATTTATGTTTTTTTGTGCTATTACTTTACATATTTCTTATATTTTTGATTAAAACATTTGTTTACTCTACTCAAAAATACACTTATGTGCACATCATTATCTTCCATAACACTTCTTCTCATGAGTATTAGATCCTAATGCTAATTATATACTGCTATTTATTTATGAAATGCACTAGATAACCGAGCATGTGTTCTACAATGTTTTGTATGTTTTTGAAATTATGAATTAAAGTAACATTGTAGTAATCTCTTTTTGATAACCTTATTTCATGCTTGGTTACCTTTTGTAGAGATTAAAGAATTTAATTGAAAAATGATTTACAAAAACATTTTCCTTTTTGAACTTTCACTCATATACTTTTTATGGATCATCATTAATTACATTAAAATGTTTTTTGTATCTCTATACGTCTTCCGCATATTAACCATATAATTGCTTTACCTTGCGCTTTTATGCTTACTTAAAGTCTTGTTTGTTGTGTGCATCATCACTTTAATCCTAAAATTCCTATCTTTCATTAAGTGATAGACTTGCTTGGTAAACTTTATATTGGCTACTTTAAACATGAAAATTTTTATGATAAAAACTCTGATTTCTTTCTATGAAAGTATTTTAATGCTAATAACTCTGATCTATTTAAATGCAAAACAATTCTAAAACTCCTTATCCTTTACTTCAAAAGCTCGATGATGCCTTTATCTTCTACTTACAAACTTTTTGGTGCTTTGTTTCCCTACCCACTTTTGCTAATAACAAAAGGGGAAGAACTAACATGATAAATATAATCCGCTTTCAAAATAAAAACCCAACATAACAAATTAAGATGATAGCTTACATATTAGGGGAGCATTCACTTAGGGGGAGCATGTATTTAGGGGGAGCAATTCTAAATGATTAAATCAATTATTATCCTAAGTCATCACTCTCTCACACACACAAGTATAGTTTCATCATGCTTAGTTATTAATGCTGTGATTTATCATTAATGGATTTGTTATTATCAAAAGGGGGAGTTTGTTGGAACATGGTCTTTCGCATCTCCTAGGTTTGAGAATAAAAAATCCTATGTGTATTTGATCTTGTGTGTTTAAGTGTGCAGGAAACCAAAGTCCTCATGACTCAAGGATGGTTGTCCCCAAATTTGAGACAGAAATTCCAAGACTCCCACAAGCGCCGGCGGTAGCACTTAGCGCCTGGCGGTAGCGATGATAGCGCAATTACGGGAGCTTATATAGAAGGAGATAGCGCTCGGCGGTAGCCGATAGCGCAGGCGGTAGCGACGCACACAGAAGGCAAATACACATAGGATTTTTTATTCTCCTTGGAATGGAAAACTCCTTGGAATGATTGGAGAAGACTTCCCCTTGCGTAGGAGATGAAGTGGAGATGTCCAAGAAGGGTAGTCGGCGGCATACGGACTGGGAAATCCGCTCCCGGCGGCTAGATAATACCTAAAAGCAGAACAGGCTTATATATAGGCGCTGAAATGAATACTGTGCACGGTCATTGGCGCACGACCAGTGGTCGTGCGCACTGGAATTCTGCGATCGTGCGCGCTGCCTGGGCGGAGCCTGCAAGGGAAGAAAATTATAAAATACATGTTCGCACGACCAGTGGCGCACGACCGGTGGTCGTGCGCACTATCGTAAGTGGTCGTGCGATAAGCCAGACAGAACTCATAAAAAAGGGCGTTAAGTGCGCACGATCAGTGGCGCACGACCAGTGGTCGTGCGCAATAGAACCAGTGATCGTGCGCAGTGTTCCTGTACAGAATTGTACCGGGAACACCTGCACGACACCTGTTCCAGCATACAACACCAGTCTAGCCACTGAAAGTGGAACTTAACAGCACATGAAGACTAATAACGAAGTTAGAAATGAAATCACACCAAAACGGGCCAAAAGTGCACCTAGCATAGAATGATCAATATGAACTATAACAGGGCTAAAGTGCGGTGAAATGACTAAATAAACGGCCTAGATGAGTCCATAAAAGTGTATATGATCAGGACTCATCAAGCTTCAACTATTGTGACGCGTAGGTGACTACCCTGCCATGCTGCATTAGTACGGCCCCCAATCCTTTCAAAGGTGCATTAGTGTAGATCTGGAATCCTTCGGTTCCTGAGAGGAGTGTAAGAATTGGAGCAGAGGTCAAGCGGTTCTTTAATTCGATGAACACTATCTCACATTCGTACATCCATCGAAACACAACATCCTTTTTGGTGAGGGAAGTGAGGGGTAAGGAAATCTTTGAAAAGCCTTCTACAAACTTACGGTAGAACCCGGCGAGTCCAAGGAAGCTTCTGATATCTGTTGCTGACTTAAGTGGAGGACAATTTCATACTGCTTATATTTTGTCCTGGTCCACCGCCACTCTATTCTTATTGATTGCGTGTCCTAAAAATACGACTTCCTACAACCAAAATTCGCATTTACTGAACTTCACGAAGAGGGAATGCTCTCGTAGTTTGAGTAGTACCATCTGAAGATGCCTGGAATGGTCTATCTTGATCTTTGAATAGATGAGGATATCGTCTATGAAGACGATCACGAAGTGGTCTAGAAATGGTTCAAATACTTTGTTTATTACCGCCATAAAGGTGTATGGTGCGTTGGTCAGCCCAAAAAGCATCAACATAAACTCGTAAAGGCCGTATCAAAAGCTAATGGCTATTTTGGGAATGTCTTCCCCTCGTACACAAAGCTAGTAATATCCAGACCATAGGTCCATTTTGGAAAAGACAGACGCGGTTTACAGCTGATCGAATAGCTCGTCTATTCTTGATAGAGGATAAGTATTTAGAAAGGTAAGCTCATTAAGTTCCATATAATCGATGCACAGATGCAATGATCCGTCCTTCTTCTTGGCGAATAATACGGGGGCTCCCCAGGGTGAGGTACTTGGACGGATGAAACCTGCATTGATTAGTTCTTGAAGTTGTATCTTTAGCTCTGCCAGTTCTTTTGGGGCCATTCGGTAAGGCGCTCATGACACCGATCGAGGTCCAGGTATAAACTCGATCTGGAAGTCTACTTCTCGTTGTGGGGGAAATCCTGGGAGAGACTCAAGAAAAACATCTCGAAAGTCTTGGACTACAGGCACCTTATTAAGCACTTGTGTTTTGACCTCCATCTCGAAGTAAATAAGGCACATTTTGTCCTTTCGTCGGATTGATTTGGCAGTTTGCGCGGATGTCGGAATTATGCGAGTGACGGATGGTATACCAGTTAAAGTGATAGACTGCACATTCGGGTTCTGGAGATTAATTTCTCTGGTCGAGCAATTTATTTAGGCATGTGTAGCAATCATGTGGAAGGTCGATTGGGAGATCATGATTAGGGCTTGTCGCAGGTCATCACGTAGCCCTCGGTAAAACTTGGTGGCTCTATATCTGTCTGTAGTCGCCAGTGTCCCCACGAAGCGAGCTAGGTAAATGAACTTGTTAGTTATGGAACAATCACCTAGAGGGGGGAGAATAGGTGATATGGTTTTTTTAAAAGTTAATCACAAGAACTAAATAAATAGATCACAGCACAGCAAAAAATCTCAAAAACACGGCACACAGGAACACCAAATTTATAGTGGTTCCTCAAGACAGTGTGTCTTGAGTAGTCCACTGTCCCTCTAAGCCTATCTAGCAGTGTGCTAGGGTCGTCAAACTCTGCCAAAACTCAGGCCCACAAGCCCTACAATCTCAAGCCCTCAAGCCCTACAAACTCAGGCCCTCAAGCCCTACAAACTCAGGCCCTCAAGCCCTACAAGCCCAAGCCCTCAAGACCTACAAACTCATATATGTATCAGATCCTATAGATCAGGCCCTCAAGCCCTACACAACTCAGGCCCTCAAGCCCTACAAGAGTAAATGAAATGTTATTCTTTAGCCTGATGAAACTGGCTTCTGGACTTGAAGAGACTAATATAGATCTTATCTAGCTTAGTGCGGACTTCTCTTCAATCCTTTCTTCAATATGGAACAATGTTTATCAGTCGATGTTGCTTGACTGAGACTTTGAGAACGCATAATAAGAGTTTCATTCTCGGGTAGTTGTTCCTTCTTTACAGCCGCTTTACTGTTTGATCGGTTTGCGTATTTTCTCCATGTTGATTTTAGGGCAGACACTAATCCTTTTTATATGTCTGAGGGACCGTCTAACGGTCTACTCTGATGTTCTTTAAGTGTCATAGGCCCTTTCCTTAACAACATACGCTGATTGGACATATGATTTATTCTCTACAACTATAAATAGAGCATGCCATCAAATACATAGTGCTTTTATCATTGACCTGGGCACTTCTTCAAATCAGGAACATTACTGGGCACTGTTCCCAACAATCTCCCCCTATTTAAAGAAGTCATAACTCACCTCAATGATAAATTCCACACAAAGAAAGAATCAAAACTCAGACAATACCAAATGATTCAACTACCAATCATTATATAAATAGAGAGAATGTTTTATACCAAAATTTCCAATCATTTGCCCCAGTCAATTTGTAGACAAAACATTCTTCAGAGATAATTTTCAACTTTTGCTGCTGCTCCCTTTGCCTTTCCTCTTCTGCATTTCATAGAAACTGATAGGCTTGGGTATCTTCTTTGGAGAAGGAGGAGGACCATGAGGGAAAGCCAGCTTGTAATTCCTTCTTCTCACCTCATTTCTCAAATGCAAGTTCCAGTCTGCAGAATAGCACACCCTTTCTAAGCCATCTTGGGGATATCCAAATTCCATCCAAGATTCTGAGATTAGGTTCCTAGAGATGGGACTGCATCTGCCTGTTTTTGGATCCTGCTCCATTTCTTTTAATCTCTTCTATCTATACTTCTTGCTTTGAGTTCTTTTCCTTTTCCTTGATGTGGAGTACTCTCCAGCCTCAACATCATATTCTTCTGAGGAAGTACTTCCAGAGGGTTCTATCCTTTCAAAAATAGAGGGAGGCTTTCAGAAGGCTTGCTTCACTTGATTTACAGTCCGCATAACTTGATTGGAGCCTGCAGTTATTATTGTCCTCTCCCCCTTTAGGACTTCTTCAACTATATAATCATCCAAGGCAACTTTTGCCAAATTGATCCTTTCATGTAAGTGTTGTTTAGCCTCATCCAAGTTATTTCTTACTTCCAGCGGATGTTCATCTATGGTCTAAGCATTCACGTTTACTCTATTCAGAATTTGATCTCTATCTGCATTCATGAAGCTTACTACCTGTTGAAATACACGCTCCATTTTTCCTGAGATGTATTGGGAATAGTGCCCAGCAATGTTCCTGATTTGAAGAAGTGCTCAGATCAATGATTAGTACAATTTGTATTTGATGATATGCTTAGTTTATGCATGCAGAGATTAAACAATATGTCCAGTACTTCTCCAATTTCACTAAGAACAATATCGTCGAGAACGACTGGACATATCGTCGAATAAGCACTCGCATATCAACGAGATTGCATACATAGATAAGCTAAAGTTTCATGTCAGTTATCATCGAGATGATATGGACAATTCGACGATATCATTGTGACATCAAAGCACACACAAAAATACCATCGTAAGATCAAGAAAAATCGATGAAGTCAAATATCATCATGTCAATCTGCATCACATGATGATATCGCTGTAAGCCTTAAGAAGACTTAAGTCAAAGCATTCGGGAGTGTCGACGATATTGTCATAAATAAGTCTTGTCGTCGAGAAGATTGAGAAAGAACTTGTGAAGGCAGCTGATAGAAGAAGAATGGCTTGTCATCAAAATGATCAAAACGATATCGACGAGTAGTCAGAGTGATCAAGACGATATCGCCGAAAAGACAGTATGGTTTCAATGACATCATCGAGAAGACCACAAGTCGACATCAAGTTTACGACATCTTTTAGATGACCTCATGTCGTTGTAATGCAAGTATATCTGAGATATCTTGTATCATCGAGATATTATCCTCTAAAGAAGTTTCAAGAAGACTTGAAGATTTGTACAAGTCCAAGATTGATCGGTGTAATGACAAGTCCTGTTGTCGAGATGTTGTCAATGTCGTCGAGACATTACAAATATCGTCGAGACAGATCAAGACATTTCAAATCGCGATGTCTGCATTTAATGTTGCCACCTGATGGTCCAATCAAGTTATTAAGTAATGGGTCGCTGACACTTAAAGTACATTCTAGGAGACCGTTAGATGGCTCCTCAGACATACAAAAGGGATAAGTGTCTGCCCTAATTCAACATAGAATACACACAAGAATTTCAATTGAATAGTAATACAGCTGCGTGAAGAAGGAACAAGAACCAGAGAACAACAAAATCTTCATCAAGTTCTCCAAATTTTAGTCCAGCAACATCGGCTGATAAGAAGTGTTCCAGATCAAAGAAAGGATTGAAAAAGAATTTGTGATGTTTAATGGAAAGATCAAAAGCATTCTCTTCAAGTCCAAGAAGCCAATCTCCATCCGGCTAAAGAAGTTTCTTTACCTTTTTCTTTGTGGGGCTTTTTATAAGCCTGAGCTACAGGATCCATCTCAGATCTGAGATTTGTAAGGCTTGAGGGCCTGAGCTGTAGGATCTGGTTCAGATCTGAGTTGTAGGGCTTGAGGGCCTGAGTTGTAGGTCTTGAGGGCCTGAGATTATCGGGATTGCGGGCCTGAGCTTTGGTGGAGTTTGCCGACTCTAGTACACTGCTAAATAGGCGCAGAAGGACAGTGGACTGCTCAAGACACCCTATCTTGAGGAACCATTATAGATCTTTGAGTGCTTTTTGTGATTTACTCTTAATCTTTAAATCATTACACTAGGACCCTCATATAAACAGACTCAATAGAAAGAGGTGACAATATATTTTAAAATACTTATTCACCCCTCCCCCCCCCCCCCCCCCCCCCGCTCCCCTCTAGGCAATTTGGCAACATCCATAACTAACAAGATGGTTAACTTATTCTGCATGATTTCATGAGTTTGATGCCCAACTTTGTTAATCTCCTCACCAACATGCTCCATGGCTGGGGCTGCCAGGTGAAAGAAATGAGTGTGCTGAGTGTTCAGATGATGCATGTCATCCTTCACACTCTGCAACTCAGCCTTCATCTCTTGCTTGAGGCTATCCACTTTCAGCAGAATGAACTTCTCCATCTTTTCCCTTTGATCATTCAGATTTTCTGGAGTTTTGCTCAAACTTGGCATTACACGCCCTAGGTCACGCCCGTGACCAAGGGCGTGTAATATTAATCTGGTCCCGAACTGCTGCCGCGCGATTTGAGCTCATCTCCATTGGTCACGCCCGTGTTCCATAAGCCACGCCCCTTGGTCACGCATGTGACTAAGGGCGTGTAAATTTAATTGTCCTTTCCAGCTTTCCACGTGGACATGCCAGCCAGCGAATCCAATGTTACCGCACAAGTCACGCCCGTGTCCAGCATGACACTCCCGTGACTCTCCCACGTGATGTTTGACTTCCGTCGTGCTGCCTGTCAGGCCCATGCTGCATTCAATGAGGCTGCCCAAGTACACGGACGTGACCCACATGTCACGGGCGTGTAATGTCCATTTTCTCCTGCCGTCACGCAAGCTCCATGCCGCCGTCCCAGCTGATGCAGAATAGTGGTTACACGCCCCTTGGTCACGCCCGTGACCAAGGGCGTGTAATCTGGAAATTTCTCCTATAAATTCAGAGGCTCATTTCCAGCAATTGTTCCTCTTCCCCCTGCCCATTTGGGCTCTTCTTGCATGGATTTTCTGTATTTTTAGGTTTAGGTTTAATTTCATGTATTTTTCTTATTTCTTTTTTTCATGTCTTGTATTTTAATTTCATGCAAAATAGTTTAGATTTATTTTCTTGCAATGTAACTTCGCTTTCAATTTATGCAATCCATTTTTATGATAATGTAAGTTTAGCTCCTTTCATTTATGCAAAAATCTCCTCCTTCCTCCTTATCTCTCTTTCTTTATTTTTCCTTTAACAAGTATTTAGTTGTTCTTGATTTTTACAAGCTTCGATATGAAATTATCTTTCACCTTATTATCGTTTTTCTCTCCTTCGATTTATTCTCGAAAGTAACGATATCGAGTTCATATGTCGGTTATGAATTTCGATATTTTGTTTTTGTATTCTAGCTAGCTGAGAGGCTCGTGCGTACGAATCGATCGCTCGAGAATAAAAAGAGTTGCACGCACCCCTCGAGAGAGGATGGCGTAAATCTTCTGGATATGAGTCGAATCTTATAGTGGGATTCACCTCGTTAAAGCGAGTATTAGGCGTTTCAATTATAGAATGAGAGTTCGGTCGATCAACCTAATCTTAGGTGGGCATATTCCTCGAGAGAGGTGCGTTCATAAGCTAGGAATCTCCACGGTCACGGACTAGTTTTGAATGATAATATTTATCTTTTATTTTCATTTCAAAGCGAGTTTTAAATCAAGTTTTGTTGTCTTTATTTCTTTTTGTTCTCTTTTATTTAGTTTTAATTATTTCCCTTTTCTGCTCTCTCCGATAAAATAATAGTCTGCTTTCTCGAAGTAGAAGTACTCGACAGACCCTGTGTTTAAATACGGCCTTGACATTTTTCTTAAGTATCCTATACTATAAATGATAAAGTGCGCTTGCCTTCATTGGATATAGAATTGGAGAATATCAACAACAAATCTCGAATTCATATAATTAATAAATCATTAAATTTTTTATCAAGTTTTTGGCGCCGTTGTCGGTGACTATTTTGTCGATATTTTGAAAAGAGAGAGCGCTATTACTTTTATCTTTTTCTTTTTTCCCCATTAATAAATTTTTTTCTAATTAAATTCTTGGAAAGGGAGATTTGGGATGTCATCCATCACATTTCCTAGTACCGGTGAGAACCCTTCACGAGGTATACCTCGGGAAGTCAAAGACTAACTAAACCATATAAAAAAAATATAATCTTCTCTTTATTTTTTTAGTAAGTTCCAAAAAAACCAAAACAAATGTTGTTGCAAACAAATTAAAACCCCAAAACATTATAAAATCAATCAAAACAAAAAAACTAAGTAATCTTCTATGTTTTGTTTCTTTTTATTCTGTGTTGTGTTTTAATGTAATTTTGCAGGTGCTCGTGGTGGTCGTCTGTCTCCAAATAAGGTACGTGCACTTTTTTCCCCCTCCTTGTTCTTTTTTTTCTTTTTTGGTTCTTCCACTTTTTTTATTTTCTCTTCTTCATACTTAGCTTTCAACATTAGGGACAATGTTGAATTTAAGTATGGGGGTGTATTTCCCTTTCTTTTAAAAAATTAGAAAATTTCCGCAATAGAATTATTAAAGTTTAGAAAATCTCCAAAAAAAATTTATAGTAATTATAAATCTCAAAATTCCAAAAATATTTTGTTTTATTATTTCTTGTACATAGTTTATTTTCCTTTTTGTTGTCTATTATAAAAAAAATTAACATTTCAAAAATTTAGAAAACCCAAAATCTTCAAAAAATGGAAAATAGAAAATTAATTTCTTGGAAAGGGGGCTTTGGAATGTCATCCCATCACATCTCCTAGTACTGGTGAGAGCCCGTCACGGGGTATACCTCGGGAAGTCCATGAATGAACCCCAAAAAATAGGTTTATTAGTTTATGTTTACCATTTATGTATTTATTTCTTATCTTAAAAATAAATAAAAAAATCAAAAATTCCAAAAAAAATTTGTAGAAAACTTAGAAAAATTCCAAAAAATATAATAAGGACTTTGGTTTTAGTTATTTCCAAAATCAATTTTTTTATGAGTTTATTTATAAGCACTTGTATTTGTCTTTTTAATTTGCTAATTTTTAATTTATCATGGTTTGTTAGATCTAATTTTTTAGGTGATTTAGTTTTAAGAAATAATTTATGATTTTAACTTGATTAGAATATTTTCTTCAACATTTTTTTCTCTTTAATTTTAAATAGTTTCAATTTTGTAGTAATTGTGCTTAACACATTTAGATTTTAATTATTTCTACCTCATACTTTTAGATTCTTAGGAAAGTTTACTGTTGGAAAAACCCTATTACTAATTTGGGCTAGGATCACTATCTGTGGTTAGGACTCAAGTTGACCCCAATGTATAGTCTTAAGGTCAATGATTTAGCTTGTCTAAGTTAGCTAGAACTTAGGAAAATTATAAGTTCTCTAAGTTCGACGAACTCCTTTCTGTGTTCGACAAAAGTCGTTCATCAGTTCGACAAACTTGGTCCTCTCCTCGACGAAATCAGTTATCTAAGGCAGTTCTACACTCTATCTCTCAGTTCGACGAACTCCTATTTGAGATCGACGAACTCAACCTTCTGTTCAATGAAATTCCCTCTGAAGCTTGACAATTTCTGATGGATCTGTTATCTATTTTCTCTGAATTCAGATCGACTATTCAGCAATGGATCTATTCATATATTTGGACTTATTCATTATCAGATAAGTCAAGATTTCTTCTTCCCTTTTATATATTCATTCTATTCTATTCTTTCGAGAATGTAGGCGTTGACATATATTGGAAAAGGAAGATTTCATTAAAAAAGAATTAAAGTATTTGTAGAATCAAAAAGTTGTTATTTGCAGTTCCAAGAAAGAATTTATTCCAGATTATTCTATTCCTTATCAGTGGATTTGAATTTTAAATCAGAATATATCTAAGGAAAAAAGAGATATAGAAGATAGAAGAGATATCACATAAAAGAAGAGATATTCAAGAGATATACAGAGAGATCATATACTTGTGAATATACTCAGACAGTCTAGAGATTCATTCAGAAATCTTCATCTATAGCAGCATCTTCATTCTCTGAGATCAATCAAAAATCTTCTCTCAGTTCTATCTGCTGATTCTCAATCTTCTACATCCAAGATAAAGCTTCACCAACTGTCAACATATTCTATCAGACAGGGGGAGCATTACAACACAACAATCCACTAGTCTTCTCTCAGATCTTTTTGAGAAGAGAAGAACTTCATAAACATTTTTTGTTTATTTCTTTCACCTCATCTTGTACAGGGTTTTAACTCCCTTCAAAAGGTAAACCTTTGGTGGCAGGGCACCTGATCAAAAACCTGTGATTTGGTTTGAGCACCTGATCAAAAGTTCAGTGGTGATAGGGCACCTGATCAAAAACCTAAGTGGATTCCTACCAAGTGTGGTAGAAGAGTGGATGTGCCTAGGTTGATTGGGGAACCACTATAGATCCTTGTGTCTTTGTTGTGATTGTGTTTTCTTTCTGTACTGTGTTGTGTTATTTGTTTTTTTTTATACTCACTCGATTACACATACATATATCACTATTTTAATTCCGCTATAAAATAAGTTAAAACTTTTAATACTCTATTCACCCCCCCCCCCCCCCCCCCCCCTTAGAGTAAAGCTAAGATCTAATACCTCACTTTCAATTAGTATCAGAGGTTGGTTGATTGATTACACGGGCTAACACCTGAATATAAAGATCAATTAGATCTTAAGTTCCTCTAGAGTTTTCTTCTTCTAAAAACTCATGGCACAGAACAAAGATTACTCAAGCACAAGACCTCCTATGTGCAATCTTAACAAGTTTGCATTATGGAAGGCAATGATCAAATTATATATGAACTCAATTGATGAAGATATTTTCAATTCTATTTTGACAGGACCTCCTACTCCACCAGCAACAACTAGTAATGAAGCAAAAAACCAATACTCATGTTGTTCCACCTCCTGAGTGGACAAATGATCAGAAGAAAGTAAGGACTGCTGATGCCAAAGCTATGAACATCTTGGCACAGACCATGTCTAATGGCATATTCCAGAAGGTCTTGGACTGCACCTCAGCCAGGGATATCTGGAACTCCTTCAACAACATGGTTGATGGATCTGCAGATGAGAGAAAGGACAGAAGATCCCACCTCATCTCCCAATATGAGAACTTCAAGAAGGGAGAAACTGAAAATGTTGCAGAAATGTATAACAGACTCAGTCTCATCATCAATGAGCTGAAGTCTTTGGAAAAAGTGATCACAATCACTGAGATTAATGATAAGATCCTAATGTGCTTCACCAGCACATGGGACTCAAGGATCTGGCCAATCAAGGAAGCCAGAAGCCAAAATGAGATCTCTACTGAGACCTTATTAGGCAAACTAAAATCCTATGAGCAGCTTATCAAGACAAGAGAAGCTGAACAGTCTACCTCCTCTCCATCCATCAAAAAGGAGAGAAGCATTGCTTTTCAGGCAACATATGAGGAAGACAAAGCTCTAGGAGAAATGGAGTTCATGAGCCTCCTAGCCAAAAGATTTAACAAAATGTCTAGAAAGGACTTCAGAAAGAAGGGCTCCAGATCTAAGGAAAAACCAAGGTTTGACAAAACAAACTCTAAAGAAATTATTTGTTATGGTTGCAGGAAGCCTCGACACATCCTACCTGAGTGTCCAGAAAATCAAAAGAAGGACAAAAGAAAAGAAAAAGAAGAGAAGAAACACTCCAGCAAGCCATCCTCTCACAAACATAAACACATGAGAAAGGGCTTTGTAGCTGAGTCATGGAGTGATACTGAGTCAGAGTCTTCATCCAGCTCCTCTGAAAATGAAGATGATTCAAAGGAAAAGGATCTATGCATGATGGATGTTTATGACTCATGAAATGATTCAGAACATGCATCATCATCCATCTCAAGTGATGATGAAGATGATGCAGATGAAAGAAGTTTCTGCATGATGGCTATCAATGCCTCAACAAACAATTCTGATGATTCAGAATCTGACAATGACAGTGATCAGGTACAAAGCTATCCAAACATAGATGAACATTGGTATTTGGATAGTGGCTGTTCAAAGTACATGACAAGAAATAAGGGCAACCTAAGCAATTACATGGCAAAGCTTGGACCCAAACTGATTTTTGGAGACTCCAACTATGGACAAACCAAAAGATATGGAAAAATCAAAGTTGGAGCAGTTACCTTCAAAGAGGTAGCATATGTCAAGGGTCTCAAGCATAACCTCATTAGCATAAGCCAGCTATGTGATGAAGGTTATCAGGTAACTTTTAATTATTCCTTATGTCTTATTACCAATAATAAAAATATTAATGTGTTATCTGGTATTAGACAAGGAAATATATATTTAGTCAATTTTGACTCTGCCAATTCAGACATTTGTTTATTTAATTCAATAAGTAAAACAAATGAGTTATGGCATAAAAGGCTAGGACATATTAACCTTAGAACTATCTCTAAGCTCTCCAAGGACAATCTGGTAAGAGGACTGCCTTCTGGTTCATACAAGAAGGAAGGACTCTACAGGGCTTGTCAACTAGGAAAGCAGACCAAGAGTAGTTTCAAATCTTTATCCAAGAGTGATTCACCTAGAATTCTGTACTTACTGTATTTGAATCTTTTTGGACCCACTGCAATACAGTGTTTAGGAGGGAAACATTACACTTTAGTTATTGTAGATGACTTCTCCAGATTCACTTGGGTGTTCTTTCTTAGGAACAAGTCTGACACCTTCAGTATTCTGACAGACTTTCTCAGGTCCATCAAGATTGAGTACTCTACTCTAGTTGTATTGATTAGAAGTGATCATGGAACTGAGTTTGAATCTCTTCTGATGAGAGAATTCCGTGGAAAAGAAGGGATCAGGCAATGTTTCTCTGCTCTTAGAACTCCTCAACAAAATGGGGTAGCTGAAAGGAAAAAACAGAACATTAATTGAATCAGCAACTACATTGCTTGTTGATGCTCACTTGCCAATCTCCTTTTGGGCAGACGCAGTGAACACAGCAAATTATGTGTTGAACAAGAGTTTGATATACACACTTAAGGGTAAAACACCCTATGAAATACTTAAGAATAAAAAGCCTAAGGTTAACTATTTTAATATTTTGGCTGTAAATACTATGTGCATAACAATGATAAGAAATATCTAAGGAAATTTGAAGCAAAGTCTGCTGAAGGTATATTCCTTGGATACTCTCTTTCTAGTAAAGCATATAGAATTTACAACAAATCAACTCTTAAGATAGAAGAGTCCATGCATGTTTCTTTTGATGAAACTAACATATTGAATGAGGAGAGGAGTACCACCTCTACCAAAGGTACTTTGCAGGTACCAGCTCTATGTGAAGAACTCAATGTATTGGATCTACAGAATAAAGACTCTCTACTCCCATCAACTTAAACTATTGAAGACAGTGAAGAAGAAGATCATCCAGAAGATCTTGCTGTAATTCAAATCAAGTGACAGCTGAACAAATCCCTCAAGAGGATACGCTTGCTGAACCCATTCTAACTGTTGATCACATCACAGTTAGAGATCACCCAATACCCCAAGTTATTGGTGACATCTCAGCATGTGTTCAAACAAGGCATCAACTCAATCAAAATCAGATGCATACTTGTTTCCTATCACAAATTGAGCCTCAATCCATAAAAGATGCAGAACAATATCCAAACTGGATTCTTGCAATGCAAGAGGAACTCAATCAATTTGAAAGGAACAAAGTCTGGGATTTGGTTCCAAGACCAAACGGTCATCCAGTTATTGGCACTAAGTGGGTCTTTAGGAACAAGATAGATGACCAAGGCTTGATAATCAGGAATAAAGCCAGATTGGTAGCTCAAGGATACTCTCAGGAAGAAGGAATTGATTATGATCAAACCTTTGCTCCTGTTGCAAGACTTGAAGCTATCAGGACATTTCTTGCATTTGCTGCTTTCAAAAAGTTTAAAGTCTATCAGATGGATGTGAAGAGTGCATTCCTGAATGGAGATATAAAAGGAGAAGTATATGTGGAACAACCACCAGGTTTTATCTCTCCAACTCACTCTTCCTATGTTTTTAAGCTTAATAAAGCTCTCTATGGTCTCAAGCAAGCTCCCAGAGCATGGTATGAGACCCTAGCTAATTTTCTCTTAGAGAACAAATTCTGTAGAGGCAATGTTGATAAAACCTTATTTTTCAGGATGCATAAAAATCAAACTTTACTAGTTCAAATCTATGTAGATGATATCATATTTGGCTCTACTGATTCAAATTTATGCAAAAGGTTTTCTGACCTAATGCAATCCAAATTTGAAATGAGTAGTATGGGTGAGTTATCTTACTTCCTTGGCCTTCAAGTGAAGCAAACTCCTAATGTCATATTCATATCACAATCCAAGTATGCTAAGGAATTAGTGAAAAAATTTGGTATGTTTGATGCTTCTTCTATGAAAACACCCATGCCCTCCAATGTTGTTGTAGACAATGATGAATCAGGGAAACCTGTTGATCAAAAAGTGTATAGAGCAATTGTTGGCTCTTTACTTTACTTAACATCTAGTAGACCAGCCATAATATTTGCTACATGCATTTGTGCTAGGTTCCAAGTTAACCCCAAAGAATCTCACCTTATTTTATTAAAAAGAATTTTGACATATATAAAGGGTTGTCCAAATCTAGGACTTTGGTATCCAACTGCATCAGAATTTGAATTAACTGGATTCTCAGATTCTGATTATGCTGGATGCAGAGTAGAAAAGAAAAGCACATCAGGAACTTGCCAGTTCCTTGGTGATAAGCTTGTGTCTTGGTTTTGTAAGAAATAGACATCTGTGTCTACATCAACAGCTGAAGCAGAATATATTGCTGCTAGCAGTTGCTGCTCACATATTCTGTGGATACAAAATCAACTCTTAGATTATGGTATCAATTTAAATAAATCAATCATATTTTGTGACAATACTAGTGCAATATCTATAGCACAAAATCTAGTACTCCATAGTAGGACTAAACACATATAAATTTGGCACCACTTTATCAGAGATAATGTGGATAAAAATAAAATTTGCCTACAGTTTATTCCTACTGACTTACAAAGAGCTGATATTTTCACCAAACCCTTGGATGAAAAGAAGCACATCTTCTTTATAAATTAGCTAGGAATGATAGATGGAGATTCAATAAATTATAAATTATATTTTCTACTTATCCCCTCTTTTCGTCGAACGGAGATTGGCGAAAGCTAGTCATTCGTCGAACGGTGATCGACGAAACCTATTAGCTCTAGAGATTGACAAAGCCATCTCATTAGTCGAACAGAGATCGACGAAAATTTATTTTTCTTTGAACGTTGTCTGATGAAGCCCATGACTCTTCGACTTCTGTTTTTATTAGGTTTAGCGGAACCCCTTTAAACGAAAGTTTGCGCCTTCTCCGATCTCATTCATTAAAATCAATATTTTGATTCCATTCCGTCTTTGTGCCTACAATAATTATTGTTGCCACCCTCCAGTTCCAATGCACTTGATCTTTCTTTCTCTTGCAGGTACTTATGGCAATCTCTCCGTCAATGCTGTCGTTAATAAAGTTCGATGCAGGATTTGATATCACAATAGAATCCTTTGCTAGTTCTGATCAGATCTTCCAAGATATTCTTCAACTATTTGAAGAACAGCAGATGAAGAAGTTCATGACTACAAGGATAAAGCTTCCAGTCGCTGAACTCAAGGAATGGGTACACAATATACAGGTACTGAATGCAACATCAATATCAGGAACTATCTCAGGAAATCAGGTGTCACTTACCCCAGAAATATTAACTGAGGTTTTTGGTTTAAGAAATGGTGATGATGAGTTAGATATCTCTTCTGATAACTTCAATGCTGAATTGGTTAAAATGGGTCACTCCGGTGGAAACCCCAACCATCTTCTGAAGAATAATTTGTCAATTGAATACAAATTCTTGGCTGATATAGTTGGCAAGGTTTTGTTGGGCAAAACATCTGCACATGACTACATTCCAAGGCACCAATTTCTGTTGATGGTGGCCCTAGTGGAAAAAAAAGCAGGTGAACTGGGGATTAATTCTTTTTGAATCTATAAAGAAGAAGCAAAGCAAACCGAGTGTTGGCTATGGCAGGGTGTTAGGCATTGTTCTTCAAGAAAAATTCCCAGAGCTGTTAATGTCTCCAAAAGTATTTATCATTGCAAGCAAGAGGCTGACTCCAGTGCTCTTTAGGAAGTGTGAAAGAGTGATTCCTTAGAAGGCTTCAAGGGCATAATCTTCCAGGCAAGCTTCTAAAAGCACCAGGACTGATCCAGTCACTCCCTCAACCCTCCAAGAAGTTCCTCCTTCTGAATCCTTAACTCCTATTCCCTCTCAACCTCTTCAGAACATTACTCCTGAAGAAGTTCTTCCCTCAAATTCCCCAATAGACCTCACTTCCTCATTGCCTTCTCCTCCTACTCAGACAAATATGTCTACAGATCTTCCATCCTCATCCATTCCAGATGAAGATTCTCTTCCCCCCCTACATTCCAACTCCCTCAATTGACCTTATGTCTCCTCAGCATACTCCACCTCAATCACTCATCCATGAAGACAATATTCCACCATCTCAGATGCCACCAACATATTCTTACCATCATTTGTGTGCACCAATCAGGATCACATATATATTCTATCATCTTCTATTCCAGCACCCTCTTCATCTCAGCATACATCAGATTTTTTGTATGTTGATTTCACCTCCATTGCTGATCAGATATTCACCCACATCTCTCCTAGGCTAACTGCCCTTCTAGATGAGAAGCTTTCTCCTGTTCTCCAAGCTATCTCAGACCTCTCTTCTAAGCTTGTATCCTTCCCTTCCTCCTCATTCTTTGTCCCTTCTTCTAGGTGCCTAGATTCAGGTCTCCCTGAAACTAGGCAGGGGGAGATGCTTGATGAAGAAGCTCCAATTAATGCAAGTTCAGATCTGGTTATTGATTCAGAAGTGTCTCCAGTTACTGATGAAGAAGCTCCAGTTATGAATTTAGTTGCAGTTTCAGAATTAATTACTCCAGTTATAGTTTCAGTGAATAATGTTTCATTTAATCCTTCAGTAGATAATATTTCTGTATTATCTAGATTCAGTTCAGTTTTCAGTAGTCTGCCTAAGCCTCAAGATTATTCAAAAGGTATAGTTCCCTATACAGCTCCAATAGATACATTTTTGCTAAAGAAAATCATCAAAAAAATTCAAGTTCTAGTTCCAGTTCAGGTTCCAGTTACAGTTGTAGTAACAAAAGAAGTTGGCTTGGTGAATTCACCTCCAACATTTGTCTTTGATGAATCCCCTCTATCTCCTCCAACTTTTGTGTATGATGATTCACCTCTTCTAGAGGATGTTGAGCAAGAACTTGATATTGCTCTTAAAGATTTTGATGATTTGTATGATAACCCTGCTCAGTTTTCTGATGATGATAGTGATGATTCTGATAATTCAGATGCAAAATCCTCAAAGAAAAGAAAGTCCAGAGGCAAAGCAAAGGCTGTTCCTAAACCTCCCTCTTCTACAAATGATACTCCTTATTACATTTTGAATAATATCTGTTGAAACCGATTTCTCGGTCTCTTGTGGAGCTTGGGGGCCTCAACAAGATGAGGGGAAGCTAGCCCTTACTGATCCCTCGGGAGAGACAGACTGAAGACGGAGAAACGGACTAAAACCTTAGTCGCAGCAAAGTGGTCCCTCCACTAACCTGGAAGATCGTTGAGTGCTTCCCCTCCCAAGCGAAAGATGAGACACGGGCACCTTGGAGAGCTAGAGAGCCCAAACCGAAGTGACCTAGGGAGAAAATGGCTCAAAGACTGAGAACCAGGTCCTCTCCCAAGGTGCCCTTGAAGGTCTATTTATAGTTTTTGCTTTTGTGGTCTGCTAATAGCCAAAACCTGCCATCTACTTTTACTATCTGCACCCCAAACTGGTCTGCTAATAGCCAAACTCCGCTGTTTGGAGAGGCTAAGGGCAGACCACCGAGGGCAAAAAGGAAAATTTGCCCTACCCGCCCATAGGCATGGGATCTGCGAGAACACTGCTTGTTGGAGTTCTCGCGAGCCTTCTCGCGAACCCTGATCGCGACATCTCTCCTAGGCGAGCGTGCTTGTGAAGTCCTCGCTGGGGCTCTTTTGGTGGTTCCTGCCGAGATCGGGTCTCGCAAACCTTCCTGCGAGACCCCCTCCTAGTCTCGTAGAGCACAGAATACTTCGTCGGGTGCAAGGAACTTCGTCGAACGTGGATCAATTCATCGAACGCAGAACACATTTCTCCTGGCCTTCGCCTGGCCTTCTCGCAGATGGTTAGTCTCGCCGGCCTCCTTCGCGAGGTCCCTGATGCTTGCGCCTCGCAGCCTCTTGCATGGCGAATATTGGGGTTCTACACAATCCCCGCTCTTCGCGAGGCTATCTAGTCTCGTGAAGAAATATCCAAACCCTGGTATTCGCCAGCCTTTCACTGATCTGTCAGGAATCTTTGGTGGGTCCCACCTGAGGACTATAAATATCACCCGAGCCTGAGTAACGCGCGCCATCATTTTCCTCCCCCCTTTTTTCCTTTTACTGTAGCTGTCGAAATATGCCGCTCTCCGAGGAGCTTAAGGCTCGCCTGAAGGCTTCGAAGGTCGGAAGCTCGTCCAAAGTCACCGCATGGATGAATCGCCCGCTTCCCGCTTCAGTGCCGAAGACAAAGAAGGCCAAGGCGGTTTGTCGAACTGGGGAGGAGTCAATACTATTAGACTCCTCGCCCGACCACCGTTCCCTCGAGAAGGTTTGACTTATTCCTCTAGCTAAGCCAATAAACCAGCCTCTCTGATTCTTGCTTACTCGCAGGGGATTCCGCTGAACAAGGAGGTTGGTGAGCTTGAAGGTGGGTCTCGCAAAAGTCTGCCAGTGAACACGGATCTCGCTGGCTCAAAGGCTGTAGGTACACTTGTAACCTCGTTTACTAATCTTCACTTCGTTGGCCGACGGCTCCTCGGTTCTTCTTTTTCACAGTCTCGCCCCAGAAGACCCCGGTCCGTCAAGGTTCACGACCTCCATCGCCGGCCCCTCCAGACACAACCATAGATATGCTGAAGTTCAAACTCTTGGCGAGCGAGGAGACCGGTGGCTCGGGACCGCCAGAGATTCCCCCGATTAATAGTGCGGCATTCATTCCTGGTTTAGGCAAATCTCTTTTTCCTCATTACGACAAAGTTTTTGAGGGTCGGCCTGGCCCCTCTCGCCCACCTCCAGGTAAGGGTTCTCGCGCCTTTATGGCATGCCGAGGTTTCTCCTAACTGCTAGATCTCACTGCGATCTTTTGCAGACAACGCCGAGACTACTCATTCCGATTCTAAATTTGGGTATGAAGAGATGTCCTCCCTCCCGAAGCTGATGGAAGAATTTTTGGGTGATCCGCGAGATCCCGAGGCACTGAAGCAGCGGACTGCCGAGTTGTTCCAGAAGCAACGCCAAATGTTGCTTGACCTCAATCTCCAAGTGAGGCGAGATAGAGAGGCTGCCAAGGAGAGGCATGTCGCTCTCATGGATGAGTGTGCGAGACTGCGAGCCGCGATGCCTCGTGACCCTGGCAAGACTGTTACCTTGCCTGAAGTGCACATCGCGAGGATGAGAGATTACGCCTACCTAATGGATCGGGAGGGCCGCGCTGCCCAGGATTATTACAACTCCAGGGTACCGCCTCGGTCCGGGTCGCGAGGTGGTGATAGATGTAAAGGGTTGCCCCACGAGTCTCGCTAACCTCCCCCGCTTTCGCGAACTTTTATTATTTGTTAACGCTTGTTGTTACTCGGACAATCTTGCGATTATTCGCTGGTGACAATCTCGCGAACTCTTGTTATTTTACCAACGCGCTCTTCTCGTTACTTTATCCTTGCCGCAAGCTGTTCTCGTGAAATCTTTATTCATGCAGGTCTCGCAGGGTTATCTCGTTTACTTATGTTGTTCTCGCGAAATCTTTATTCATGCAGGTCTCGCGGGGTTATCTTGTTTACTTTTGCTGTTCTCGCGAAATCTCTATTCATGCAGGTCTCGCAGGGCTATCTCGCCCGCCTATTTTGAAAATCGCTTTCTGAACTCGCACGAAATCATGATGTGATATTTTGGCTAAATGCAACCAACGGCGCTTGGACTTCTTCCCGCCTTTTTGATTTTCCTATAAATAGGCCCCCATTATTGATGGCCAACTACCGCATTTAACTCCAACCCTTCTTCTTCCTCTGCTCCAGAGCTCTCGGCTCTCTCTTCTTCTCGCGTCATTTTCTTTCTCGCAGGATTTCGAGATGGTTGATGACGGTGCCGAGGCGGAGGGTCGGCGAAAGTGCGCCAAGGCTTTTGCCGACCACGATTTCTTCCATTGCAATATGACCGAGGAGGAATATCTCACCGTGGTTGCCAACTACATCACGTTTGGATTCACGGCGCACCGCCCTAGCGAGGACGGCGTGATCAACGCTCCACTCGTCGACGAGCTAGCCATCCCCACCGCTCACTTCGCGGTTGGTTACGCCTCCCCCTGTGGCCAGAAGTCCGCCAGGTACCAATCATTCTCGCCTACTTCTTCCTTTTTTCCGGGGCTCAGCTCGCTCGCAATATACGTATTGATCTCGCTTTATGTTTCTCTCCAGGTGTTCAAACACTTCGGCGTTGTTCCGGGCCAGCTCACTCCCAATTCCATGGCGGTGATCGTGGCCTTCGCCTGCTACATGCGCGAGGAGCGCATCGAGTTCAGCCTTCCGGTTTTCCGAAAGTTGTTCTCCTTCCGCGCCTACAAAGATGGCACCGCCTACTTCGTAGGTTCGGGTCCTAAGGTCGTCGAGACCGTGAACAAGGCCCACAACTGGGCGCAGAAGTTCCTCCTTATTAAGGGGAACTTCAGCAACATCCCTTTCTCGCTCGTCCAGCACGGCGAGACCACATATCGCCCCCCTGCTCTCGGCGGCCACGACGCCGCCCTATACCAGTTTTTCTGTAAGAAGAACTTCGAGGTTGTCCATCTTCGCCGAAACCTCGACTCACTACTCTCAGTGCTCGCCGGGGAAGGTAACGGTCTCGCTCGCTAACTTCTGCTATTCCATGTTTCGCGCTATCTAACCCCCACTCTTCCAGGTGAGCGAGATCTTCCTCTCAACCCCCCTATGCGAGCACCTGGAAATCTTCCTCCACCCTCGCTCTCGCGGTGATGGGGGCGGAGGCCTGCCGCGGCACCATCAGCCCGGCGGAGCCGTCTTCTCGCAAGAGACCAGAGGCCTCCAGCAGCTATGGCCCGCCTCCAAAATCTCCCCCAAAGAAGAAAAGCAAGAAGAGCCAGGGCTCGCTCTCCTCCACAAAGGGAAAGGAACCTTCCGAGGCCGCCCTTGGCGAGATCAATCTCACGCTCCTCTCCGAGGTGAGGGATACTGATGAGCAGAGCGAGGAGGCTGCGAGAACCTCTGACCCGCCCATTCCAGTTAACCACTGGAACTTCAGGCTCGCTCAAAGACGCAGGGACGAAACCGGCGAGCTCCTGCTGTGCTGGAAGCCGGAAGTTAATAGAGCTAACGTCTCCACCATCCTCCCTTCTTGGGTGGAGAAATCGACCGTCAGCGGCCACGCCTTCGACCTCTCCTTCATCCTTTATGGACGCGAGGATGCTGGGGCTTATAAAGACGAGACCTTGAAGACCCTCGCCTACGAGAGCGCGAGGTCCCAGCTACGCTCCATTGAGCTCGCCCATATGACGGGAAGGCGATTCCTGCAGCTGGAGCGCCAGAATGTGGAGCTCGCAAGAGCCTACAAGGGGCTCCTTGCTTAGAACGCGAAGCTAAAGGAGAAGCTGCTCGCCGCCGAGAGCAGTGTGGTGAGTTACTTAGACCTCGCAATCTCTCTCTCTCTCTTTCAACCCTATCGCTTTCTCAACTTGTCTTCTTCTTGCAGGATGCCGAGGCTGCCGGGAGAGCTGACGCTCGCATCCAAGGCCTGGAGGGCGAGGTGGCCTGGTTGAGGGATCTCAACCGCGAGCTCTCCCGCGCTGCCGTTCCCCCTTCTCCCCGCCACCTGAAGGAAGAGCAGCGAGCTCGAGACGAGGCGGTCCACGTGGAGTCTACCGAGTCAGCGCGCTACATCTTCGAAGCGATGAAGGGGGTCAGCCTGCTCTCTGCCGACGCGGTCGGCCTTACACTGGAAGATATCATCCTAGAGCTCTTCATTCTGCTCCCGCCGGTGAAGAGTAGCGACGACGAAGAGGGGTCCGCGAGCGACCTCTTATCATTCTCGCTGAGTCCGTTCTCGCATATTTCGACGGCTCTGGCGTAAGACCCATTTTCAATTGGTCTCGTCTTTTCTCCTTTGTCTTAGGACTAGGTTCTTTGGACCATCTTTTCCTCATGGTGTCGCATGGGGCACTCCATCCCGGCGAGAACTCGCTTCCACCTTTGGGCCGACAACTCCCCCGCTGGGTGTTGAAGGCAGAGAGTGCCTAGGGAGAGTTCTCGCCACCCCCACATCGTCATGTGAAATATTTCCGTCTTGCCGGGCGAGAAGGCCCTGGTCAGCACCGAAGACTTTTCAGCATCTCTAGAGATCAACCTGAACCCCCCGTCTAGTAAGAGCCCGGGAGAGGAATCGATCTGGGGCATTCCAGCACCAACACTTATCAACTTGCCAGCGTCTCCAGAGATCAACTTGAACCCCCCGTCTAGTGAGAGCCCGGGAGTGGAATCGATCTGGGGCATTCCAGCACCAACACTTATCAACTTGCCACCCTCTCCAGAGATCAACCTGAACCCCATCTAGTGAGAGCCCGGGAGCGGAATCGATCTGGGGCATTCCAGCACCAACACTTATCAACTTGCCAATCTCTCTAGAGATCAACCTGAACCCCCCGTCTAGTGAGAGCCCGGGAGCATAATCGATCTGGGGCATTCCAGCACCAACACTTATTGACTTGCCAGCCTCTCCAGAGATCAACCTGAACCCCCCGTCTAGTGAGAGCCCTTGAGCGGAATCAATCTGGGGCATTCCAGCACCAACACTTATCAACTTGCCAGCCTCTCCAGAGATCAACCTGAACCCCCCGTCTAGTGAGAGCCCGGGAGCGGAATCGATCTGGGGCATTCCAGCACCAACACTTATCAACTTGCCAGCCTCTCCAGAGATCAACCTGAACCCCCCCGTCTAGTGAGAGCCCGGGAGCAGAATCGATCTGGGGTATTCCAGCACCAACACTTATCAACTTTCCAGCCTCTTTAGAGATCAACCTGAACCCCCGTCTAGTGAGTGCCCGGGAGTGGAATCGATCTGGGGCATTCCAGCACCAACACTTATCAACTTGCCAGCCTCTCCAGATATCAACCTGAACCCCCCGTCTAGTGAGAGCCCGGGAGCGGAATCGATATGGGGCATTCCTGCACCAACACTTATCAACTTGCCAGCCTCTCTAGAGATCAACATGAACCCCCCGTCTAGTGAGAGCCCGGGAGCGGAATCGATCTAGGGCATTCCAGCACCAACACTTATCAACTTGCCAGCCTCTCCAGAGATCAACCTGAACCCCCCGTCTAGTGAGAGCCTAGGAGCGGAATCGATCTGGGGCATTCCAGCACCAACACTTATAAACTTGCCAGCCTCTCCAGAGATCAACCTAAACCCCCCGTCTAGTGAGAGCCCGGGAGCGGAATCAATCTGGGGCATTCCAGCACCAACGCTTATCAACTTGCCAGCCTCTCCAGAGATCAACCTGAACCCCCCGTCTAGTGAGAGCCCGGGAGCGGAATCGATCTGGGGCATTCCAGCACCAACACTGATCAACTTGTCAGCCTCTCCAGAGATCAACCTGAACCCCCCGTCTAGTGAGAGCCCGGGAGCGGAATCGATCTTGGGCATTCCAGCACCAACACTCATCAACTTGCCAGCCTCTCCAGAGATCAACCTGAACCCCCCGTCTAGTGAGAGCCCGGGAGCGGAATCGATCTAGGACATTCCAGCACCAACACTTATCAACTTGCCAGCCTCTTCATAGATCAACCTGAACCCCCCGTCTAGTGAGAGCCAGGTTGCAGAATCGATCTGGGGCATTCCAGCACCAAACATAAATCATATTCGTATAGCAGTCGTAACTATCACATAGGAGTAAGATAAATAGCAAAGGAAATGAATAAAAAAACTTTTAAGGGTAGAACCTTTTTAAGTCATCTCCACTCCGAGCTAGGCCGAGGGGTACACCTTCCACATCCCGGAGGTGGTACCCTCCTAACCTTAGCACCTCACTTACAATGTAAGGACCTTCCCAGTTGGGCTCATGCTTGCCTATTGCAGCTCCTCTCCCTGCCGCATCTACCTTTTTCAGTACCAAGTCCCCTTTCTCGAACTGCTTGATTCGGACATGGTGATCAAAGTACTTGGCCATCCGCCTCTTGATTTCCTCCTGTAAAACAGTAGCGAGATTGCGGAGCTCTTCTACCAGGTCCAGGGACAACCTTTGCTCCGCTTTGTTTGCCACTAGCCACTCTTCATCCCCTTCGCCCGCGGTGACCACCCTGGGGGTTTTTACCTCGAACTCTATTGGAAGCACAGCCTCTGACCCATGAGAGAGCTTGAATGGGGTCTCTCCGGTGGCGGTATTCAGAGTGGTCCTCAAGGCCCAAATGACTGAGGGTAGCTATTCTGCCTAGTTCCCGCGGAGGTTCTCCACCTTTTTCTTGAGTAGGTTGACGATAATCTTGTTGGCTGCCTCCACCTGACCGTTGCTCCTCGGGTGGTGGACTGACGCGAACCTGAGATCGATGCCGAGTTGGGTGCAAAAGCTAACAAACTCCTCGCTAGCGAATTGTGGCCCATTGTCTGTTACTATAGCCAGTGGGAGTCCGTGCCTGCAAATTATTTCTCCCCACATGAAATTCCTTACAACTTGGGACGATACCTTAGATTGCGCCTTTACATCTATCCATTTGGAGAAATAGTCGATCATCACCAACAGGAACTTCCTCTGGCCACTAGCTTGTGCGAAAGGGCCAACCAGGTCCTACCCCCATATAGCGAAGGGCCATGGAGCGGTGATGGTCCGGAGTCTCTGAGCTGGGAGGAGTTGGAGCGGAGCATAGAGTTGACACTTCGAACACTTTCTTGCGAACTCCGCCGCATCCTTGCTGAGGGTGGGCCAAAAGTAGCCCTGCCTCAACACTCTCCCTTCCAGGGTCCGGCTCCCGGAGTGACTGCAACACTCCCCGGAGTGAATTTCTTCTAGGACCCTCGGTACCTCCTCCTCGGAAACACAACAGGCCAGGAGGCCCAAGAGCGTCTTCCTATATAGTCCTCCTGCATGCAAGGAGTAGTAGGCTGACTTATACCTGAAGCACCGTCGGTCTACGTCTTCTTCAGGGAACTTCCTTGAAGATTGAAAGGTGATGGAGGGATCCATCCACGAGGCCCGCTGTTCCACCTCCATCAGCTTTCCTTCCTCGATGGTTGGTCAGAAGAGTTATGAACCCCCCCCCCCCCCCCCCCCCCCGCTTGAGGACCTAACCTGGCTAGGAGGTCCGCCGGGGTGCTCTCCTCCCTCGGCACATGTTTGATGGAAAAAGTGCGGAACTGCCCGATGACCCCCTTGACCTTTTCCAGGTAATGTTGAAGGGTCGGATCCTTCCCTTCAAACTCCCCCCTGATCTGGCATGCCACCACCATGGAGTCCGTCGAGACCTCCAAGTCTTGCACTCCCAGCTCCCTAGCCAGTCATAGGCCAGCTATGACTGCTTTATATTCGGCCTGGTTGTTGGTAATCGGGAAGTGGATGCTCAAGGCTTGTTCGATCTTTGTCCCTTGGGGGCGCACCAGGATGATTCCCCCTCCGCGGGAGTGCTACCCCGATGCGCCATCCACCAACATCTTCCATGCTGCCGGGGGAGGTGACCCATGCTCCCCCACTTCAGTTACGTAGTCTGCCATGAAGTCTGCCACCCGCTTTTTCCTTGATTGACACCCTTGGCACAAACGTGATGTTGAACTCACTCAGCTCCACGGACCATTTTGCTAACCTCCCCGAGTGCTCTACCCCTTCCATGACCTTGCAAAGGGGGTGGTCCATCACCACCTTGATCGAATGTGCTTGGAAATAGGTTCGGAGCTTCCGAGCTGCTACCACCAACGCGAAAGCCAACTTTTCTAGAATGGGATACCAGAGTTCTACCTTCCTCAGCACCCGGCTGACGTAATATATGGGAAACTATTTCCTCCCCTCTTCCCGAATCAATACTGAACTTACTGCCTCGGATCCTACCCCCAAGTATAGGAATAGGTCCTCCCCCAGTCTCGGTCCTTGGAGTAGAGGAGTCTGGGTGAGCTGCTCTTTCAAAGCCTGGAAAGCTCCTTCGCACTCTGGAGTCCACTCAAATTTTTTGTTCCCCCTTAGCACCTTGAAGAAGGGTGCACACTTCTCTCCCTCCTTAGAGAGGAACCTACTGATTCCGGCCAAATTTCCAGTAAGGCTTTGAACCTCCTTTGAGTTCCTTGGTGGCCCCAACTCCATGATCGCCTTGAACTTATTTGGGTTAGCCTCTACCCCTGCCGGGGTGAGCAAGTGTAACAGTCCTTCGCCGGCCCAGGCCGAAGGCCCCGCACGCTACGAAGACTACCGGCTTAACGGTCTGCTCGGCCCGTACGTCCGAGCATAACCGCCGGTTCAGCCTGACAGAACAAGTGTGCAGACCATGCACCCCAACCACGTCACTGAGCCTGTTTCTCATCTACAGTAGGTTGTTGATGGCGGGATTCGAACCCACGCCACCCTTGATGAGAAACCTTCAAAAGCTCTCATCACCAACTGAGGCCGGCACTTTTTGTAACAGTCCTTCGCCGGCCCAGGCCCAAGGCCCCGCACGCTACGAAGACTGCCGGCCCAACGGTCTGCTCGGCCCGTACGTCCGAGCATAACCGCCGGTTTAGCCTGACACAACAATTCTGCAGACCATGCACCCCAACCATATCACTTAGCATGTTTCTCATCTACAGTAGGTTGTTGATGGTGGGATTCGAACCCACGCCACCCTTGATGAGAAACCTTCAACAGCTCTCATCACCAACTGAGCTGGTCGACGAAATATTAAGTAAAGCGGTCGACGAAATATATTAAGTAAAGCGGTCGATGAAATATATTAAGTAAAGCGGTCGACGAAATATATTAAGTAAAGCGCTCGACGAAATTTATAATGAAGTGTTCGACGAAATTTATAATGAAGCGGTGGACGAAATATATCCATTGAAGTGTTCGACGAAATTTATAAAATGAACCGTTCGACGAAATTTATTAATGAAGCATTCGACAAAATTTATAATGAAGCGGTCGACGAAATATATCCATTGAAGCATTCGACGAAATTTATAAAATGAACCGTTCGACGAAATTTATTAATGAAGCGTTCGACGAAATTTATAATGAAGCGGTCGACGAAATATATCCATTGAAGCGGTCGACGAATTTGAAGGGGTCGTCTGTTCGACAAATCTGGGCAATTTTTATGTCGTCGTCCGATAAAGCCTGAATACTTATATTTTTAGCCTAGAAGTGGAATTTAAAAGTCAATAGATGGCTGACACAAGTCTTGGAACTTGGAGATTTCATTAAATGCTCATTATTGTTCTCTCTCTCTCTCTTCATTCTCCATTAAGCCAAAAATGCAGTACACATAAAGGGCTGATCTCCTAATCAGAGAACGATTCATCTTCTTCTTCTCCTTCTTCTTTTCTTCATCTTCTTCTTCATCCCTTAAGGGGTTTATTTAGGGTTCTTGAAGGAGCAAGCTTGGAGAGGAATTTGGAGCTTGGCCGACCACCACCATGCTTCCATCAAGATGAGCTCCAACCATGGTCATAAAATAAGGTGACTTCCGACCCCTCTCCCTTGGTGCTAGATCGTAGAGAAAATTAGGAGAGGTGTTGAGCTCAAAAGAGCTGGGCTTGTGAGTTAATGGAGTTTCCTTAGGAAGACCAAGTCGGAACCTCAAATTTTGGGCACCGTTCGCCGCGAGGTTCTTGGAATCATTTCTTCTCTTCAAGAGGAAGAGATGGGATTTGATTTGGTGCAAACCCATGGTCGTTGAGGGAGAGTGAGGGGAATTATTTTTATAGGGATTTTTAAAGGTGTAATGACCTAACCCTTGTTTTTGGGGAAGATGATGAATAGTCCCATGTTATGTAGGATTTTAAGTTATTTATTATGTGAAAGATTGACGAGTAATTTCCAGTTAAAAATCCCTTGTTAATTAGGGTTGATAATTATATAATTGTGTCCTGTTTTGCTGTCCAGATTATTGTAGTTGACTTCGGAGCAGATTTTAGATAGGAGCCACTTGGATTTGGGTTTAGGACTCAACATGAATGTTGTAGCCTTTGGTGAGAGCTTTCCAAAAATGGGGTGGCACCTAATTTGGGGTGGTGTAGAACTCTCAGAAATCCAGCTTTGTTAATCAGCGTCGTTGTAGTTTGAATTGCGATAATTTTTGGGATATCTTTTATAATACTTGTCTGATGCTCTTAACAATTGGTAGAAATCAAATTGATGATATTGTGCTGACCTCTGTTGAGTTCCATGAGTTTTGGGAGGATACTTGTTGTGATTTTTCCAATCGTAGTTCATTCTTGCTTTGCTCTGTGAATAATAATTGGGAATGCCGACGGGGCTATTGTTTAGTGAGAATGACCATAACAAGATAGCGGAACTATGGTAGAAGTTTTAGCAAGGCTCGATTTGATATGGGTTCTTAATTAAATATATCGTCGTAAAATATTATTCTGCTAAACTCAGTTAGAGACTGAAAGTGAATATCCAAGTTGGGCTTGGAAGAACAAAGTGTTAACTTGAAATGGAAGGTTGATGTCATAAAGTAAGTTGGAAACACAAGTAGACCGATGGGGTCAAGGGTGTGAATTCCCTAGTTCATGAAAGTCGTATAGAATGTTGGCCATAATGTTTGCACACCACCGCACGAGAGTTGGAACAACTCGGGATGGGTAGCATCGGCTAAACGTGCAAGATGTGAAATGTAATAAGACTCCGCTTAGGGGTCCTTGGGTGCTTATGGGCACGGGTGTGCATGGATTGCATGGCTTGCACATGGTGGTGTATGGATCATGGTTGGAGGATTTCTTGTGGCGGGTCTACGAGCTTGCTGGTCGTGACACCGATAGAAGCCGACAGTTAGACTCTAGACCGGTTGGGTTGGACTGTTGGTGCTAACCTACCCAAGTCCCCTTCTGTGTCCTTGAGGGATCAGCATGATGCGAGCAGTACGCAGGGTCTCTGCTGTGTGTTCTTAGCGTCTAGGCGTACAGAGGCCTAGGACTGGTAGTGTTCATACCCTCCTAGTAGTGGAGGAGCTCGTTCCACTGTCTCCGTCTGGCCACGACGGGAGATGCCTGAGTGGTTAGCTACCTCTCAAAAAGCGAACTAAATGTCTATGTCGACATAGCAGCTTTACATGGGCGAGTCATCATATCATAATCATTACATTGCATTCATCATTCATAATCATAACATTGCACCGCATCGAGTCCATCATATAAATTAGTATGGGATCTTTTATATGATGGGTCCCATTTTGGAAACCTTAACTTATAAGTTTGTATGGACATTCATATAAGTTAGGGTACGATATAAACTGCTTACTTCTATGATATTTCATTACTTGCTTACACTATGACGTCGCCATATTACTTGATAGTTGTGCTTCTTATTACTTGTTACATGCTGCACTGTTAACTCTGTACCTGTTAGTTAGAGTTATTGCAAGTACTTGGGTACTTATACAACCGACATATATGAACAACCATTCCTATCACCTGCTTTGTATATTATTGCTTATATTGCAGCTTTTCTTCCTTTCCTACCGCCCGGGGCTTTGGAGTCACCGGGGGAGCGGATGTGAAGCCACTTAGTCTTTATGACTAACGGTTGTTGCACCCCTCTTTATTTGGAGCGCACCCTAGGCCAGCAGTGCGCGGTGCTGGAGGAGGATAGTCAGGACAGGATGGTAGGGCCGGAGACCTCGATACCCCCTCTACCATCGGTGGATGATGTGAGCACAGTTTGAGATGTAGCCCTTGGGGCATTTAGCTTGATACTCTGATACGTTGGCAGGAGCTCTCTGAGCTTCTTCTCTTTTGTGCTTTTGGACACTGTACTTATGTGAGTTAATGGCTTCTTGCTTTTTAGTTTATTGATGGGTTGGCGATGTTCAGTTGGTTTGGCCGACAGGATAGGCGTCTTGTGGGGAGGCTAGTTTGGGTGCTGGCGCTTCCGCAAGGCGGCTGTCCTGGGCATAAGACTCCCCTCGGTCGTGTCTTGTGTTCCGGGGGGGTCTTACAAATGGTATCAGCTTGCAACGATCCTGAGATAAAGAAGTCCATTAAACCACTAGGCTACCCCTGCTAGCTAGATCAGTTTGAGGACAAACTGATGCAGCGGAAGCGGTGGTGTGTCCATGTGTAATTCACAATAAGTATGTTCGCTTTTTCCTATAGGAAGTGCCAACCTAAGCCAAACTCGCACCCTTACGTATAGATGCTGACTCATTCCGCGATAGTAATTTGTTTTCCCATTCCAACAGTCGGAGTTGGTTTGTCATAGGATTGATGCCAACCTAACTAGGATACCATTTTGGTCGACTTAGTAGGATAGGTCGTGACATATCCTAGCCTTATACTGATCTTGGGGATGATTGGGCCAAACAATAAGTGACCTTGAGTGACTAAGGGAAGAGTTTAACGTGAGTGTAAATGCTGGAGACTCACATCCTGAGATTTCTATCCCAGATATGGAGTAATATTATCACCTTACCCAAAATATTAGTGCAATCTCAATGAGATTGGTGCCTGTGGTCTATTATCAGCTTAGTAAGAGACCACCAAGCATGTCTTTTATACTGTATGTCGATACCTCTCACTTCTATTTATGTAGAAGGTTTCATATGGAGAAGATATGATAAGAATTCGGATCCAGAGAAGGCTCATTTTGGGACGAATATGTTGTATTGGTGGTAGAAGAAACTCAGTCGAATAGATACGGGGGCTTATCTCTTCGTTTATTGTGCTAGGTATGTACCGTCTTGGGTTTCTTGATGGTTTAAAGTCTTTGTAATTTTTGACATTGGAAGTGGAGACTCTTGAAGAGTTAATTCACCTTAAGCAAGGCAGGCTGCTAAGGCCATATTTGGGTTGATAGGAATTTTTAGTGGCGGAATAAGAGAGGAAAGCATTTTGAAGATGATAATTTTCTCTATATTGTTCAAAGATTATGTGGATAAGTAACGAGGAGAGTAGTAAATTAACACTTTGGGGATTTGCAGTTATGTTGTAATAACATTATAGCTGGGAAGTTAATGAACCTTCGCACATGCATTGCTGGTATGATGATAATCTACCCCTGAATTTGGAAATTCGTGGTGAACATTCCCTTAGTGTTGTAATTACTTGGCATTGGGAAATTAATAAGTGTTCGGTGATGGAGTCAACAAGATTAATATGACTTGATTGATGATCTAAAACCCGAAAAGTTTTTATAAAATAAACATGCACGCCATGGATGATCGTTGGCAGGGATGTTAGGGCGCTTGTAGTGGATTTGATTTTGTTTATCATACGTGAAGTATGCCCTACTTTTGGTAGTCTGCATAACTCGTGTCGAAGGGAAAATCATCCCGAGCCTTGCACCTTGGTTCATGTTAAGTTCAAACATATATAAATGTATCGGGTAATTGGATGTTCTTTGTGCATGCTCTCATTACAATGAGATGCAGCTTGGTCGTCGCCGTAAAAGTTTGAATTTCTACATCACGACTAGTATATAAGTGCATCGTCGCGGGGATCTATAAGGTAAGAACTCTAAGTCGAGGAAAATATGCCCCTGAGGTTTATGCCCATACGTGAGATGAATGTTGATAACTCTAATTTTATCTTAGTTTTAATTTAGTTTTTGAATTAATAAATAATCAATATGTTTCTAAATTCTAAAATAATCTCCCTAATTTATTTAATTTTTCCTTTTCAGGCAAAACTGGGCTGCTGATAGCATTTCTGGACTAACAGTGTTAATCAGGAGAAAAATTGAGCTTGTTTTGAGAAATTTTCAAGTACACGCCCCCAGTCACGGGCGTGACTAGGGGGCGTGACAATTGTCACGGGCCGTGGCCCCTTCTGCGCCAGGAACTCTGCCACGTCGGATTAATATTACACTCCCGAAGTTCACGGGCGTGACCATGGGGCGTGACCTGAAGTCATGGGCGTGAGAACCGTTGCAGAAGCCAGCTCAAGCCACGTCAGATTATTATTACACGCCCCAACTCCACGGGTGTGACTAAGGGGCGTGGCCTCCTCTAAACCGCCAAATTAACTCCAGCTCTAGCCGTTTCCCGCCGTTTGCAGATCAACCAAAGACACGCCCCCAGGTCATGGGCGTGACCGTGGGGCGTGACCAACTGATTTATGAATTTTGGCAGTTTTCTCTCGAACGTTCCCGGGTATTCAAGACAGCGTTTCCGCACCTTACACGCCCTAGGTCACGGGCGTGACCTAGGGGCGTGTCTCCCAACTTTTTCAACTATATATTGCTGCCATGTCCAGATGCCAAGGGAGAGGATTTTGGAGTTCAATTGTTGTAATCCTGCACTGTTTTATTGTAATTTCTAGTTGTTATTTCTGAATTTTTGTGTCAAGCTGTAGTTCTCTTTCAAGCTTTTTCAATTTAAGTACTTTTCTATTACCAATCATGTCTCTCTCTTTTATCATATGTATTTCCTCCATCATGATGAGTAGCTAAATTCCAATTAGCACTTGATCATGATGAACTTTGGAATAAAATAAACGTTGCTTTGCTCTTATAAAAATTTGCGAACTTCTTATTTTATTTCGCTTCGATTTATCTTTGAATTTAATTGCGTCGAATTCATATGTCGCGAATATGTTTCTCGATCTTAGATTCGTATGCTAGTGATCGAGAGATCCATGCAACGAGGAGATCACTCAAAGATAAAAAGAATTTCAAGCACTCCTCGAGAGAGGGTGAGATAATTCTTCCGGACTGGAATCAAATCCAGTAGAGGGGTTCACCTCCTAAAGCAAGCTTAGGGGTTTCGACTGGCCGAAGGGTCTTAATCGATCAACCTAAGGTTAGTTGATAGTTCTCTTGAGAGAGGTTCTATCATATTTTGGGAACCTCCACGGTCGAAGTGAATAATTTAGAAGTTTGCAGTTTATTTCTTAAATAAGTTTATTTTAATCCAAAGGGATTCTAGATCAAGTGCTAGCTTTCTAATCATCGAATTTCTTTTTAAGCCAACGTCGTTTCTTTTCTTCGCTTCCCAAATCGAAAATTTCCGTTAGATAAAATAACAGCTCTACTTTGTGAGTACAAGTACTCGACAAACCCGAGTCTAATACGACACTTGATCCTATACTTTAAAACGATAGGTATACATACCTTATCGGTTTATTGTTGGAATTGCGCTCCAGCAAAAACATAGAAAATATTCATCAAGTTTTTGGCGCCGCTGCCGGGGAGTCTTTTAAGTTGATATTTTGAAAGCAAAGTTCTGTTAATTTTATCATTTTTTTATGGTGTATGACCCGAGGGAATCCGTCAAATCTATTTGAGTTAGATCCGAAAATTGAGCAAACCATTCGGCGACGCTTACGATTCCGTGACCCCAAATCTCAAGATTTGGTTGAGGAGTCCGTAGGGGATACCTCTTTTCCTTCGTCTCTTCCTTCTTCTCCCTCCTCCTCCTCTTCTTCCAAGATGGGTGATCCAAATCAGGATGCGGCCTCGCAACGGACTATGTCCTATTATGCCCGGCCTAATCTAGAGGATACCGCTTCTAGTATTGTTCGACCTGCAATTGCAAACAATAACTTTTAATTGAAGCCGAGCATCATTCAAATGGTACAACAATATGTACAATTTGATGGGCTTCAAGATGAGGATCCCAACGCGCATATTTTTAGTTTTCTAGAAATATGCGATACTTTCAAAATTAACGGGGTATCCGATGACGCAATAAGGCTTCGGCTTTTTCCTTTCACCTTGCGCAATAAAGCCAAGCAGTGGTTGAATTTTCTTCCAAGAGGATCCATCACCACATGGGCTCACATGACGGAACAATTTCTTACGAAATATTTTCCGCCCGCTAAATCGGCTCAATTGCGTAAGGATATCATTTCCTTCTCCCAAGTTGAATCTGAAACGCTTTATGATACTTGGGAGTTAAGGAATATTTGCGCCGATGTCCCCATCATGCAATCCCCGATTGGTTGCAAATTCAAACCTTTTATAATGGCCTAAATCCTCAAACGCGTCAAATGATTGACGCCGCCGCCGGTGGTACCTTGAATAACAAAACACCGGCGGCAGCCCAGGAACTTTTAGAGGGTATGGCCATGAATACGTATCAATGGAGTACACCTCGGTCGCGCCCAAACAAACCGGCCGGGATATATGAAGTTGATACAACTTCAAATTTATCTGTCCAGGTTGAGCTTTTAAATAGAAAAATAGAAGAGATGACTGCTTACTCTTCTACACCTACCTGGGGATCCCCATCCACCATTGCCAAACATGTAGATTACATGGGTAATCCGAATCGGCTAACCTTTAATTCGGGTAACACTCATTATGGTAACACATATCACCCGGGTTTTAGGAACCACCCAAATTTCTCTTGGAGTAATCCAGGGAATGCGGCACAACCACCAAACATAATTCCACCTGGTTTTCCTCCACCACAAGATTCAAAATCTCCCTCTCTTGAGGAGGTTTTCACCAAATATGCAGCAAATAACGATGCAAATATCCGGAATCTTACTGGATCTGTTCGCAATTTGGAGAATCAAATTGGGCAAATCGCAAAGATGCTCTTTGATCGTTAGCAGGGAGCACTTCCAGGCAATACGGAGCCCAACCCAAAGGAGCAAGCAAAGGCTATCATGCTACGGAGCGGGAAGGAGGTAACTATCCCTTCAAAATTGGTTGAACCGGAGGTAACAATTTCTCCATCTTCTCCTCCTCCTCCTCAAGTTCCAACGCAAAATAAAATTAAGGAATTTCAACCACCACTTCCCTATCCGTCTAAATTAAAAAAAGATCGAATGGATGAGCATTATGGTAAAAGTTTAGATATGTTTAAACAAATTCAAATTAATCTACCGTTTTGCGAAGCTATCGCGCAAATGCCGAAGTATGCAAAATACCTCAAGGATCTTTTATCTAATAAAAAGAAACTTGAGGATATTTCTACCGTTCAATTGAACGAGGAATGATCGGCAGTTTTACTTAATAAATTGCCTAAGAAATTAACCGATCCGGGTAGTTTCTCAATTCCATGTTTATTTGGCGATTTCTTAGTAAAACATGCGTTGGCCGATCTAGGCGCCTCTATAAATTTGATGCCTTATTCTCTTTTCCAAAAATTGGGTTTAGGAGAACCTAATCCCACGAGAATGAGCATCCAATTGGCGGATCGTTCTATAAAATACCCAATGGGTATTATCGAGGATGTGCTTGTCAAGGTTGATAAATTTATCTTTCCGGTAGATTTTGTCATCCTTGACATAGAAGAGGACGCCAAGGTACCACTCATTCTCGGTCGCCCTTTCCATGCCACCTCGCGCGCCATAATTGATGTTAGTAATGGTAAACTTCTCCTTAGAGTCGGAGATGAAGAAGTTACCTTTACTATTAATTCTTCTATGAAAAATACACTCTCAAATGACGACTCTTGTTTCTTCTTGGAGGCTTCACCTGACGAAGACTCCGTTTTATTTTCTGAATATATTTCACCGTCATCTTTTTATGATGAAGAATTTGTAAATCTCGATCTTATTTCTCATTAAATTATTGACGGCACGATCACTCATGAACCTATTTTTGAAATTTTAGAATTAAGTAGTGATCGATTAAAAACTTCTTATGAGGAACCTCCCGTAGTAGAATTAAAACAATTGCCTAATCATTTAGAATATTTATTTCTAGCGGAGGATTCTAAGCTTCCCGTAATTGTGTCGGCAGTTCTGTCCGATGAAGAAAAATTAAAATTATTAAATGTTTTAAAACTTCATCGCCGCGCAATTGCGTGGAAAATTACGGATTTAGAAGGGATTAATCCCTCCTTTTGTACGCATAAAATTTTATTAGAAGAAAATTCACATAAATCTATTCAGCCTCAACGCCGCCTAAATCCTAATATGAAGGAGGTGGTTAAGGTAGAGGTAATAAAATTATTAGATGCGGGCATCATCTATCCGATTTCGGATAGCTCTTGGGTTAGTCCGGTCCAAGTGGTGCCAAAGAAAGGAGGATTAACGGTAGTGCCAAACGAGAAAAATGAATTAATCCCGACTCGAACTGTTATCGGATGGCGGGTTTGTATTGATTATCGTAAATTAAATGATGCGACCCGTAAGGATCATTTTCCTTTACCGTTCATCGACCAAATCCTTGAACGACTATCCGGACACTCGTTTTATTGTTTTCTTGACGGTCTCTCGGGGTATTTTCAAATCCCAATTGCGCCCTAGGACCAAGAGAAAACAACTTTCACTTGTCCGTTTGGCACCTTCGCCTATCGTAGGATGCCATTTGGGTTATGCAATGCGCCGGCTACATTCCAAAGGTGTATGCTAGCAATTTTTGACGAACTAATGGAGGATATTATGGAAGTTTTTATGGATGATTTCTCCGTTTTCGGAGATTCATTTGATTTGTGTTTAACTAACCTTTCCCGCGTTCTCCAAAGATGTGAGGACACAAATTTAGCGTTAAATTGGGAGAAGTGCCATTTTATGGTACGGGAAGGTTTAGTTCTAGGCCATAAAATATCTAGTAAGGGTATAGAGGTAGATAAAGCTAAAATTGAAACAATAGAAAAATTACCACCTCCTTCAAATGTTAAGGTCGTACGTAGTTTTCTTGGGCATGCCGGTTTCTATCGCCGGTTTATAAAAGACTTTTCTAAAATAACCAAGCCCCTCACTCACCTATTAGAAAAAGATGCACCGTTTATTTTTGATGACAATTGTTTGCATTCTTTTTCTATTATTAAAGAAAAATTGATTAACGCTCCCATTATGATAGCTCCCAATTGGGATCTTCCTTTTGAGATTATGTGCGACGCTAGTAGTTTTGCCGTTGGTGCAGTCCTAGGACAACGCATCAATAAAACTTTTCATCCTATTTATTATGCGAGCAAGACACTTACCGACGCACAAGAAAATTACACAACAACCGAGAAAGAGCTTTTAGCCGTAATTTTCGCTTTTGATAAATTTCGCTCTTATCTTACTTTATCTAAAGTAATTGTTTTTAATGATCACTCGGCTTTACGTTATTTGCTAACAAAAACTGATGCCAAGCCAAGGTTGATTAGATGGATCTTACTCTTACAAGAATTTGATTTGGAGATCCGGGACAAAAGGGGAGCGGAAAATTTGGCGGTGGATCATCTTTCTCGGTTGGAGAATCCCAATTCAGAGGAGCTTATAGAGGAAGAAATTAATGATACTTTTCCCGAGGAGCGCCTCCTCGTTATTCATAAGGTAATAGATCTCCCCACCCCTTGGTTCGCCGATTTCGCAAACTACCTTGTTGCAAGATTTCTCCCAAAAGATTTTTCCTATCAAGAAAAGAAGAAATTCTTTTCCGATTTGAAAAATTATTTTTTGGGAGGATCCTTTCCTTTTTCGAGTTTGTGCGGACCAAGTGGTGCGGAGGTGTGTATCTCATGAGGAGGGCGCTCAAATTCTGAAGCATTGCCACGAGGGACCCACCGGTGGGCATTATAAAGCAAATCGGATGGCGCGGAAGGTACTTGAAGCGGGCTTTTATTGGCCGAGCATCTTCAAAGACGCTCACGCACATGTAAGTCGTTGTGAACAATGCCAACGCTCAGGTAATATCTCCCGTCTTGATGAAATGCCTTTAAAATCTATTTTAGAAATTGAGGTTTTTGATTTATGGGGGATCAATTTTGTTGGCCCGCTACCAGTTTCTTTTGGAAATCGATATATTTTGGTAGCGGTCGATTACGTGTCTAGGTGGGCGGAAGCGCAAGCCCTTCCCACCAATGATGCCCGAGTCGTAACCCAATTTCTCAAAAAACTCTTTTCACGATTTGGAGCACCGCGGGCTATAATTAGCGATAGAGGAACTCATTTTTGTAACACCCAATTTACTAAAGTTTTATCTAAATATGGAGTTACACATAGGATGGCCACCCCCTATCACTCTCAAACAAGTGGCCAAGTAGAAGTGGTTAACCGTGAATTAAAACGAATTTTAGAAAAAACGGTTTCCACCAATAGAAAAGATTGGTCGTACAAACTCGATGATGCTTTATGGGCCTATCGGACCGCGTACAAGACCGTTATCGGTTGTACGCCGTATCGATTGGTGTATGGGAAAGCATGCCATTTACCGGTCGAGCTTGAGCATCGCGCCTTTTAGGCGCCTAAGTTTCTTAATCTAAATAACAATATTTCTTCCGAGCTCCGCAAGTTGCAACTTAACGAACTCGATGAGTGGCGCTCCTTTGCCTACGAAAGTAATAAATTATACAAGGAGCGCACAAAATTTTATCATGATAAGAAACTTAAGCATCCTAAAGTTTTTAAACCGGGAGACCAAGTTTTCCTCTATAACTCGCGTTTACGTCTTTTTCCGAGAAAACTTAAGTCCCGTTGGTCCGGCCCTTTTATCGTCAAAGAGGTTTGGCCCTACGGGACCGTTTCAATAATGCATCCCGAAAAAGGTGAATTTAAAGTGAATGAGCAACGGTTGAAATTATTTTTCTCCGACGATAATCTTCATGAGCACCGGGAGGAAATTCTCCTTCCAAACACCTAGACCGACGTGTCACCATGATCGAGCTCAACGACCATAACCAAAGCGCTCTTGGGAGGCAACCCATGTTTTAATTTAATTTTATTTTATTTTTATTTATTTTTCTTTCGTTTAAGCAATTTTCTAAAAAAAATCTTTTATTTAAGTATTTTTCTTTTTGAAAAAAAATATAAAAATGAAAAAAAATAATAAAAAAAATTTACATAAAAAAATGTTGTTATTATTCTATTTTCAGGTTTTTGCAGGTTTTGAGGAGATTTGCAAAATAACAGACGCTCACACGTATGTGAAACCCCGCACTGCAAGTCGGTATTTTATGTTTTTATTTTTACTACCGTGTTTTTATGCTTTATAAAAAAAACAAAAAAAACAAACAAAAAAAACAAAAAAAACAAAAAAAACAAAAAAAACAGAAAAAAAATTTCATGTCCACCACTCTTGGTCATGGGCGTGACCTACGGGTCACAGGCGTGACTGGGCGGCGTGGCCACTCTGGGAATCTGTTCCGGAAGTTTTCATTTTCTTACTAAAGTAAATCCGTCTCCCGCCACTGTCACGGGCGTGATATAAACTTAGTCACGGGCGTGACCGAGACGGAAGATCTCCGTCCCGATTCCGCCGCCCGAGTTCGTCGGTTGCAGTTCACGCTCGTCACTTGCAGTTACACGCCCAGAAGTCACGGGCGTGACTTGTCGGCGTGCCCGTTCTGTGAGTCCGTCTTCCGAGGCATTGACCCGGTCAATGCCTCGTGTCCTTTATTTTTACACGCCCCAGAGTCACGGGCGTGACTCTGGGGCGTGGTCTTTTTTTTCCTCTTTTCCACCATCAGCCCGAATCCCGAGCCCGACTTTCCATTTTTAAGTTACACGCCCCCCTGTCACGGGCGTGACTAGGGGGCGTGACCCATTTGTTTTCCCCTATTTAAAGGGTTTCATCCCCTTCTTTTTCTCCACACCTCTCCTTCTTTCTCTTCTCCATTTTATTTTTCCCTTGAGCCAAATCTCTCATAATGCCTCGCCATCACGCTCGTTCCACCGCTTCTTCCTCTGAGCACCCCGCGGATCCCGCCGCAGCAGAGGCTATGCTTCTTTTTGACAACCCCACCCAACAAGAACGAAGCAACCGGTTGGGCGCCAAACCCTTTGGCGTCTTCCGTATCCTGGACTGGGGCATCCTTACAGCCTTCGGTGCCGCGGATTTGGTGAGAAACTTTCTATCCACCCCCGGATGGAATGCGCTTTTCTCTATTTCCGAGGCTGCTTACTTCGAACTCACTGTTCAGTTCTTGGCCTCTTTTGAGTTTCGGTGGGTTGGGAATGATGACGTCATCGCCTTCCGAATGGGCGGTGTTCCGCAACAATTTTCAATCTGCCAACTCAATGTTCTTATGGGTTTTTGCGACGAGGCATTTTCTCTTTCTCCAGCTTACGCCGCTCTTTGTGCTGATTTCCCCACAGACTTCAATCTTCTCCAATTCTGGTTGGAAATCATCAACGATATTTCTCCTTACACCCCCAAAAGATCCAAAGGTAACCACCTCATCTCTCCTGCCTTTCGTATTCTCCACAACCTCTTTACCTTCACTCTCACCGGCCGCGACGACAGCCATGGTGTGGTTACCAAGAGGGACTTACTATGTCTATATAGTATACACCATCGGGTACCTCTTAACCTCGGCCAGTTGCTCGCTATCTTCTTTTGACATCAGGCCGAAAATGCGAGGTTGGGAGTTGTCCACGACGGGCACTTCATTACTCATCTCGCCAAGCAACTAGGGGTCTGGGATGCTCTTCCGCAGATGCGCTCCGTTCAGACGCCGATTTCCATCCAATTTCAAAATCTCCAAGCCCTATGCTTAGCGCGTCGGCGCGATGGTGAGTTCGAGGCTGTGCCACCGGCGATTGGCAGCGGAGCATTTGATCTTGATGCTGATCTCCCTGGTGTTATTCATTCTCCACCCCCACCGCCGTCGCACTCTTCCCCGGCTCCTGGTCCTTCGACTTATTGGGATCGTCAGTTCGGGTCTCTCCGCACTCAGCTGGAGCAGATGGAGACCCGTTTTGATGCGCGATTTGCACACTTTGATAGTCGATTCACCGCCCTCGAGCAGCGTCAGGATTCTTCGATGGATCGCATTTTGCGGGAGTTTGGGGTTTTGCGGACCCACTATCCGCCGAGCAGGGATGACAGTGATGAGGATTAGGTTTCTTTTGATTTATCTTTTGTATCTGTATCTGTCTTGTTTTATTTTTACTGCTTTCATGTACTTTTATCTTTATGCTTTGTTAATCAGCGTCGTTGTAGTTTGAATTGCGATAATTTTTGGGATATCTTTTATAATACTTGTCTGATGCTCTTAACAATTGGTAGAAATCAAATTGATGATATTGTGCTGACCTCTGTTGAGTTCCATGAGTTTTGGGAGGATACTTGTTGTGATTTTGCCAATCGTAGTTCATTCTTGCTTTGCTCTGTGAATAATAATTGGGAATGTCGACGGGGCTATTGTTTAGTGAGAATGACCATAACAAGCTAGCGGAACTACGGTAGAAGTTTTAGCAAGGCTCGATTTGATATGGGTTCTTAATTAAATATATCGCCGTAAAATATTATGCTGCTGAACTCAGTTAGAGACCGAAAGTGAATATCCAAGTTGGGCTTGGAAGAACAAAGTGTTATCTTGAAATGGAAGGTTGATGTCATAAAGTAAGTTGGAAACATAAGTAGTCCGGTGGGGTCAAGGGTGTGAATTCCCTAGTTCATGATCGTCGTATAGAATGTTGGCCATAAAGTTTGCACACCACCGCACGAGAGTTGGAACAACTCGGGATGGGTAGCATCGGCTAAACGTGCAAGATGTGAAATGTAATAAGACTCCACTTGGGGGTCCTTGGGTGCTTATGAGCACGGATGTGCATGGGTTGCATGGCTTGCACATGGTGGTGTATGGATCTTGGTTGGAGGATTGCTTGTGGCGGTTCTACGGGCTTACTGGTTGTGACACCGACAAAAGCCGGCAACTAGACTCTAGACCGGTTGAGTTGGACTCTTGGTGCTCACCTACCCAAGTCCCCTTCTGTGTCCTTGAGGGCTCAGCATGATGTGAGCAGTACGCAGGGTCTCCGCTGTGTGTTCTTAGCGTCGAGGCGTACAGAGGCCTAGGACTGGTAGTGTTCATACCCTCCTAGTAGTGGAGGAGCTCGTTCCACTGTCTCCGTCTGGCCACGATGGGAGATGCCTGAGGGGTTAGCTACCTCTCAAAAAGCGAGAACTAAAGGTCTATGTCGACATAGCAGCTTTGCATGGGCGAGTCATCATATCATAATCATTGTGATGAATTAAAATTTAAAGAGCTTTGCAAACCTTTCTGTGATGTGATTAGAATTAAGCGGGCATTTTCGAGGAGTTTCGCGAGTATTCCTACATCGAGAAACTAACCGTTATCCTATTTCGAGGAATATAAGTAACGGTCTTTTCTTCTTTCGAAATATCGACAATTACGCCCCGGCTACGACGCCAAATTCTCTAAATATGTAAATAGAAAAGGAGAGTTTTGCAAGTTTTTGTAATTATATATCCAAACTAATCATTCGAAAAGGCAAGTATACCTTATCGCGTATAGTATAGGATTTTTATAGAAAATATCAAGGTTATATTTTTCCGGATCCTGTTGATTATTTTTACTTTTTAAGAACGCGCTATTATTTTATCGACGAAAAAGATGAGTGATTTTATAAAATAAAAAGAGCGATGACGATGATAATTTAAGCGATTGCGTGCGGTTAGCGGAAACAAAGAAAAACAATTATAAGGACAAAGAAAAGAAAAGTGCACACTAAATTAAAACACACGCACTCTACGAAATTAAAATGACAGAATTAAAGAACAAAAGTGCAATCTCTACCTAAATAGGTAGAGGGGAAATAAATACGTGAGCAAGTTCTACCCAAACGGGTAGACGGGAAATAAATGCATGACAATAATAAAATCTACGCTATTAAATTGAAAGCTAAATTAAACTAAACTATGAAATAAATTACTCTCATACACTCACACACACAGCAATAAGTAGAACTGAATTAAAATAAAACAAAGTTTACACTCATACACTCACACACACAACTTTATGAAATCTAAGTTAAAAGAAAAATAAAACACTAACTTATTCACTCACACACAATAAAAATAAAAACAAAGAAACAGAACAAGAGAAAAAAAAGAGAAAAAGAAGAACAGAAGAACAAAGAAGAACTTTTATATATATATGTATATATTCATTACAACTTTTAAAAAAAAAGTTTAAATAGGAAAAGGTGCCCAAACTAGGGCTTACAAACACTCACAAAAAACACTCAAATAAACTCACAAGAACACTCAAGAAAAACACTTACTTAGGGTTCTAAAGTTCTGAACCATTAAAACAAGGGAGGAGGCCCCTTATTTATTGGCATAAAAAGGAGGGATGCAAATAGCAAAAAAGGGAGTTGGGAAGCAGCTGGCTGTTTCTGAAGTTGGCAAGATTGACTTGAACACTATGGGGTGGATAGCATCTTGCTGGAAGGGTGAGCTGGAGGAGAGCTTGCTGGAATTCTAGAAGAAGAGTGCTGGAGGACAGCTGACTGGAAGCTTCTAGAGGCAGAGTGCTGGCTGGGAATTTGTCGAACGGAAAGAGAGGGGGAGCTCGACGAACTCTGAGCTGGGGGAGATTTCGTCGAACGCCTGTTGTGGGGGAGAGATCAATGAACGAAGCTGCAGACAAAGAGATATATTTTTTAAATATAATATATATATATAATATATATATAATTTTTACAGATCGACGAACGCCGGTCTGGTCGAGAGCTCGACGAACGCCTGCAGATGTATATATAATATATTTATATATATAATATTTGATACCAAGAGAACGTCGAACGCAGGAGGGGAGAGTTCGTCGAACTCAGGGAGCGGAGAGTTCGTCGAACTCAGCTCTGGCTGAGTTCGTCGAACGGGAGGAATTCTGCAAATATTTATATATATATAGTTATAAATTATAATTATTTATACTTTATATATTATTATTATTTATATATATATATACTATTATTATTATTATTTATATATATATATATACTATTATTTATAATAATTAGAGTTCGTCGATCGGGGAGAGGGAGAGATCGACGAAAGTCGGACAGGATTGAGTTCGACGAAAGTCGAACTGGGGAAATTTCGTCGAACACAAAACGGAAGGAGTTCGTCGAACTCAGGGAGAGTAGAGTTCGTCGATCTCAGGCTTGCTTTGATTCTGCGGTTTGGGCTCGTCGTCCCAGCGGTTTGGTTCGTCGAACGGGGCTTCGTCGAGCGCCAGCACACACACACACACACACACACACGCACACATATATATATATATATATATATATATATATAATATGTTCGTCGAACGTAGAGCGGCATTCGTCGAACGCAGCTTGCGGAGCGTTCGACGAACGCAGTGTCGTTCGACGAATATATTATATATAATATTATTATGTTTTTAAATTAATTTTTAAATTTAATTTTCTTTTAATTTACATAATTATTTATATGATTATATTTAATATATATACTCTGTTATTATTTATTACATATATATATATTATTTTATATACTATTATTATTATTATTTTACATTTTAAATATTAAACATATATATATATATATGCAAATACATATAATATACAAATAAATTTATTAAATTTATAATAAATTTATTATACAATATTATTTCAAAATTTTATTCTTATATAAATATAATTACAAAGAGTATTTATATAAAATTTTCTAATTTTGTTTCATACTTAAATAACTCTTTTTTTCATAAAGATATGTATTTATATACAAAAGATAAAACAAGAGATTATTTCAATATTTTATATGAAATAGGTACAAAACAATCCAAAATTATGCTAAAAATTATACTAAAATATGTATAATTTGCTATTCATCAAATACCCCCATACTTAAGCTTTTGCTATTCCAAGGCAAAAGTAAGAGATACTTATAAGACATTTAATGGAATTTTTAATTTACCAAAAATTTATTTAATCATTTAGTAAGCTTGAAATAAATATAGGATATTTAAAGAGGTAAGTCCTACGTTGTTATAATGATTTAAAAAGAACGAAAAAGTTTTAGCCAACAAGACTACTGAAGTTAGCTAAGTAGCGACCTAAATAATTGAATTTATTTAGCACCATGATTAGAATATAATTATAAGAACTTTAACTTTTAATAGAAAGTTTTTAAGAATAATTAAAACTTACTAATTATGCTCTCTCAAAATTTTTGAATTTATATCTAGTTTTCAATTGTAGTGGCTAAGGGGTAGGGGAATCTTGGTAGGAGAAGAGAATTTTGATTTGGGGGTGATGAATTTTATCCTCTCACCCCACTCATTCTTTTTTTGCTTGGATGGAGAAGGGAATGAAATCTTATTCCCAAATATAATTTTTTTTCTTCTCAAAAATACCCAATGCATATGTTTACGGAACGAAATCTTGTTCTCATTGACATAAGATCTTTTTCTTTAATTAATTGGTGCTTATGTTTACGGAATGAAATCTTATTCACATTGATATAGGATTCCTTTTAAATGTACTTACCAAGGAATTTGAATAAGAGGTAAGGGGTTTAGAAATTTCTAGAATTTATAAATTAAAAAAAAAATTTGAGAGCAAGTTTTAGTAGGTTTAGAACATTCCTAAAGTTTCACAAGTTTGAAGTAGGAATAATTAAAGTCTAAAGACAGTCTGCCAATAATAAAAAAAAAGAAGCTACTTAGGTTAAACTTGAAGTAATGCTAAAAAGTTTTATCGCAAATTAAATTAGAATCACAATGTGTTCCTTAAAACTAAAATTCCTTAGATCTAAATTTTACGAACTATGATACAAATAAATGTTTTGGCAAATCAAAAATAATGAAAAATGTTTATAAATAAACTCAAACTAATTTTGAAAATAACAAAAAGCTAAGTAGGGGTTTTTATTATTATCATTATTATTTTTTGGATTTTTAGGTTTTAAACATTTTTTTAGTTTTTGTATTGAAATAAACTATTTTTTTGGTTTTTTAGATTTTTTTGTTTTTAGGGATTTTCTAAGTTATTTAAGATATTAAACAAATTATATTGTTAATAAATTTTTGGTTTTGGGGTTTTTAATTTTTTTGGATTTTGGGGTTTTTAAAATTTTTTGGGATTTTTCTTCATATTTACAAAGTATGAAATAATAGTTTTTTTTATTTTTGGTGTTTTTTAGATTTTTTTTTTATTTTCTAAATATTTACAGAGTATAAAATATTTTTTTGATTTTTTGGGTTTTTTAGAATTTTTTTTATTTTTCGAAGTATTTACAAAGAATGAAATATTTTTTTTATTTTTTGGGTTTTTTAGAATTTTTTGATTTTTCTAAGTATTTACAAAGTTTTTGAAGAACGGAAAAAGACGCCCCCATACTTAAACTCAACATTGTCCCCAATGTTGTAATTTAAGTATGAGGAAGGAGGAAAGAAAATGCAGACTGTAAAAAAGAAAAAGTAAGAAACGCTGCAAAAATAAAGTAGACATAAAAAAGGAAAAAATATTAGATAAATATGGGGTGCCTCCCACGAGCGCTTTGTTTACCGTCGCGTAGCTTGACTAGTTTAGCTTTTTTAGATAGTGGGTGTTGGAACATGGACTTCCGCATCTCCTAGGTTTGAGAATAACAAATCCTATGTGTATTTGATCTTGTGTGTTTAAGTGTGCAGGTTAACATAGTCCATTTGACTCAAGGAGTACTCATGATGACTGCCCCCAAAATTGAGGCCAGAACTCCAACATGCCCACTAGCGCCGGCGGTAGCGATAGCGCTCGGCGCTAGCGATGATTAGCGTGATTCCGGAAGCTGTTATAGAAGGAAGCTAGCGCCTGGCGGTAGCCACTAGCGCTGGCGGTAGCGTGGAGCACAGAAGGCATAGAGCAAAATATTGCCGCGGATGGGAGATTCTGTCGCGCAAAACGTTACCTAATCGGGGATAGCGCCGGCGGTAGCGCTAGCGCCGGTGGTAGCGCTAAGGCTATAAAATGGACCACTTGGCTCCGTCTTCTTAATCCTCTTGAGATCATAAACTCCAGAGCTTCGTGCCACAGCAGAGAGAGGAAGGTTTAGAGAGATACTCCCACAAATCCATAAAGCCTTAAGGAGATCCGTGGAGAAGATTTCAACACGCGTCATCATCGTGATGAAAGACCGCATCGACTACGATCATACTCTGCGGGACTTCGTACACTTCTCCAAGAGATACATATAGGGAGTTTTTATATTGCTGTTTTTATTTTCACATCTTTATTCTTGTAATCGTTAGTGAATTCGCCTCGTGCTGGCGACTAGGTCTGGGTAGGACTTAGGGCTGAAATTTGCCTCGTGTTGGAGACTAGGTCTAGGGAGTAGATCTAGGGGGTGCTCGAGGCCTTTCTGGGGATAGATTGGCTAGAGCGGCTTGAGGCCGTATCTGGGGAGAGATCGGCTAAAGCCAACCGGTTCGTGGGGATACGAGTCGGTATAGAAAACGAAAAGGAGTTTTTATTATTCGCCTCCGATCTCTAGCGTCATAAGAGATCAAGTTTTGTAAAACTCATTTATTAATAAAGCATGTCTCTTCATTTTGTTTTACATAACTTCTTATTGTGTTGATCTTTCAATATTGCAATGTTTTTCTAAATAAAAACTAATGTTTTTGAAAACCCTTATTCACCCCCCCCCCCCCCTCTAAGGGCGCCAACCGATCCAACAGTGGGGAGGGGTAAAGATTTGAGTTTTCCGCCCACCAAATAAAGTTTTAAACGGTGATCGTTGACTTTAAACTCGCCTTTTTCGGGGTGGGAAATAAGAACGGTGCCATATGGCCAGACCTCTTTGACTTCAAAGGGGCCGGACCACCTGGATTTTAACTTAACCGGAAAAAGGCGAAGGCGTAAATTAAAAAGAAGGACAAGATCGCCCGACGCAAATGTTTTTGGAAATTTAATTTTTCGATCGTGATAGAACTTAGAGCGTTCTTTATAAAATTTATTGCTCTCGTAAGCGTTTGCACGCCATTCATCGAGCTCGTTTAAATGGAATTTTTTGGATTCGGCCGCTAAGTTTGGATCAAGGTTAAAAAGTTTTTAAGCCCAAAAAGCGCGGTGCTCTATCTCTACGGGCAGGTGGCACGCTTTGCCGTAGACTAATCGATAGGGAGTACAACCGATGGCGGTCTTGTAAGCCGTACGATATGCCCACAGCGCTTCGTCTAGTTTTAAAGCCCAATCCTTCCTATTGGTCGAAACGGTTTTTTCTAAAATACGCTTAATCTCTCGATTAACTACCTCTACTTGGCCGCTTGTTTGGGGGTGATAGGCGGTGGCGAGCTTATGCGTGACGCCGTATTTAACTAAGATTTTTGCAAATTGAGCATTGCAGAAGTGCGTACCCATATCACTCACTATCGCACGGGGCGTACCAAAGCGAGAAAATATTTTTTTTAGAAATTTGACGACGACTCTCGCATCGTTAGCGGGGAGAGCTTACGCTTCCGCCCACCGAGATACGTAGTCGACCGCCACTAAAATATAACGATTAGTATAAGAAGGAGGTAGGGGCCTATGAAGTTTATGCCCCATAAATCGAAGATTTCACATTCTCAATAAAAAATTTGGGGCATCTCGTCACACCGAGAGATGTTACCCGACCACTGGCAGCTATCGCATTTGCTCACATACTCGTGAGCATCTTTAAAGAGAGTGGGCCAATAAAAGCCCGCCTCTAGCGCTTCCGCGCAGTCCGGTTGGCTTGAAAATGCCCCCGGCCGACCACTTATGGCAGTGTCTCAATATTTGTGCACCCTCCTTACATGAAACACATCTCCGTATCACTTGGTCCGCGCAGATGCGAAAGAGAAAGGGGTCCTCCCAAAAGTAATTTTTCAAATCAGAAAAGAATTTTTTCTTTTGCTGTTTTGAAAAGTGTTTTGGAAGGACCCGCCGAACTAAATAGTTGGCGCAATCCGCGAACCAAGGCGGGGGAGAAGTTTTATTTAAATTAGAAATAGTAAGGAGGCGCTCCTCGGGAAATCTATCATCTATGTCTAGTTCGACGAGCGCTTACGCGTTGGGGCGGTCTAAACGAGAGAGGTGGTCGGCCGCTAAATTTTCAGCCCCTTTCTTGTCCCGGATCTCTAAGTCGAATTCCTGTAAAAGGAGGATCCATCGAAGCAAGCGGGGCTTGGCGTCTATTTTTGATAATAAATATTTGAGGGCAGAGTGGTCGGTAAAAACGATAATTTTTGAAAGTGTTACGTAGGGCCTAAACTTATCGATTGAAAAGACGACTGCGAGAAGTTCCTTTTCCGTCGATGTGTAATTAGCTTGTGTGGCTGTGAGCATTCGAGAAGCATAGTAGATGGGATGAAAATAATTATTAACATGTTGGCCTAGTACGGCTCCAACCGCTATATCGCTCGCATCGCACATTATTTCGAACGGAAGGGACCAATCTGGCGCCACCAGAATGGGAGAATTGATAAGATTTTCTTTAATAATATTAAATGCCTCTACGCAGGCGGAATCAAAAATAAAAGGAGATCCTTCTCCAGGAGGTGGGTTAGCGGTTTTGTTATTTGGGAAAAATTTTGAATGAACCGCCGGTAAAAACCCGCGTGGCCAAGAAAACTCCTAATTGATTTTATGTTTGAAGGTGCGGGAAGTTTTTCTATGATTTCGACCTTAGCCTTGTCTACCTCCATCCCTCGGGCGGAAATTTTGTGGCCGAGAACTAAACCTTCCCGAACCATAAAATTACACTTTTTCCAGTTTAAAACCATGTTCGTGTCTTCACATCGTTGGAGGACTCGATCTAGATTATATAAGCAGTTTGAAAAGGAGCTTCCGAATATGGAGAAGTCATCCATAAAGACTTCCATTATGTCCTCTACGAGCTCTCCAAAGATCGACAGCATACATCTTTGGAATGTAGTTGGTACATTGCAGAGGTCAAAAGGCATCCTTCGGTATGCAAAGGTGCCGAAAGGGCATGTGAAAGTCGTTTTCTCCTGGTCTTCGGGGGAAATTGGGATTTGGAAAAATCCTGAAAGACCGTCGAGAAAACAATAGTATGGATGACCCGAAAGTCACTCCAGAATCTGATCGATAAACGGCAAAGAAAAGTGGTCCTTCCGGGTGGCGTCATTTAACTTTCGGTAGTCGATGCACACCCGCCAACCCGTAATAGTACGGGTTGGGATTAATTCGTTGTTTTGATTGGCCACTACCGTTAAACCGCCCTTTTTTGGCACGACATGTACGGGGCTAACCCACGTACTGTCCGATATTGGATAGATAATCCCCGCATCGAGAAGTTTAATTACTTCACCTTTATGACGTCCCGCATGTTCAGGTTAAGCCGTCGCTGAGGCTGGATGGTTTTGCAGGAATTATCTTCTAAAAAAATTTTGTGCGTTCAAAAAGAGGGGTTAATCCCCCTGATATCGAAAATCTGCCATGCAATTGCACCGCGATGCTTAGATAGAACTTCCACCAATTCAGAGGTTTCCGAATCAGTTAAAGTGGAAGAAATGATAATGGGAAGTTTTGAATTTGATGCGAGAAAAGAGTACTTTAAATGGTCGGGGAGTTGTTTGAGCTCCAGGACCGGGGGTTCTTCGTAACAGTTGGTGATTTTTAAACTTTTTGAATCAAAAGACTCGAAAGGTGAATCTGGCGGCAATTCATCTAAAGTAGGGAGATTTGCCAGATCCGATTCGGCTTCGGTTAAAGAAAATAATTCAAAAAGCGAAGAACACTCATCCTCAAACGCGTATTCCAAATTAAAACAGGAATCATCGTTTGATAAAGAGTTTCGCATCGAAGGATTAATGTGAAGGGTAACTTCATCGTCTCTGACCCGAAGGAGGAGGCGACCGTTACTCACATCAATTAATGCTCGGGAGGTCGCGAGGAATGGGTGACCGAGGATAATTGGTACCTTGGCGTCCTCCTCGGTGTCGAGGATGACGAAGTCTACCGGGAAGATAAACTTGTATACCTTGACCAGAACGTCCTCCACAACCCCGATAGGATACTTTATCGAGCGATCCGTGAGTTGGATGCTCATTTTAGTTGGGGTAGGAACACCCAAATCAAATTTTTTAAAGAGAGAGAAGGGCATCAATTGATACTCGCTCCTAGGTCCGCTAGGGCGTATTTAATTAACAAATTTCCAAAAAGGCACGGGATGGAAAACCTTCCCGGGTCATTCAATTTTGGTGGCAAATTGTTAAGAAGGACCACCGAGCATTCCGCATTTAGGGAAACACGCGAAATACCCTCGAGTTTCTTTTTATTAGAAAGAAGGACTTTTAGGTATTTCGCGTATTTCGGCATTTGGGAGAGTGCCTCGCAGAAGGGGACGTTAATTTGAATTTTTTTTAATATACTTAAAAAAAATTTATAATGTTCGTCCTCCTTATCTTTTGTTAATTTTTGAGGGATAAGGAATTTGCGGGCTCGAAATGCCCGGCGCAATTGGAAAATTCGGAGCTAACAAAATTGAAGAAGAGGGTGGAGGGGTCGAAGGCGAAATGCATACCGTAGGCTCAACCCGCAATGAGGAGACGACCTCCTTCCGCTTCGAAGGGTTATAGCATGAGCATTTTCACGAGGAATCGGCTCGGTATTGATGGCGCGTCCCCTCCGACACTCCTTGTTGATGATGACCCGGTTGCCGAGGCGTTGCGACACAAAGATCTGAGGTGTCATGATGATGCTGAAGGAAGTCCGCATCCGCCCGCGGCGTGCCAAAACTGCCGTGAAAATTTAAAGTTTATTTATGCACTTTTATTTATGCACTTTTATTTTATATTAATGAATATAAAATTATTTCATGCTTGATGATAATTTTATATTCATTAGTTGGTTGTAATTTTAATTTTGAACTCTTTTATTATTTTTGTGTGTATTTAACCATATGGATGGATGAGATTACATCTCCATCTTGGTTGGTTAAGATTTTGTTGTAACTCCTATTTAAGGAGGCCTTGATGAGAGGGAATAGATTATTTAAGAATACAAACCTTAATTTCTCCCTTGAGAATTTTGGCCATGCTTGGAGCCTCCTCCTAGCCCCCCCCCACCCCCCCCCCCCCCCCCCCCCCCCCCCCCCCTCTTGGTGTGACTCCAAGACCGCCTCCTCCATCCGCTTCGGTGCGACTCCGGCGTAGCTTCCTTCGGTGCGACTCCAAGGAAGAAGGTTGCAACCCCATTCGGTGTGACGCCGGTGTATCCGTGGAGAGAGTGAATCTCCCACCTTATCTTGTGTGATCATCTTCTTGGTTGAGTAACTTCTTCCTCATTTGTGACTTCTTGCTGTGAGATTTGTGGAGGTGTTTTCGAACAGTCTATTCCGTGATTTTTAAAACGCATCGCTTGCAAGTTCTGATTTCGAATCGTTGTTATTGAATCTCTTGTGATCCGGATTGGGAAGATCCGTTGCGGGAGCAAAACTCGGCCTAGCCTTGACTTGCTCTCCAAGATTGGCACAATTTGTGCTAACAAGGGAATTAATCTCAACTAGAATTTCGACCGCTACTAATCGTTTGCCACCGCTCCAAAATAAATTATTTGCTGCGTTTGAAACGGCTCAAGTTGAAGAATAGATGCTTGTGTAGGTGAGTTGTGTGCTTGTTGGAGAGGTAGGTCTTAAGGATGTTGTATCGAGTCCGGCTTTCGGTGAGTTGTGTGCTTGTTGGAGAGGTATGTCCTAAGGACGTTGTATCAAGTCTGGCTTAAATTTTATCAATCGGATTTTGTGAGCCTACCGACCCCTTTTCGTTCGCTTTTGGTCGGAGCCCTCCTATGTTATTTTAATTTCTGTGATGAATGTTTTTCCGTTAGCGTAGCGTCCACGTGTCTCGTTCATCTCTACATTAATTTGGCATCAAAGCGAGTCGTGTTGAATTCTATCTCGACACCATCCTTACTCTCAGATCTGTAGGCTATCCGTCCTCTAGTCGGTGTGTTCGTTGCACGGTCAAAATCTGAAAATTTTTGGATTGGTCTGCGTTTAGTAAAATCTCAGAAATTTAAAACTTGTCAAAAAAATCTGAAACTTTTTCTGTAGCTTCCTGCACGTATTTCCAGCAACATTAAAACTGAAACTTTTTCGATTCGTCCTCGTTAGGTCGGCCTGAAAATTGGAAACGTCGTAATTCTCTCGAGGTGGTTTGCGAATAGCGGGCCAAAATTTTCAATTTTTGTCAAAATTCAAAAAAAAAAATTAACGATCTACATATTAACCACGTCAAAAATCTATAAAAATATCCTATGTTCAATCTAGCTACAGCCCTAGGAAAAAAATCACCTTTCCAAAATTTTCCTGAACCTGAATGCGCACTAGGCTAGGAACGGAGTACTCAACACCGTCTACGTCTAGGATGGCTGTGAATCAGCATAATGATCCCAACACCGAGGCCATAGCAGTTCTACGTACCGAAATGACTGAGCTTAGGACGATGTTAGAACAAATTTTACGGAATCAAGGAGAACCGCCACCACCACCCGGTGATGTTGAGGGGCCCAACCGGCACCTACCGATCACTGATTCGGATTCTGATGGAGACCATCCCCGAGTGCCCCCTCGAGAACACCGTCCCGAGCGTGGTTTCGATATCACTAGATCCATTAAGATAAATGGACCCACTTATGACGGCTTGGGAGATCCCCAGATCTTCCTTAATTGGGTAGTAGACATGGAGTGTTATTTCGAGTGGCACAACCTCACGGACCATCAAAAGGTCCAAGTCGCTAGAATGAAATTATCGGGTCGCGCTAAGACATTTTGGCTAAACGAGGAACGGAGATTAGGAGCCGGTCGCGGAGTTCCCCTTATAGGCTGGGAGGTGATGAAGGATTTACTCACCAATCAGTACGTCCCTGCGTACCACCGAACTCAAATGTTCGATGAGCTTGCCACCCTACGGTAGGGCTCAAATTCGGTAGCCGAATATATGGGAGAACTAAAGGATGCATGGTGCGTTGCGACCTTAGAGAGGTTCCGTAAGTCACGTTGTTTAGGTTCCGTAAGGGGCTTCATCCTGATATCTAAAGGAAGCTCCTGCGCAATGGGCATGCGGATTTAAACACGACATTCAATGCCGCCCTGGACATTGAAAAACACCTAGCCTCTAAGGCTCACTCCCGATACCCACATGCGAAGAATAAGTCCACCACTAGGGCTTCTTCTTCCACATATCCTGATAAGGGAAAGTTTAGGTCGACCGAGTCAAAGTCTGTTGTGATCACCGCTAGAAACACTAAGAACCCCGCGAGTGAGCGTATCCCTATTGGGAAGGTTAGCAAGTCTAACACCACATGTTATTCTTGTGGCGTTCAGGGTCATTACGCCTTTGAATGCCCTACGAAGACAAAAGTGGTAGCCTTTCTAGAATCGTCTACTGACCCTGCTGATTACGAGTATGAGGCTGCTGAGGAGAGTGACCCCGAAGGGGTCCCAAGCGATTTAGAGGGCGATCACCACCTGATGGTGATGCATTGCATCTTGACCACTCCTCGTCCCGTGGACGACTGGAAGAGGACAAGTATATTTTCCCTGATCTTTAAGAGTGGCGAGAAACTTTGCAAACTAGTTATTGATGGCGGTAGTTGCGTGAACACCGTTTCTGAGAACGTCGTTAAGCGTATGTCCTTGACTACTGAACCGCATCCGACCCCCTATCAGGTTGCTTGGATCAGTAAGGTTACTATTAAGGTTACCCATAGTCCCCCTGACCTTTGATGCGCAATTTCGGCACGCTAATTAGCAGGCACGAAATGCTATACGACGGCAGTGCACCGGTCGTTGTCAAGTAATGAAATAGGGAGGAACTCCCCGAATATCATTCTCAAAGGACCGCAAGTTGGGTAGTATGACTTGTTCAAAATAGGAAATCAGTTAAAAGGATTAAAAAGTACCAACGGGGGGTTTTGATTTGGTTTCCTACGCTATTGCAGAATGAAGAAAGATGCGGGTCAAAACTCCGCTTCGCACGGCGAGATGGGTGCAACGGCCGCGATGCCGTGCTTCGGAAGGCTCGTGGACAGAATATCACTATGACAGTTGAGGGTCGCACACACCTCTTCTCAAAACATCACCGCTAGCAATTGCTAGCGGCTTCAATCACAACGTAACACAGAAAATTGCTAAGAACAAAGGGGCTATTCATGCCACCACAATAACATTGCATATGAAAACAAGTAATAATCCATAAGATCTACTTAACAAGCATTCATAAAACAACTACAAACAAGTTCAAGCATCAAAGTTTAGAGAGGGCCACAACAAAGAAATCATGTCTTGGGTTCACGGCCAGAATGAGAGGTTGTCGGGCTCTCTCCGGACTCGGCCCTCAGATGGTGAGCTTGGCTCGAAGGAGGCTGTCACCTCTCCTATGATCTTCAGCACTTACTTGGTCTCCTTGGTGAGGAATGCTTGAGCAAATGGCGGATGAAGCTTCCTAATGCTCCCGGATGGAAGGGTGGAGGTGGAAAGTCACCGGAAATGGTCTTGATGATGGAGGAGATGAAGGAGAAGCCGTCAACCCTCAAGAGCAGCTGTAAGGAAGAGTTTTTCTGCCCTTTGAATCGCTCCCGCTCGTCCCCTGGTCGTCTTCTTTGACTGCCTCGAAACTACAGCTTTTATAGAAAACAGGCTGAAAATTGGCCACGCACGGTCGAACGCACGATCGTGCGCAGACCGTGCGATATTAACGGATAAAATATGTCTTGGAGAAGACGATGCGCCGCCCGTGCGATTTGTTCACGCACGACCAATGCCGCACGTGCGTTCAAACGCACGGGTAAACTCCGACGCATGAATATCAAGAAGACACAGGTCGACCATGTGTTTTGCTCACGCACGGGCGAATCCGCCCGTGCGTTCAAACGCACGAGTAAACTCCGACGCTCCATTTTCTTCCCAGACACAAATGCATGACCGCACAGTCCGTGCGTCAAGGAAACGCATGACCGTGCGATATGCACAGAAATTACTTATGGGGAAAATGGGGCGATCGGGTCACCTGCAAACATGGTATAACAGCTGGGAATACACGTCAAGCACAGAAATGCTTAAAAGAATGGAAGGGGAGCACAATGTGCTTACCCCCAACACCAAGGAATGCAATTGCACACCGAAATGGGCTTAAAAGTGCACCTAGCATGGAATAGCACATATGAATGGAAACGTGCCTAAAATGTGGTGCAAACACTAGAATAACAGCCCAAATTAGTCCAGAAATATATATATAAATGGGACTCATCACACCCCCAGACTTAACCATTTGCACGTCTCGGGCAAACTACTCAGCTCTCCAGTCGGAATAATTGAATGTTAGCATGAGTTTGAGCGGTAGAGAATTATGCGAAGTCGCATGCTCTCGTGCGTAGAAATATATTAGAACAGAATTAAACTCAAGGTTGTATCTAATTATTTCTAAAACAGTAGTTTGGAATTTACTTTACTTGGATGGTGAATCCTGGTGAATCTTTCGGTTGCACAAAAAGGGAAATAGGGTGGCTAATGAGCAGAGTATTACTTGAATCGAAGCTAGGGACAATCTCCTAAGAAATCCATCAAAGTCGGTGTCCATAGTCTTGCACGTCCGCACTCTCTCTACTGCATGAGACGACTCGTGTCTAAAATCAATAGGACTTATAGGCAATTATTTGGCTTAGGTTGAGTATAGGCTAGGTTAGTAGAAGAACGATGGGAATCGCACTCAACACAACCGTCGCACTCAAGAGAATGACACTCACCAATACAACATTTTCAGTACTTACACGACACCCCCAGACTTCAACTGAACATTAGGTGCGTGTTGAGCCAAATAAACAAAAATTTTGCCGAGAGAAAATTATTATTGCACAACTCCTTTATATTTTTCTTTTCTTTTCTTTCTTTTCTTTTCTTTTCTCTTTTCGGCAAAAGAACATTTTTAAGCGCAATAAAATGACTCCTTTAGCTAAATCAACGATGCCATACACACATAGAAGACACCAAATGCGATTGAGAAAGAAAGTTCTTTCAGCACAATGGTTGGTGCGAACATAGGTTCGGCTGTATGGCTTTGGTTACATTAAATAGTGGAGCTAAACAAAGAGGAGAGGTAGGCTCAAATGGGCTTGCAATGGTGATTACATAGGTTAGGATTTCAAAAGCACAAACGGATCAAGAGATGGCCTATATCACATTTCATGACGAGTACTTCAAAACAATTGTGTCGAGAATCGCCGAGTGCAAGTTGTAATAAACTTGTTAATCAGATGGTCTCTTGGGCTGACCCAGTTGCCACTACGGTAACGGGAGTGATGCCATCCACCACTAAGGTGGGAAAATCTGATGGCTACTGAGAGTATCTAGTTGCGGCCTAAATCACCTAGAGGGGGGTAAATAGGTGGATTCTAAGTCTTTACGCGGAATTTAAAAATATAACACAGAAAAGCACAGCACAGACACAAGGATTTATAGTGGTTCCCCAGAATGGGTACGTCCACTTTCCCGCCTCGCCTATCTAGCACCTCATGGCTAGACTCGGCTACTTCACCAAACTCAGATTAAAATAATCTTACACCTCGGAGTAAAACTCCTACAACTCGGAGTGCACCACTCCTACAACTCGGAGCAAAAACAACTCCTACAACTCAGAGCAAAAACAACTCCTACAACTCAATCCTCAAACAAGGATCTACACAACACTCGGAAGCAAGCTTCCTACAAGGTTTTAGAAAAATGTTTATTACAACACAACGTAGATTGAAAACAATCTTCTTAAACTTCAGATGAAGTTTTTCTTCAGATCTTGAGAAAAGGATTTCTTCTTCTTGACAATGAATTTCAATAATTTTTAGAGGAAGAACGAAGAAATCTTGAGCAATTCTTTACTGGATCTGAGAAGCTTGAATCTATAGAAGACGAATCACAAATCACAGCTTTGTCGGAGACGAGACTTGAGCGTGAGAGAGATCGGCCGAAACTTTGCGATTCTTTCTTTTGATTCTCGATAAGTGATTAGGGTTAAAAGGAAATACATCAAGAGTATTTATACGGTCTTCTACAACGGTCAAATGCGCGAGATACGGATCTAACTCCACGTGTACTGTACATAGGAGAAGCCCTAAGAAACACGCATTCAAAAACGAACCGGAAGAAATACAGCAGACCGATTCGGTTAAATGGAATAACCGAATGGCAATAACCGAATCGAATTCGGTTAAATGGTATAACCGAATTCGACAGATATCAAAATTCGGTTAAACACAATTTCCGAAAAACTATAACCGAATTTCAATAACTGAATTCGGTTATTCTATTTCTTTGAAGAAAATTCGATCTTTGATTAACCGAATTCGATTATATCCATTCAGACCATATAGTCGAATTCGACTATATGTTCTAAATGATATAACCGAATTTTACTTAGGAAAAATTCCTTTCTTTAAGAATTCCACCATCAGCTCCAGTCCTCCTTCTCTTGCACTTAGGAAATGAGGTACAACCCAATAGAGAGATTTCACATGAGCCAACACTTTGGTCTATACAATGAGGGATTACATTGCACAGGCCTGTGTTTGACGACTCATTGAAACCTGACATTGGTTTGTACCTAGAGTGAAATAACCTGTCACAACACAGCTAAAGTGCATAATCAAATACAAATACAATTCATCCTAGTTTGAAGGGGACTTCTTCAAATCAGGGCTATTGTGGATACAATACCCAACAATCTCCCCCTATTTGAAGAAGTCAGAACCCTATCTACTGAGGTGAATTGCTAGGAGAATAATAAATATAAGCAAGTAAAGAACTGAACTATGAAGATATATATAGACATTATAAACAAAAGTTTTAAGTCCATAACACTATATAAATGTTCTTAAAAGAGATCAATTCTCATGCTTCTTTCCCTTTTGATACTTCTTGAGCTGTCTCTCAAAATAAGCTTTCGGCTTCGGAAAGTACTTCGGAGGAGGTGGAGGAGGATTTTCATCTTCTTTATGATTTCTGATATGAATCTTTCTCTTCAGCATTGATGCTTGCCACTTGTTAATTTCTTCCTGGTCATAATAAGTCGATGGAAGTTCATTTGAACAGCTGATAAGTCTGAAATGATCCAGGATGATATTTCTAGATTCAGGGCTCCAGACTTCGCCATCAAACCTTCTTTGGTGAGGAGCTCCTGCACTAACATTTCTTGAGCCTTCAGCTCTCTGAATATCCTGCCTTGGATTCGCTGCTCTGAGAGCATCTCTCATGAAGCCAGATCCCCTTGCTTCAGTAATTTCAGATCTCACCCTTTTTCTGGATATTTCATTTTCATCATCAGACCAGATATAGCCTTCGGGAGGATCATATTCACCCTGAGGAGCAGCAAACTGATTGTCCGGATCAAATTCTTCAGATGGAAAGGCTAGCTGCTCAGAAGATTGACCTGGCCCTTGGAAACCATGGGCATAGCCTCTTGATAGCTCATTATGCAACCATACCTGATTTTGATGCAGATATCCATATAAATCTTGAAACTTGCTATCTATGCCTCTTGAAACTTCAGCAATCTGAGATTGAACATTTGATTGTGATTCTTGAATCCTTCCTTCTAACTCTCTATTTAGATCAAAGATTTGAGTTTGAATTCGTTCATGCAATCTTTCCTCCCCCTTTCTGACTTCTTCAGTTAGGGTTTGGATGATCTCTTTCTTGATAGCCTGGAGAGAGTTCTGAACTGTAGATCTTCCCTGTTCATCATGCTCAAACATGTACTTCTGATTTTCAAAGAGCTTTGTAGTATTCTCACAGATAGCCTGTAATCCTTCCCCAACATGCTTAAGGGTGGATGCACCCAGAGTAAAGTATTCATCTTGTTTGTCTTTTACTTTGTCCAGGCTGTGAGCTACGGATTGCAAGTGATTTCCCATCCCTTTGTCGATGTCTCTGGTCTTGTCAAAGATTTGATGAATAGCAAATTCAAAGTATTTTTTCTGTTTGATAAGCATTTCTTCCAAACTGAGTAGCATTTGGTCGACGGCAGAGGGAGTTTGATCTTTCAGGCGAGAAGAGATTCCAAAATCATCTTCTGCTACTAGGAAATCTGCTGAGTCCACATCCTTCATATAGTGATAGAACTGTTGAGCATCAAGAGTTTCTTCATTTTGAACTGGAGGAGGGGAGGATCCTTCATTTCTCCTGTCTTCGACTGTAATCTGGATTTTGTGCACCTTGGGAGCTTGCACAGATTTTCCCTTATCCTTTGAAGTGGAGGCAGAGAGCCCTGCATCACTTTCATCTGCTATGATGATTGTAACATGTTCAGGGGTCTTAGGAAGATCTATCTGCTCTTGCTTATCTGTTGCAGGAGTAGAGAGATCAGAGTGAACAATCTCCCCCTCAATTTGAGCGGGGATAACAACCTCTGGAGGAACAGCTTGACCTTTATCTGACTGACCTGTCTTCACAGCATCAGCATCAGGATCATCTCCCCCTTCATCATCTCCATCACTGCTATTAGGTCTATCAGCATTGTTATCTTCTTTAGAAGGAGAGCTGTGAGGAGATGGAATCTTGGGAGACACAGCTGTAGAACCCACTGGAGAGAAGGGTGGATTTGGGTCTGGCAGCTTGGAACACTCCCCCTTGGAGGGTTCACCTTCTTTCTCATTTTGATGCTCACCTTGCTTCTCACTTTCTTTCTCACCTTCTTGCTCACCTTGGTTCTCACGGTGTTGCTCACCTTCCTGTTCACTGTCCTTCTTACTGGCGGGATCACTTTCTGTTTCACTTTCTGATTCAATATGGGGAACTTTCTTATCTTTTGGAGCCCTGGGAGACATTACTCTTGACTCACCAACTTTCCTGGACCACCTCTCAATCATAGAAGAATCTATTCTCTTGAAGTGGTGGAGAGGAGTTCCATTCTTCATGTTGAATCTTGCTTTATCCAGACGGTAGAGATATAGAGAGAGAATTCTCCCAAAGTTTGGAGTATTCAAACTTGCGGAGATTCTGTCAAACAGCACACTTCCCCAGTCAACCCTTTTCCTGCATATAACTAAACCAAGTAGCTTGAACATATCATTTGAAAGATAGTCGTGAGAGCCGACTTTACATAGGAGAACCTTTCCCATTATATCAGAAAGTAATTTTCCTTCCTCATTCATTTGCTTTCGATAAATGGATTTTGTTCCTTTGGGCAAACCACAAAACCTGAGAGCTTGTTTGAAATCTTTTGGAGATAGAGAATCTGATTCTGAGACTTCTGGTAGCTTGAGGAGCTTAGTCAGTCTTGAAGGGGAAACCTTGATTTGAAAATCACCAATCCTGCTTTTTATCACAGACCCTTGCTTCCTCAATTCTGCATGCTTGAAGAACTTCAGAACTTCTGCCTCCAACACCTTGCAAGGGTGTTCTAGAACAAAGCCCAGACCGGCAACTTCAAGAGCTAGAACGACGTTTCTGAACTCATCCACCGAACTATCGAAGCCGGTTCTGACTAGCTCACTCCCGAAGAGCAGCTTCTCTGAAGATTTCTTAGGCATTGCGATGGAATGACGATCAAAGATTTGTTGAAGGAGATGAGGAATCGGACGGCGGCAGAGGAGACTTGCTGGAGGGGGGAATCGAACGAGCTGGTTGAGCGGCAGTCGGAGAAGAAGAGCACGAGCGGTCGAAACGGAAGTTCGGGAGAGCCGCGCGATTCGAAAGTTGAAGGGTTGCGCGAATCGAAGGAGAGGGTGTCGAAAATCTCTTTTAAGTTGTATTTATATAGTGTCGTGAAGATTGGGAGAGAGCGCGTACCTGAAATTTGAACCTTGACCCTTCGAATTCCATTAAGAAAAGAATCGAATTCCGGAAAGTTCGTCATTCGGCTATTGGGATTAGTCGAATTCGGTTAAACTATATCGCCGAATTCGGTTAAAGGAATTCGGTTAATTGATATCGCCGGATTCGGTTAAACAGAATCGCCGAATTCGGTTATACATAATCGCCGAATTTGGTTAAATAAAATTTCGACTAAACAATTTCTCGACTTCTGGATTAGAGAATTTCTGAGAATCTGAATGTCTCTAAAAGTCTTTGTTTAACATACCAAGCTCCATTTTAAAATAATTGAACTTTGATTCGTCGAGCGGCTTAGTGAAAATATCTGCAATTTGCCGATCCGTCGGGACATAGCTAAGATCAATGTCCTTGTGCTCCACATGCTCCCGGATGAAGTGATAACGAATCTCTATGTGCTTCGTCCTGCTGTGAGACACAGGATTGTTGGCAATTGCTATGGCGCTTGATGAATCACAGTACATAGGAATTTCTTTGAGCTTTAAGTTGTAATCCTCAAGTTGGTTCCTTATCCACAGTAATTGTGCACAACAACTGCCTGCGGAGATATACTCTGATTCAGCAGTTGAGATAGCAACACAATTTTGCTTCTTACTACTCCAGGAGATGAGCCGTTTCCCTAAGAATTGGCACGTTCCTGAAGTACTTTTCCTGTCATCTTTGCTTCCTGCAAAATCAGCATCTGAAAAACCAGTTAGCTCAAAATCATTACTTCTTGGGTACCATAAGCCAAAATTTGGTGTGCCTTTAAGGTATCTCAAAATCCTCTTTGCAGCTGAGTAGTGAGATTCCTTAGTGTTCACCTGAAATCTAGCACAAACACATGTTGAGAACATTATGTCTGGTCTACTTGCAGTAAGATAGAGCAAGGATCCAATTATGCTTCTAAACTTGGTTTCATCAAAAGGTTTCCCTTTCTCATCCTTGTCTAGAGACATAGTTGAACCCATTGGAGTCCTCATAGAGGTTGCATTCTCCATTCCGAATTTCTTAATTAACTCTTTGGTAAACTTCGTCTGAGAGATGAAAATCCCATCCTCGGATTGCTTTACCTGAAGTCCTAAGAAATACTTCAGCTCTCCCATACTGCTCATTTCAAATTTCCCTTGCATCAAGTTGGAAAACTTTTTGCAGAGGTTATCATCGGTAGATCCAAAAATGATGTCGTCGACATAGATTTGCACTAGCAAAATCTTGCCTTTTACTTCCCTAAGAAATAATGTCTTGTCTATCTTGCCTCTTGTGAATTTGTTCTCAAGGAGGAAGCTGGACAACGTCTCATACCAAGCACGGGGAGCTTGCTTGAGACCATATAAAGCTTTTCGAAGAAAATAAACATAATCAGGGAATGAGGAGTCAACGAAACCTGGGGGTTGTTCTACGTATACTTCTTCCTTTATATCACCATTAAGGAAGGCTGACTTCACGTCCATTTGATAGACTTTAAATCCTTTGTGAGCAGCATACGCTAGAAACAACCTGATCGCTTCGAGCCTTGCTACGGGAGCAAAAGTTTGATCGAAGTCGATCCCTTCTTCTTGTCTGTACCCTTGAGCAACAAGTCGAGCCTTGTTCTTGATGATCACGCCATCCTCGTCCAACTTGTTTCTGAATACCCATTTTGTTCCAATGACATTCTGTCCTTTGGGTCTGGGTACAAGCGTCCACACTTTGCATCTCTTAAATTGATTGAGTTCTTCTTGCATTGCGATGATCCATGAAGCATCGTTCTTTACTTCATCGAATTTCTTTGGCTCAACCTGTGACAGAAAGCTTAGATGCAAAACTTCATTAGCTGTACCTCTTCTTGTTCTTACGCCAACATGGGTATCTCCAATAATTTGCTCTGCAGGATGGTCCCTTAAATGTCGGAACACTCCAGCATTTGGATGACCATGGGGTTCCTGCACTTCCGGTACATCTTCATCTTCTTGAGGTTCATCTTCCACACATGCGGATGGAATATTTACTTCAATAGACTTTGGGGCATCTTCCTTTACAGCTTCTTCTAAGTTTATGTCCTTGAACCTTGCATCTGCATCTTCAACAAAAACACTAGAAGAACTGCTTTGAAGCATACTAGTCTCATCAAATATAACATTATAAGTTTCTTCTACAACCAGGGTTTTCTTGTTGAAAATCCTATATGCCTTACTATGGCTACTATATCCTACGAAAATACCTTCAAAACATTTTTCACTAAACTTAGTTTTGTAATATTTCCCGTTATTAAGTACGAAGCACTTACTGCCAAAATTCTAAAATAAGACAGGGTTGGCTTCTTGCCCTTCAGAAGTTCATAAGGAGTCTTATTATGATTCTTGTTGATCAGTGCTCTGTTTTGCACGTGGCAGGCAGTGTTGATGCCTTCAGCCCAGAAGTATTCTGGGAGAGAAGAGTCACTCAACATTGTTCTGCAAGCCTCTATGAGTGTTCTATTCTTTCTCTCAGCCACTCCATTTTGTTGTGGAGTACGAGGAGAGGAGAACTCATGAAAGATACCTAGGCTTTCACAAAATTTGGTCATAGCCCCAGACTTGAATTCTGTTCCATGGTCACTTCTGATTTTGACCACGGAACATTCCAACTCATTCTGAATTTGCTTGACGAACGTGGTGAAAGAATCAAAGGTGTCTGACTTGTGTTTCAGAAAGAATACCCAAGCAAAACGTGAGTAATCATCAACAATAACCAACGTATAAGACTTACCTCCTAAACTTCGGATTGGCATAGGACCAAACAAGTCCATATGGAGCAGATATAAACATCTGGTAGAATCTTTGCCAATAATGCTTTTAAAGGCAGCCCGAGTCTGCTTACCCATTTGGCAAGCATGACAGGGTCTCTCTTTAATGCACTTAACATCTGGAGCATCACGAACTAAGTTGTGAGAAAATAACATACTTATAGTTTTGAAATTAATATGTGCTAGTCTCTTGTGCCACTGGTCACAAAGAGATGCACTATCTTTTGCCAAAAGACACACTGGAGTAGAAGAGTCTAAACAAAGGAAATTTAAGCAGAAAATATTTCTACTCCGAGTGCCTGTTAAAATAGTTTCTGACGTATCAGACGACTTTATCAAACACTTGTCCTTGTAGAACTCAACCATATAGCCTTTATCACATAGTTGGCTTATGCTAATTAGATTATGTTGTAATCCTTTGACATAAGTTACATCTGTGAAAGAGACTATATCGTTGGTAATCATACCGTAGCCTTTCGTGATTCCCCGATCAGATCCGCCAAAAATAACTTTTGGTCCATCCTTCACGGGGGTATACTCTTGTAACAAACTTCTTGTTCCGGTCATGTGCCGAGAACATCCACTGTCCAAGTACCAAATTGGATTTGAATTGGCCTTTGGACATACCTGCAATCAATAATCAATTGCCCTTAGGAACCCAAACAGATTTGGGTCCTTGGCTTCTTTTCAGATGACCACCATTGGAAGTGTTAACAGTGCGAGGAGTCACTCTTGCATTGTTACCTCTTGGGGTCTTAACATAACTGTAATTAAACCAGCAATCTATGGCGAAGTGACCAACTTTGCCACAGCACCAACAGTCAAATCTGTTGTACCTTCTCTTGTTCTCCTTCTTTACCTTTTGAATGGGAGGTCTAGTAGGAGCAACTTTCTTAGAAGTAGAGGCCTCGTGATTGCAGCAAACACAGGGCTCCAACTTCTCATTCGACTTAGCACCAACAGATTTAACTTTGGGTGCTTTCTTTGCGACTGATCCATGAACAAATGATCCATGGTCCTTGAGACTTACTTCTTCATAAGGAGCCTTGAAAGGAGTTGAGTCAAAGTTCCGGGGTCGGCTCCATCCCTGATATCTGCTACTAGATTCAACAGGTGTTGGTCTAGTGAGATGACCATAGGATGTTTCAAAGTCAAATGGGTATGTCGGAAAAACGACCTTCCTGAACGAAGGTTGACTTTGATCAGCTTTCCCTTTACCTTTTACTGCTCTTATCTTGGCAGCCTTACTACTTTCAGCCTTGTGGCCAATGCCACTACCCTTCGCAGGAGCTGAAAACTTATCAATGAGAGGAAGAACAATTTTTGGCTTGTTGAAGCTTTCCACTATCTTCTCTGCCAACAGCTTTTCTTCCAGATCAGTTATAAGTTTCTCTTTCAGAATTGATGATTCAGTAGAACTTCTTAATTCATCCTTCAAGGATTGGACTTCATTTCCGAGGGGAGTTAATCCTTCGATTTCCTCTCTCAGAGCCGATTCCACGTTCTTAAGTGAATCAATTTCTTTTGCTTGAGATCTGACAACCTTGCGGCATTTGTCAAAACTTTTCAAAAGAGCTTTGTACTGAGTCATTAATTCTGACTCTTCCTCTGAAGAATAGCCTTCATTTGCTATGGATGCAGTTTCACACTCAGAAGCAGAGAGGGGAGTATGAGGATTTACCTTTGCCCTATTTGAGGTGTCGCTTGCTTCATCATCCGATTGTGCCATAAGCCCAAAGTAGGCTTCTTCATCAGTGCTTGACTCCTCTGAGTCGCTGTCGCTCAGAGTCTTTGGCTTCTTTGCAATGAAGCTCTTTTCCTTCCTTTTTCCTTTGTAGGATTTCTCATCCTCTTTCTTTGAGCCTTCCTTTTTCTTGTATGGACACTCCGCAATCATGTGTCCTGGCTTATTGCAGCAATAGCAGATGATATCGTTAGAAATATGTTTACTGGGTTTAGATTTATACCTGTCATCTTCATGTTTCTTTTTGTGATGATTCCCATCACGGTTTGATCTTCTACGATGAGAGATTGAGGTTTGACCTCTCGTGTTCCTTCTTTTGTTAAAGAACTCTTGAACTGCTTGGAGAGTAGAGAGAACCCTCCATCAGACATTTCTGAGTCTGAGGGGCTAGCATAAGATTCATCTTCATCCGAGGATGATCTCCTGACAGGTGGGAGAGCCTTGCTCTTCCTTGAACTTACAGCTTTAAGTGCAGTGGCCTTCTCCCTTCCAGAGGCTCTGGTCCCTTCTTCTTCAGCTTTGCGGGTGTTCAACTTTAATTCATGGGACAAGAGCTTCCCAAACAACATCTGTGGCTCCGTGGTTCCGAGCTTTCCGAATTCTCTAATGGCTATAACTTTAGTGTCCCATTCTTTGGTCAGGGATCTTAAGAATTTGTCATTAAGTTCGGCTGCAGTGAATTCTCGATCATAGTTCCTAAGACCATTTACGATCTTGAAGAACTTCTCATAAGTATCAGAAATGGAGTCACCAGAATGTTGCTTGAAGGCTTCGTATTCCTGGTTCAGCAATGATCTTCGATCATCCCTTACTTCATCTGTCCCTTCCATGAGAACGACCAGAGAGTCCCACATTTCCTTAGCGGACTTGCAGTGAAGAAGGTTTTGTAACATGGAATCATTAACTGCACCTGCTATAATGTTCTTTGCCTTCTTGTCTAGAGAGACAAGTGCAATCTCATCCTTGGTAAGTTCCAACATCTTCTTGGCGACCATAATTGTAGAGTTTATTGAAGATGGTTTCATTGGAACATGAGGACCTTCTTCCACAATCTGAAATATTCTTGGATCAGCAGCCTCCATGAAGAATCTGACACTCTCCTTCCACATAGGAAAATTCTCTTTTGTGCAGACTGGAAGCTTGACGGAATCCTTGGTCTTATCCATGCCAGACATACTTGCTTAGGCAACTAGATAAGGAGGTCTTGTTCAAGGTGTTAACCTTATAGCGAACAACCTACCTCTGATACCAATTGAGAGTATCTAGTTGCGGCCTAAATCACCTAGAGGGGGGTGAATATGTGGATTCTAAGTCTTTACGCGGAATTTAAAAATATAACACAGAAAAGCACAGCACAGACACAAGGATTTATAGTGGTTCCGCAGAATGGGTACGTCCACTTTCCCGCCTCGCCTATCTAGCACCTCGTGGCTAGACTCGGCTACTTCACCAAACTCAGATTAAAATAATCTTACACCTCGGAGTAAAACTCCTACAACTCGGAGTGCACCACTCCTACAACTCGGAGCAAAAACAACTCCTACAACTCGGAGCAAAAACAACTCCTACAACTCAATCCTCAAACAAGGATCTACACAACACTCGGAAGCAAGCTTCCTACAAGGTTTTAGAAAAATGTTTATTACAACACAACGTAGATTGAAAACAATCTTCTTAAACTTCAAATGAAGTTTTTCTTCAGATCTTGAGAAAAGGATTTCTTCTTCTTGACAATGAATTTCAATACTTTTTAGAGGAAGAACGAAGAAATCTTGAGCGATTCTTTACTGGATCTGAGAAGCTTGAATCTGTAGAAGACGAATCACAAATCACAGCTTTGTCGGAGACGAGACTTGAGCGCGAGAGAGATCGGCCGAAACTTTGCGATTCTTTCTTTTGATTCTCGATAAGTGATTAGGGTTAAAAGGAAATACATCAAGAGTATTTATACGGTCTTCTACAACGGTCAAATGCGCGAGATACGGATCTAACTCCACGTGTACTGTACATAGGAGAAGCCCTAAGAAACACGCATTCAAAAACGAACCGGAAGAAATACAGCAGACCGATTCGGTTAAATGGAATAACCGAATGGCAATAACCGAATCGAATTCGGTTAAATGGTATAACCGAATTCGACAGATATCAAAATTCGGTTAAACACAATTTCCGAAAAACTATAACCGAATTTCAATAACCGAATTCGGTTATTCTATTTCTTTGAAGAAAATTCGATCTTTGATTAACCGAATTCGATTATATCCATTCAGACCATATAGTCGAATTTGACTATATGTTCTAAATGATATAACCGAATTTTACTTAGGAAAAATTCCTTTCTTTAAGAATTCCACCATCAGCTCCAGTCCTCCTTCTCTTGCACTTAGGAAATGAGGTACAACCCAATAGAGAGATTTCACATGAGCCAACACTTTGGTCTATACAATGAGGGATTACATTGCACAGGCCTGTGTTTGACGACTCATTGAAACCTGACATTGGTTTGTACCTAGAGTGAAATAACCTGTCACAACACAGCTAAAGTGCATAATCAAATACAAATACAATTCATCCTAGTTTGAAGGGGACTTCTTCAAATCAGGGCTATTGTGGATACAATACCCAACAGCTACCAACGCTGGCGCTCTCCTACCGTGGAGAACCTGAAACTTGAAAGAAGAGAGCGTAGTGCTCGCTCCACTGCTTCCAGTTCTAGCCTCTGCCAACTTGCCACTGGAAGCAGTGGAGCGAGCACTACACTCTCTTCTTTCAAGTTTCAGGTTCTCCACGGTAGGAGAGCGCCAGCGTTGGTAGCCATCAGATTTTCCCACCTTAGTGGTGGATGGCATCACTCCCGTTACCGTAGTGGCAACCGGGTCATCCCAAGAGACCGTCTGTTTAACAAGTTTATTACAAAATTTATTGTTAGATAAAAATGGGACATTGTCCCGAGTTAAATTCAGCTGAATGGGTTCAGACACCAGATCTTCCTTCTGTTCCGGATCACATTCCTTCCTCAAATCTATTTCTTCTCCTTTTCCGTATGATTGTTTCTCCTTCTTTTCTTCGTCCAACAATACAAATTCAACCTTGATTCCTGCATCACTAAGAGACATATCAAAAATACTTTGGGGAAAGCAAGGCAATGTTTCAGTCACAATCTTGGGGCAAGTGGGGATGATAACTTTTCCAGCGGAAAAATCCAAAGTGGCACCGCTCTCTTTCAAGAACGGCACTCCCAAGATGGGGATAGAGTTATTTTCCTGGGGTCCCAACACTTGGAAGTCAGCGACCACCACCGTCCCCTCAACCATGATTTCAACATTCTTCACTTCTCCCTCCGACTGAATAATGGTCCCATTAGCGAGCACCAAAGACTTCCGATCATCCGGGTTCATCTCAAGATGGAGTTTGGCCACGTCTTGTAATGCAAGGACGTTGCGGGATGATCCGGAGTCACACAAGGCAGCAGTTTGAACATTATTAATAGAACAATTGATTACTAACTCATCTGGGTCAACCACATCCGCGTCGGTGAGACTCTTCCCTTGATTTATAGGATTTTTTTCTGTGTTGCTAGGAAGGGTCCCTTGCGACCGCTCGGTTAACAATTGAGCCAATTGGCCCAATTGCGTCTCCAAGTTGCGCATGGACGCGGTTTGGTTAACCATGTTTGAGTTCGCGGCATGCATAAATCTTTCCATCATTTCTTCAAGGTTGCTCTTCTTAAGAGTTGGGGCACCTTGATTGTAACTCGGTTGAGGCGGCCGCGGTTGGCTACCGGAGGCTTGAGCATCGTATTGATGCGAGCCTCCTTGCCATCGTTGGCCTGGAACATTTTGTTTCTATGAGAAGTTCGGATGACTTCTCACGCCCGAGTTATAAGTGTTATTGAACGGTGCTCCATGAGTTTGATCATTAATATAATTTACACTTTCATCATAAGAAACTTCAGTAGGTTGCTCACCTGTGGGGCACTCATATGCATGATGCCCTGGGTTTCCACAACCTTGACATGAGATCATCATCACTGAGGCAGAAAGGGGGGTAGGCCTCTTAAGTAGCATGGCACTTTCAGCAGGTGTACCAGACGTGTTCACCTCAAAAAGACCTCGAGTGTTCCTTGGAGCGTTTCTTCCAGCAGTCCAAAAGGAACTATGAATGGCAGTCTCCTGGACAATCCTCAAAGCTTCTTCAGGGGTGTGGTTCATCAAAGTTCCACCTGCAGCAGCATCAATCATGGCCCTGTAGTTTGGTTCAATAGCAAAATAAAAATTTTCTACAATGGCCCATGGTTGCAGCTCATGCTGGGGGCATTTCCGGAGAAGGTTCATGAACCTCTCCCAAGCTTCTGAGAGAGCCTCCTGATCAAGCTGTTGGAAGGTTGCTATTTCCCTCCGCAAGTTGACAACTTTGTCAACCGGGTGAAATTTTGCCAAGAATTTCTCTTGCAGGGCGTCCCAAGTGGTAGCTGTACCAGCAGGGATCATGTCGAGCCACGCCTTTGCCTTGTCACGTAGAGAGAAAGGAAACATCCTGAGCTTCACCGTCTCGTCAGCCAGCCCTGCATAACGAAATGTTCCACAAATTTCTGCAAATTCAATTAAGTGAAGATGGGGGTCTTCACTTGCTAATCCAGAGAACTGGGCCTGATTGGGGATCATGTTCAGGATGGCCGGCTTTATCTCAAAGTTGTTGTTGGTGATAGCCGGGCCAAATCCAGGGTACACACTCCCAACAGTGGGTGTAGTGTAATCTCTCATAGTCCTAGTTCGTGGAATAGCCACTTCATTCTCGTCAGCAGCGTGAGCCACGGCCGGTGCATTTCCCACTCCGGGATTAGCCTGATTTTCATTAACATCCATGGTGGCAGCAGCACGTAGACACGCCCGCAGAGTACGCTCTATCTCAGGATCAAATACTACACACACACCGGGATCTCTTCTTTGCATAAACTTCTTCAACACGAAAGCAAATAATCAAAAAAAAGGACCTAAAACGGATCTCCACAAAAAAAAAACAAATCGCACACGCTTGCAGTCCCCGGCAACGGCGCCAAAAACTTGATGCTCAATTTTGGCACTGCTAATTAGCAGGCACGAAATGCGATACGACGGCAGTGCGCCGGTCGTTGAGAAGTAATAAAATAGGGAGGAACTCCCCGAATATCGTTCTCAAAGGAACGTAAGTTAGGTAGTACGACTTGTTCAAAACAGGAAATCAGTTAAAAGGATTAAAAAGTAACAACAGGGGGTTTTGATTTGGTTTCCTACGCTATTGCAGAATGAAGAAAGATGCAGGTGAAAACTCCGCTTCGCACGGCGAGATGGGTGCAACGGCCGCGATGCCGTGCTTCGGAATGCGTGTGGACGGAATATCACTATGACGGTTGAGGGTCGCACACACCTCTTCTCAAAACATCACCGCTGGCAATTGCTAGCGGCTTCAATCACAACGTAACACAAAAAATCGCTAGGAACAAAGGGGCTATTCATGCCACCACAATAACATTGCATATGAAAACAAGTAGTAATCCATAAGATCTACTTAACAAGCATTCATAAAACAACTACAAACAAGTTCAAGCATCAAAGTTTAGAGAGGGCCACAACGAAGAAATCACGTCTTGGGTTCACGACCGGAATGAGAGGTTGTCGGGCTCTCTCCGGACTCGGCCCTCAGATGGTGAGCTTGGCTCGAAGGAGGCTGTCACCGCTCCTACAATCTTCAGCACTTCCTTGGTCTCCTTGGTGAGGAATGCTTGAGCAAATGGCGGATGAAGCTTCCTAATGCTCCCGGATGGAAGGGTGGAGGTGGAAAGTCATCGGAAATGGTCTTGATGGTGGAGGAGATGAAGGAGAAGCCTTCAACCCTCAAGAGCATCGGGAAAGAAGAGTTTTCCCGCCCTCTGAATCGCTCCCGCTCGTAACCTGGTCGTCTTCTTTGACTGCCTCGAAACTGCAGCTTTTATAGGAAACCGGCTGAAAATTGGTCACGCACGGTCGAACGCACGATCGTGCGCAGACCGTGCGATATTAACGGATAAAATATGGCTTGGAGAAGACGCTGCGCCGCCCGTGCGATTTGTTCACGCACGACCAATGCCGCCCGTGCGTTCAAACGCACGGGTAAACTCCGACGCATGAAAATCAAGAAGACACAGGTCGACCGTGCGTTTTGCTCACGCACGGGCGAATCCGCCCGTGCGTTCAAACGCACGAGTAAACTCCGACACTCCATTTTCTTCCCAGACACAAACGCACGACCGCACAGTCCGTGCGTCAAGGAAACGTACGACCGTGCGATATGCACAGAAATTACTTATGGGGAAAATGGGGCGATCGGGTCACCTACAAACATGGTATAATAGCTGGGAATACACGTCCAGCATAGAAATACTTAAAAGAAAGGAAGGGGAGCACAATGTGCTTACCCCCAACACCAAGGAATGTAATTGCACACCGAAATGGGCTTAAAAGTGCACCTAGCATGGAATAGCACGTATGAATGGAAACGTGCCTAAAATGTGGTGCAAACACTAGAATAACAGCCCAAATGAGTCCAGAAATATATATATAAATGGGACTTATCAACCTTCAAATCCTACACGGATGAGGTTTGGTGCGACGTCCTGCCGATGGACGTTTGTCATGTGTTGTTAGGCCGCCCCTGGCTCTACAACCGTGATGTGACGCACTATGGTCGCGCCAACACATATGAGTTCAAATTCAACGGCAAGACCGTCGCCTTGAGACCGACTGTGCCGAAAGAGCCGGTAGTGTTGGCTAAGGATACCTCTTTCCCAGTAGAAAGGAAAGCGTTAAGTTTAGTTGGAAGGAAAGAATTTGTGAAGGATTCCTTCCTTGAGGGTATGATGTACGCTCTTGTTCTCAAGAGTGCAAAGACTGATAGTGGCATATTGGATAATTTACCCCGAGAGCTACGGGTATTGTTGGATGAGTTTAGGGACGTTTACCCGGACGAGCTGCCTTCGTCGTTGCCACCACTTAGAGATACACAACATGCCATAGATCTTATCCCCGAATCGTCCCTACACAACCAGCCCCACTATAGGCTTAATCCCGCTGCCCATAAAGAGTTACAAACCCAGATTGAGGATTTACTGAGTAAGGGATTCATTAGGACGAGTATTAGCCCATGTGTTGTCCCAGCTCTTCTTGCCCCTAAGAAGGATGGCACTTGGCGCATGTGTGTTGATAGCCGAGCTCTCAACAAAATTACTATAAAATATAGGTTTCCAATTCCGCGACTAGATGATCTCTTGGATGTCCTATCAGGTGCCACTATTTTCTCAAAGTTAGACTTACGGAGTGGTTACCATCAGATTAGGATTCGGGAAGGGGATGAGTGGAAGACAGCGTTAAAATCTAAGGATGGGTTGTATGAGTGGTTAGTGATGCCCTTTGGGTTATCTAATGCCCCCAGCACCTTCTCTCGGATGATGACGCACGTTTTAGACCGTATAAGGGGAAATTTGTGGTAGTATATTTCAACGACATCCTAGTCTTTAGCACCTCCCCCGTCGAGCATCTCTCCCACATCAAAGTGATCCTCTCCACCTTAAGAAAGGAAACCTTGTTTATAAACCTTAAGAAGTTCACATTTTATGTTCCGGAGGTCGAGTTCTTGGGTTACATCGTTGGTTCTGAAGGTATTCGTGTTAACCCAGGAAAGGTCCAAGTGATTAGAGACTGGCCCGAGCCCACTAGCCTTCGTGAGGTACGAAGTTTCCACGGGTTAGCCACGTTCTACCGTCGTTTCATACGCAATTTAAGTAGTATCCTGGCTCCCATTACTGACTGTATGAAGAAGGGCGAATTCACATGGACGAAATCTGCCACGTTTGCATTTCGTCGTATAAAAGAGCTTATGACCGAAGCACCGGTGATGCGTCTCCCTGACTTCACCAAGGTCTTCGAGCTTACTTGTGATGCATCGGGCATAGGAATTGGAGGCGTCTTGAGTCAAGAGGGTCACCCGATTAGTTATTTTAGTGATAAATTAGCGGGCGCTAAGTTAAATTATTCCAATTACGATAGGGAGTTTTATGCAGTTGTTAGATGTTTACATCATTGGAGGCACTATCTCCTTTCTAAGGAATTTGTGATCCTCTCTGATCATGAAGCGTTACGATTCATCAACGGGCAGCAAAACAAAAATAGGAAGATCAAAAATAGGAATTATTGCAAGATCAAAAACTTTAGATTTTATTGAGAAAACTTTGAATATGAAAGAAGTTTAGATTATATTGAGAAAACTTTGAATTATTGCAAGATCAAAAACAGGAAGAAGTCAAGTAAAACAAAAATAGAGACAAGCTTTATTAATATTAAAGAAGTTTTACAAAACTTGATCTCTATGACGCTAGAGATCGGAGGCGAATATTAAAAATTCTTTTCGTTTTCTATCCTGACTCGCTTCCCCACGAACCGGTGGCCCTAGCCTTATCCTCCTCGGATTCGGCCTCAAGCCGCTCTAGCCAATCCTTCCCCAGATGTGGCCTCGAGCACCCCCTAGACCTAGCCTAGATCTAGTCGCCAACACGAGGCGAATTTCAGCGCCCTAAGTCTACCCCAGACCTAGTCGCCAACACGAGGCGATTTCACTACCGTTTACAAGGAGAAAGAAATAAAACTAATTAAAACTCCCTTAAGATGAACTTCTGAAGTCGGAGACGAAGATCCGCTGTAGAATCAGCGTTTGTCGAAGCGGACTTCATTTAGATTCGGCGTGATCGAAATCTCCTTCAGAAGTTGGCAGAACTTTGCTAGGATGTCAAATTTCGGCCAAGACAAGCCTCTGAAATTCTAGCACTCTCTCTCTCTGAGGTGTATGCAATGTGTGTGTGAAAACGAGAGGAGAGGGGTCCTTTATATAGCCAAAGCGCTACCGCCGGCGCTATCGCTACCGCCGGCGCTATCCCCGATTAAGAATTATTTTGCGCGGCAGAATCTCCCATCCGAGGAAACATTTTGCTCTTTGCCTTATGTGCGTCACGCTACCGCCAGCGCTAGTAGCTACCGCCAGGCGCTATCTCCTTCTATATAAGCTACCGAAAATGCGCAAATTATCGCTAGCGCCAGGCGCTATCGCTACCATCGGCGCTAGTGGGCATGTCGGAATTCTGGCCTCAATTTTGGGGGCAGTCCTCATGTGTACTCCTTGAGTCATATGGACAATGTTATCCTGCACACTTAAACACACAAGATCAAATACACATAGGATTTGTTATTCTCAAATCTAGGAGATGCGAAAGACCATGTTCCAACAAACTCCCCCTTTTGATAATAACAAATCCATTAATGATAAATCAGAGAATTAATATATAAGCATGATGAAATCCTACTTGTGTGTGTGTGATAGTGATGACTTAGGATAATTATTTATTTTAGCATTTAGAATTGCTCCCCCTAAATACATGCTCCCCCTATGTGAATGCTCCCCTAAAAAGTGTGCTATCATCTTAATTAAGCATGTTAATTTTCTATTTTGATAGCGGATTTGTATTTATCATGTTAGTTCTCCCCCTTTTGTTATTAGCAAAAGTGGGTTATGAGACACCACATAAAAGTTTAGATAAGAAGATAAATGCATGATCGAGCTTTGGAGTGAAAAAGGAATGATAAAGAGTTGTAGAATACTTTTCATGGTAGTAAATCAAAGTTTTAGTATTACATCATGTTCATAACGCAGAGTTTGGAGCATGAATGTAAAGTTGCGGAAGACTTAGAAAAAATACAAACAAACATCTTTTGTAAGAGATGATGATTCATAAAAGATAGATGAGTTTAAATTTTATAAGGAAGATGTGTTTGTAAATCATTGTTCAAGTAAGATCTTTAAGTTCAATAATATAGTAACCAAGCATGAAATAATGTTATCAAAGAGAAATTATTACAATGTTACTTTAATTCACAATTTCAAAACATACCAATCATTGTAGAAATCATGCTAGGTTATCTAATGCATTTTATAAATGAAGAGTAGTATAGAAGTAGCATTAGGATCCAATACTCATGAGAAGAAGTGTTATGGAAGATAATGATGTGCACAAAAAGTGTATTTTTTAGTAGAGTGTACAAGTGTTTTAATAAAAAATACAAGTAATATGTAAAGTAAGAGCACAATAAAACACAAATAATTTTTCTTCCACGCACTTTAATGCACAAAAAAATGTACAACTACCAAGGTACTTTGCACAAACAATGCTCATTAAGACTTATCAAGGTGCAAAGTAGTGCTTGGGGGATCACAGATTTTATTTAAATAGTGAGACTAGTGATCCGGTGTACTTAAGAGTAAGTGGTTTTTATTTTGAAAGAAATATATGGTTTGCACAAGACACTTTACTATTGTTCCAAGGTGCTCAAATTCACAACGCTTATTAAGACTTATCAGGAGGTTCAAGTAGTGCTTGGTGGAGTTATCTTTGTCATTTTATTTTATGATTTTTGTTTTGTACAAAGTTCTCCTAATACACTTGTTTTGCAAACCAATAGAATTTATGAAAAAAAAAAACATAACCACTTTTCTTATCTTTTAAAAGTGCAGATAAAGGAGTGTAGGTAAGACACTTGTGCAATTTTAATTCATTGTACTAAAACAAAACATATACAAGCAATCTTATATTAAACCATATGTAGACAATGCCAAAAATAAGTGAGTGAATAAATATCATTATCAAACATAAAACATTTACTCATACTTAGAGGCATGCTAAGCTTGATTCTACACACCCTTTAAAATATAATTGATGCACACATTAATAGATATATCAAAGCATGATGAACACAATGTTCATAGTAGTTTGAAAAAATAAATTGCAACATTATAGAAGTTCTAAATAATAGATTAAATCATGCTTGATTTTCACAGAAAATCCATACAGTTTTTTGTTTGATAGTTTTAAAGTTTTATATTTTTGTATTTGATTTTTTTGAAAAGAATAGATTTTAAACAAATGACAAAAGCAAAAAGGCAAAGCATATTTATTGTATTTTGGCTTTTATATTTTTTTATTTGATTTTTCAAAAATAAAAGAAAATCAGAAGTGCAAAACTAAATAGAACATATAGATTAATATATTTTTAGAAATTTTTCAAAATTTTAAAATCACAGAAAATTGAACATGGACGCTAGCGCCTGTGGGAGACAGTGAATTATTTTTTATATTTTTGAAATTTTTGATTGAGGATCTTGATTAGGTGTCTCATTAGTAGTTTAATGCTGAAATTGCAGAATTTTAGGAGATGTTTTTGATGGTTAAAAAAACCAAAAATTTGCGTTTGTGAATTGGTTTTAATTTGAAGAATCTAGGACGCCTAACTCAAGTCAAAATAAACGAAATCTTGTATCACCAAGTAGTAAATATAGTAGAGAATAATTTTAGATATTTAATAGAATTTTGTTTTATTTAAAAATCAGAAGGGTCCGATACCGCCGGCGCTAGTGCTAGCGCTGGCGCTATCGGGGCCTTTGTTAAATTCCCGTTATTTTTTCAGATCCGCCAGTTCTTGTCATTTTCTCCCGAAAAAACCTAGAAGACGACTCGTTCCACGTACAGATCTGAGGTAAATCTTCATCTTTTCATATGATTTTTGTTTTAAAGCTTGATTGTGATGTTAGAGATGAAGATATTTGAGGTTTTTAGGTAGATTTAGATACTAGATCTACACCGTTTGATTTTCGTCAAGATTTGTGGTTTTTATGAGGTTTATGGTTTTGATTATGTGGATTTCTTGGTTTTAGCAAGTTAGGATGTGAACGCATTTTAATTTTTTAAGGAGATTCTTACAAATTTTTTTTCATGAAAGCATTTCTTGGATCTAGTAATTGTTGCTTAGAAAATATTTAAAATAGTTAGAATATTGAAAATTATGAAAATATCATGAGGATTTTTTTATCTAATTTGATTTTGATGTTGATTTCTTAGATCTAGCAAGTTTGAAACATATTTAATTTTAAGGAGATATAAAATTTTTGTTTTTAGATGAAAAATATTTCAATATTTTTTTTGTTAAAAAAATTTTTTGTAATGTGGCAGATGACACCGGGTTATAAAGGAAAGAAGAGTACTGAGTTGGAAGTAGAGGCAGCCGTGGTAGGAGTTCCATATGTCGTGGAATTCAACTTGCCTCGACACAACCACATTATGGAGCTATTTGCTGCCGCAGAGGTGCTGAGTCTATTCACTCCTGACGGATTTTCTTCGGAGTTGGTACGCGATTTTTACATGCACTTGGAAGATCCATCTAAGACAGAGCTGAATGGAGGAGTCAAGTCACAGGTGCAAGGGCATGTGGTGACTATCACCCATGATCAGTTGAGGTTTGTGTTCGAATTGACTCAGCATTCACATCGTTTGGAAATTGTTGAGAAGTTCAGGGCAGACAGAGATTGGACTCAGGTGAACATGGTGCTCCATAACAAGGAATGCAGGAGTCTGATCTCTACCGTTTCGACTCTCACAGTGGACGCCTTGGTTGTGCAAAATGTGTTGCGACATACAATCCTACTGAAGTTGGGTGATACCGCCAAGGTCACAGCGCAACTGAGTTATGTTGCTTATTTTATTTTAGAGAAGGAGAGGTTTGATGTGGCGGATTTGTTACTCTCCTTGATCCGTTATTCCTACAAGTTGCGGCAACCATCCCGTCAGAGATTCAACAACCTGCCCCTGGGTTGCATCATTCAGCGAGTTATTCAGGTTTTGTATCCTACTGTTGACATAGGTTTCTTTTTGATAGATTGTTCTCCTCCTATCTATTGTACCTCGCATTTGCGAGCATCATTCGTCTCGGATGAGCCATACAATATGCCCACAGTGCGTCGTCTAGTTTTAAAGCCCAATCCTTCCTATTGGTCGAAATGGTTTTTTCTAAAATACGCCTAATCTCTCGATTAACTACCTCTACTTGGCCGCTTGTTTGGGGGTGATAGGCGGTGGCGAGCGTATGCGTGACGCCGTATTTAACTAAGATTTTTGCAAATTGAGCATTGCAGAAGTGCGTACCCCGATCACTCACTATCGCACGGGGCGTAACAAAGCGAGAAAATAATTTTTGTAGAAATTTGACGACGACTCTCGCATCGTTAGCGGGGAGAGCTTACGCTTCCGCCCACCGAGATGCGTAGTCGACCGCCACTAAAATATAACGATTAGTATAAGAAGGAGGTAGGGGGCCTATGAAGTTTATGCCCCATAAATCGAAGATTTCGCATTCTCAATAAAAATTTTGGGGCATCTCGTCACGACGAGAGATGTTACCCGACCGCTGGTAGCTATCGCATTTTCTCACATACTCGTGAGCATCTTTAAAGAGAGTGGGCCAATAAAAGCCCGCCTCTAGCGCTTTCTGCGCAGTCCGGTTGGCTTGATAATGCCCCCCGGCCGGCCCCTTATGGCAGTGTCGCAATATTTGCGCACCCTCCTCGAATGAAACACATCTCCGTATCACTTGGTCCGCGCAGATGCGAAAGAGAAAGGGGTCCTCCCAAAAGTAATTTTTCAAATCAGAAAAGAATTTTTTCTTTTGTTGTTTTGAAAAGTGTTTTGGATGGACCCGCGCAACTAAATAGTTGGCGCAATCCGTGAACCAAGGCAGGGGAGAAGTTTTATTTAAATTAGAAATAGTAAGGAGGCGCTCCTCGGGAAATCTATCATCTATGTCTAGTTCGACGAGCGCTTTCGCGTCGGGGCGGTCTAAACGAGAGAGGTGGTCGGCCGCTAAATTTTCATCCCCCTTCTTGTCCCGGATCTCTAAGTCGAATTCCTGTAAAAGGAGGATCCATCGAAGCAAGTGGGGCTTGGTGTCTATTTTTGATAATAAATATTTGAGGGCGGAGTGGTCGGTAAAAACGATAATTTTTGAAAGTGTTACGTAGGGCCTAAACTTATCGATTGAAAAGACGACGGCGAGAAGTTCCTTTTCCATCGTTGTGTAATTAGCCTGTGTGGCTGTGAGCGTTCAAGATGCATAGTACATGGGATGAAAATAATTATTAACACGTTGGCCTAGTACGGCTCCCACCGCTATATCGCTCGCATCGCACATAATTTCGAACAGAAGGGACCAATCTGGCGCCACCAGAATGGGAGAATTGATAAGTTTTTCTTTAATAATATTAAATGCCTCTACGCAGGCGGAATCAAAAATAAAAGGAGATTCCTTCTCCAGGAGGTGGGTTAGCGGTTTTGTTATTTTGGAAAAATTTTGAATGAATCGCCGGTAAAAACCCGCGTGGACAAGAAAACTCCTAATTGATTTTATGTTTGAAGGTGCGGGAAGTTTTTCTATGATTTAGACCTTAGCCTTGTCTACCTCCATCCCTCGGGCGGAAATTTTGTGGCCGAGAACTAAACCTTCCCGAACCATAAAATTACACTTTTCCCAGTTTAAAACCAGGTTCGTGTCTTCGCATCGTTGGAGGACTCGATCTAGATTATATAAGCAGTTTTAAAAGGAGCTTCCGAATACGGAGAAAACATCCATAAAGACTTCCATTATGTCCTCTACGAGCTCTCCAAAGATCGCCATCATACATCTTTGGAATGTAGCTGGTACATTGCAGAGGCCGAAAGGCATCCTTCGGTATGCGAAGGTGCCGAAAGGGCATGTGTAAGTCGTTTTCTCCTGGTCTTCGGGAGAAATTGGGATTTGGAAAAATCCCGAAAGACTGTCGAGAAAACAATAATATGGATGACCCGAAAGTCACTCCAGAATCTGATCGATAAACGGCAACGGAAAGTGGTCCTTCCGGGTGGCATCATTTACCTTTCGGTAGTCGATGCACACCCGCCAACCCGTAACAGTACGGGTTGGGATTAATTCGTTGTTTTGATTGGCCACTACCGTTAAACCGCCCTTTTTTGGCACGACATGTACAGGGATAATCCACGTACTGTCCGATATTGGATAGATAATCCCCGCATCGAGAAGTTTAATTACTTCACCTTTAATGATGTCCCGCATGTTCGGGTTAAGCCGTCGCTGAGGCTGGATGGTTTTGCGGGAATTATCATCTAAAAAAAATTTGTGCGTTCAAAAAGAGGGGTTTATCCCCCTGATATCGGAAATCTGCCATGCAATTGCACCGCGATGGTTAGATAGAACTTCCACCAATTCAGAGGTTTCCGAATCGGTTAAAGTGGAAGAAATGATAACGGGAAGTTTTGAATTTGATGCGAGAAAAGCGTACTTTAAATGGTCGGGGAGTTGTTTGAGCTCCAGGACCGGGGGTTCTTCGTAACAGGTGGTGATTTTTAAACCTTTTGAATCAAAAGACTCGAAAGGCAAATCTGGCGGCAATTCATCTAAAGTAGGGGGATTCGCCAAATCCGATTCGGCTTCGGTTAAAGAAAATAATTCAAAAAGCGAAGAACACTCATCCTCAAACGCGGATTCCAAATTAAAATAGGAATCGTCGTTCGATAAAGAGTTTCGCATCGAAGGATTAATGTGAAGGGTAACTTCGTCATCTCTGACCCGAAGGAGGAGGAGACCGTTACTCACATCAATTAATGCTCGGGAGGTCGCGAGGAATGGGCGACCGAGGATAATTGGTACCTCGGTGTCCTCCTCGATGTCGAGGATGACGAAGTCTACCGGGAAGATAAACTTGTCAACCTTGACCAGAACGTCCTCCACAACCCCGATTGGATACTTTATCGAGCAATTCGCGAGTTGGATGCTCATTTTAGTTGGGGTAGGAACACCCAAATCAATTTTTTTAAAGAGGGAGAAGGGCATCAAATTGATACTCGCTCCTAGGTCCGCTAAGGCATATTTAATTAACAAATTTCCAAAAAGGCACGAGATGGAAAACCTTCCAGGGTCATTCAATTTTGGTGGCAAATTGTTAAGAACGACCGCCGAGCATTCCGCATTTAGGGAAACACGCGAAATACCCTCGAGTTTCTTTTTATTAGAAAGAAGCTCGTTTAGGTATTTCGCGTATTTCGGCATTTGGGAGAGTGCCTCGCAGAAGGGGACGTTAATTTGAATTTGTTTTGATATACTTAAAAAAATTTTATAATGTTCGTCCTCCTTATCTTTGTTAATTTATGAGGGATAAGGAATTTGCGGGCTCGAAATGCCTGACGCAATTGGAGAATTAGGAGCTAACAAAATTGAAGAAGAGGGTGGAGGGGTCGAAGGCGAAATGCATACCGTAGGCTCAACCCGCAATGGGGAGACGACCTCCTTGCCGCTTCGAAGGGTTATAGCATGAGCATTTTCACGAGGATTCGACTCGGTATTGATGGCGCGTCCCCTCCGACACTCCTTGATGATGATGACCCGGTTGCCGAGGCATTGCGACACAAAGATCTGAGGTGCCATGATGATGCTGAAGGAAGTCCGCGTTACAATCTCCGCCCGCGGCGTGCCAAAACTGCCGTGAAAATTTAAAGTTTATTTATGCACTTTTATTTATGCACTTTTATTTTATATTAATGAATATAAAATAATTTCATCCTTGATGATAATTTTATATTCATTAGTTGGTTGTAATTTTAATTTTGAACTCTTTTATTATTTTTGTGTGTGTTTAACCATATGGATGGATGAGATTACATCTCCATCTTGGTTGGTTAAGATTTTGTTGTAACTCCTATTTAAGGAGGCCTTGATGAGAGGGAATAGATTATTGAAGATTACAAACCCTAATTTCTCCCTTGAGAATTTCGTCCATGCTTGGAGCCTCCTCCTAGCTGCACCCTCCCCCCCCCCCCCCCGGTCGGTCCTCACTTCGGTTAACTGAAACCGACTGAATACTATTAAATAACGCAATTCTCTCGCCCGCTCTTTCCCCGCGCTCTCTCTCTCTCCCCGCGCTCTCTCTCTCTCTCTCTCGCCCATGTCATTTCTTCCCGATTAATTCCTCCGCTCTTCCTGCTCTTCCCGAAATAGAAAGCTTCTCTCTCTTCGCCGCTCCTCTTCGCCCGTCTCTCCAAGTATGATCATCGCATCTGCTCGGCTTCATTACTCTTCTTGTTGGCGTTCATTCCCTCTTTGGATCGTCGGTAGGTTTCCGATTTCGGTTTTTTGCTTTTCTTTACTGCTTTCTAATTCTGATTCGTGTATGCCTCCATTTTCTCCACCTCTACTCTCCAGAACACATAAATTGTCGGTGAAGAACTTCAACTACAGGCTTCTCTGCTCGTCGGCGTTCATTCCCTCACCAGATCGTTGGCCAGTTTTGGATTTCAATTTTCCATTTTCGTTTTCGATTTCATTTTGATTTCTACTTTTGAATTTATATTTTGATTTCTGCGAATTAAAATATTATGCAAGCAGGTCGAATCTCAAGTCTAGGGCATCGGTGCAGCCCTCATATGTCTGGTGCCTCCTTGCGAGCTCCTGTCCAGCACTTCTCAGCCCAGGTCATCTTCAGATCTGGATGGCCTTCTGGTCCTGCTCGGCATCATCAATTAAATCCCTCACATTAATTAGGTATGTACTCATGCTTACTTCAACTTAGAACAATTTTGTTTAGTAGCATAAGGCAGATATTTAAGACAATTTTGTTTCAATGGAACTGATCTCAAATTTTATAAACCGCTGCAATGTAGAGGAAGAATGATAAAAACTATCTATTCAAAAAAATAAAGGCGATCAAAGATATAATTTTCACGTAATATTGTTCTAGTTCCTGGGAAAATATCGGTCGGGGGCTTCGCCCCCGAACCCCCCAACAGGGCGCGCGCTGCCCCCCTGCAACCCCCAGCGAGCTCAGCGCCGAGCTCGACCGGCGAAATCGTGATGAGTATCCAGTACACCCAACGTATTCAAGCTCCACAATCTAACACTTGTGTCATACTGAGCTTTGTTTGCTTAAGTATTTATGATTTTGTAGTTCTTGCCAATCTTGTATTATCTATGTGTCATAGAATGATGGACACAACACCAAACTGCTAAATTTTTAGCCTTGTGATAATTTTCGACAAAAGCTTTTGTAAGCGTACCTTCAGGAAAACAATTCTAGTTTCTTTCGCAATTATATTGTTCCCTTAGTGGAATAGAAAATACTATATTTCTTACAAAACAATTTTATTTCTAAAAAACTCAATTCAATTCCTAGGACCATTAAAATTTAACTACCTTCTGAGTTTAGAAGGTTGCATAAAAAATTCTGAGCCTCCCTATAGAATCACCATCCTAATTCCGAGCCAATATATCAACTACCATTAACATCTATCAAGTTACCCGAATGCTTAATCACTCGTATGTACACTAGTTCAGTTAGATAACCTCCCTCTACAATTCATACCTCTCTCTACAATTCATGAAAATTGGCATACCCATTCAGTTGCCTCCTGCAAAGTTTGTGTTTATTTGTCAAACAGTAACTATCTAGGTTATCTGTTTAATCCCACTTCCCTGAAGTAGAGTAGAGTAATTAGAGTTCCCTGAAGTAGAGTAGAGTAATTAGTTTCACGAGAAGAAATGAGCTTTCAGGCACCCATAATGCATATCACTCTGATCAGAAAGTCATGGATGTCCAAGAACGTGAATGGAGCTCAAAAGAATTACATCGCACAACACCTCATCTTGATAGAACTTCCAAATATAGCAAGGCAATTTATGCTTGCTTGTAAACCTTCACACCACCATCTTTGATCCAAGGATTGGGAATGGTGGGTAAACCAACCTTATCTATAACAGTAAGAGAAATAGCGTAGGTGCAACTACCATGGTTAATGACAATCTCACAAACCTTGCCTTGAATGTGCCTTAAGAGTTAAATAAATTTTTCACCTGCACTTTGCATGCACCTGTATACTTAGTAATCTCCAAATCACCAAAAGAATACCCTCATTAGCAAACTCAGTGATCGCATCAGCACTAGCAAGTAGCAACAATGTCCAACTTCTCAATGGTTAGGGCAAGGTCCTCTACATCAGCAAACTCCTTGCTCGTCATAATTTTTATGGTATCTTTTACCTGAGATGCTGCCTTGTTAACTTTGTTGAGCAGAATTTGCAGAAAAAACTCACCACTTCTGAAGAAAATTTCTCTATATCTGAATCAAAAAATTTAATTAGATGTAGTGAAGATAATAATAGTATAAAAATCTTATTGCAGATATATCAATTGGTCACTTATTTGTGGAGGTAAGCATCAAGCATTAGATAGAATTTTGACATTTATGTGACCATTACTTGAGTGGGGGATATAGACATTTGATTATTAAATATTACAATTATTGATTAATGATTAATAATAGAATTTTGAGATATGAAGCGTGAAATAAAAAACCAGGTGTGTATTACCTTTGGCTGCTCTAGTTAGAGTGGCTCACTATTTTTTATGGTATCTTTGATTGGCATTTGAATCAAATTATGTTTTCTAAATTTTGAACTATTATTTCCTTATTCAGTGATCTTGCTAGTGAGAGCGTATTTGATATAATTATTGATGTGCTAAAATCTCAGGATAGGAAGCTTATCTCGATCAGGTATAGTTATGCTCACATTGATGTAAGTGCGTATATGTTTCATTTGCTATTAACAGCTGAACTAAATTGTTTAATTTATTTTGATGATTCAGGACAGACATCCTTATACTCTTTCTTAATCAAAATTCCAAAAGTTTGTTTTGGCTATTTGAAGCTGTATTTGTTGAAGGAACTCCCCTTAGCTACGAATAATAGGGGTGCCTTCGTGATGGGGCACTAATCGCCATAAAGAGACTGAAGGATTATAATGCGCTCGGTGGAGAAATTTAGTTTCAAACTGAAGTCGAAATGATAAGTTTGGCTCTCCATCGGAATCTCCTCAGGCTGTATGGGTTCTGCACAACAGAGGAAGAGAGGTTGCTTGTCTACACTTATATGCCTAATGGAAGTGTTGCTTCTCAATTAAGAGGTGCGTACTTCATTGTGATTGCTTAGTCTTGTTAAATTCAAAACTTTTTTAGCTAGTGTGTGAAGGGTTGGAGGAAAGCCAATTTGTTTAACTTTGCTATATAAGTTATTTTTCTTTTGGGGGGTTTGTTTGTTTGTTTGGGCGGTGAGATGTAAGGAGGGGGCTGCGGGATCAAACAGTTTATTTTAACGGTGACATCCCGCGCCACGAAAACGGAGCAAAAATGTCCAAACAAATAAACCCTACGTGCATAGTGGACCGTGACGCCTAACCTTCTCTATTGCCATTTCAAATGCTAAGAGAAAACACTTGCATTTTAAATATATTTTTTTCCTGTACAAGAGAGTTTATACAAGAGCTTGTTTTTCGGCATGAAAGCTAAAAAAAACTAATAAATTTGCTCTCATTAATTATGCTGACACCTTGGTTTTTCTTCTCCAATAAGCCAATTATGATCTACTCTTTTTTAAGCCTGACAGATATTAAGATTTATAAGTAAATTATCTATTGGGAAAGTGAAAATATCATCATATATGCATATTAATTTACAGGGAGTCTAACTTTGTCATTCCTATTCCAGCAAAGCATAATATGTGATTCATATTAATTATGCTATCAAGTTATGTCCATTAGACCATATTCAGTTGTATCAAGTAGAAAGAAATAATTGAGTATTATTTATTGTGGCATGAAGAACTAAGATTTTTCAAAATCAAACAAAGACCCCTTCAAAATCAGACAACTATAAATCACATAACACGAAATCAGATACATCAATAACATGTTATTAACTATTAATCAAAATTCATACATTTATACATTATGAAATAAATGACCGGCTCTTAAAACATGGAGTGAATGCTTTTAGTAGAAGAAACATCAAAGAACCTGTTGTAAATCTTTGTAAGCTTGGAGGACATAGAATATCAAATCTTCAACCTAGAAGAAAGATATCAACAGCCTAAATGCACAATAAGAGAAAATGAGTATTTGATGGTGAATCTCTTTCAATCAAGTTTATCATAAAGATAATTGACTTTTATTTCAAATTTTCAATGCAGATTAAAACTTTATTTGGCTCAAACCCTTACCTCCACTTTTATGCTATTTTTACCTTGCTAGTACCTTCATATGTATATACTGATGTACAACCATCACTTCTCATTTTATGATAGCATGCATATTATAATTATTTTCTTACATTGCTCAATATTGTTCATGTCATGAGGTGTCCTAGTGATCTTGAAGCATAGGGGTTTTGATGTCATTTTCTTGAGATCTTTGATTCTCCATTGAGCTTTTTGGATTGATTACTGTTTAATTCCAATTTACGTAGGGGAATTATGTTATGACTACCAGGTTTAGGAAAGTGGCAGTCAAACCTTGAGTTATTGTAAAGGAACTTTTGTTTTTCATATTTTATATTCCTAAAGATTTATGCAACATATTGAGTTTGTGCTTCCACCACTATTATTTTAATATTTCCAAGTGAAATCAGTCGGTTTAGGGACAGAAGTGCTGATTCATATAATTCCAAGTGCGATATTTCATGCCCACTTCATTACTATAATATGCCGATTTAGGGACGAAAGTGTTGATTCATGCTTCATAATACAATTCTTCCTATATATGCCTTAATTGATTAGTACATTCCAACAAAACCCTTGCAGGAATTTATTTTCTTCTTCATTTCTGGGTAAAGATTAGAGACATCAGTATATTACAATAAAAATTAGAGCAGCATGCATCAGTTTAATCGGACTGAAAATTAGACACATTTAAACGTTTTAATGAAATCTAAAAGTGATTGGAGGAGTTATAATGGTTTGTTTCAGCATTTGTGTATGTTATGCGGAAACTAACTAGGTTTTTGTGTTTAGGATATGGGGTGATTAACTATTAGCCACCTAAATGGTTGTCCCTAATAGGCTTACTTCCCATTATGAAAAAGAGTTTGATTCATTCTTTTTAATTGCCATATTTTTGTCTCTTGTTCCTTTGCTATATATTTAATTCACTCTTTCACACACCATTTGCAAATACCTGCTGCAACAGAAACTAAATTTCGATGGACTAGAGTTTTGATAATGATGATCACCTTTCGGCCGGATATATTGGCGGCATATTTACAGCACCACCTTTCATATAATCTCTTTTCTCTGAGAACAAGATCAAATTTTTTTATACATGCACGACTACTTCAGTTAAACTGCAATCTCTATTCTTTGAGAAAACATCAATTTTTAACTGTTACACTGCCTCTACTTGGCGGCAATCCCTTTCTCTCGAAGAAAAGAATAATATTTTTTTGTGTTTATGTTCGAAACAAATGTTGTCTGCTTGCAGGATTGATTAGATGCAGTAAAAGTTGTAGGCTGAGATGGACTAATTACCTTAGGCCTTGAATCAAGCATGGCAACTTCACATCTCGTGAAGAGGACACCATAATTCAGCTTCATGCCTTGAACACTATGGGACTATATATTTTGTTCTAATAATAGTTGCCTGGTCAAAAGTATGGGACTATATATTTTATCTAATAATTTTGTAGTGTATAATATTTGTTTTGTAGTTATATATTATATAAACTCTTATATTTAGTGATCAAATGTTGCTTGAATTTGATGTATTCTTGAGATGACATGGTTGGAGAATGAGTATTCGTATAGTGCTGTGAATTTTAGGGTTGTACATGCCTAAGTTGGTGTCTCTTTTCAGAATAGGCTGTGTGCTAGTGGATTCTTGCACTGCAAATTGTTTTCAATTCTTAATTCATGAAGCATGGATACATTTTATATATTGTTGTGTAGAATGGTAGATGTATTTCTTTATATTCAACTTTAGTTATTCAAATGCTCAATATATATATATATATATATATACATACACACATATAGGAAAGTTACCCATTCCCATTATGAAAAAGAGTTTTACGATGGGGAAGCAACGGACGGGAGCCAGAACAAAAATATTATTTGTGAGGCATTGACGAGCATTACATATTTCAGAATGCCATTAAGATAATATGACGGTCGAGTTAAAGGTGAAGATGCTGACAAGTGGAGTTGGAGGAAAGATCTTTTGTGGCCATGGGCACAAATAATTCCATCTTTAAATTGCATTATTATTTTTTACTTTTAGTAGAAAAAAATGTGTCATTTGTTAAGATAAGATTGATTTTTTTTACTTAAAAACATATATTTTTCAATTTTTGCTACTAGAAAATTTGGAAATTGAAAAAATATGGAATGCAAATATTTATTCAGCATAATATTTTTTTCCTCAATTTGGAGTATTTTTCAAGGTAATTTTCAATAGAATATGCATTACACATGCACTCGGCTATCAGCGAGCGCCTATGTACGCTCAAATACTATCCGAATTATATATCCGTTCGTGGCTGAGAGTAGTTGAGCAAATGTATTTGTACTAGTGAAAATCATTTGGATCTCCGCGGAGAGCCATTGTAGCCGCAATGTGATAAGAATTGTCACTTCAAAGAGTATTCCTCTCTCCCTCCCTTCATTTTTTTCTTCTTTCCCCTCTTTTCTTTTCATCTCTCCCCCTTTCCTTCTCCTCCCCCTCTTTTTATTTCTCTTCACTCCCCCCCTCCCCCCTTTTTTCCCCCTCATACCAGAGTAGAACCCGCCCCCCCCCCCCCCCCCCCCCCCTCTTGGTGTGACTCCATGACCGCTTCCTCCATCCGCTTCGGTGCGACTCCAGCGTGGCTTCCTTCGGTGCGACTCCAAGGAAGAAGGTTGCAACCCCATTCGGTGTGACGCCGGTGGATCCGTGGAGAGAGTGAATCTCCCACCTTATCTTGTGTGATCATCTTCTTGGTTGAGTAACTTCTTCCTCATTTGTGACTTCTTGCTGTGAGATTTATGGAGGTGTTTTCGAACCGTCTATTCCGTGATTTTTAAAATGCATCGCTTGCAAGTTCTGATTTCGAATCGTTGTTATTGAATCTCTTGTGATCCGGATTGGGAAGATCCGTTGCGGGAGCAAAACTCGGCCTAGCCTTGACTTGCTCTCCAAGATTGGCACAATTTGTGCTAACATGGGAATTAATCTCAACTAGAATTTCGACCGCTACTAATCATTTGCCGCCGCTCCGAAATAAATTATTTGCTGCGTTTGAAACGGCTCAAGTTGAAGAATAGATGCTTGTGTAGGTGCGGTGAGTTGTGTGCTTGTTGGAGAGGTAGGTCTTAAGGACGTTGTATCGAGTCCGGCTTTCGGTGAGTTGTGTGCTTGTTGGAGAGGAAGGTCCTAAGGACGTTGTATCGAGTTTGGCTTAAATTTTATCAATCGGATTTTGGGAGCCTACCGACCCCTTTTCGTTCGCTTTTGTTCGGAGCCCTCCTATGTTATTTTAATTTCTGTGATTAATGTTTTTCCGTTAGCGTAGCGTCCACGTGTCTCGTTCATCCCTACATTAATTTGGTATCAAAGCGAGTCATGTTGAGTTCTATCTCGACACCATCCTTACTCTCAGATCTGTAGGCTATCCGTCCTCTAGTCGGTGTGTTCGTTGCACGGTCAAAATCTGAAAATTTTCGGATTGGTCTGCGTTTAGTAAAATCTCAGAAATTTAAAACTTGTCAAAAAAATCTGAAACGTTTTCTTTAGCTTCCTGCACGTATTTCCAGCAACATTAAAACTAAAACTTTTTCGATTCGTTCTCGTTAGGTCGGCCTAAAAATTGGAAATATCGTAATTCTGTCTAGGTGGTTTGCGAATAGAGGGCCAAAATTTTCAATTTTTGTCAAAATTCAAAAAAAAAAAAATTTAACGATCTGCGTATTAATCACGTCAAAAATCTATAAAAATATCTTATTTTCAATCTAGCTACAGCCCTAGGAAAAAAATCATCTTTCCAAAATTTTCCTGAACCTGAATGCGCACTAGGCTAGGAACGAAGTACTCGACATCGTCTACGTCTAGGATGGCTGCGAATCAGCATAATGATCCCAACACCGAGGCCATAGCAGGTCTACGTACCGAAATGACTGAGCTTAGGATGATGTTAGAACAAATTTTACGGAATCAAGGAGGACCGCCACCACCCGGTGATGTTGAGGGGCCCAACCGGCACCTACCGGTCACTGATTCGGATTCTGATGGAGACCATCCCCGAGTGCCCCCTCGAGAACACCGTCCCGAGCGTGGTTTCGATATCACTAGATCCATTAAGATAAATGGACCCACTTATGACGGCTTGGGAGATCCCCAGATCTTCCTTAATTGGGTAGTAGACATGGAGTGTTATTACGAGTGGAACAACATCACGGACCATCAAAAGGTCCAAGTCGCTAGAATGAAATTATCGGGTCGCGCTAAGACATTTTGGCTAAACGAGGAACGGAGATTAGGAGCCGGTCGCGGAGTTCCCCTTATAGGCTGGGAGGTGATGAAGAATTTACTCACCGATCAGTACGTCCCTGCGTACCACCGAACTCAAATGTTCGATGAGCTTGCCACCCTGCGGCAGGGCTCAAATTCGGTAGCCGAATATATGGGAGAACTAAAGGACCGCATGGTGCGTTGCGACCTTAGAGAGGTTCCGGAAGTCAAATTGTCTAGGTTCCGTAAGGGGCTTCATCCTGATATCCAAAGGAAGCTCCTGCGCTGTGGGCATACGGATTTAAACACGACATTCAATGCCGCCCTGGACATTGAAAAACACCTAGCCTCTAAGGCTCACTCCCGATACCCTCATGCGAATAATAAGTCCACCACTGGGGCTTCTTCTTCCACATATCCTGATAAGGGAAAGTTTAGGTCGACCGAGTCAAAATCTGTTGTGATCACCGCTAGAAACACTAAGAACCCCGCGAGTGAGCGTATCTCTATTGGGAAGGTTAGCAAGTCTAACACCACATGTTATTCTTGTGGCATTCAGGGTCATTACGCCTTTGAATGCCCTACGAAGACAAAAGTCGTAGCCTTTCTAGAATCATCTACTGACCCTGCTGATTACGAGTACGAGGTTGCTGAGGAGAGTGACCCTGAAGGGGTCCCAAGCGATTTAGAGTACGATCACCACCTGATGGTGATGCGTTGCATCTTGACCACTCCTCGTCCCGTGGACGACTGGAAGAGGACGAGTATATTTTCCCTGATCTTTAAGAGTGGCGAGAAACTTTGCAAACAAGTTATTGATGGCGGTAGTTGCGTGAACGCCGTTTCTGAGAACGTCGTTAAGCGTATGTCCTTGACTGCTGAACCGCATCCGCCCCCCTATCAGGTTGCTTGGATCAGTAAGGTTACTATTAAGGTTACCCAGCGCTGCTTAGTCCCCCTGACCTTCAAATCCTACACGGATGAGGTTTGGTGCGACGTCCTGTCGATGGACGTTTGTCATGTGTTGTTAGGCCGCCCCTGGCTCTACGGTCGTGATGTGACGCACTATGGTCGCGCCAACACATATGAGTTCAAATTCAACGGCAAGACCGTCGCCTTGAGACCGACTGTGCCGAAAGAGCCGGTAGTGTTGGCTAAGGATACCTCTGTCCCGGTAGAAAGGAAAGCGTTGAGTTTAGTTGGAAGGAAAGAATTTGTGAAGGATTCCTTCCTTGAGGGTATGATGTACGCTCTCGTTCTCATGAGTGCAAAGACTGATAGTGTCATATTGTATAATTTACCCCGAGAGCTACGGGTATTGTTGGATGAGTTTAAGGACGTTTACCCGGACGAGCTGCCTTCGTCGTTTCCACCAATTATAGATATACAAATGCCATAGATCTTATCCCCGGATCATCCCTACCCAACCAGCCCCACTATAGGCTTAATCCCGCTGCCCATAAAGAGTTACAAACCCAGATTGAGGATTTACTGAGTAAGGGATTCATTAGGACGAGTATGAGCCCATGTGCTGTCCCAGCTCTTCTTGCCCCTAAGAAGGATGGCACTTGGCGCATGTGTGTTGATAGCCGAGCTCTCAACAAAATTACTATAAAATATAGGTTTCCAATTCCGCGACTAGATGATCTCTTGGATGTCCGATCAGGTGCCACTATTTTCTCAAAGTTAGACTTACGGAGTGGTTACCATCAGATTAGGATTCGGGAAGGGGATGAGTGGAAGACAGCGTTCAAATCTAAGGACGGGTTGTATGAGTGGTTAGTGATGCCCTTTGGGTTATCTAATGCCCCCAGCACCTTCTCTCGGATGATGACACGCGTTTTTAGGCCGTATATGGGGAAATTTGCTGTAGTATATTTTGACGACATCCTAGTCTTTAGCACCTCCCCTGCCGAGCATCTCTCCCACATCAAAGTGATCCTCTCCACCTTAAGAAAGGAAACCTTGTTTCTAATCCTTAAGAAGTGCACATATTATGTTCCGGAGGTCGAGTTCTTGGGTTACATCGTTGGTTCTGAAGGTATTCGTGTTGACCCAGGAAAAGTCCAAGTTATTAGAGACTGGCCCGAGCCCACTAGCCTTCGAGAGGTACCAAGTTTCCACGGGTTAGCCACATTCTACCGTCGTTTCATACGCGATTTAACTAGTATCCTAGCTCCCATTACTGACTGTATGAAGAAGGGCGAATTCACATGGACGAAATCCGCCATGTTTGCATTCCGTCGTATAAAAGAGCTTATGACCGAAGCACCGGTGTTGCGTCTCCCTGACTTCACCAAGGTCTTCATGCTTACTTGTGATGCATCAGGCGTAGGAATTGGAGGCGTCTTGAGTCAAGAGGGTCACCCGATTAGTTATTTTAGTGAGAAATTAGCGGGCGCTAAGTTAAATTATTCCAATTACGATAGGGAGTTTTATGCAGTCGTTAGATGTTTACATCATTGGAGATACTATCTCCTTTCTAAGGAATTTGTGATCCTCTCTGATCATGAAGCGTTACGATTCATCAACGGTCAGCACAAAATCAGCCCACGCCACGCTAAATGGGTATCCTTCTTGCAGGAATACACATTTAATCTTAAGCACCTTAAGGGGTCCGAGAATCGAGTTGTCGACGCCCTCAGTCGCCTCACCCTCTTGCTTTCCACCATGCAAGTCCACGTGGTCAGGTTCGAGCTCATAAAGGATGAATACGCCACATGCCCTGATTTTCAGGAGCCATATTTATCTACCCAGGATAACTCTCCCACGACCATCACGGCCTTTTCACATAGGGACGGTTATCTGTTCAAACACAGGAAATTGTGTATCCCTCGCTCCTCGTTGCGACTCCACATCATTTGGGAGTTATATAGTGGTGGATTGAGTGGACACTTCGGTAGAGACAAAACGATTACGCTCGTGGAGGAGAAATTCTATTGGCCCAAACTAAAGGCGATGGTTGGGAGGGTAGTGAGCAGTTGTCGTACGTGTCAAGTTTCTAAGGGTACTAAGTCACGACTCTATTCTCGTCGTTGTGGATAGGTTCTCCAAAATGGCCTACTTCCTCCCGTGTAGTAAGACCGACGACGCTTCTCACATAGCGAAGCTGTATTTTAAGGACGTCGTTGTTGGATCGGTCGGCGCCCTTAGAGGGGGGTGAATAAGGGTTTTCAAAAACTTTAGATTATATTGAGAAAACTTTGATTTATTGCAAGATCAAAAATAGGAAGAAGTCAAGTAAAACGAAAATAGAGACAAGCTTTATTAATATGAAAGAAGTTTTACAAAACTTGATCTCTATGACGCTAGAGATCGGAGGCAAATATTAAAAACTCTTTTCGTTTTCTATCCCGACTCGCTTCCCCACGAACCGGTGGCCCTAGCCTTATCCTCCTCGGATTCGGCATCAAGCCACTCTAGCCAATCCTTCACCGGATGTGGCCTCGAGCACCCCCTAGACCTAGCCTAGATCTAGTCGCCAACATGAGGCGAATTTCAGCCCTAAGTCTACCCCAGACCTAGTCGCCAACACGAGGCAATTTCACTACCGTTTACAAGGACAAAGAAATAAAACTAATTAAAACTCCCTTAAGATGAACTTCTGAAGTCAGAGACGAAGATCCGCTGTAGAATCAGTGTTTGTCGAAACGGACTTCGTTTGGATTCGGCGTGATGGAAATCTCCTTCAGAAGTTGGCAGAACTTCGCTAGGATGTCAAATTTCGGCCAAGACAAGCCTCTGAAATTCTAGCACTCTCTCTCTCTCTCTCTGAGGTGTATGCAATATGTGTGTGAAAACGAGAGGAGAGGGGTCCTTTATATAGCCAAAGTGCTACCGTCGGCGCTATCGCTACCGCCGGCGCTATCCCCGATTAAGAATTATTTTGCGCGGCAGAATCTCCCATCCGAGGAAACATTTTGCTCTTTGCCTTCTGTGCGTCACGCTACCGACAGCGCTAGTAGCTACCGCCAGGCGCTATCTCCTTCTATATATGCTGCCGGAATTGCGCAAATCATCGTTAGCACCAGGCGTTATCGCTACCGCCGGCGCTAGTGGGCATGTTGGAATTCTGGCCTCAATTTAGGGGGCAGTCCTCATGTGTACTCCTTGAGTCATATGGACTATGTTATCATGCACACTTAAACACACAAGATCAAATACACATAGAATTTGTTATTCTCAAACCTAGGAGATGCGGAAGACCATGTTCCAACAAACTCCCCATTTTGATAATAACAAATCCATTAATGATAAATCAGAGCATTAATATATAAGCATGATGAAATCCTACTTGTGTGTGTGTGTGTGATAGTGATGACTTAGGATAATTATTGATTTTAGCATTTAGAATTGCTCCCCCTAAATACAAGCTCCCCCTATGTGAATGCTCCCCTAAAAAGTGTGCTATCATCTTAATTAAGCATGTTAGTTTTCTATTTTGATAGCGGATTTATATTTATCATGTTAGTTCCATTAGTAGTTTAATGCTGAAATTGCAGAATTTTAGGAGATGTTTTTGATGGTTAAAAAAACCAAAAAATTGCGTTTGTGAATTTGTTTTAATTTGAAGAATCTAGGACGCCTAACTCAAGTCAAAATAAACGAAATCTTGTATCACCAAGTAGTAAATATAGTAGAGAATAATTTTAGATATTTAATAGAATTTTGTTTTATTTAAAAATCAGAAGGGTCCGATACCGTCGGCGCTAGTGCTAGCGCTGGCGCTATCGGGGCTTTTGTTAAATCCCCATTATTTTTTCAGATCCGCCAGTTCCTGTCATTTTCTCCCAAAAAAACCTAGAAGACGACTCGTTCCATGCACAGATCTGAGGTAAATCTTCATCTTTTCTTATGATTTTTGTTTTAAAGCTTGATTGTGATGTTAGAGATGAAGATATTTGAGGTTTTTAGGTAGATTTAGAGACTAGATCTACACCATTTGATTTTCGTCAAGATTTGTGGTTTTTATGAGGTTTATGGTTTTGATTATGTGGATTTCTTGGTTTTAGCAAGTTAGGATGTGAACACATTTTAATTTTGTAAGGAGATTCTTACAAAAAAAATTTCATGAAAGCATTTCTTGGATTTCTTGGATCTAGTAATTGTTGCTTAGAAAATATTTAAAATAGTTAGAATATTGAAAATTATGAAAATATCATGAGGATTTTTTATCTAATTTGATTTTGATGTTGATTTCTTAGATCTAGCAAGTTTGAAACATATTTAATTTTAAGGAGATATAAAATTTTTGTATTTAGATGAAAAATATTTCAAAAAAAAATTTGTTAAAATTTTTTTTGTAATGTGGCAGATGGCACCGGGTTATAAAGGAAAGAAGAGTACTGAGTTGGCAGTAGAGGCAGACGTGGTAGGAGTTCCATATGTCGTGGAATTCGACTTGCCTCGACACCACCACATTATGGAGATATTTGCTGCCGCAGAGGTGCTGAGTCTATTCACTCCTAACGGATTTTCTTCGGAGTTGGTACGCGATTTTTACATGCACTTGGAAGATCCATCTAAGACAGAGCTTAATGGAGGAGTCCAGTCACAGGTGCAAGGGCAGGTGGTGACTATCACCCATGATCAGTTGAGGATTGTGTTCGGATTGACTCAGCATTCACATCGGTTGGAAATTGTTGAGAAGTTTAGGGCAGACAGAGATTGGACTCAGGTGAACATGGTGCTCCATAACAAGGAATGCAGGAGTCTGATCTCTACCGTTTCTACTCTCACAGTGGACGCCTTGTTCGTGCAAAATGTGTTGCGACATACAATCCTACTGAAGTTGGGTGATACCGCCAAGGTCACAGCGCAACTGAGTTATGTTGCTTACTTTATTTTAGAGAAGGAGAGGTTTGATGTGGCGGATTTGTTACTCTCCTTGATCTGTTATTCCTACAAGTTGCGGCAACCATCTCGTCAGAGATTCAACAACCTGCCCCTGGGTGGCATCATTCAGCGAGTTATTCAGGTTTTGTATCCTACTGTTGACATAGGTTTCTTTTTGATAGATTGTTATCCTCCTATCTATAGTACCATGCATTTGCGAGCATCCTTCGTCTCGGATGAGCCATCATCATCAACTCGACCGCCACTCCGGCGAGGAGCGTCATCTCGAGGGGCTCGAGATGCCCCATATGGGTCCTTTCGAGAAGAGATGGGTGAGCGGATGACACGGGTGGAGGAGGATGTTTCTGTGATAAAGAAGGATGTCTCTGAATGATGAAGTTTATGATGAAAGCTTTAAAGTTAAACCCATCAACTCCAGAGCGGAGGGAGTGGGAGAGCCCAGTTTCAGATCCGCCCCGCCACTCGATCCGGAGGACACGCAGGAGACGCTCTCCAAGTCCAAGTGTGGAGGACATAGATGAGGAGGAGTAGTGTGAGAGGAACAGTTTTTCTTTGTTATGTAATAATACAGGAATTTGGATCCATGTTCTTTATGTTATCTTTGGATGTTTAACTAGTAATTTTTATGTTATGAAATGGCGATGTTTAGATAATTTTATGCAGTATATTTTTGAAATCGTATGATTAGATATTTTAATACTACATAAAAAATTTTAAATTCAATTGTTGATAAGTCATGTTTATATATGAATATATTAACAATAGATAGGTCACCATAACAAAAATGTGATTTAGAATTTAGATTAATTTGGTTTATATACTAATTAAGTTTTAAGTGATAAAATTATATATGATGACCATAACATGATAGTTTTTTTTTTTTAAAACAAAAACTAGAAAGACATTAAAGCATATCAGGAAGTAGAAGAAAATTGTATATTTCCTTTTTGAAAATATTCTACTTCATGCATTTGGTGATACCTAACGAACGAAAGATTTAGGTATCCAAAGAGGACCGGGTGTGACGGTTCCTTTGGGTACCCAAATACAACATGTTTGCTTTTGGGGAGATGGAAATGAATGGGCCCTTTTTAGTGGTGTTTGTGTTTCATCTTTAGTTTTGGGCCTCCATTCAAATTTTGGTTTAGTGTTATTTTTATATGTGAAATTTCCATTGTGATATTCTTTATTTTTAAGATTATAATTGTAGTGATTATTGGAAGTATTTTTTATAGGAAATTTGTGAAATTTTATGTTTGGAGAAGTTTGATGTTGTACATGATATTAATGATTGTATTTTGAAACTCTATAAAATTTATTGCTCTCGTAAGCGTTTGCACGCCATTCATCGAGCTCTTTTAAATGGAATTTTCTGGATTCGGCCGCTAAGTTTGGATCAAGGTTAAAAAGTTTTTAAGCCCAAAAAGCATGGTGCTCTATCTCTACGGGCAGGTGGCACGCTTTGCCATAGATTAATCAATAGGGAGTACAACCGATGGCGGTCTTGTACATCGTACGATATGCCCACAGTGCGTCGTCTAGTTTTAAAGCCCAATCCTTCCTATTGGTCGAAACAGTTTTTTCTAATATACGCTTAATCTCTCGATTAACTACCTCTACTTGGCCGCTTGTTTGGGGGTGATAGGCAGTGGCGAGCTTATGCGTGACGCCGTATTTAACTAAGATTTTTGCAAATTGAGCGTTGCAGAAGTGCATGCCCCTATCACTCACTATCGCACGGGGAGTACCAAAGCGAGAAAATAAGTTTTTTAGAAATTTGACGACGACTCTCGCATCGTTAGCGGGGAGAGCTTACGCTTCCGCCCACCGAGATACGTAGTCGACCGCCACTAAAATATAACGATTAGTATAAGAAGGAGGTAGGGGCCTATGAAGTTTATGCCCTATAAATCGAAGATTTCGCATTCTCAATAAAAATTTTGGGGCATCTCGTCACGACGAGAGATGTTACCCGACCGCTGCCAGCTATCGCATTTGCTCACATACTCGTGAGCATCTTTAAAGAGAGTGGGCCAATAAAAGCCCGCCTCTAGCGCTTTCCGCGCAGTCTGGTTGGCTTGATAATGCCCCCCGGCCGGCCCCTTATGGCAGTGTCGCAATATTTGCGCACCCTCCTCGCATGAAACACATCTCTGTATCACTTGGTCCACGCAGATGCGAAAGAGAAAGGGGTCCTCCCAAAAGTAATTTTTCAAATCAGAAAAGAATTTTTTTCTTTTGCTGTTTTGAAAAGTGTTTTGGAAGGACCCGCGCAACTAAATAGTTGGCGCAATCCGCGAACCAAGGCGGGGGAGAAGTTTTATTTAAATTAGAAATAGTAAGGAGGCGCTCCTCGGGAAATCTATCATCTATGTCTAGTTCGACGAGCGCTTCCGCGTCGGGGCGGTCTAAACGAGAGAGGTGGTCGGCCGCTAAATTTTCAGCCCCCTTCTTGTCCCGGATCTCTAAGTTGAATTCCTATAAAAGGAGGATCCATCGAAGCAAGCGGGGCTTGGCATCTATTTTTGATAATAAATATTTGAGGGCGGAGTGGTCGGTAAAAACGATAATTTTTGAAAGTGTTACGTAGGGTCTAAACTTATCGATTGAAAAGACGACGGCGAGAATTTCCTTTTCCGTCATTGTGTAATTAGCATGTGTGGCTGTGAGCATTCGAGAAGCATAGTAGATGGGATGAAAATAATTATTAACACGTTGGCCTAGTACGGCTCCCACCGCTATATCGCTCGCATCGCACATAATTTCGAACGAAAGGGGCAAATCTGGCGCCACCAGAATGGGAGAACTAAAGGACCCCATGGTGCGTTGCGACCTTAGAGAGGTTCCTGAAGTCACGTTGTCTAGGTTCTGTAAGGGGCTTCATCCTGATATCCAAAGGAAGCTCCTGCGCTATGGGCATACGGATTTAAACACGACACTCAATGCCGCCCTGGACATTGAAAAACACCTAGCCTCTAAGGCTCACTCCTGATACCCTCATGCGAAGAATAAGTCCACCACTGGGGCTTCTTCTTCCACATATCCTGATAAGGGAAAGTTTAGATCGACCGAGTCAAACTCTGTTGTGATCACCGCTAGAAATACTAAGAACCCCGCGAATGAGCGTATCCCTATTGGGAAGGTTAGCAAGTCTAACACCACATGTTATTCTTGTAGCGTTCAGGGTCATTACGCCTTTGAATGCCCTACAAAGACAAAGCCATATCCTTTCTAGAATCGTCTACTGACCCTGCTGATTACGAGTACGAGGCTGCTGAGGAGAGTGACCCCGAAGGGGTCCCAAGCGATTTAGAGGACAATCACCACCTGATGGTGATGCGTTGCATCTTCACCACTCCTCGTCCCGTGGACGATTGGAAGAGGACGAGTATATTTTCCATGATCTTTAAGAGTGGCGAGAAACTTTGCAAACTAGTTATTAATGGCGGTAGTTGCGTGAACGCCGTTTCTGAGAACGTCGTTAAGCGTATATCCTTGACTGCTGAACCGCATTCGACCCCCTATCAGGTTGCTTGGATCAGTAAGGTTACTATTAAGGTTACCCATCGCTGCTTAGTCCCCCTGACCTTCAAATCCTACACGGATGAGGTTTGGTGTGACGTCCTGCCGATGGACGTTTGTCATGTGTTGTTAGGCCTCCCCTGGATCTACGACCGTGATGTGACGCACTATGGTCGCGCCAACACATATGAGTTCAAATTCAACGGCAAGACCGTCTCCTTGAGACCGACTGTGCCGAAAGAGCCGGTAGTGTTGGCTAAGGATACCTCTGTCCCGGTAGAAAGGTAAGCGTTGAGTTTAGTTGGAAGGAAAGAATTTGTGAAGGATTCCTTCCTTGAGGGTATGATGTACGGTCTCGTTCTCATGAGTGCAAAGACTGATAGTGGCATATTGGATAATTTACCCCGTGAGCTACGGGTATTGTTGGATGAGTTTAGTGATGTTTACCCGGACGAGCTGCCTTCGTCGTTGCCACCACTTAGAGGTATACAACATGCCATAGATCTTATCCCCGGATCGTCCCTACCCAACCAGCCCCACTATAGGCTTAATCTCGCTGCCCATAAAGAGTTACAAACCCAGATTGAGGATTTACTGAGTAAGGGATTCATTAGGACGAGTATGAGCCCATGTGCTGTCCCAGCTCTTCTTGCCCCTAAGAAGGATGGCACTTGGCGCATGTGTGTTGATAGGCGAGCTCTCAACAAAATTACTATAAAATATAGGTTTCCAATTCCGTGACTAGATGATCTCTTGGATGTCCTATCAGGTGCCACTATTTTCTCAAAGTTAGACTTACGGAGTGGTTACCATCAGATTAGGATTCGGGAAGGGGATGAGTTGAAGACAGCGTTCAAATCTAAGGACGGGTTGTATGAGTGGTTAGTGATGCCCTTTGGGTTATCTAATGCCCCCAGCACCTTCTCTCGGATGACGACGCACGTTTTAGGCCGTATATGGGGAAATTTGTTGTAGTATATTTCTACGACATCCTAGTCTTTAGCACCTCCCCCGCCGAGCATCTCTCCCACATCAAAGTGATCCTCTCCACCTTAAGAAAGAAAACCTTGTTTCTAAACCTTAAGAAGTGCACATTTTATGTTCCGGAGGTCGAGTTCTTGGGTTACATCATTGGTTCTGAAGGTATTCGTGTTGACCCAGGAAAGGTCCAAGTGATTAGAGACTGGCCCGAGCCCACTAGCCTTCGAGAGGTACCAAGTTTCCACGGGTTAGCCACGTTCTACCGTCGTTTCATACGCGATTTAAGTAGTATCCTGGCTCCCATTACTGACTGTATGAAGAACGGAGAATTCACATGGATGAAATCCGCCACGTTTGAATTCCGTCGTATAAAAGAGCTTATGACCGAAGCACCGGTGTTGCGTCTCCCTGACTTCACCAAGGTCTTCGAGCTTACTTGTGATGCATCGGGCGTAGGAATTGGAGGCATCTTGAGTCAAGAGGGTCACCCGATTAGTTATTTTAGTGAGAAATTAGCGGGCGCTAAGTTAAATTATTCCAATTACGATAGGGAGTTTTATGCAGTCGTTAGATGTTTACATCATTGGAGGCACTATCTCCTTTCTAAGGAATTTGTGATCCTCTCTGATCATGAAGCGTTACGATTCATCAACGGTCAGCACAAAATCAGCCCACGCCACGCTAAATGGGTATCCTTCTTGCAGGAATACACATTTAATCTTAAGCACCTTAAGGGGTCCGAGAATCGAGTTACCGACGCCCTCAGTCGCCTCACCCTCTTGCTTTCCACCATGCAAGTCCACGTGGTCGGGTTCGAGCGCATAAAGGATGAATACGCCACATGCCCTGATTTTCAGGAGCCATATTTATCTGCCCAGGATAGCTCTCCCACGACCATCGCGGCCTTTTCAGTTAGGGACGGTTATCTATTCAAACACGGTAAATTGTGTATCCCTCGCTCCTCGTTGCGACTCCACATCATTTGGGAGTTATATAGTGGTGGCTTGAGTGGACACTTTGGTAGAGACAAAACGATTACGCTCGTAGAGGAGAAATTCTATTGGCCCAAACTAAAGGCGATGGTTGGGAGGGTAGTGAGCAGTTGCCATACGTGTCAAGTTTCTACGGGTACTAAGTCCAATGTCGGTTTGTACACCCATCTACCTATCCCGTCCATACCATGGGAAGACGTTAGCATGGACTTCGTATTAGGCCTTCCCCCCACCCTTCGACGTCACGACTCTATTCTCGTCGTTGTGGATAGGTTCTCCAAAATGGTCTACTTCCTCCCGTGTAGTAAGACCGATGACGCTTCTCACATAGCGAAGCTGTATTTTAAGGACGTCGTTGTTGGATCGGTCGGCGCCCTTAGAGGGTGAGTGAATAAGGGTTTTCAAAAACTTTAGATTATATTGAGAAAACTTTGAATTATTGCAAGATCAAAAACAGGAAGAAGTCAAGTAAAACAAAAATAGAGACAAGCTCTATTAATTTGAAAGAAGTTTTACAAAACTTGATCTCTATGACGCTAGAGATCGGAGGCGAATATTAAAAACTCTTTTCGTTTTCTATCCCGACTCGCTTCCCCACGAACCGATGGCCCTAGCCTTATCCTCCTAGGATTCGGCCTCAAGCCGCTCTAGCCAATCCTTCCCCGGATGTGGCCTCGAGCACCCCCTAGACCTAGCCTAGATCTAGTCGCCAACACGAGGCGAATTTCAGCCCTAAGTCTACCCCAGACCTAGTCGCCAACACGAGGCGATTTCACTACCGTTTACAAGGAGAAAGAAATAAAACTAATTAAAACTCCCTTAAGATGAACTTCTAAAGTCGGAGACGAAGATCCGCTGTAGAATCAGCGTTTGTCGAAGCGGACTTTGTTTGGATTCGGCGTGATGGAAATCTCCTTCAGAAGTTGGCAGAACATCGCTAGGATGTCAAATTTCGGCCAAGACAAGCCTCTGAAATTCTAGCACTCTCTCTCTCTCTGAGGTGTATGCAATGTGTGTGTGAAAACGAGAGGAGAGGGGTCCTTTATATAGCCAAAGCGCTACCACCGGTGCTATCGCTACCGCCGGCGCTATCCCCGATTAAGAATTATTTTGCGCGGCAGAATCTCCCATCCGAGGAAACATTTTGCTCTTTGCCTTCTGTGCGTCACACTACCGCCAGCGCTAGTAGCTACCGCCATGCGCTATCTCCTTCTATATAAGCTGCCGGAATTGTGCAAATCATCGCTAGCGCCAGGCGCTATCGCTACCGCCGGCGCTAGTGGGCATGTTGGAATTCTGGCCTCAATTTTGGGGGCAGTCCTCATGTGTACTCCTTGAGTCATATGGACAATGTTATCCTGCACACTTATGTTGGACATGTGTGTCACATCCCTTTGTTTGAGAATAACAAATCCCATATTGTCTTTGATATTGCTTGTCGGGTGTTTATAGTGTGCAGGAACTATAGGTGCAATACTCCACAGGTATAAAGCAGCTTGGAACAATCATTTGAAAGGAGAAGTGCTACCGCCATCGCTACCTCTACCGCCAGCGCAATCGCTAGCGCTACCGCTAGCGCCAGGCATTATCTCGAGTTCGTGCACGCGACGGCTTCGCAACCGCTACCGCTACAGCTACCGCCAGCGCTATCTCCCACTACCGCCAGTGCTATCACTACCGTCAGGCGCTATCTCCGTTTCGTGCACAGCGCCACGCCGCCGACGGTTGCGCAACCGCTCTACACGAACGATACCGTCGGCGCTATCCACTACCGCAGGCGCTAGCGAGGAGTTCTATAAAATGGAGCTTTGCTTCTCGTTTTGGCTAATCTATCCAGAGAGAGCTTGTGCCACAATTCTATATCAGTTATGCTACCGAAGATGGATCTCCCACAAAAAGCTTAAGGAGAATTCTGGAGGAGGACTACGTCACGCTGCATCCGAAGGACGATCGCTTCTACCTCGCTTATACTACAGCGATCCTTCATCCTCAACACCAGAGATCTCATATAGGGAGTTTTATTATTAATTTCATTATTTCCATTCCATACTCTTTTGTAACCGTTTAGAGAATTCGCCTTGTTTTTGGAGACTAGGTCCTTGCGTGGCTTAGGGGGAATTCGCCGCGTGAGTTGGCGACTAGGTCTTGGGGATTAGATCTAGGGGGTGCTCAAGGCCATATCCGGGGAAGGATTGGCTAGAGCGGCTTGAGGCCATATCCGGGGAAGGATTGGCTAAAGCCAACCGGTTCGTGGGGATACGAGTCGGTATTGAAAAGGAAAAATCATTTACATATGTACGCCTCTGATTTCTAGCGATATTGAAATCAAATTTTGTAAACTCTTGCTTTATATAAATACAATCATGTCTTTATTTGTGTTTACTTGATTTCTCTCCTTTGGTGTTATCTTTAATATATTGGTTACAAAATTTTCAATTCAAATTACTTTAACTAAATTGTTTATTTCAATCTCTTAATCATAAAACAATTTAGTACTTATTTCTAAAGATGAAAATGATGATATTCTTTCTTTAGCTAAATTGTTATTTTTGTTCTAATATTACTTTAAACAATTTAGTAACTTCCATAAAATTATAAAAAAGATTTTTATTCCCTTATTCACCTCCCCTCTAAGGGCGCCATAAGATCCAACAAGTGGTATCAGAGGGCAGGTTATTCCAAATCGGTTTAACAACCGGGAATAATGGCGTCTCATGATCTCGCTTCTATTAAAGGGGGAAACTTTCTTATAATTGAAAAATCTTTAGCACCACCTTTATTTGAAGGGAAAATTTATAATGGGTGGAAATTTCAAATGGAAAAATTTCTTAAATCTTTGGATATGGAAGTATGGAATATTACAATTAAAATGCCCCCAAGTACTTTAAATAAAAATGAAATGTTTTTAAATGCCAAATCAATGAATAGTCTATATTGTGCATTGCATCAAAATATTTTCAAACTAATTTATACACAGCCTACTGCTTATGAAGTTTGGAAATTTCTTGAATATACTTATAGTCTTCCTTCTACAGATGATGAACAAGAGGAATTCCTTATGGATCCAAGAGAAGAAATCGACGAGGAATTCCTTATGGATCCAAGAGAAGAAATCGACGAGGAATTCCTTATGGATCCAAGAGAAGAAATCGATGAGGACTTATGCTTGGAGGAAGAAGAATACAACGTCACAATATTGGACTCATTTGTTGGCAACACATCAAGCAAAAGAGAAGACGGAAACTATAGGAAGGTAAGAAAATCTAAATCTTCTCTTGTTGTAACAAATTCTATTTCTACATCTCGTATGCTTAAAATTGCTAAACGTAAAATTTTAAAGTTAAAAATTGTTAATTCCAAATTACGTTTAGAAAATAAATCTTTAAAAGCAAACGATAAAGTAGAAACAAATATTGATGTGTTAAATTCTATTTCATGCTCTTTTGTTACAATTCCTACTCCTTGTTTTGATTGCAATTTATTTAAAGAAAAATTCAAGGAAATTGAAAAAGGACTCTTAATTTCTAAAAGGCATAATGAAAAATTACTAATTGAAAATGATGCTTTATCTTGTAAGTTAATACAATTAAAATCTGTTGTTGAAAATTTTCAAATATCATGTAATAAATTTCATCATAAGATTTTGAATAACAAGGATAAATTTACTTACAAAGTCATTTCAAAAAGGGATCATTTTCATACTTTAAATCAAAAGGAGTTTAGTTTCAAAAAGAATTATGATCCTCACAAAATTCTTAAGAGTCATTATTATAAGTCTCAATATATTTTCAATCATGACTCAAATTTTAATACTCCTTTTCATGAAAATCAAACTATAAAATATAATCCTTCATATTATAAGAGTATGTCTATAAGAAAGAGTGGAAATAAAACATATTGTAACCCACTCTTTCAACAATTACTTCTAAAGAAAGACAATCACTCTTATAAACTTTCAAAGAATCCATATAATAAAATTCATTATGATTATCATCATCAATCTATTTTGAAAAATAATTTGAATAAACATAAATCACAAATGAATTATTTTTCAAACAAATATAATCATATAAAGATGTCATATAATCATAATATGAATTTAAAAGAAAAACAACCAAAGTATGAATGGAGGCCCAAAATTAAAAATGAAACACTAACCCCACTTGTAAAGGCCCATTCATCACTATCTTCCCAAAAGCCATCACGATGTATTTGGGTACCCAAAAGAACCATCCCACTTGGTCCCCTTTGGATACCTAAATCTCTTATTAATTAGTATCCAATCATTTGCATGAAGTAGAAACAATTAAAAATGTAATATCAATACTCTACTTCATTGTTGGCACCAAAAATACAGGAGAGGACTGTGAAGTGCAGGTTACTAAGACAGGAGAGGCTGAAGAGAAGGAAAACGATCACAGGATGGCGATCACTAAAAAAAGAGACCGCTTACACAGGTCGTAAGCTGGAGCCTCGGAGCCAAAAAAAGTCCATTTTCAGGTACCCCTACCCCTCTATTTATAGACGAGGAGGCTGCCCAAACGGGCAGAACTAAGAACTACGGGCTGCCCGGGGTACAGGAGAGCCGGGGCAGAGATGAGGGGTGCAAATAGCAAGAAAGAAGAAAACGATCAGATCGCTCAGGCCGGCGGTCTCATACTGCCTTGACCGCTTGAGACTTAGAAAACTCCGGCTAAGAAGAGACTTGGCGGTCTGCGCGATCACCATAAATTGAGACCGCTTAGGCCGAAAAACTTTGACCTGTTGGAAGAGGTCGCGGGCTTTCTGGGCAAACATAATCCCCGCACATTTTTAAGTTGTTCCTGAAACTTCGAAAATGTAAGCTTTGACCGTTGAGACCGCGACCGTCATAAATGCAGCTTGGTCTATAAATACCGGCTGAGATCTTCAGATTTCAAGACATTGAGAAATTCCAATATCCAAGCGGTCTCTGAAATTTAGGTAGACGCGGTCTCTTACGGAGATGACTATTCTTGATTACATAAAAGCTCTTCCACCGAAAGCGAAATCTCCTGGGAAGAAGGAGGGTGTTAGTTCAAAAAGAGGAAAAAAGACACCGAAAATATTAACGAAAGCGAGCGCTTCAAAGGAGACCACCCGATCTCCCAAAAAGAAATCTGAACTAGAGAGTTCAGCTGCGCCGGTCTCTGCTGTTTCTGAGCCTTCCAACACCTCTTCAGATCCTGTATTGAAAATGTCTGACTTTTCTATCTATTTTAATTGTCAGAAATCCCTGGAGGTATTGGATCAAAACACTTCTCAGCCTCCTAAGACCACCTCAACTGAGATCATTCTGGCTGGGCTACATCAGAAGAAGGCTGAGGCCGAATCTATGAGGCAAAAGATAGCGGAACAGGAGATCGCTGCGAAAAACAGAAAAAGGAAAAATTCAAGTCCATCCAGTCTGACTTATAAGAGAAACAAAAGAAATGGAGATGGACAGGATGTGACCGCCCCTGAGGCGATCACACTTCTTGATGACGCTGATCCGGAGGACTCCGCTGCGGTTCAAAAGGTGAATACCGGAAGCGATCTCCTTTCTCCTCCTGCGGTCTCAACTTTATTGGGAGAAGATGATTTCGGATTAATCGCTTATCTTGATGAAGTTTCTTCTAACAATTCATCTTTTTCGTTGTTGCAAGTGTTAGATCCCCTTGAGGCTTCATCTCTTAAGAACGCTGCTGTTGATAGAGAGATCGCGGCCAGGGAGAAGGAGATCGCTGATGCAGCGGTCAAGGCGAAAGAGGAGGAAGAGAGAAAGAAAAAAGAGGGGGAGGAGAAGAGAAAAAAGGAGGAGAAAGATAAGAAGGAGAAAGAAGAAAAAGAGAAGAAGGAGAAGGAGGAGAAGAAAAAGAAGGAGGAGGCGGTCAAGGCCGCTGAGGAGAAGAAGAAGAAGGAGGAGGAGGAGAAAAAGAAGAAGGAAGAGGAGGAGAAGAAGAAGAAGGAAAAGGAGGAGAAGAAGAAGAAGAAGGAAGAAGAGGAGAAGAAGAAGAAGGAAGAGGCGGCCAAGACCGCCGAGGAGAAGAAGAAAAAGGAAGAGGAGGAGAAGAAGAAGGAAGAGGCGGCCAAGACCGCCGAGGAGAAGAAGAAAACTCTTCTTGCCGAAGAGGAGAGGAGACAGGCGGTCTCTCAGACTGCGGAAAAGAGGGCAGCTGAGGAAGAGACCGCGAAGAGACTACAGATTGCTACGGAAAATGCTTCACTTTCTAGCGGTCTTCCAGGTGACTCTTCTCAAGGAGACCTGGACAAGGCTGCAGCAGATCGTGCGACGGCGGTCTCAGTTTTGCGTGCTCGTAAGGGTAAGATGATCCCCAAATCGGTCGAGTTCCTTCCATTACCTATGGTTCGACCTGCTTCTCCAGAAAGAAAACGCGAGGTCATTCTTATCGAGACCGACGACATTCTTGTAAGTAACAAAGAGTTGAAAAGAAGAAGAAAAGAGGGTGATAGATCGCAGAAAAGAGAGTTGGAAAGAATAAATTTAGAGCGTCTAAGGGGATCAGATCGCCTTTTACTGACCGCAGATCCCGCGGTCACTAAAGATGCTGAGAAAGCCTTACGTGACTGCGGTCTCGATTCCTTTCCAAGTACTCTTTCTGCTTAAGAGAATCTATTTGAACGTCATTTGTAATTAAAATAACTTATCTCTTGTGATCGCAGATGATGACAATGTTGAGATCGAGGAAGGAGAACTCCCTGAATGCATCGCGATCCCTCCCGAGCTTACCAGCATTCTCAACCCTATATTTGAGGATGTTCGGTCTATGCTTCTTAAAGAGCGGACCCAGAACGATCAGATCCGCGGTCTCGAGGAGAAACTACGTGCTTTCGAGAAGAGGAGTCGAGAGGAACACGATCTGAAGGTTGAAGAGCTCGCGCGATCTCGCGATCTGAAGGTTGAAGAGCTCGTGCGATCTCTCAAGAAAGCGGAAAAAGATGCTGAATATTACAAAGGAAAAGTTGTTGCGCTGTCCGTAGAAAACGAGAGGCTGAGAGGCGGTCACGCGAAGATGCTGATGAGACCAGGTACCTCCAGCGATCATCCAGCAGAGAGACCGCAGCCTGAGATTGTGGTTGTCCCAATTGAGCAGGTGGACAGGGAGATGTCAAAAATTCATCGAGCTGCATTGTCAGCTAATCAGAATTTGGCATCTGTCCTGGCCGTTGTTAATGATATGCAGGATATAGCAGCTCATGTAGGGAGAAATAGGCCTAAAAATGAACATTTAATTTGAGACCGAGCGATCTCTTATCAAGAACAATTTGTTGTAATATTTGTGCTATTAATGTTTCATATATCTTCGTGATTTCTTTCAATTTTTGTGCTTTATGCGATCTTGATTGTTATAATCTGCGTTCTCTTTTATGTCTGGATTGTCTGTGTTGCTGCTATTTTTTATTCATCTGTATTCCATTTATTGAGACCGCCAGTTTAGCTTTCTTCCATATAATCTTGCCCAGGTTGAGCGGTCTGAAGATTTTTGCTGGGCGGTCTGCAAAAAGTAATGATTACGAAATTATCCTTCGATTGCTATAAATAGTTGCCTTTATAACCTTCATTTTATGTTTTCTTGAATGCGCGCTAAGCACCGATCTCGGCGATCACTCAAAATGGTGTCCGCTCGTGTTTCTTCTGCGATCACCTTCTTGGCTGCCGATCAAAAACAGGGACGTCTGTCAAAAGATGAATTTGTCGCCTTTATAAAGAAATATATGATTCAAAACCAGATTGTTGTGAGACCGCCGACCGAACAGGAAAAGCTGAATTTTGGAGAGGAGAATAAATATATTATCCCTATCGATCACTTCGACCATGGGTTGAGGATTCCTCTTCCTTGGGAATGGTTAGAAATTTTGGAATATTATGGTTTCGTGCTCGCCCAGCTGCCTCCGAACTCAATCGGTCTGATCAATGTTTTCATCAACTATCTGAGATCGGAGAGGATAAAATTCACAATGAATTTGTTCCGTGGTACCTTCACTGCGAAAGTTTTGAAAGAAGGTCAGAAGAAAGAGGAATTCAAAGGTTTAATGTATTTTTCTGCTGAAGGAATAAAGATCTTGAATCTCCCCAACAAGATCTCCTTCTGGACAGAAAGGTTCCTTGTCTTTGAGGGCGATCTTGGCGGTCTCAAGAGTTCTCCGTCTCCGCGGTCTGATAGTACCTTTAAGAAAATAAAGGTGCTCGCGGCTGAAGAGATAAAACTCCTAGCCTTCCTGGCAGGCAAAAGACTTGATCTTGTCCATTACCTGGCGATCTGGCTCGAGATCGCTGAGGTTACCCCTGCTGAAAGTAAGCTCTTTGCGCGGTCTCTTGCGGTCTTCTTTTGTTCACTTTTCATAACCTTTATCCTAATATTTTTTCTTCTCTCAGCAACCTTTAAGGTCCCTGAAAGAGATCCGATCTCTCCAGCAGCTGAAATACTTACTCAAAGGGAGAAGAGGTTGAAGCGGGAGGCTGATGCATTCGGGACCGCTGCTGAGACCGCAGATCAAGACTTCCCCCTACATGGTTTTTTAAAGAGCATGAGGGATATTAAAGGAAAGCCCCTACTCAAATGGGCCACAAAAGGGAAGTCTTTAAAGGTTTCCACCGATCTTCCTTTGTGGAGTGGAAAGGTGACCCGTCACGCTTATGCGGTCACTTCTGCACTGTATGTGAGAAAAAACGCGGCAGAGGCTTATAATCTCGAGACCGAGGTGTAAGACCCTCTTCTTTTTTTGCTTTTAAACCGGTCTTACCGCCCAGAACCGCCGTCTTGCGGCGAGACCATCACACCCAATGGTCCCCGCCACAATACGTCGATCCTGCCGGCTAAACAACATCATCCAGGCCAACCACAATTCTTAGTAAATGAAGCAAATAGAAGCAGCAAGTCCACAAATCACATTAAATATACAAAGTACATGCTTACAATGTCCTTGATGAGAAATGAACTACAAGAGAGAAAGGGCTTAAGCCCGGTACATATCCAAGCAAAGTATATAAACTTTCTCACTCTACATCTATGCGGAAGCTAATCAGTTCTCAACTCTCGAACACCTGTGTTGTAGTAGAAGAAACGCGCGGCATAAGCTCCTCGTGTCCTGTCTCCTCTTCTCTGGGGTTCCATCACCTCGTGTACCTACGGTCACAACCGACCGTTAGTCATAAAGACTAAGCTGATTTTGTCCCCGCCTCCCCCCGCGACTCCTAGGCACCGTGTGGAAGGAGGAAGCGGAGGACATCAAGGGGTAAATCAAAAGCAGGTGGCAGTGGCGAGACTAGCAAGTATAAAGGTACTAAACAAGTAATGAAAGCATATCTACCCTAGCAGGAGTAGGTATACGAGCAAAAGTAAGAAGCAGTATAAGTAACAGAGCAGTATAAGTAAAAGAGCGGTATAAATAAGGAGCAGCTATGAAAGTAACCTTAACTTATATGCACACACAATAGCACATAAGCTAAGGGATCTGGCAAGAAGTAAACTCGTCGTATAAAAGAGCCCACACTAATTTATACGATGAGGTCTCAGGTTGTGCAGAAATGCTATGCTATGAAGTGCAATGCAATGATGCAATGTTTGTATTATTATTTCATACACATGCAACACACTCACACGTCTCTGTACGTACATACCTTTAGTTCCCACTTTTCGGAGGTAGCTGACCTCTCGGGCACCTCCCGTCGTGGTCAAACGGTGGCAGAGGAGCGGGCGTCTCCTCACCTAGGTGGGTAAGTCACACTACCAGACCTAGGCCCAAACGTACGCTGTGAAACCGGTACCCGGTACTCACGAGCTCCTGCGTACTAAACTGAAATGGCCAGGCAGGGTTTAGGGAATTTGTCTCATCGGACGCGCAGTAAAACAACCTGGCCCTAATAAACCTCTAGCACTGCCGAGTCAACGAACTGTTGTCGGTGTGACGACTAAGACAGATCCGAAAACCAACCACATCTCATTCACAAGCAACATAAGTTAGCCTTTTACAACCGAGCCTCCAACTCGCAAATCTACTTTAGCAATTGTAAATTAGAGCCTACAGCTCGCTAGACTAGTCTTATATACAAACTACGAGCTTACCGCTCGCTAGACTACACTAGTCTTATATATAAACTACGAGCTTACCGCTCGCTAGACTACACTAGTCTTATATATACACTACGAGCTTACCGCTCGCTAGACTACATTAGTCTTATATATACACTACGAGCTTACCGCTCGCTAGACTACACCAGTCTTATATATACACTACGAGCTTACCGCTCGCTAGACTACATTAGTCTTATATACAAACTACGAGCTTACCGCTCGCTAGACTACACTAGTCTTATATATACACTACGAGCTTACCGCTCGCTAGACTACATTAGTCTTATATATACACTACGAGCTTACCGCTCGCTAGACTACACCAGTCTTATAAATACACTACGAGCTTACCGCTCGCTAGACTACATTAGTCTTATATACAAACTACGAGCTTACCGCTCGCTAGACTATCCCAGTCCATTCTTATAACCCGAGCCTACCGCTCGCCAGACTATCCCAGTCCATTCTTATAACCCGAGCCTACCGCTCGCCGGACTATCCCAGTCCATTCTTATATATACCGTCCCGGTTCGGGATGGAAGTTAACTTGTCGAGTTCTCCTACTTAACTAGTCTTGTCTATGATTTAGTTGAACTTAGAAGCTTTAGGGTTAACCTTGGACATCCGGAGGGTTACCCTGTGAGGGGCTCGCAGCGGTACTAGGAAGTGTGGCGGGCTGACACCTCAAACTTCCTATTCCCAAGGCACTTAATCTTGTTGGTGTCTACCCCTTTTTACTTGATCCCCATTTTCCTCTCCAATTACATTACATCTCTAAGATGAGTTAAACTTGGCAATTAGGAGTGGGGGAGTTCCTTGAACTCCAACACCTCCATCTGTGACCGGGTGCTGACTCTCCCGTCGTCACAATTTAAACTCGAGTTCCCTTCTTCACCGAGGAACTGCACACATATACTTAGCATTCTTAACCTTACTCGGGCCCACACTCCTATTCCTCGACATTCTTAACCCGGGGTTTGCCTTAGATATTTTCCGACTTCGCCCTTGAGTCTTACCCTAAATGGCTCACCCAGCTAAGGCCAATTCTACTTTCATATAATCACTTACTTCCGACGAGTTGTGTGTGTGTGGCCCTTGATGAGGTCTAACCTCCTTTTCATATCACTGTAAACTCATACACTTTTAGCTTGCTAAGCGCACCCAAATCCTGATTTCCCAAGATGCCCTTAGAGATGCTCTTCCAAATAATCTGAGCCTTCATAATTAATAAAGAGTTAACATTTCTATGTGTGAAGGTCAGTGGTGGTCTAATTCATGTAAATTAGTTTCACTATTCGCAGACCGAAATAAGGTTGATCTAGATTTGACTCCTATGGTGCGATCTTGATCACATCTTTTCCAAACGAGTTCCAATTATTACCATGGGTTCGCAATGGGTGGTGATCTAACAACCTCAAATCCTAATTTCATAAATTCTCTAGGGAATCTTAAATCATAGTTTCCATTAAAATAGGAGGTGTGCAACTAGAGATTTCTACATCGGGTGCCAACAACGATCTCCATAAATTGTAATAAAATTCACTGTAACATAGTGTTGGTCTAAAAACCTCAAACCCCAGGTTTCTCATTTTTACAGGGATAATTAACCATAATTTCTACTTAACATAAATGGGGTGCAAATAGGGATTTACATATCAAGTATTAGATTATGATCTCAATAAACTCTGGGGAAATTACCATGACATAATACTGGCTTAAAAATACCAAATCCTGAATTTCACATTTTTAGCAGGAATATTTGACCGTAATCATCATTTACTACATTTGGTGTGCGTATAAGGATTTACACTACAAGTGCAATGTTTAGACTTCATTAAATACTAAAACATCAGAAAGTGAGGTATTCCATCATCACCAACTCCTGGCCATAACTTTAATGGCATCTAATGGGGCAATTGAGCCAAAATCACCCTTTTTTCCCATTTTTGCTAAGTGCACCCAAATTTTACTTAAACCCTTAATTCTCAAGCTTCAACTTGTAGCTCAGGGAAATCCACCCCTACATATGAGTTGGGTTCTTAACTAGGGGTGGTTGATATCATATCTAAGGCATGGACAATTCTTCAAAGCATTTGTATGAACCTATAACACTAAATGCACAACCTACACCCTTATACATGTCTCACTAGAAGTGGCCTAGAAGGAACTATACTTAACCAAAAGGTATGAAATCAGTGGCATTGTAAAGGTAACCTACAGGGATACAATGTTTATGTTGATTACAAACTCCATATATATGTTTAACCTAGGTGAATTCAACTTACAAGGTTGTATACAATGTAAAATTCAGCAAAGCACTATCGTAGGCATGTCACACTAAAAATGACATAGAAGGAGTTGTACTAATCCAAATGACATAAAGTCAGTGGCATTTTAAAGGTAACCTAAAGGGCTACAATGTTCATGTTGATTACAAACTCCAGATATATGTTTAACATAAGTGAATTCAACTTACAAGGTTGTATACAATGTAAAATTCAGCAAAGCACTATCGTAGGCATGTCACACTAAAAATGGCATAGAAGGAGTTGTACTAATCCAAATGACATAAAGTCAGTGGAATTTTAAAGGTAACCTAAAGGGCTACAATGTTCATGTTGATTACAAACTCCAGATATATGTTTAACCTAGGTGAATTCAACTTACAAGGTTGTATACAATGTAAAATTCAGCAAAGCACTATCGTAGGCATGCCACACTAAAAATGACATAGAAGGAGTTGTACTAATCCAAATGACATAAAGTCAGTGGCATTTTAAAGGTAACCTACAGGGCTACAATGTTCATGTTGATTACAAACTCCAGATATATGTTTGACCTAGGTGAATTCAACTTACAAGGTTGTATACAATGTAAAATTCAGCAAAGCACTATCGTAGGCATGCCACACTAAAAATGACATAGAAGGAGTTGTACTAATCCAAATGACATAAAGTCAGTGGCATTTTAAAGGTAACCTAAAAGGGCTACAATGTTTATCAAGGATCAACCAATTTCATGTTTCATAATAATTCAGGAAATACTTATCATACTACTCAATAATCCAACAAGTTAGCAAGAAGATATTTCAAATCTTGAGAAAGTACTAAGCTAAGATTTTCTTCTAGGTCACATGAGGTTATTTCTACTGATGTGACTCATCATAAAGCTACACATTCCAGAAAAACATCATCCTCCTTAAATAAATTCTTTACTAATTTATTAAGTTTCCCTTGGAGTGCAATTCAAAATTTGAAAAAGAGTTACCCTAAGTTTTCAACCCAACCACATGAAATTTTCAACCAAGTCACATGAGGTTGTTTCTAAGGGTATTTAATATCATAGAAGACTATGCCTAGAAGGGGAACTTGTGCTAGTTATTTTAATCTCATAAACATCATTAATCTACAAGTGAGACAATTTTCATTTAATTAAAAACCTTAGGTAAAAGGCTTCCAAAAATCAAGAGACTTATGCCAATTATGTATAACCATATGACACACACTAACCCCAAGGTTTCAGAGGCATGCAAGGTGATCCCCACCTTCAATCCCATCAAAAAGCTCAAAAGCCCTAATTGACTATTAGCACCCCAATTTTCCTCTTAAGACTCTAACTTCATTTTGAAATTCAGAGAAAACTTCTCATGCATATGAGATGAGATTTTAACCAGTGAGTTAGATATGTATGAGCAGCTCACTCCCCAAATTAGGGGGTGTTTGGAGTTACACAACTCTATGAATACCAATTATTTACATTTACTAATAACTTAAATATCTCAATGAATATACCTCCATAAATTCTCATATTTTAAACCTAGGTGTATCATCATACCATGCATGCATGGTAGAAAAATGAAGGGATTTGGTTAAGCCATTTAAAAGTTATAGCATTTTTAATATCTGCCCTACACTAGGACCAGTCCTAGGAAAATGGGTGCTGTAGGTGCTACAGGGCTCCAAATGACTTGATTTAAGTTTCTTTTGAAAGTTAACATCAAGGGCAACAAAAGTTGTCTCAGACAACTTTTCATGAAAAGGCCTCTAAGTGGCCTAATTTTATATGCAAAGTCTGTTAACTTAAGTAATTGGGGGGTGGTCTGCCTATAGCCGATCCTTGATCAAATCAATGGCCATGATTATCTCTTCTTCCTAGAGCCAAAGGCCACGGTTTGCCCGACCTGGAGCAGGTGTTTTGGCCTCACTGCAGCAATCTAAGCCCTCCCATTGCCGGCCAACCACACCAACTCCTTCCTCTCGGCAAGAGCCATCGATGGGTGGTGGTCCGGCGACTTGGGGTGGCCGGAGTAGTGTTTTCCGGCGAGATCTAAAATCAGCCATTTCTTCATGGTTGTCCATGGCATCAAGCTCAAATGAGCTTGGATTCATTCCTATTTGATCTATGACGCTAGCACCGAGGGAGGGAGGAGAAATCGTACTTTAATGAAGCTTGACGGAGGCGGCGGCGGCGGTTGGCCATGAATCTTCTCCTCTCCGGCGAGCTTGCTCAAAACTTCATTCCTCCACCATTTGCAGTGATTCAAAGGTCGATTTCATATGCTTTCCTCGTTCTAAAGCTAATGGTGGTGTCTATTTGGCCTGAGGAGGGCTCTAACCGTTCCAGCCATTAAAGGGGAGCTCGGCCTCACCTTGGATGCTCCTCCTAGCTGCCAAGTGGCATGGCTCCAGCCCAATTTCGGCTGGAATTGATGTGGGGAGCTCAGATCTAGCCTTGGGCAGAGGAATGGAGGGCCACATGGCCTCCATTCCCAAATTTCCTCTTGTCCTTAATGGAGGAAGGGGGAAATTCCACTTTTACCCCCATGCATGTCTTTGCATGTTGGAAATGGGCGGCAAGGCTGGTCATTAGACTTATGGGCTTCAGAATGGGCTTTGGGTGAGGGCCTTAATCCATTGAAATTTGGATTAATTATTAAGCCCATTTTAGGCAAAATTGACCCTATGTTGACTTTTGGGTTGACTTGGTCAATTGGGTGTGTTGACTGGTCCAATGTGTTGGTCTTGAGTCTATTGACACCATCCAAGATTGGTTGAGTCATGGTGAAGACCTAAGTGAGCCAATTTTGACCCAAAGGTGTGATTTTGACCAAAATTGGGGAAAAGTTGACTTTGGTCAATTTGGTCAAATTGGTCAAACTGTTGACCCCATGATGGGGCTTTTGAGTCAAATAGGTCCCTATTGATGCCCTAAGGCTAGGGGTGGGGTCAATTTTATGATTTGGTGGTCAATTGAACTTATTGGGGAGGAATTGACCCATGGTAGCTCAAGGTTGACTTTTGGTCAATTTGACCAATTTGGTTGACCCCCAAGGGTCCCTAGTGGTCTACTCACCTCCTTGGATGGTCATAGGGGTCATGATGAGGTTATGTTGATTTGTTGAAGTCTTTTGGTCACCTCTAAGCTAGGGCATCAAGATTTGCTAAATGCACACCAATGTGCATTCCTCCTTAACCTATGAAATTCATGGGGCCTCCTTGGCCCATTTTGGTCTCTTAGAGCAATGTCATGACCTTGTCATGACAAAATGCATCTTAGGGGTCTAGTTGTTTTGGGGGTGTTACAAATCCCAATAAACGAAGAAATAATTTCGTCCCCGAAATTTAGGTTCAGGTCCACGGTAGTTAGAGTTCAGGGTATTCTGGATGAATTAGTAGTTTAAATGCAGTATGGCTCCCGGCTAATATTGGAAATGATAGGTCCATTTCACATCACCGACTCCTTAGTTTTCTCCGAAGTGCACTTTCGTTAAATCCTACCATGCCCGTAACCGAGATCTTCTTCATGGGGGGATTCTTAAGTAATTCTCAATTGATGATGGTACCAGTAGTGGGGGGGGGAAGACATAGATTGAAGTGGATTTACACATCCGCAAGGCGAGTGTGTAACTCAATCAATCCCTATAATCTGTAGTATGATATCTTCGTAAGTATATAATTCTCGATTCGGTGAGTACATCGTCACGTTCACCCTCAATTTCTTTAATACCATATCCTTACTAACACTTTGGGTCTACTCTCCTGTGGTTCACAATCATTGTACACGTGACATCGGTACTCTTATTTATTAGTTGTTTGTAATTAGAAATTAGACTTGTCTCCCAAGATCATGATATGTTTGTGGCTTGGGCAATATTGATTCTCCTAATTTCACGACATCTTCATTCTTTCAATACTTTATGTCAACGTTTAATCATGCTTCTAAACTCTGAAGTGATGGTAAATAAATGCAAATACGTCGACGACCATTTACTAAACCAAAGGATGTCCTAGCAATAGTCAATGCTCAATTCTGGTACTTAAATTCATGCGAGTCCTTAATTCCAATGCTCATAAAATTCATACATTGTAAATCTTCCGAGATTAATTCCTGAAGTGCACACAATCCTATTAACGTCCTGAAACCTCATTCCTGATTTTCATCCAAAATCATTTGTTATTAACGGTCAAAGCTATAGTCCTCATTTTTGTTAAACGCAAACCAAGCTCAAATTTTTGCACCAGACCTATCACCTCTGAATCAACTATCGTGAATATGTCGTGAGTTGATCTCTAAATCATTCCCCAAGTCTTGTATGTAATAATTTACAAGTTTCAGCCCTTCGTAATGTCACATTTGTTTTGGCCTCATTCCTATTTCTTTCCATATTTATGGGGTTTCCAATTTGCACACCAAGTATCAGTTATCATGGGCCAAAAGGTTTAACAGAATTTCAGAGACTAAACATGACCCAAGATAGTGTTGAGCAGCAGCCCATAGTTCTCCTCCTTAATTAATTCCAGAAGATTAAAATATGTGGTTAAGGGTGCAGAACCTATTTGTGAAGGAGGTATGATAACTAATCAATAGTTAAGTATAATAAAATTTACAGAAGTTTAATGGAGACCACGAGTCTATCTACTCATTTCTATAATATTCCAGATTTTTATGATGATCTTAGGGGAACTTGACCCTGGAGCTCTCACTAATGCCTAATGTAACAAGAGTTCACAAACCCCAATTCCTACGGAACTCAATCCCCAAGGTCCTTGATTCCTTCAGTGATGAAGATCTCTTGATAACAAGTGCATGTTTCAAATTTCAAAGAATTGACCAAGGGAATAATTAGTGTCCATAAAACTCTAAGTATGCAACAACATGGGTGTTATCCTAAGCTACCTTGGTCTTAACGATCCTTAGGTCTACCATAATCGTATGCAATGTAATTATTTCCAAAACCATAGAACTTTATCTCCAAAATTCTGATTCTAGGACAGCATGAGTATTGTACCAATTTACAAGTACGGTGTAAAAAATTCAGATCGTTTGGATAAGTCGGAAGATGGGGGTGCACCGATTTGGGTCCGGGGTTCACTTATATACCTGCACTAAACTAGGTGCCCAAAAGTTGTATTTCAGGGGCTTTTATATCTTTAAAACAGGCCAAGTCAAGATTTTAGTGGCCCAATAAACGAAGAAACAAGATTAGCCTCCCGTAATCTTGTGATGAGTTCCTTATATCCGACAATTTGGGCATCTCGCGTATTTACATAAACCTTATGGGTATACAGTCCTTGAGCTTTTTGTATATGGTAGGGTTCTCTACCCTCAAAATGCCATTTGTCGTAACCCTTTCCCAAGGACCGTGTGCCTATCAAGTGGTCTTTTCTAAGTTGGACTTCTCGCTCCACATTTGACATCCTTCCTTTGTGATGGTTTTCCGAGGGTGGGAGTGTGCAGTATTAGCTTCTAAGCACACAAGTAAGGCTTTACAAGTCTCATACTAATCCTATAGTATAATCACAAACACCAAAACACTTAAGATTGTCCTATTTATTTGAGGAGTGTTAATATCACTTAGGACGTGATGTGGGTATACTGGAGAGTAAGCCCCGAACGCCCACACACGCTTTCAACTCCTTCTTTTAGTCACTTTTGGGGTATCCTACTACTTGGTCAAAATATACTTGAGGTTGATGTCGGGCTAGGATAGCTTATGAGAAGTCTTGCTAAGTCAAACCAATACGGTGTACTAGTCGGGTTGGCCTAATCTCATCGTTAAGTGGACGAAATTATGTGATTTCCCCTATGGGCACACCACTGCTTCCGATGCTAGTTTGTCCTCAAACTAACTCGAGCGGGGGTTGCCCTAGGGTTTGTGGACTTCTTTTACTTGGATCGAAAGTCGGCTAAGCTGATACCAGTTTGTAAGACCCTCTTTTTTTTTCTTTTAAACCGGTCTTACCGCCCAGAACCGCCGTCTTGCGGCGAGACCATCACACCCAATGGTACCCGCCACAATACGTCGATCCTGCCGGCTAAACAACATCATCCAGTCCAACCACAATTCTTAGTAAATGAAGCAAATAGAAGCAGCAAGTCCACAAATCACATTAAATATACAAAGTACATGCTTACAATGTCCTTGATGAGAAATGAACTACAAGAGAGAAAGGGCTTAAGCCCGGTACATATCCAAGCAAAGTATATAAACTTTCTCACTCTACATCTATGCGGAAGCTAATCAGTTCTCAACTCTCGAACACCTGTGTTGTAGTAGAAGAAACGCGCGGCATAAGCTCCTCGTGTCCTGTCTCCTCTTCTCTGGGGTTCCATCACCTCGTGTACCTACGGTCACAACCGACCGTTAGTCATAAAGACTAAGCCGATTTTGTTCCCGCCTCCCCCCGCGACTCCTAGGCACCGTGTGGAAGGAGGAAGCGGAGGACATCAAGGGGTAAATCAAAAGCAGGTGGCAGTGGCGAGACTAGCAAGTATAAAGGTACTAAACAAGTAATGAAAGCATATCTACCCTAGCAGGAGTAGGTATACGAGCAAAAGTAAGAAGCAGTATAAGTAACAGAGCAGTATAAGTAAAAGAGCGGTATAAATAAGGAGCAGCTACGAAAGTAACCTTAACTTATATGCACACACAATAGCACATAAGCTAAGGGATCTGGCAAGAAGTAAACTCGTCGTATAAAAGAGCCCACACTAATTTATACGATGAGGTCTCAGGTTGTGCAGAAATGCTATGCTATGAAGTGCAATGCAATGATGCAATGTTTGTATTATTATTTCATACACATGCAACACACTCACACGTCTCTGTACGTACAGACCTTTAGTTCCCACTTTTCAGAGGTAGCTAACCTCTCGGGCACCTCCCGTCGTGGTCAAACGGTGGCAGAGGAGCGGGCGTCTCCTCACCTAGGTGGGTAAGTCACACTACCAGACCTAGGCCCAAACGTACGCTGTGAAACCGGTACCCGGTACTCACGAGCTCCTGCGTACTAAACTGAAATGACCAGGCAGGGTTTAGGGAATTCGTCCCATCAGACGCGCAGTAAAACAACCTGGCCCTAATAAACCTCTAGCACTGCCGAGTCAACGAACTGTTGTCGGTGTGACGACTAAGACAGATCCGGAAACCCACCACATCTCATTCACAAGCAACATAAGTTAGCCTTTTACAACCGAGCCTCCAGCTCGCAAATCTACTTTAGCATTTGTAAATTAGAGCCTACAGCTCGCTAGACTAGTCTTATATACAAACTACGAGCTTACCGCTCGCTAGACTACACTAGTCTTATATATAAACTACGAGCTTGCCGCTCGCTAGACTACACTAGTCTTATATATACACTACGAGCTTACCGCTCGCTAGACTACATTAGTCTTATATATACACTACGAGCTTACCGCTCGCTAGACTACACCAGTCTTATATATACACTACGAGCTTACCGCTCGCTAGACTACATTAGTCTTATATACAAACTACGAGCTTACCGCTCGCTAGACTACACTAGTCTTATATATACACTACGAGCTTACCGCTCGCTAGACTACATTAGTCTTATAGATACACTACGGGCTTACCGCTCGCTAGACTACACCAGTCTTATATATACACTACGAGCTTACCGCTCGCTAGACTACATTAGTCTTATATACAAACTACGAGCTTACCGCTCGCTAGACTATCCCAGTCCATTCTTATAACCCGAGCCTACCGCTCGCCAGACTATCCCAGTCCATTCTTATAACCCGAGCCTACCGCTCGCCGGACTATCCCAGTCCATTCTTATATATACCGTCCCGGTTCGGGATGGAAGTTAACTTGTCGAGTTCTCCTACTTAACTAGTCTTGTCTATGATTTAGTTGAACTTAGAAGCTTTAGGGTTAACCTTGGACATCCGGAGGGTTACCTTGTGAGGGGATCGCAGCGGTACTAGGAAGTGTGGCGGGCTGACACCCCGAACTTCCTATTCCCAAGGCACTTAATCTTGTTGGTGTCTACCCCTTTTTACTTGATCCCCATTTTCCTCTCCAATTACATTACATCTCTAAGATGAGTTAAACTTGGCAATTAGGAGTGGGGGAGTTCCTTGAACTCCAACACCTCCAGCTGTGACCGGGTGCTGACTCTCCCGTCGTCACAATTTAAACTCGAGTTCCCTTCTTCACCGAGGAACTGCACACATATACTTAGCATTCTTAACCTTACTCGGGCCCACAATCCTATTCCTCGACATTCTTAACCCGGGGTTTGCCTTAGATATTTTCCGACTTCGCCCTTGAGTCTTACCCTAAATGGCTCACCCAGCTAAGGCCAATTCTACTTTCATATAATCACTTACTTCCGACGAGTTGTGTGTGTGTGGCCCTTGATGAGGTCTAACCTCCTTTTCATATCACTGTAAACTCATACACTTTTAGCTTGCTAAGCGCACCCAAATCCTGATTTCCCAAGATGCCCTTAGAGATGCTCTTCCAAATAATCTGAGCCTTCATAATTAATAAAGAGTTAACATTTCTATGTGTGAAGGTCAGTGGTGGTCTAATTCATGTAAATTAGTTTCACTATTCGCAGACCGAAATAAGGTTGATCTAGATTTGACTCATATGGTGCGATCTTGATCACATCTTTTCCAAACGAGTTCCAATTATTACCATGGGTTCGCAATGGGTGGTGATCTAACAACCTCAAATCCTAATTTCATAAATTCTCTAGGGAATCTTAAATCATAGTTTCCATTAAAATAGGAGGTGTGCAACTAGAGATTTCTACATCGGGTGCCAACAACGATCTCCATAAATTGTAATAAAATTCACTGTAACATAGTGTTGGTCTAAAAACCTCAAACCCCAGGTTTCTCATTTTTACAGGGATAATTAACCATAATTTCTACTTAACATAAATGGGGTGCAAATAGGGATTTACATATCAAGTATTAGATTATGATCTCAATAAACTCTGGGGAAATTACCATGACATAATACTGGTTTAAAAATACCAAATCCTGAATTTCACATTTTTAGCAGGAATATTTGACCGTAATCATCATTTACTACATTTGGTGTGCGTATAAGGATTTACACTACAAGTGCAATGTTTAGACTTCATTAAATACTAAAACATCAGAAAGTGAGGTATTCCATCATCACCAACTCCTGGCCATAACTTTAATGGCATCTAATGGGGCAATTGAGCCAAAATCACCCTTTTTCCCATTTGTGCTAAGTGCACCCAAATTTTACTTAAACCCATTTGTGCTAAGTGCACCCAAATTTTACTTAAACCCTTAATTCTCAAGCTTCAACTTGTAGCTCAGGGAAATCCACCCCTACATATGAGTTGGGTTCTTAACTAGGGGTGGTTGATATCATATCTAAGGCATGGACAATTCTTCAAAGCATTTGTATGAACCTATAACACTAAATGCACAACCTACACCCTTATACATGTCTCACTAGAAGTGGCCTAGAAGGAACTATACTTAACCAAAAGGTATGAAATCAGTGGCATTGTAAAGGTAACCTACAGGGCTACAATGTTTATGTTGATTACAAACTCCATATATATGTTTAACCTAGGTGAATTCAACTTACAAGGTTGTATACAATGTAAAATTCAGCAAAGCACTATCGTAGGCATGTCACACTAAAAATGACATAGAAGGAGTTGTACTAATCCAAATGACATAAAGTCAGTGGCATTTTAAAGGTAACCTAAAGGGATACAATGTTCATGTTGATTACAAACTCCAGATATATGTTTAACCTAGGTGAATTCAACTTACAAGGTTGTATACAATGTAAAATTCAGCAAAGCACTATCGTAGGCATGTCACACTAAAAATGGCATAGAAGGAGTTGTACTAATCCAAATGACATAAAGTCAGTGGCATTTTAAAGGTAACCTAAAGGGATACAATGTTCATGTTGATTACAAACTCCAGATATATGTTTAACCTAGGTGAATTCAACTTACAAGGTTGTATACAATGTAAAATTCAGCAAAGCACTATCGTAGGCATGCCACACTAAAAATGACATAGAAGGAGTTGTACTAATCCAAATGACATAAAGTCAGTGGCATTTTAAAGGTAACCTACAGGGCTACAATGTTCATGTTGATTACAAACTCCAGATATATGTTTGACCTAGGTGAATTCAACTTACAAGGTTGTATACAATGTAAAATTCAGCAAAGCACTATCGTAGGCATGCCACACTAAAAATGACATAGAAGGAGTTGTACTAATCCAAATGACATAAAGTCAGTGGCATTTTAAAGGTAACCTAAAAGGGCTACAATGTTTATCAAGGATCAACCAATTTCAAGTTTCATAATAATTCAGGAAATACTTATCATACTACTCAATAATCCAACAAGTTAGCAAGAAGATATTTCAAATCTTGAGAAAGTACTAAGCTAAGATTTTCTTCTAGGTCACATGAGGTTATTTCTACTGATGTGACTCATCATAAAGCTACACATTCCAGAAAAACATCATCCTCCTTAAATAAATTCTTTACTAATTTATTAAGTTTCCCTTGGAGTGCAATTCAAAATTTGAAAAAGAGTTACCCTAAGTTTTCAACCCAACCACATGAAATTTTCAACCAAGTCACATGAGGTTGTTTCTAAGGGTATTTAATATCATAGAAGACTATGCCTAGAAGGGGAACTTGTGCTAGTTATTTTAATCTCATAAACATCATTAATCTACAAGTGAGACAATTTTCATTTAATTAAAAACCTTAGGTAAAAGGCTTCCAAAAATCAAGAGACTTATGCCAATTATGTATAACCATATGACACACACTAACCCCAAGGTTTCAGAGGCATGCAAGGTGATCCCCACCTTCAATCCCATCAAAAAGCTCAAAAGCCCTAATTGACTATTAGCACCCCAATTTTCCTCTTAAGACTCTAACTTCATTTTGAAATTCAGAGAAAACTACTCATGCATATGAGATGAGATTTTAACCAGTGAGTTAGATATGTATGAAGAACTCACTCCCCAAATTAGGGGGTGTTTGGAGTTACACAACTCCATGAATACCAATTATTTACATTTACTAATAACTGAAATATCTCAATGAATATAACTCCATAATTTCTCATATTTTAAACCTAGGTGTATCATCATACCATGCATGCATGGTAGAAAAATGAAGGGATTTGGTTAAGCCATTTAAAAGTTATAGCATTTTTAATATCTGCCCTACACTAGGACCAGTCCTAGGAAAATGGGTGTTGTAGGTGCTACAGGGCTCCAAATGACTTGATTTAAGTTTCTTTTGAAAGTTAACATCAAGGGTAACAAAAGTTGTCTCAGACAACTGTTCATGAAAAGGCCTCTAAGTGGCCTAATTTTATATGCAAAGTCTGTTAACTTAAGTAATTGGGGGGTGGTCTGCCTATAGCCGATCCTTGATCAAATCAATGGCCATTATTATCTCTTCTTCCTAGAGCCAAAGGCCACGGTTTGCCCGACCTGGAGCAGGTGTTTTGGCCTCACTACAGCAATCTAAGCCCTCCCATTGCCGGCCAACCACACCAACTCCTTCCTCTCGGCAAGAGCCATCGATGGGTGGTGGTCCGGCGACTTGGGGTGGCCGGAGTAGTGTTTTCCGGCGAGATCTAAAATCAGCCATTTCTTCATGGTTGTCCATGGCATCAAGCTCAAATGAGCTTGGATTCATTCCTATTTGATCTATGAAGCTAGCACCGAGGGAGGGGGGGAGAAATCGTACTTTAATGAAGCTTGACGGAGGCGGCGGCGGCGGTTGGCCATGAATCTTCTCCTCTCCGGCGAGCTTGCTCAAAACTTCATTCATCCACCATTTGCAGTGATTCAAAGGTCGATTTCATATGCTTTCCTCGTTCTAAAGCTAATGGTGGTGTCTATTTGGCCTGAGGAGGGCTCTAACCGTTCCAGCCATTAAAGGGGAGCTCGGCCTCACCTTGGATGCTCCTCCTAGCTGCCAAGTGGCATGGATCCAGCCCAATTTCGGCTGGAATTGATGTGGGGAGCTCAGATCTAGCCTTGGGCAGAGGAATGGAGGGCCACATGGCCTCCATTCCCAAATTTCCTCTTGTCCTTAATGGAGGAAGGGGGAAATTCCACTTTTACCCCCATGCATGTCTTTGCATGGTGGAAATGGGGGGCAAGATTGGTCATTAGACCTATGGGCTTCAGAATGGGCTTTGGGTGAGGGCCTTAATCCATTGAAATTTGGATTAATTATTAAGCCCATTTTAGGCAAAATTGACCCTATGTTGACTTTTGGGTTGACTTGGTCAATTGGGTGTGTTGACTGGTCCAATGTGTTGGTCTTGAGTCTATTGACACCATCCAAGATTGGTTGAGTCATGGTGAAGACCTAAGTGAGCCAATTTTGACCCAAAGGTGTGATTTTGACCAAAATTGGGGAAAAGTTGACTTTGGTCAATTTGGTCAAATTGGTCAAACTGTTGACCCCATGATGGGGCTTTTGAGTCAAATAGGTCCCTATTGATGCCCTAAGGCTAGGGGTGGGGTCAATTTTATGATTTGGTGGTCAATTGAACTTATTGGGGAGGAATTGACCCATGGTAGCTCAAGGTTGACTTTTGGTCAATTTGACCAATTTGGTTGACCCCCAAGGGTCCCTAGTGGTCTACTCACCTCCTTGGATGGTCATAGGGGTCATGATGAGGTTATGTTGATTTGTTGAAGTCTTTTGGTCACCTCTAAGCTAGGGCATCAAGATTTGCTAAATGCACACCAATGTGCATTCCTCCTTAACCTATGAAATTCATGGGGCCTCCTTGGCCCATTTTGGTCTCTTAGAGCAATGTCATGACCTTGTCATGACAAAATGCATCTTAGGGGTCTAGTTGTTTTGGGGGTGTTACACGAGGAGCTCCCCGATCTCTACGCTCAGGTGACCGCCAGAAGCACGATTCTAAATCATCATATGGGGCGGTCTCTCCGCAGCGCCTTAAATGAAAACATTGCCCTGCGTGAAGCACAAAAGGTAAAGGTTTTACTTGTATTATATGAATGATTACTTGTGACCGAGCGGTCTGACTTTTCCCTTTTTCTTTTGATAGCAATCTGAGCGGGTGACCTATGATCCAGCAAATCCAGCCTTCCAGAGGGCCATGATGCACCATATAAAGGAGACCGCTGACCAAGTTCTGGATGAGGTTCGCGGTCTCGGTGGTTTCACCGAGGAATTCAAAGACATAACATTCTCAAAACTCTTCCCGGATGCGGCTCAAAGGATCGAAGAGCAGTCAGAGACCGCTGAAGAGATCGCAGGTGAAGCTGGCGACCAGGAAGAGAACGTCGAGATCGAGGATGAAGAAGAAAGTGGGAGCCGTTATACTCAGGGCCGGGATTCTAGTTCAGGCTCAAGCTCTGGATCTAGAATTCCGGTGAGTAAATCGGAGGAATCTTCGGCAGAGACCGATTCTTCTCTCTCTGCTGAGCGATCTTCCAAGAGATCGAAAAAAGATTGAGCTGTAATTTTTCTTGAGACCGGGCGATCTCGTTGTAATAGCCATTTCAGAATATATATAAAATTTGATTTTTGTTAGATCTATATTTGTTGAATGAATTTGTTTCTGGTATATTTACTCTATTTGTCCTCCTGAGCTAGAATTGGCATTCGATCTCAATGCCTTAGGTTTTATCGAACATCTCTCTTTTGAAAATGTTTCAGGTTATGATCTATAAAAAAGGTTAATGTTCAGATATAAACAGAATGTTCATGCGGTCTTAGTATTACCGAACCGTCATTTGGATGATATTCGAACCCTTACTGCCCGGGCTACCATGATATATATATTCTGATCAGTTCTGCGATCTCAGTTTTAGGAGACCGCCATTCGAGAAGATACTGAAGATAGTTTTAACATATATACATCCAGCATTCGACCTTAGGATAACCAGACCGCTTAAAATAGAAAAACCAGTTTTATTTATCAACTTCTGATTACTCTTTTACAGATGGAATTCATGGAAAACCCAGCGACCTCAATATATCCAGACCGCTGAGAGCTGAAGATAATCTAGGCTTAACGATCCCCTGACAATCTTGAACTGATTCGGATAGAAGATGCCTGGGTGAATACCCCATGCCTTAGATGAAGATTATCTGGCGACCTCAACAAATTAAGATCGATTTTAACTTCCTTCAACAGATCAATATTGGCGATCACCTTTATCCCGATCCTGGAAGAGATCAATCCACTCAATCATGAACAATATAGAACACCTTCTGAAGGTAAGGGAAATATGCGGTCTCAAAAAGTTCTGACCGCCCGAGCTCAGTACTTAGGAGATAAAATGGAGCCTTTTGAAAAAGGAAGAAAAAGAAGGAAAGGGAAAAACTCAAAATGATTCGCAGGGCAGGTGTGGTCATGCCGATGAGGCTATACCGACATTGCTTTCCCTGATAGATTATTGAGTTTTGCTTTTCTCAAGCATGTTTTTAATGAATATTCGAGAGTTACAAACCGAAATGATCGATAGGGCAGGTGTGGTCATGCCGATGAGGCTTATACCGACATTGCTTTCCCTGAAGATCATTAAGATTGTAACAATGTCCTTTCTAATGCATGACAGAGCTGAGCCAGCCACCCAGCTCTCCTTGCTAAGGTGTGCCAGATGTCAGCTAGGACCCGGCATCCTAAACTTTCACCGCTCGAGCTTGGCGAGCCACTGCTACACAGATTCGAAATCTCCCCGACATCTGTGGTCCTGGCAGAATTACACGTCAAGCTAACAAGCCGAGGGGAAAGAAGTAGGATCCGTCGATGTTTTAATCAACTCGTACTTTGTCTTGCCATTCAATATGTATATCACTAATGCCTTGCTCATGTCTGCATAATACTCAAGAAAAGAGAAGTGAAAGATAAAAAAGGGAACCGAAGACGAACTTTTAAGAAAAGAAGAGTTTGAGATCATCTCCACTCCAAGAGTGAGGCAACTCCTCCCCTTCATGGGTTTGGAGATGATAGGCACCATTTCTGAGCACCCTTTTTATTACGAATGGCCCTGCCCAATTCGGGTTAAGTTTCCCAACCGAACCGGCTCTTGCCGCGGCATCTACCTTTTTCAAAACCAAGTCCCCAACAACAAATTCCTTGGTTCTTACGTTTTTGTCAAATAGTTTCGCCATTCTTCTTTTCACCTCCTCTTGCCTGATGGTTGCCGTATCCCTCATTTCTTCAATTAAGTCGAGGCTACATTTTAACTCCTCATCATTCTCTTCCATCCAATCAACTTGGTTCTGTTGTGCTAATAATACCCTTGGGCTTTTTACCTCGAATTCTACTGGAATGAGAGCTTCGGAACCATGCGATAACTTGAAAGGAGTCTCTCCAGTGGCAGAACTTGGAGTTGTTCTCAAGGCCCATAAGACCGAAGGTAGTTGTTTTGCCCAGTTGCCCCTGAGATTTTCCACTTTCTTTTTCAAAAGATTTATAATAAGCTTGTTGGCAGCCTCTACTTGCCCATTGCTTCTAGGATGATGTACAGAAGCGAAACGTAGTTCGATTCCAATTTGATCACAGAAACTAATAAGAGTTGAATTATTGAACTGAGAACCATTATCTGTGATGATTGCCATTGGAATTCCATGCCAACATATTATCTCCCCCCAAATGAAATTCTTCACGGCTTGGGTAGTAATTTTAGCCAACGCCTTTGCCTTTATCCATTTGCTGAAGTAGTCAATCATGACTATAATATATCGGCGCTGACCGCTTGCCATAGGAAAAGGCCCAATCAAATCCATTCCCCAAACTGCAAATGGCCATGGGGTTGCTATTGATTTGAGTTGCTGAGCCGGCTGATTTTGGAGAGGAGCAAATTTCTGACATTTGACGCATTTCTTAGCAAATTTCTCTGCATCCTTCCTCATTTGAGGCCAAAAATAACCTTGCCTTAGGATTCTTTTCTCTAAGGTTCTTGCCCCTGAGTGACTTCCGCACTCTCCCGCATGGACTTCTTGAAGAATTATTGGAATCTCTTCTTCCGAAACGCATCGTGCTAGTGGAGAAAGGAAAGTTCTTCTATAGAGTACCCCTGCAACAAGATAGTAGTTAGCTGCTTTTCGTTTAAACCTTTTCTTATCCTTTACCGTTGAATGGAGTTTTCCAGTCGACAGATAAAGAACAAATGGATCCATCCAAGACGGACGCTGATCAATTTCCATGACCTCTCCTTCTTCAATTGCTGGACGGAACAACTCCGAGGTTGTTCCTCCCGAGAGAAGGCCAAACTTTGCTAGTTCATCCGCCTCCGCGTTCTCTTCCCTAGGGATATGTTCGATGGTAAAACTTTTAAACTTCCCCACCTCAATTTTTACCAGGATTAGATATTGCTTCAAAATACTATCTCTGGTTTCGAAAGTCCCATTCACTTGGGAAGCCATCACTAAGGAATCTGTGATCACTTTGACGTCGTCGATTCCTAGTTCTCTAGCGAATCTAAGACCGGCCAGCAAAGCCTCATATTCAGCCTGATTATTTGTTGCTTGGAAGTAGAACTTCAGTGCCTGATCCAATCTTACTCTGTTGGGATTGATTAGGACGACTCCTGCTCCGGAAGAGTTTCTTCCTGACGCTCCATCCACAAAGATTGTCCAAGCAAGGGGTGAGCCGACCCCCTTTTCTAACTCAACTTCCTTGGCATCTACCATGAAATCCGCTAGAACCTGAGCCTTGATTGCCACCCTTGGGACATAAGAAATGTCAAACTCACTGAGTTCTATTGCCCACTTGGCAAGCCTTCCTGAATGCTCAGGTTTTTCTAAGACACCTTTCAACGGGAGATCGGTGACGACTAGGATTGAATGAGCTTGAAAATATGGTCTTAATCTTCTTGCCGAGGTTACAAGCATTAAGGCCAGCTTTTCAAGGATCGGATAGCGAGTCTCCGCATTTTTCAGAATTCGACTAACGTAATAAACTGGAAATTGTTTCTTTTTCTCTTCGCGGACTAAGACAGAGCTTATGGCATCGGTTCCAACTCCCATATAAAGAAAAAGATTTTCTCCCTCCCGCGGGCTTTGGAGTAAAGGGGTTGATGTTAACTGCTTTTTAAGTCGATCGAAAGCATCATCACACTCCTTTGTCCACTCAAATCTTCCCCCTCCCCGAAGGGTCTTGAAGAAAGGTGCACTCTTGTCCCCTGATCGAGAGATAAAGCGACTTAAACCTGCCATTCTCCCTCCTAGCTGCTGAACCTCTTTGGAGGACTTGGGAGGCGGCATTTCAAGAATGGCTTTTACTTTGTCTGGATTTGGTTCTAGCCCTTCTGGGGTGAGGAGATGACCAAGAAATTTCCCTTTATTAGCCCCGAACACACATTTCAAAGGGTTTAACCTCATATTAAAGTTCTGGAGAGTTGAAAACGTTTCAGCTAAATCTTTAAGGTGGGAAGAAAATGATTTGCTTTTTATCAAGAGGTCATCGACGTAGACTTCGAGATTTCTTCCTTTTTGGCTTTTGAAAACTGTATCCATCATCTTCTGATAAGTTGCTCCGGCGTTCTTAAGCCCGAAAGGCATCACTACATAACAAAAACATCCGTCATTTGTGATAAATGAAGTGTGTGGGATGTCAGGCTTATGCATTTTAATTTGATGATAACCAGAAAATGCGTCTAAGAAACTCATAAACGAATACCCAACCGCAGAATCAACTAAAGAGTCTATTCGAGGCAAGGGTTAGCAATCTTTTGGGCAAGCTTTATTGAGTTTGGTGAAGTCTACACACATCCTCCATTTCCCACCTGACTTCTTGACCATTACAACATTTGAAACCCACGCAGGATATTGAATTGGTTGAATGAACTTCGCCTTCAGGAGTTTTTCCACCTCTTCACGGATAGGTTGGGCTAGAGTGGTGGCAACGGACCTCTTTCTCTGCTGAATCGGAGCAAAGTTGGGATTGATGTTGAGGTGGTGGCAAGCGACATTAGGATCCACTCCTGGCATGTCATCTGCCGACCAAGCAAAGATATCTAAATTTTGAAGAAGGCAAGAGATGAGCTGACTCTTGTCAGCTTCAGATAACTCAGCGTTGATGGAGAGACACTTGCTCTCATCTTCCTCGCCGATTGGGACTGCTTGAGTCACTTGGGCAGGTTCCAAGTGAGCTCCATCTCTTGCATCCTCTTCAACCTCTTCTGCAGCTTGGACTTGTTCGGGAATTTCAACTGATTCAGCCATCATAACTTCTTGAGGAGGAGAGGATACGATCATATTGACCATCTTTACATAGCACTCCCTAGCTTTCCTTGGGTCACTCCTGATTCGGTGTTGCTTGCCATTCAG